>CM073590.1:248630928-249845928 GCA_037074705.1 Zhengitettix transpicula | reverse complement strand
TTTGACTTCAATCACGGTTTTATTCGCGTTCTTTTTTGTAACGCCTCTCCACCCTCCACCCCTACACAGGTGCTCCTTTTCTATGCTGTAAGGGGTTGACATTATACACAGATAACATCGGTAGAAACACTTTGAATTTCCCTTGGCCTCTACAAATATTTATGCGGCTCAAATAACGGCCATTTTAGCACGTTCGAATATTTCCACCCCCGTCCCTGTGAGGGGAGGGGGTTGTAGTCGTTCACCACCCGGACAGTGATTGTTTCCTAGTCGCAAGGAACACATGTGTACGAAATTTGGTGAAATTTGCTCCACGGGCGTAGATTTTTATGCGGAGCATACAAACACACTCAGTTTTATTTATTAGAAGAAGAAGAAGAAGATAAAGCTGGACGTTTTTGTACTTCCTCGATAAACAATTGAGTATTAAACGGCATGTTGCCCACTCTGATTCCAAATGAAGACTATATCGGTGAGAAAGAAATGAGGCTGTAAACCAAGCAACTGTTGTCACGTCTGTGGACAAAGAAGTAGTGCAGGTTGGAGAGTTGAGACGAAGTTGAGATTAGGAGTGAAGGTTGGAAACAATTATTGAACAATCGCTTCAGTCTGAAAATTAGCCAATTAAAAAGGAGCCGACGAATACTATTTCTGATTTAAACGGACCGTCCATCGTTACACTTTGAGAACGCTGCAGAAAGTAGTGCCGCAGTTATGAGTTGTTACTTGAAAAACCAGACTTGTACGTAGAAGTAGTTGGCGTTGTCTTCCATCATTAAAAGTCGACTGATGGATTGCCTTGCCTCGTGGTAAAGTTCCTGAACTGCACGATACAACCTTGTGACGGACGACAGAGTTCCCGGAACTGTGACGTTTCAACGTCCTGACGTCAAAAATCACTTGGGATTAAATTTCTTTCTTTTCTTTTTTTCATATTGAGACTGTCTGATGAGGTTTGAAAGTGAGAGAGAGATAGAATGAGAGGAATATTTAGGCGAGGGTGGAGTAGTGGGAGATTTAAGGAGATGGAGCGTAGAGGGAAGGGAAGAATGATCGATATAGAGGCGCCGCTTAAAGACGAACTCCACAGGTCGATTCATCGCCTCCATCGAGCAGACCTCACAATTAATTTCATTCGATTTCCATCACGCGCCTCTGGTCGCTCGTTTCGGAAACCGTTTTAAAAAA
This sequence comes from Zhengitettix transpicula, assembly GCA_037074705.1. NCBI lineage: Eukaryota > Metazoa > Arthropoda > Insecta > Orthoptera > Tetrigidae > Zhengitettix > Zhengitettix transpicula. The sequence continues at coordinate 249,844,740 of CM073590.1, read as the reverse complement.
AAAGTCTCCCATCTCAAGTCAGCCCACAAGTAAGAAGGTCAAACGTGTCATCTTCTCTCAATTCGTTTTTCAACTTAGTCGATTAACAACCATACATACTGGCCTCTTACTTCTTCTTCACGGTTCCTTTCAGCGAGATGTAATACTATAAAGGCCAAACGTGTCGTGTAAGTGTCGCTGGGAATTAACATGGAAAGCACTGCGAATCCTCCCGACCTCCTACGACACTTCTCCATTGAGTTTAGTTACAATATAGGGACACTAATCGAATTATGACAGTAGAAAGGCCAAACGTGTCATGTAAGGGTCCCTGAAAATTAGAAAGGAAGTAATTGAGAACCTGCTCGAGCTCCTTCGACACTTCTCCATTTAGTTTAGTTACAATATAGGGATACTCTCTTCGAATTAGGACAGTATAAAGGCCAAACGTGTAGTGTACGTGAAGCGGGGATAAATTTAGGAGCCCTTTATGTTACTGCGAACCCGCCCGAGCTCCCGCGATACATCTGTTGGGCTCCTTTCATCGGGATACACTGGTATAAAGGCCAAATGTGAGCAAGGACAAGTGAAAAAAGGCAATGAAAATCAAATAATAGAAGACGAACAGAAAGAAAGAGGCAGGTTAAAGAGATGGCTTGGAAGATCGTCTAGAAGATCAGAAATAGATGTAGAGATATACACCAACGTTTCGAACAGTACGGAAAAACCTCTGTTCGTCATCAGGGAGAAAAGAACACTCAGACACGTAACATGAGAGTCCGAACACTAATTAGGGGGACAGACCTGCTAGTCTACGACACGGAAATGTAATACCAAGGTCACGGAGTCTTCCGGCTACGTTGTCACATATTATGTCTAATAAGAGGCACGAGCGGGGACTGCGGGTTACGAGTAGTGACGGAGGATGCACAATCTGGCTGGACGAGGGGGGCCAAGGAGCGATGCGGTTAGCTACTTGACCTTGGTATTACATTGTCGTGGCTCCGACTATAAATTCGGCCTCGTCCTAGAGTGGCAGGTTTCGCAGTATAGTATACAGAGTCCGAATGGAACAGTGGAGTAGAGGAAAGGGAGGCCGAATTTTGTGTTGGGTGTTGGGACTCTCATGTTGCGCGTCTGACTGTTGTTCTCTCCTTGATGAAGTCAGTTTTTTCTGTACTGTTCGAAACATTGGAGTTTCTTTCTCTGTTTCTTCTTTGTCTTTACTTGTTTATTTTAAATTTTGATCTTTTAATTAAAACGTCACTTAATTTTTAATTTGCTCATCATTTATTTGAAATACTACAAATTGATGCTACAACATGTGCGCTTCATTTAATTTAAAAATTGTATTTAAAATGTGTTCATTACAATATATATATATATATATATAAACGGTGTCCGTTTGCGGCGCCGCATATTGTGGAGTATGGTTGTTGTAAGAGACGTGGCAAGGCAGTTCGTCATGTGGTGTCATGAATAACCACGCCACGTCCTGCAGATGTTGAACGTTTCATGACTCGAGAAATAAAATTAATTACAAATAAAACTGTTTTGGTAGTTTCATTCCAAAAAAAAATACCTGGCGGCCTTGTTAAAAATTGAGCCACGAGAAACGGAAGGAAGAAACGACGGACGTTACAATATATATATATATATATATATTGTAATAAACACCCTTTTATTTATAACAGGTTAAAATGGGCCACACGTTGAGGACGCCAATTTATAATATTTACTTTTTATACTTAAATGTTGGGCGCCAATTAGTAATTATCGCAAATAATACCAGTATATATAAGTATATATATATATATATATTATATTGTAGTGAATAACATCGGTAAGTGGCCGCCCTTTGTCCGCGGGCCTGAGAAGGAATTAACTAAACGTGCACGTGTGCCGGGGAGGCCCCAAGAAGTCGAGGGTACGCGTCCCGTTTTTTTTGCATCGTTTGGGGGGCGGGGGCAGAGTAAGAATATATACTCCGAACCCGGGTGAAAGGAGACAGACAGACAGACAGACAGAGATAGAGGAGTGAAAGTGGAGTGAGAGAGGCGAGAGGGTGGAAAATTTGTAAGGAACAAATGGTTTTGGAGGTGTGGACGTCCATCGCGTGGAGGCCGAAGAAGGAGATCGTGGGCTGCTTACTACAAGACCAGTGATCCACTGCTGCTGCTACGAGATAAAGTAAGAGTCACCATTAATACAGTACGGGAACTAAGCTCTGTTCATGAATAGCTACCGAGCCGCCCACATTACCTTGTAGAGGAGGAGGATTTCATTAACCAAGCCGGAGCTAATTATTCTTATTTTTTTGTAGACTGTATATATATATATATATATATATAGCTGCTGGCGCCCAATCAATTTTTAAATGTATTTTTGTATTTTTATGTAATAAAGTTTATATATATATATATATATCGTAATAGAGTCAAATCATTACAATAGACTTAAGTATAATAAATATTAATTTACAGCCAAGAACCGCGTCCTACGACAGTCTCTGCCTTTCCTCACCTTTCTCCTCCCAGGCAATGGAACACGCCCCAGTATCCACAACAATAAGACTGATTCCTTTCAACTGTGACGTAAAGAGCCGAACAATCGGTAGTTAAATCCCTCCATTCCAATTATCAGTGCGTTCACTGATATTTACAGTTATTTCCGAGTCCTGAAAGGAAATGTAATTCACTTGTAGATGAATGAATACTCCCCCGTCACAGGGGGGGGGGGGGAAACATTTTATTTTTCCCCCCCAATCAATTCAAGTCGAGCTTCGCGTCGCAGACTCCCACCACGTGCTTCGAGTGTGAGCGCGTCCGCGCCCCCTGATTGAATTACACCCACTATAATGCGATTTGGTAAAACGTCCGAGGCCTCTCTCCCTTTTCTTCAGTCTGCAACATCGATTTCATCTTGAAAGCGAAGGCGACAGTGGAGCGAGTGTCCGTCCACCAGCAGCAGCACCTCGATAATGCGTCCGCCCGCCCACCACTGCGACTAACGACCAATTAGCAGCTCCAATTAAGCCATTCAGGGTGAAACACTCTCCCGAGTCTCCATCCTCGCGTATTTACCGGACCACGCCCTGCGATACTTGGCCCTGGCTGGTTCATCAACCTCTTCATTTTAACTGTCCCTGCGATTGGGTTTTCACTTAAAATCACTCTCTTTTTTTTTCTCGTTAATTGGAAACGGAATAAAAACTCTCTTTAAATCATCAGTACTACACTGTGCCTCGAGAGTGAGTTTAAACTGAATAGCTCCTTGGATTTACGCATCTATTCCGCACCCTCTTCTTTCGTTTAACACAATACAACTACAGTAATAATAATTATAGCCAAATACAAACTAAATAAGTGATGATATAAGTACCACACGAGGTTTCCTGGAAGCCTTGTTCCTTTCTTCAGGTGAATACGTTTGAGTTTGTCTCTCTCTAGGCTCTTACAGTTTTTTTTCCGGCACCTGAAGAAAGGAACAAGGCTTCCAGAAAACATCGTCTGGTATTTATATCATCACTTCTTTTGTCTGCTTTTGGGGGCTGTTCTCTCGCAGGCAGAACCTTTCCGGAGAGACAGACTTTTGGGGATGCCTTCTCCGCTCTCTGTTTTTTTTTCTCCACCTGATGAAAGGAACAAGACTTCCAGAAAACGTGTGGTATTTATATCACCACTTCTTTTGCGTGCATTTGGGAGCTGTTCTCTCGCAGGCAGAAACTTTTCGGAGAGACGGACTTTTGGGTATGCCTTCTCCTCCCTCTGTATTTTATTTGAACTAAGGTTCCCACAAAGCAGAAGCACCTCGACCTGTTTTCGAGAGATTTATGTTCCCGGGAGTCGCTGACCGAGGGGTATGTGGTAAGAGTTGTTTCTGCTCCCATTGGAACAGTCGGCCAGCTGCCTCCTAAACTGTTCCGAGGCACGGAGAAGAGGAATGCTGCATCCTCACAACAAACCCTCTCTCCGGCGATCCAGGGAAGGGCGTGGGACAAGTACCCAATGCCCAACCCTACCTGATGCACGTTTTGTCCAGTGTCACTTTTAAGGTGAATTGCAGGGTGGGATCCTTAAACCACAGCCCGGGGGTGGGGCCCACTCGTTAACCCTTGGCTACCTTCCTCTACCCCCTTCCGCATCCCCCCCCCTTTCAGTCCCTTTCCTATGCTATTAAAGGGGAGTTTCCAGCACGTGATATGACGTGACAGTACGTGACGTGACGTGACGGCAGCGGGTCTCCTGCAGCTTAACGGACTAGATCTTCAGGTACCGCGGCAAAGTTATGATGTTAATCTATTTTCAGCATTAAAAAAGTATTTCCAGTGGTCACTCCCGCACCGTAGGGGGTGACGTCATTCAGACAACACGCCCCAGAACTAACACGACACAAAGGGTTGCTGCTGCTGCTGCGGCTGTAGAACCGTGGCTGGTTATTTATCACCTCGTTGGGTTGTTGTCCTTGCAATTAACTACTGGGTGGGGAAGCGCTTAAGTGCTTGCTTGAACACTCAAGATTAAGTGCGACGAACCACTCACTCACATTGAAAGTCTGCAAGGGGAGTAGCGGGGGGGAGCAGCGCCATACTTAACTTATTACTACACACTCCGTGCAAACTTACAATCAGAACTGTAAAGGCGTAGTTATTTAAAAAAGAGAAACCAGCGTACGAATTACAAACATATACAAATTAATTAAGAATTCAGATGGCCGTAAATCCACCGAACGCTGTTAAATAATTTTAAATACCGCAATTTAGTTAAATCCGTTGAGTGACCACAAAAAAAAATATATAGTCAACGTAATTGACTCCTTTTTTTTCCTCTCCGCCGAAATTTTTAACCTCCTAATAACGTGAGTTCTTGGAAGTGCGTACAACGTCACTCAACTGACGTGACGTCAGAGGCGTCTACGTCACAAGAGCGCGCCAATCAGAAGCCGTCAAGCTTAAAGGCCCCCGCTAATACATTAAGCGAGTATATAATATAAGTTATTACTTTTAATAATAAAATAAAAACTTTTTCTGATAAACTTATTTTAATTTAACGTCGGTCGTATCGATTGGAACCAAATTTACTTAAATAATTTTTGTGACAAATATATATATATATATATATATATATATATATATATATACACCAGTGGGAGGGTTTCGGAAGAGTGTAGTAGAGACCCGCTGTCATCACAGTCACGTACTGTCACGTGATATGACGTGAGGTCTACCTGCCGATGTTGTCTTACGGACCAGAGACTCTCTTCTATCACGGTTTCATCACCACACTGTCACGTTTCTGTGAAGTGATAGCACGCTATGTCACGTTTTTCAATCTGTATTCTTAAGGTAATTAAGTAAACCGAAATTATTTGTTATATCGGGGACGAGGTGACCAGGGGGATCCTCAAGCGTCTTTGACAACGTTAAAACAGAATACAGATTGAAAAACGTGACTTGGCGTGACGTCACGTCACAGACACCGTGACAGTGACGGGATGGAAGAGTGTCTGTGGTCCGTAAGACAACATTGGAGGGAGGCGTCGCATACTTATGGGATTACACTTCAATCACGTGACACAGTGTGACGTCACGTCACAGACACGTGACAGCGCAGTAACGTGACGTGTTAGAAAAACGTCTCTGGGTCTGTGAGACAACATTGACAGGTAGTGTCACACACTGCTGGGACTTCACGTCAAATCACGTGACATGGAGTGACGTCACGTCACTGACACGTGACAGTGGCCTGATGGAAGAGTGTCTGTGGTCCGTAAGACAACGTTGGAGGGAGGCGTCGCATACTTATGGGATTACACTTCAATTACGTGACACAGTGTGACGACACGTCACAGACACGTGACAGCGCAGTAACGTGACGTGTTAGAAAAACGTCTCTGGGTCTGTGAGACAACATTGACAGGTAGTGTCACACACTGCTGGGACTTCACGTCAAATCACGTGACATGGAGTGACGTCACGTCACAGACACAGTGACAGTGACCTGATGGAAGAGTGCCTGTGGTCCGTAAGACAACGTTGGAGGGAGGCGTCGCACAATTATGGGATATCTCTTAAATAACGTGACATAGTGTGACGTCACGTCACTGACACGTGACAGTGGCTTGATGGAAGAGTGTCTGTGGTCCGTAAGACAACGTTGGAGGGAGGCGTCGCATACTTATGGGATTACACTTAAATCACGTGACACTGCGTGACGTCACGTCACAGACACGCGACAGCGTAGTAACGTGACGTGTTAGAAAAACGTATCTGGATCTGTGAGACAACATTGACAGGTAGTGTCACACACTGCTGGGACTTCACGTCAAATCACGTGACATGGAGTGACGTCACGTCACTGACACGTGACAGTGGCCTGATGGAAGAGTGTCTGTGGTCCGTAAGACAACGTTGGAGGGAGGCGTCGCATACTTATGGGATTACACTTCAATTACGTGACACAGTGTGACGACACGTCACAGACACGTGACAGCGCAGTAACGTGACGTGTTAGAAAAACGTCTCTGGGTCTGTGAGACAACATTGACAGGTAGTGTCACACACTGCTGGGACTTCACGTCAAATCACGTGACATGGAGTGACGTCACGTCACAGACACAGTGACAGTGACCTGATGGAAGAGTGCCTGTGGTCCGTAAGACAACGTTGGAGGGAGGCGTCGCACAATTATGGGATATCTCTTAAATAACGTGACATAGTGTGACGTCACGTCACTGACACGTGACAGTGGCTTGATGGAAGAGTGTCTGTGGTCCGTAAGACAACTTTGGAGGGTGGCGTCGCACTCTTATGGGATTACACTTCAATTACGTGACACAGTGTGACGACACGTCACAGACACGTGACAGCGCAGTAACGTGACGTGTTAGAAAAACGTCTCTGGGTCTGTGAGACAACATTGACAGGTAGTGTCACACACTGCTGGGACTTCACGTCAAATCACGTGACATGGAGTGACGTCACGTCACTGACACGTGACAGTGGATTGATGGAAGAGTGTCTGTGGTCCGTAAGACAACGTTGGAGGGAGGCGTCGCATACTTATGGGATTACACTTAAATTACGTGACACAGTGTGACGTCACGTCACAGACACGTGACAGCGCAGTAACGTGACGTGTTAGAAAAACGTCTCTGGGTCTGTGAGACAACATTGACAGGTAGTGTCACACACTGCTGGGACTTCACGTCAAATCACGTGACATGGAGTGACGTCACGTCACTGACACGTGACAGTGGCCTGATGGAAGAGTGCCTGTGGTCCGTAAGACAACGTTGGAGGGAGGCGTCGCACAATTATGGGATATCTCTTAAATAACGTGACATAGTGTGACGTCACGTCACTGACACGTGACAGTGGCTTGATGGAAGAGTGTCTGTGGTCCGTAAGACAACATTGGAGGGTGGCATCGCACTCTTATGGGATTACACTTCAATTACGTGACACAGTGTGACGACACGTCACAGACACGTGACAGCGCAGTAATGTGACGTGTTAGAAAAACGTCTCTGGGTCTGTGAGACAACATTGACAGGTAGTGTCACACTCTGCTGGGACTTCACGTCAAATTACGTGACAGTGATGGCAGAGAGCCTCCACTACTCTCTTCTCTTCCAATGCTATTACAGAGCAGAGGGAATCCCATTGGACGTCTCCTCAGGTAGTCTAAAGCAGATCCACATCACATCACAAGAACAAGGGACAAGGTTGGTGAACTTGGACCGTATTCTCGAGTAAGAGCAACCGTTATCTTAGGAGAAGGCGAGGACCCACCCCCTGGCGCGGAGTTAATTAGCAACTTAACAAAGTCGTAACAAGTGGAGTACTTAGCGTAGGGAAGCGTGAGAACAACGGGACGGATAATCTTCCATCTTCACAGGTAACTCCATCATCTACGCAGCTCACCCGGCAGGGTTACCACTTTAAACACCCCCCCCCCTCCAACTTCCCCGTTGTCACCACACACGATGCCCAAGAAAGAGGAGGAGTTGGTTTCCTGTGGCAGGCAGGATATTGGCAGGACCCCTGAGGTCCTTCCAAGGCGAGTAATCAGTCGCACCACCACCACCACCACCAACTGGATATTTTCCCGTCGGCGTAAAAGAAATGAGGTTTTCTGGGAGATGTTCAAGAACATAATAAAACATTCTCGAGTTTCCAACCCAATAATTACATGACACTTAAACTTTTACAATATATATATATATATATATATTGTAACATATCAACATGATAATGGTGGTATTTGAGTGAATTGTTGAGCATTTAAAAAATTAAGGCGAACCCGAGCCTGATTGTCGGCTCCTTTTCATGGAAGCAACCCCCACGTCGACAGCCGCCCCGGGGGTGGAGGGGGGGGGCGTGGCAGACGCCCTGGAAAAGTGTAGGGAAAGCCACGTGTTCCTTAATTCAAACCACGCCTTGTGAAATCTCCGTCTCATGTTAAAAAAAAAATTCCAAGTTTGGTTATTTACCTGAAAATAACCTGGCGTCCAAAAATACAGAACAACAGCTGAGTTATTAATTACCACAATATGTGATGAGTAAAATTCACGTGTGTGTGTGTGTTCCTCACACAAATCTACAACAACCCCCCCCCCCCGGTGGAGAAAATTTGACCAAATTTCGTACGCGTGCTCCTTTACAACCGGAAACAAACACTGTGGGAGTAAAACACGTCTACCAACCCCCCCCCCCCACCAGATTTTTCTGCACTTCAGAATATTTCTTTCCTATTCTCTTTTGCATTTTTTTCAAGAAAGGAAAATTTAAGCGTCATTCTCAAGGTATACTAATTACACTATGATCATTATTATCTAATTAATGTGAATTACTGATAAATCATACTTAATTATATTTGTTGCAGAAAAGTTGTGTATACAGAGACAGCTGTAATTTATTTTTATTGTGTTATTGAGCCAAATTTTGATTTCTCACACTTTAAATTATATTTATTTTTACTGTAACCTAACTTTATTTACGAATCCAAAAAAAAAAGAAAAAAATCTTAAAAAAACTTGAAGTTACAGATTAATGTAGGAACCCTACACGTGCGTGATGTTGCTGATTTGCAACATAGTAAAACTGTTTAATTAGTATTAAAAAAAAATTCGACGATACAATTTTTGGGGCAATTGTATTGTCAAAAATACATCTTTAAAAAATATTAAAAAAAATAATACACTAAAGGGGTTAAACGCGAGGAGAAATTTGACCGCATGTTACTTACGATTAAGGAACAAACACGGGATGGGTTGAAACACCCGGAGAGCACACACAAGCGTGCGATGGTCTTTGTCGCTCTGCGGGTTCTGGACCTTCTTCTCCCGCCATCCAGGGAAGGGCGTGGGACAAGTACCACAATTCCCGACCTACCTGATGCAGGTTGTTCTAGGGTTTGTCCTGCATCACTTTTAGACGAATTGCCGCGGGTAGGATCCTTAAACCATAGCCCGGAGGGGGCCCTAGTTAACCCTTGGCTGCCTTCCTCTACCCTTCCGCATCCCCCCCTTTCAAATCCTATTGCTATGCTATAAGAGGGGAGTTGCCACATGGTGGATTAGCCTGTGCATACCCTGTCTAATAAATAATAGTAATATAAATAAAAACCCGGGCAAGGACAGGCACCGAAACGGTAAAGAAACACATGAACTGACCAGAGACGAATTTGGCAACCAAGGACGCGGGTCTTCGGCCACGATACGAGGACTCGTTCTCAGTGGAAAGTTCGTTCCTGGTGAGAAGGCAGAAGTACAGTTTAAATATGAACTGGTCAATCGAGTCCTTGTTTTCTGTTGGTGTCGAGGCCCGACTGTGACGAGTGACGAAGACCAGACGGCGGCGTGACACGATCCTCCTTGACGACGAAAACGGGGTCGAGTGCAATTGTCGCGGAACCGATTCTATCGATAACAGCTCTCGCCGGAGATATCGATCACAGTCGACATGTGGTCAAGTGACCCCCACGAGGGGGAAGGTCGATTCACACTCCAACGTCCCGTCACGCATTCTCATCATCTCTTCCCCCCGCCCCATCCTCCAACCACTGATCATCCTTACAGTTACGCCGTGTTGTCACTTCAAATACTTTTAAAAAAATCCTCGTATCTTTGGTTTCCTTCCTCCACGGCAATCCTGGTCCCTATTTAAGGTTTCCTGTTTTGCGGGTTTCCCGTGTACTTTTTGCGGTTCACTATTTCCCCTTTTTGCGGTTTCGGCGAAACCTCAAGTAACGTGTCGTTGGATATAATTGCTCTCGACTTCCTTTTGGCCAATATACACAGGTCGTTTAAAAACACAATCATCCCACTTATATATATATATATATACACGTTTCCGGGAATTCTTGTCCCTTCCTACTTGATTAACATCCACAAGGACGCCGTTGACACTCCTATATATAGCCAAAAATTGTGTAGTTTACAAAATCTCCTTGCTCCGATTATAATTTCCTGCTATATGGGGCGAACAAAAACGTTCCCTTACACACGTGTGTCCAATATCATAAAACAATTACGTTAAGTCTCGAAACACGTCAGCGATTGACCACACAGCAAAGGTTTCTGGGACCCTTGTTCCCCTTCCTCAGGTGCTAAGAAAGAGAGCCTAGAGCGACACACACACACACATATATATTGGGAAAAAAAATTGTTGACCAATGAAACGTCTGATTGAAAATTAGTGATAAGAAAGACAGACAACTAACCAGACCAAAAGAAGTGATGATGATGATGATGATGATATAAAAAGCACACAACAACGTTTTCTGACATCCTTGTTAACTGTCTTCAGGTGCTGAGGAGGGCCTGGAGCGACACAACCGCAGTCGACAAAACACAAAAGCGACGAACACGCAACGACAAATGAGAGAGCCGAAGGTTCGGCGTAACAATAATGGGTATCGCGGCAACTGTTGACTTTCTCAGAGTCCCGTTTGTACGTCAACAGCTGTGATGGTTGACTTATAATGTGAAGCATCTCTGGAGCTGTCCCCTGGGCTGGGAGCGACGACTATAATCCTAGTGGCATTTTGCCAATCAGATGAATGTTTCTAATCGCCGACGTGTTTGGAGACTTTAACAGGTTGTTTTATGATATTGGACACACGTGTGTAAGGGAACGTTTTGTTCGCCCCATGTAGCAGGAAATTACAATCGGAGCAAGGAGATTCTTGTAAACTACACAATTTTTGGTTATATATAGGAGTGTCAATGGCGTCCTTGTGGGTGTTAATCAAGTAGGAAGGGGACAAGGATCCCCGGAAACGTTGTGTTAGTTCCTCACTATGCGCCCCCCCCCCGTCCCCCACCTTCAGATGCACGACTCTGGCGAGCATTTCTCGAGTTACTGCTGCTGTTATGCGGTTTCGTCTAATTCGACAATTGGTAACGAGTCTTTTGTGAAACCCCTCACATAGACAAAAACCACACGCGGTGACCTTGAAGGCCAGTGATGTAAGACCGAATCAATTTCTCCAGTACGGCCGGTCCATCGTCTGTTTGAAAACTCTACCAACGTGGGAAACCTCTAGAGTTTTTACTATTTCACAGCAAATTGTTCAATCACACCGGTCAAGGAAGCCCTGTGAGAGCTGTTCTCAGCTCTCGCAGGTGGAGCAATTGACAGGGCCTTTCTGTTGTTAAAGACGAGACACCTAGAGTCAGTTTTGAGAGGTGTTGTGTTCCGGGAGGGCAACGCATACGGTAAGTGTTGTCCCGTTGTTCCTGTTGGAACAGTCGGCCAGCTGCCTCCTAAACCGGTCGAGGCACGGAGAAGAGGAATGCTGCGACCCCCCAAAAGCTAACCCACTCTTCCCGTCATCGGAAGGACGTGGGACGAGTAGCAAACATCCCCGCTAACCTGCCTGATGCACGAGTAGAATCCTTGAAACTGCAGCCCGAGTGCCGACGTTAACCCTTTGGCAACCTTTCAGTCCCACTCCCAATGCTACAAGAGTGGACAGGCCACTTCGTGGGTCTACACTCAGCCTGTCTACACACACACACACACACACACGCACAATCACATCGAGGTTTTCCACGTTGGTAGAGTTTTCGAACAGACGATGGACCGGCCGTACTGGAGAAATTGATTCGGTCTTACATCACTGGCCTTCAAAGTACCGCGTGTGGTTTTTCCTCTTGTGAAGGGGTTCCATAGAAGACTCGTTACCAATTGTCGAATTAGACGAAGCCGAATAACAGCAGCAGTAACTCAAGAAATGCTTGCCAGAGTCGTGCATCTGAAGGTGGGGGAGCGGGGGGTGCATAGTGAAGAACTAACACAACATTTCCGGGGATCCTTGCCCCCTTCCTACTTGATTAACACCCACAAGGACGCCATTGACACTCCTATTTATAACCAAAAATTGTGTGGTTTACAAAATCTCCTTGCTCCGATTGTAATTTCCTGCTAAATGGGGCGAACAAAACGTTCCCTTACACACGTTTGTCCAATATCATAAAACAATGACGTTAAGTCTCCAAAAACACGTCAGCGATTCGAAACATTGAGGAATCTTACACAGCGTTTCCGGGGATCCTTGTCCCCTTCGTACTTGATTAAAATCCACAAAGACGCCCTTGACACCTCCTATATATATATATAGCCAAAAATTGTTTGTGGTAAAATGCTGAATAGTTATTAATTTTAAAAAACAAACAAAAAAACGGAGGACTCTTTATAAACATGCCTGACAAAGGTCACCATTGACTGAATTGACCGGGACTGAATCAGAACGATAAAAGCCTGAACGGAAAAATAAAATGAAACCGCCACTCCACCCCCCAAAAAAAATTATTCAAGATATTAATGTGAGAAGAAGTGAATAATCGAGAATAGAAACGGAGGACCGCGACAGATGATAAGAGGATGGGTGATGAAGATGATTTACTTACCACGGTCCGTGTCCCGAGGCCCGGCGCTGCAGAGAGCGAACCACCACCAGCGGGTCATGTCTCCCCAGCAGCATCCAGAGGAAGCGGAGGAGGTGGACGACTGCCTACACACCAGCATCGCCTCACATCGCACCTCCTCTGCTTCTCCACACACACACACACACACAATGAGCACATCATCACCGGCAAACAAAAGCGCCGTCGTCGTGACTGACCCTCGTAGGTCGCCGCGACGGCAGAGACGGAAGAAAGGTCAAAGAAATTTTTTTAATAATAACGACAATCACAGCGGTGGTGGGGGCAACTTAACAACTACAAGAGCACGCGGGGGGAATTTTCTAAGAGTTGCTCCGTCTACTACGACGTCTTTCGCACCCTCCCGAGTCAGTCTTTGTCCCCCATTTTCATTTTTTTTTTTTTGGGGGGGGGGGTCGACTTTATTCTTCTTCACCATACCACAGATTAACGGAAATTCCTCTCCACATAAATATTTGGTTCTTTAAATAATAAAAACCAACAGCCTATTAGTCAGGGGGCGAAAAAAAATATTATAAGTTATTATTCAATTGAAATCATAATTGTTAATACATGACGTTTCGTCCACACGATTTGGACGTCTTCATGTATAACTCTTAAAAATTTAGTTTTTTTAAAAAAAATAATACAAAAGAAATCATGCATTCTACATGTGCATGATGTCAGGTACTGCCAACGTAATTAGAAATGTTTAAATTAATAATATTATTATTACAAATATTTCCGCTCTTATTTTTTTGGGGGGTTATTTTTTCCCCTTATTGTATTCACAAAAAATTCATTTTAAAAAAAATTAGTATAAAAAAAGTATGCACTAAGGGGTTGAGAACTTTAATTTACAAGAATATGTACAGTGAATATGCAGAATAAATTTTTATCCAGAGATAATACAGGTTGCAGTGTAGGTAACTTTTGAAAATTATTCCCTCGCGTTGAATGTTGTTGTTTTTTCCTTCTTCAAATAATTCGGCATGGGAGGAGGTGAGCACGCTTAGGGGTAGGGGTGGATGTGCTTTACATAAAATTAATTCAAAAACATCTGAGATCCGAGACAAATCGGGGGTTATGGATGTCGCTGAGTTTAATTATGACATTGAACTCTTTGTTTAACCCCTCACTACTGCGGGGTGGAAATTTTCTAACATGTTAAAATGGCCGATATATTCGTCGAAAGAAACATTTTCTGGGATTCAATGAGTTCACCCCCTTTCGGCATGTGAGGGGAGCTCATTTAATGATAGGTGGTGTAGGGGGCGATACATGGGGGTGGGGGTTGTGGATATATGACAACCCGGGCAACGTCGGGCACGCAGTTAGTTTAAACAATAAATATAGCGGCCTATTAGTCAGAATTTATTTTCTAATTATTCAGTTTAAAAAAATAATGAATATCGAACACGACGTTTCGTACCCTGATTGAGACATCTTCAGGTGTGTAGATATCACATTCTATTATAATTTATTACAGGATATCTTTAACTTGACAAAACTTTTCTTACGGTACATTGGTGTTTTTTGAGTGAGATTGTTTCTCCTCACCCCCACCCCCACCACCTCACCCCTTCTTGTGCTTAATTTTCTTCTTGCCAGGGCCATTCCCATCCTCTAAGGACTAGAAATGAAATGGGATGACGTGGTCAGGCGCCGGGGAGAGTTCCTGGAGTTGTCTGAGAGTTGGTGGCGGGTGGGACGTCCAAGAAGCCTCCTCCAGAGAATTAAGTCCTCTAACTGCTGCCAGAAGTGAAGGCCACAGAGAGCAAAAAGTTGCCAGTTCAGCAAATTTCATTCCACTAAGACGCCGCTCAATTCCTCTGCGGACTGGAGCGCATCACTCTTCAATACAGTCCTCACGGGTTTGTCCACTCTTTTAACAATGTGCATGTATTTCGCTGCAGCGATAAAAAGCGTGGTCTTGCTTCATCAGCCATCGACGGCAACGCTGTTTGCACTTACAGCTTCGTTACAGTGACGAATCAGTCGTTTCTATTAGTCATTTTGTACCCATTTATCATTTATTGCATATGGCCGTTTAAGTTTCCGTCATTTAAATAATTAAATCACAGAAACGCTGTCTAATACGTACGTCAACGAAAAAAAAACGTTTTCTCGGGCTTCTAACCGAGTAAATAATTTTATATTTGCAACGTTTGGATGACGTTCACTGCTATCGTCTTCTAGAAGAAGAAAAAAAAATTTTCTCGTTAAATAGGCTAGTTTAGAGTTAGAGCACGATGGGTCTTCTTAAAATCTACCACAGTAACAACTTCGCAAGTCACGAGGTGGCAGCACTGCAAC
This sequence comes from Zhengitettix transpicula, assembly GCA_037074705.1. Taxonomy (NCBI): domain Eukaryota; kingdom Metazoa; phylum Arthropoda; class Insecta; order Orthoptera; family Tetrigidae; genus Zhengitettix; species Zhengitettix transpicula. The sequence goes on along the minus strand of CM073590.1, from coordinate 249,829,515 downwards.
CTCTTGTAAAATGGCTGGCATAAATTCTCTTATACATTTCTGAGCTTTCATGAATGAGAATGGCCGTTTCCCCTTCCGACATTTAAAGAATTCAATCACAGAAACGCTGTCTAATACGTACCTCAATGTTAGACAATGTGCGGTGCTGCTAGGGATTTTTCCTGCATCATTTTCAGGCGAATTGCCGGGTAGGATTCTTAAACTATAGCCCTTGGTCTCTAGTTAACCCTTGGCTGGCTACCTTGCTCTGCCTTACCGCATCCCCCCTTTCACTCCCTTTCCTTTGCTATAAGAGGGGAGTGGCCACTGTGTGGTTTAAACAATATATAGAGAGCTTGTCTACATCTTCTTCCGATCAAGGAGAGCAAGGAAGCCTGTGTGAGCTGTTCTATCGCAGGTGAACCTTCCCGGACCGCAGTAACAATTTCGCAAGTCACGAGGTGGCAGCACTGCAACCATCTTGTAAAATGGCTGACATAAATTCTCTTATACATTTCTGAGCTTTCATGAATCAGTATGGCCGTTTCCTCTTCCGGCAATTAAATAATTCAATCATAGAACGCTGTCTAATACGTACATCAACGAATTTAGTCTTATCGGGCTTCTAACCGAGTAAAAAAATTTATATTTGCGACGTTTCCATGACGTTCACTGCCATAGTCTTCTAGAATTCTTTTTTCTCTCCCTTAAATAAGTTAGTTATAACAACTTCACCCATGTGGCAGCACTGAAACCGTACGTAAAAAAATGGCTGACATTGACGTACCTAAATAAAGAAACGAGAAGACTTTATTCCACCAAAGACTACATTATTTATTAACGTACGTCAATGTCAGCCCTTTTTTTTGCAAGATGGCTGCAGTGCTGCCACCTGGGTGAAGTTGTTACTACAGTGGACTGTGGGAAGAACGTTTAAGGAATCGCGCACAAGTTCCAGCGATATCGCTGACTCTAGTGCGACTGTTATCAGGGGCTGGACAATGTGGTGGGGCTCTTAAACAACCCTGAAAGTCCCTTCAGTGTTACTCACTCAAGCTCCTGCTTCTCACGGTATTTATTTATCGTTATAATTATTATTTTATCCCCGCCCCTCCCCAACTTGAGCGCCAACTCATGATTTATTAACTCACCTCGGAAAACAGACTTGTTACAACACGCCCCCGCGCGGGCGGCGTCTCACCTTCCCATTTTAATTAAAACTACGCTAATCTTTTCGTCGATAAACTTACTACTGGGGCGGCCGCCTTCGGCATTTCCATCCCCCACCCCCCGCCACCGCCTTACACAAACGGGGAAGGGGGGCCGGGGGTGGGGGGGGTGGCAAGCTCACTGTGATTTATTACACAACACAGCACACACCTCCGCCGCCGCCTTCTTCTTCTTCCTCTTCCTCCTCTTTTACTTCATTATTACTGGAGCAGACACGGAGGTGGTTGTTGCGCGCGCGAGCGTGCGTGGGGGTTGTTCGTTATTCCACGAATTTTTGGTGAACAGAATAAACGAGTCCTAGAACACATCGTAATCCCATTCACTCGAACACCCCCTCTAAATTAATATTGGCGTAATTTTTACCCTTCATATTCTGGTCAATATTCCGTACGTAATTAGAGTGTCGATGCAGAGTGGCGTGACGTCATCTGATGACGTAGCTGCTCGAACAGTGCAGTAAAGAGCGTAAACGAAGGTTGGAGACACTGGATGCGGTCACGTCACGTAATATCACGTGACGTGCCTGCCATACGGTTTAAGCGTGACTACGGCCTGCCACGTCACGTCACCTCTCTGCCACGTGACAGCAGCACTACAGCAGTCTACATCTAGTCTAACACCTAGTAAACTAGAGACAGTCACGTGGAATAGAAAATAGTATACAGATCCTGTCTTATATCACAGCCATATGTAGTTACACACGTGTGGGGGGGATTCTAAATATCATATAAACATTCAAGTCCATGTCCTTAGACACACGATTTTTTTTAGGGCACCAGGCTACATGAGGCTAATCCACATGGTGGCAACTCTCCTTTAATAGCATAGGAAGGGATCTGAAAGGGGGGATGCGGAAGGGTAAAGGAAGGTTGCCAAGGGTTAACTAGGGGCCCCCGCGCTACGGTTTAAGGATCCTACCCGGCAATTCGCCTAAAAGGGATGCAGGGAAAACCCTTGAAAAACCTGCATCAGGTAGGTCTGGCATTGGGTACTTGTCCCACGCCCTTCCCTGGATTGCGGGAGAAGAGTTTGCTGTGGGGACGCAGCATTCCCTTCTCCGTACCTCGACCAGTTTAGGAGGCAGCTGGCTGACTGTTCCAATGGGAAAAGAGAACAACTCTTACCGTATGCCCCAAGGTCTGTGACCCTGGAACATACACCTCTCAAAACAGGCCTCGGGTTGTGGGAACCTTAGTTCAAAAATGGAGAGAGGAGGAGGCATCCCCCAAGGTAGCGCCTTCCTGTCTCTCCTACAAGGTTCTGCCTGCGAGAGAACAGCCCTCGCAGGCAGCTTCTTAGACACACGAGACTTATTTGTCGTTAATAAATAACAATAACAGGACCTGACTGAGAGAGTAAGGCGGCTTGGTAAATTTATTATTCAATCAAATAATTAAACTAAATGTGACAAAGGTCAATTTAGGTGCATTTTTGTAAATTGTAGATAATTTTTTTAACCCCGACAGTGCGTTAAAAAGAGGATTAAATTCTCTACAACTTTCCTCCTATGAGAAATTAGTGTAGGAGCGACCATTGTGGAGACATCAGGAGTAACCCCTTCATAAGGGTGAGGTTTTAGTGGATTATTAACAATAAATAATAATACTTAAGGTAATTAAGTAAAATAATTCCTTGTTCTATCGGGACAAGGTGACCAGGGATCCTCAAGCGCCTGTAATAACGTTTAAAAACAGAATACAGATTGAAAAACGTGACGTGACGTGACAGCGCAGTGAAGTGACGTGCCGTGACAGAGGTGAGTCTCTGGTCCGTAAGACAACACTGGCATCGTTCACCTTCTGGACTTCACGTGACATCACGTGACAACGCGTGACAGTGATGGCTCCACCTGCGCTCGTCAACGCGTTGGACGCGTGGCCGCGCTCTGATTGGACCCTAGCTGTGCCTTAAGATGATGTTACCACATATGGCGTGCTTTCTTGACACGAGGGCGACTTGTTACAGTGTCTTGCGTTTATGTATAATTGGATCCCTTAGTTACTTCTTTATCTGATTGATTTCCTTAATGGTACAACGACTTCATTGGACCAGTTGAGTGTTTTTTTAAAAAAACTTATCTGAGACAGAGGAAGGAAGGGACCTTCCACCTCTTCCACGAGAGATCTTGATGGGCACGAGGGAAGCTTAGAAACTTGTCAAGTGATTAGCAGGTGATGGTGGCGTGGGACTTGAGGAGTTTCACAAGTGGTTTACTCCCCCGTAGGATTATCGACCAACTACCACCAGCTAGCAGCAGCCTCGATGCAATTCCGTCTCCCTTCCTCAGGCTGTTTTTTCCCCTCAAGGCACTGGAACTGGAGCGAGCAGAAGAGGACTTTTCCGCCTTCTGCTTCACGACTGCTCTGCAGCGGGTCAATCCTCGTGAGTGGTGCATTAAACCTCCTCCAGCGTTATCTTATCTGAACCACTTCTGATATCAGCAACTCGCTCCTTCTTTCCTCTACACAACAGACGACATTCCATCTCCCTTATCGGGCCGCAATCAAACTGCTACTTCAGACAAGCTACGTCGTCGTCCATGCTGCTGACGTCACAACGGCCCCTGTTTGTTACACGACGGTCGCTAAATCTCCGGAGTTTAATTTGACGTACGTTCTTATTTGTTCGTCAGTGACGGTGGCGTCATTCAATTATAAACATGGAGGAATGATTTCCTTTTACTGACTTCACAAGCGCAATAAAGATCGAAAGCGGGGATGCGGAAAGGAGAGCAAGGAAGCCAACGCTTATGTAGGACCATCCTGGATATATTTTAAAGGATCATACCCGGAAATTCGCCTTAAATATGTTATAATGAGAATTCCTAGAAAACCTGCATCAGGTAAGTTCAGGCTCTTGGTACTTGTCTCACGCCCTTCCGATGACCGGAGAGGGATTTTTTGCTGTGCGTATCCAACATTGTCCTTCTCCGTGCCTCCACCGGTTATATGAGGCAGTTGGCCGACTATTCCAATGGGAACAGGTAACAATTCTTGCCGTGAACGTCCAAGGTTTTCCGACCCTGACACTTCTTAATTCTGATAGACGTGCCCCCGGCTTGTGGGAACTTAACTTACAAAAACCCAGAGAGAGAAGAAGGCCGCTGTCCGGGAAGGTTCACCTGCGAGAGAACAGCTCACACACGCTTCCTTGCTCTCCTTGATCGGAAGGTGTAGACAAGCTCTCTATATATAGTTTAAACCACACAGTGGCCACTCCCCTCTTATAGCAAAGGAAAGAGAGTGAAAGGGGGATGCGGTAAGGCAGAGCAAGGTAGCCAGCCAAGGGTTAACTAGAGACCAAGGGCTATAGTTTAAGAATCCTACTCGGCAATTCGCCTGAAAATGATGCAGGAAAAAACCCTAGCAGCACCGCACATTGTCTGACATTGAGGTACGTATTAGACAGCGTTCTGTGATTGAATTCTTTAAATGCCGGAAGGGGAAACGGCCATTCTCATTCGTGAAAGCTCAAAAATGTATAAGAGAATTATGTCAGCCATTTTACAAGATGGTTGCAGTGCTGCCACCTCGTGACTGGTGAAGTTGTTACTGCGGTAGATTTTAGGAAGACTGAGGAATCGTGCCCAAATTCTAAACTAGCTTATTTAAGGTGAAAAAATAATATCTAGAGGACGATGACAGTGAACGTCATCGAAACGTCGCAAATACAAAATTGTTTACTCGGTTAGAAGCCCGAGAAAACGTTTTTTCGTTGACGTACGTATTAGACAGCGTTCTGTGATTGAAGGTGAAACTGCAAGGGCTGCAAAATGTTTAGCAGTGGATGTCGGCCCTGATGGATTCGTCGCTGTAACAAAGCTCAAGGGCAAACACCGTTGGCGTCGATGGCTTAGGAAGCAAGACCACGCTTTTTACCCCAGCAGCGGAATACATGCCCCTTTGTTAAAATGTGGACAAAAACTGTGGAAAATGACGGAGACTATTGACACCTGATGGCATATTCTCCCACCAGAACGGTAAGAGGCAGGCTGTTACGCAATGAGAATATTTGTGGGGGGGGGGGGGCTGAGTTACTCAAAAATATTTATCCGATGAGCTGGTGGACAGGGAGGATATTGGCAGAGACTGGGTGCAATAACGTCGTCGTCGCTTGCCCCCTTTCTCTGCGGATTTATTGCGGTCTGCGTGAGGACACTCTTGATCCCCTCACCCTGGGAATTACCCACCACTTAGGACGTGGAGGATTAGAGGGGAAATAGAACAGTTCTTTATCGCATGGCTGAACCAAATAAAAATATGGAACAACGATTTACTTCTACCATTATAATTAAGTTGAAATGTCCCACTGTCCCTTTAACTACGAGGGTTGTTCGATAAGTCTGGTAAACGTTTATGAAAGACCGGGAATTTGGTTCACTTTCTGGCCACTGTCGGTAAAAATGAACCTTTACAAAGATATTCTTGAACGTTTTAAACATAAGCCCGTGGTAGTTTATCGCCGGCAGCCTTCTGTAGTGTTACATGTGGAGTCATGTGACTCATGTGAAAGGGTTGGACAGATCAAAACCTACAGCAGCATTGAAGAGCACTTACTTGTGGATTAACGAGTTTAAAGGACGAACTCAGAGGCAGCTGTTGCCGGAGGCTTCTCAACTCGACGAGTGCGTTTCATCCTGGCCAAGAAAAAGCTTTGGGTGCGATGGTTGTCGCGACACTGAACCCACAAACATTAAATTTTTCACTTTCCAATATAGTCTCCGTCCCTTTCCCACAGTTTTAGTCCACCTTTTAACAAAGGGCATGTATTCCACTGCTGGGTGTAAAAAGCGTGGTCTTGCTACCTAAGCCATCGACGCCATCGGTGTTTCTTGCCCTTGAGCTTCGTCACAGCGACGAATCCATCAGTGCTGACATCTACTGTTAAACATTTTACGACATTGGACGGATTCAAATAAAAACAAACAAATCATTTCAACGCAACGTTGCGGCGTAACCCACGAGACTTTAGTAACCGTCGAAGAAACTTGGATCAGTCTCTACACTCCAGCGGCCAAAAAAAACACAATCAGAACAATGGTCAAAAGCCGAAGTCCGCGTCTTGTCATCTGGAAAGGTGATGGCCACCGTCTTATTTGATTCTCAACGTCGTTTTATTCCGTGACGTCACGCGCTTCCCCGTCACTTTACTCAGGTACGAGGGTGATTCAACAGGTAATGCAACCGATTTTTGTTTCTCCTTCAATAAGTTAGTAATGTGCAAAAATTGTGGCGATCACTGAAACATTCTTCCCACAATCCCCTTGCAGTAGCAACGTTCAAAGTCACGACTGCAAATTGTCTGACATTGAGGTACGTATTAGACAGCGTTCTGCGCTTGGATTCTTTCAATGAGGAAGGGGAAAAACGCTCATTCTCATCCGTGAATGCTGAAAAATAATAACTGATTTCTTGTAACAAAAAAAAGGGGGGGCTCTATGATGCTGCTCTGTTGGATCGTTTGACGCGGGTGTTGATTGAGAAAAGGGCCAGGACAAGGCGCCAGCGCACACAGCAGCAAGTCTCATTGGCGAAGGTTGTAAGAGTTGGGATGGTAATTGGTTCCTTGTCCACTCTATTGACCAAGGTGACTTCTTCTTGTTCCCGACCTTGACTATATTTTTTGTGATGGTTTGATGGTTCTGGGCCGAGTGTAGAGCCAAGGAAGGAGACTGCGGCGAAGAAATAAATTTAAATAACTTCTTTTTCTAATCAAACAACCCTCTCTTATATGCTGAGCTTCAGTCGACGTCACTCAGTCAGTTCCTCCTTTCAACGTATCAGATGAACATTTCTCATCACCGAAGAACTCTTCACCTTCGCTAACGAACTTCCGCGTCCTCGGCTCGCTCCGTCGTCAATCCTTATCGCTTCTTCATCAATCGCACCTTTTGATTTCTTTCTCCGTCTCGGAAGGAAGGGAGGACCCACCGTAGATTCACGCCGCGTAACTGGTTTCATCCATCTCTGGCGAGAGAAGTTTGCAATTTTCCCTGCGTGTGTGTGTGTGTGTGTGTGTGTGTGTGGTTACGACCTTCCCGTCTCCTTCATGCAATCCTCGACCACAGCAATGTAATAATCCTCTCTGTGTAATCTCCTGTTTTCCCTCTTCTCGTCCGTCCCGTCCCGTTCCCTTCAGTTCGTTGTCCTCGTGGACCCGCACGGTCAGAAAATTAATCCTTTTGTAACTCCATTACTTGTGGCATTCAACACCACCTCTGCCTTTTCGTATAGACACGAGTCCTTTCTGTACGCTGTTTCCCAACGTTTTCCTAGATTTTAAAGTAGTAAATTTTGTTCTTTGGATCAACCCCTTTCAAGATGATCTCCTTCAGAGTCATTTCCATCTACCTGCTACTTCCACCAGCGCCGACATTCAGATGTTGGAAGAGGTACCAACGAACCACCCCAACAAATTTTTTGTACACCTTCGTTCTCCGTTACATGCACGTGGTTCTGGTGAAGATTACTCGAGTTATCGATAAAAACAACCACCTTCATCATCCTTGACACCTTCCAACCCCGTTTTCAAACTTACCATCATCTCCTCGGTTCTAGGAGAGTCAACTCACACCGTCACTACCCCACCTCGACGACTGTCTGGTTTTGGTCAGTCTCATCAACTAATGTTGATTGGAGCGACATCCATAACCACGGATTCGACCCCAGTCTCGGCTGTTTTAGCGTTAATTTTTTTTATACAAATGCCCCTCCCACCCCCACTCCTACAGGGGTTGAAATTATACATACACACACACACACAAATTTCTAGAGAAACGTAATTCTTTTTTTTTCCCTACCGCCTTAGTTTATATTTGGCACGTCCGTCACCTTCCCTGATCCGTCACCGTGGACTTCCACTTTCTCACAGTACAGTAAAAGGTATATCATCAAGCACGGACAACGACTTTCTTCTGGAGCATCATCGTTCACACGAGAGATGAACGACATCCCTGATCCGTCACCGTGGACTTCCACTCTATCACGGTACAGTAAAAGCTATATCATCAAGCACCGACAACGACTTTCATCTGGAGCATCATCGTGGACACGACCTCCCTGATCCGTCACCGTGGACTTCCACTCTCTCACGGTATAGTAAAAGCTAAATCATCAAAGAGGGACAACGACTTTCATCTGGAACATCATCGTGGACACGACCTCCCTGATCCGTCACCGTGGACTTCCACTCTCTCAGGGTACAGTAAAAGCTAAATCATCAAAGAGGGACAACGACTTTCATCTGGAGCATCATCGTGGACACGACCTCCATGATCTGTCACCGTGGACTTCCACTCTCTCACGGTACAGTAAAAGCTATATCATCAAGCACGGACGACTTTCATCTGGAGCATCATCGTGGACACGACCTCCATGATCCGTCACCGTGGACTTCCACTCTTTCACGGTACAGTAAAAGCTAAATCATCAAAGACGGACAACGACTTTCATCTGGAACATCATCGTGCACACGACAGATGAACGACACTTGAAGACTGACCCATTAGGATTAGAATCAGGACGGGAAAATTCCACGAGAGGATTTTCCCCAGCAAGTGGCAGGCAGTTGGTAAAGCAATCTTTTGCCCTTTCCTTACGGTTAACAGTTTTTCTTCCTCCACTCTTCCTTTAGAAAATTGCATACCCGAGGGTCGATGTTGGGAGCGGCAAAGAAGTGGGTTCGGAATATTTAGGATTCTTGGTCTTTTCACCCCTGATCCTCCTTGACGAAATTGGGTGGCGTTGTCCCTGGACGCCTGTTCTTGGGACGAGTCTTGCCTTCCCTTTGAGTTCCAGAGTAAACACAGACAGACAGAGAGGGAGACAGCCTCGCGCTAATTATGGGTACTCTGTTTGCCTTCCTCAAACACCCACAAGCCTCTCACAATAACCATATCCTTAAAGCGGAGCGCCGCTTAGAAAACTAATTACCCGTAATTGCTGCCCAACGAAGCTACGGTGCTGTTAATTTAATTACCCGTGTTAGCTGCGAGTGAAAAGCAAATGTTACTCGGACTCGTGTGCGGATGCGGCCTCAAACAGTGCGCTGGCATTCAAGGACGGACCAACTGTGGTAAGGAACTAATGATTCATCCGACGACGATCTCCTCCCCTCCCCCCTCCGGTAATTAAATATATTTATAGTGTGTCCACTGAAAAAAAACACCTGAGGTCTTAAATTCAGACAAAAGAAGTGATGATGTAAACACCACACAACGACGTTTCTGGGGATCCTTGTCGTAAGGCGCGAAGAAGAGCCTAGAGCGACACAACTGCACTCGTCAGTTGAGAAAACTCTCAAACGCAGGATTTATATTATCACTTTTTTGGTCTGAATTTATCAAAATTTCTTATTGAAAATTATTTTAACTTAATGCTTTACTGTTGATGAATAATCTCCGGAAATTTCTGTAGGGTTGGTAGAAATGGCAAACTGTATAACAATACGGTTCATTTACCGAGCATTTAAAAATTATTTTTTTGGGTTCATTGATTCTAGTTTTTAATACATCGTTTCGTTCGCCCGGTATAACAAGAATTACCATCTAAAGTGTTAATTGTTATCAGAATATTTTTAAATAAAATTTAATTTATTGGAAGTTTTAATTTTTAAATACCACACAACAACGTTTCCTGGGACCCTTGTCAGGTGCTTAAGAAGAGCCTAGAGCGACACAACTGCACACACTCGTCGGGTTGAGAAAACTGCAAAAGCGACGGAAACGCGACGACAATGGGAGAGCCGAAGAGGTCATCATCGTAACAATGAGGGAGAGACGACAATGTGGAAGCAGAAGGTTCAGCGCAACAATCAGGGATCATAGCAATTGTTGAGCTTCACAGTGTCTGTTTGTACATTAACAGCTGTGATGTTGGATTTAATGTGAAGAATCTCTGGAATTGTCCCTGGCTGGGGGCCAACGACTAAAATCTTAGCATTGTGCCAATCAAGTGTATGTTTAGAATTCATGATACATTATTGTACATTATATCATCACTTTTTTTGGTCTGAATTGGCCATCTTACTTATTCATTATTTTCAATCAGACGTAATTTTTTTTCCATAAAAGTGATGATATAAACAACCACACAGCGTTTCCGGAAACCTTGTTCCTTCCTTCAGGTGATAAGACACCTGAACAAACAACAAAAAGAGCCTGGAGCGACATCCATAACCACGGATTCGACTCCAATCACGGCCGTTTTAGCGTTATTTTTTATACAAATGCACCTCCACCACCACCCCCCTATAGGGGGTTGACATTACACACACGAATTTCTAGAGAAACGTAATCTACCTCATCGCCTCCGAATACGTCGGCCGCCGCTGCTGGAGGGGTTAAACGGCAAGTTGAATGTCATAATTAAACTCAGCGACATCCATAACCCCCTAGGATTCGACTCCAATCTCGTATGTTTTCGCTTTATTGCTGTGTAACGCTGCTCCACCCCCGCCGTTATGGATATTCCACTCCCCAAGGCCGAAACGGATTGAAATTATGCACAGAGAACATGTAGAGGATTTTTACGAATCTCATTGACCCGTGAAATATATTTATTCGACGCAAAAGTCGGCCGTTTTAACATGTTTCAAAATTTTAACCCCCCTCCCTCCCGGCATATCCATTCAGCTCCTCCCAGCACCGCCGCGCGTCGCCCAGATTGTCGTCAAAAAAAACCTCAGCGACATCCATAACTCCCGGATTCGACTGCAATCTCGTTTGTTTTCGCGTTATTGTTGTGTAACGCCGCTCCACTTCCCAACACTTAACGGCGCTCTCGTTCCATGGCGGAAGGACGTTGAAATTACACACAAACAACATCGGGAGAGACACACACTAGCAAATCTCATTGAACCCCCCATAAATATTTATCCGACGCTAATATCGGTCGGTCGTTTTTGCATGTTTTGAAAGAAAAAAAATCCCACCTACCCGACCCTGGGGTATATTTTATAGTTTCTGAATTATTAATGTTGATTTAAGATAAGATGAGTTACGAATGATATATATATAAACACTATTGATCGGGGAAAACAATTTCAGTTTAATTTGTGGGACTTACCCTCGTAGACATCCGCCATTGAAATATGTTCTGACTTTGAAACTTGGTAAATTAGCTTGTTTTTTCAGTTCCGCTGTTATTTTAACTTCAAGTATCCCAATCAAACGTGGCAACACACCACGTTAGCGTTTTATTTCTACACACACGTTCCAAAATCTCCGCCAAAGCCGTTGTAATTCTTTTCTGACTATAATTCAGTACCTTTTTTTTGGTTTAAGAGCTGCTAAACCATTTTTTGACCAATATCACATCCCTTATTAGTGTTTCTTCCCCCACCTCCACCCCCCCCCCAAGTTGAACTATCCTGCCAATCCCAGCCGCCGTAACCTAAAGCCTCAAATTTAAGGAGGAAGAGGAAACCAATGAAAAATAACGACCGATTCTAAAGCCACATGGAAAAGGCCAATAACGGACGGTAAAAGTGGGGGGGGAGAAACTGTCTCTCTCTCTCTCTTCAAAAGTGGATGTGAGTGACGGAATGAGCAATTTAAGTTTAAAGCCTTTACTTACTAACTACCGTATCGACGACCACCGAGTGAGTTAGACGTAATTACAGAGGGGGCGAGGAGGGGGGGGGCGACTACGCGGATGACAATTGTGTGCCCCAATCCCCCAGCCAGCCATCATCATCTAAAAAGGGGGATAAGAGGGGGGAAGGAAACGAACCGCAATCCAGTAAACAGAGAAGAGGGTGGCGCCGCCCCTGCTGCTGCTTGGATTAAAAGCTATTATCAAGGTAAGTGGGGTGGTTGGTGGTGGTGGTGGTGGTGGTGGTGGAGGGAGCGTTTATCCCAAACTCAAATCTCATTTTCCCGGACGGGAGTTCTTTGACGTCGACTACGACGACTACGACGACGGTGATACGAGACTGACGCTGGAAGGAATAGAGGAGGAGCGGACGCCATCGAGTACCATCAAGACACCTCAAATTACCAAAGACGGTAGGGGCTTTACCCTGGAGAGAAAAAAAAACCTTCCGGGTTTCCACTACACCAAAGGCGACCAACTACTGTGCGACGTCGTGTCGACGACCGCCTGCGCCCTGGAAAACCCCCCCGAGGACTTTTTTTCTTCTTGAACACCACAAATTTTGTCGAAGCGCGCAGGAGAGGGGCGAGGGGCGGAAAAAAATCACCAACAAAACAAGAGAGGGTGTTGCTGCGAAGGCCACGCTTTCAGCTGCGGAGGATGAAACAGACTCTCACTCACTCAGTCGAAGAGCAGGCCGCGTGTTTGCAGAATCAATACGCTCGCCATTGCGAATCTCCGCACCGCACCACCAATGCAGTTTTTTTGCAGTTAAAATTCCTTATTATTCCAAAAAAAAAAAGAATAATCTCACTATTGACTCGGGAAAAATATTTATCCAACGCAAATATCAGCCGTTAAAGCACAGTTGAAAATTTCCACACACACCCCCGACCCTGTCCCTGAGGAGGGGGGGGGTTAAACAAGTTGAATGTCATAATTAATCTCAGCGACATCCATAACCGCGGCCCGTCCAACCCCCATGCCGAAAGAGATTGAAATAATACTCAATCTACATCAGGAGAAACACTATCATTGTCATTGAGTCCACACAATATTCATCCGACGCAAATATCGACCGTTTTAGCATGCTTGAAAATTTCCACCCCCCACCCCGTCCTTGGGGGTTAAACGACAAGCTGAATGTCATTATTAATCTCGGCGACATCCATAACCTCGGATTTTTGACTCCAATATCGGTTATTTTCGCGTTACTTTATTGTAATGCCCTTTAACCCCCACCCCGAAAGGTGCTTCCCTGCCATACTCAAAGCGGTTTCAAGTATACACAAATATATATCGGGAGAAACACTATAAATCCTATAGACTCCGAAAAAATATTTACATACATACAGCATGTCGTTACAGCCCATGCAGGGTTAGAGCCTGCCTCACTATCGAAGCCCACTCTCTTCTATCTCTTGCTTTCCTCCTCCATCCCCTTAAGTCCAACTCCTTCATATGTTCCTCTACATTCTCCACCCATTTCTTTCTAAGTCTGCCTACACACCTTCTTCCTCCTGGTTTTCCTTTCCATATTCTTTGTAGTAGGGTTCCCTCCTCACTCCTTTCCACATGCCCTGCCCCCATCTAAGTCGTGCACTCCTTATGGAGCTCACAATTTGTGGGTCATCATAGAGTTTTTTGTTAGTTCTAGTTCTCCATTCCTCGTTCCAAAAAAATATTTATCCGACGAAAATATCGGCCGTTAGAGCACGTTTGAAAATTTCCTCCCCCGTCCCTGAGGGTTAAACGGAAAGTTGAATGTCGTCATTAATTTCAGCGACACCCACAACCCCGGATTTGACTCGGTTGTTTTTTGAGTTATGTTTTTTGTCAGGCACGTCCAACCCCCAGCCATAAAGCCGAAAGGGGTTCAAATAATACTCAACCGACATCGGGAGAAACACTATCATTCTCATTCACTCCACAAAATATTTATCCGAAGCAAATATAGACTGTTTATGATATTTAAAATATCCACTCCCCCGGCTACTGGGAGTCGTAGTCGTGTCTCACCTCACCCATTTTTCCCGGACGCAACGAACACACGTACTAAATTTGCTCATATTTTATTATTTAGATTATTCGGGGAGGGGAGGTATTACATTGTCTTGGAGTAGAAAGGTGAGCAAGAAAAAGTGAAAAAAAGGCATAGAAAAGTAAACAAAGAAAAGCCAAGAACGAGAAAAACAGAAAAAAAAGAGTCAGGTTAAAGAGACGACGTGAAAGGTCGTCAAGGAAGATCAGACGGACTCCGTATACTGGAGCAGCTGTCACTCGAGGACGAGCTCTGCCCCCCTACTCTCATGTTGCGCCTCTCAGTGTTATTCTCTGCCTGATGACGAACAGAGTTTTTTTCCGTCCCGTTCAAAACGTTGAAGTTTTTACATATATTTCCCTGAACTTCTAGAGGATCTTTCACGTCATCTCTTTAACCTGACTATTTCCTTCTTTCTGTTTTTCTACTTTTCTTTGCCTTTTTTCCACTTTTCCGTCTTTTTCTGTTTATCTTTCTACTCCCAGACAGTGGAATACCCCCGAAAAATCTCACAATTGTCATCAAATTTCAAATCCAGATTTGTCCAATTTTTTCCACGGTCTGTATGCGGAACATAGACACACGTACAGTCTATTTTTATATATTAGAAGAAGGTAGTTGTCCGTTGTTCCTATTGGAACAGTCGGCCAGCTGCCTCCTAAACTGGTCAAGGCACGGCTGAGGGGAAAGCTGCGTCCCCACAGCAAACCCCTCTCTCCCGCCATCCAGCGGACGGGCGTGTTACAAGTACCCAAGAGCCCGACCTACCTGATGCAGGTTTTTCTAGGGTTTTCCCTGCATCACTTTGAGACGAATTGCCGGGTAGGATCCTTAAACCACAGTCCGGGTGCCCCTAGTTAACCCTTGGCTACCTTCCTCTACTCTTTCCGCATCCCCCCTTTCACTCCCTTTCCCATGCTATAAGAGGGGAGTTGCCACTACGTGGATTACCCTATACATGGCCTGTCTACATCTAGAAAAAAAATATTTAGAACCAAGAGATGCTCTCCAGCAGTCCGTCGTCCAGGTCAAGAGAGTATCAAATGGCCAGGAAAAGCTCCGGGAAAGGAGGAGAATTAATGATTGTTTTCCTGTACGTAGACCGTGGACTGCCGCGACAGACTCCATTACTACGCCACCGTACCCGTGCGCCCGCTCCCCCATCCCCATCCCCGCCCCCCCCCCACCCCCCCACGTGTGATAGCGCCGCCGCCGAAAATGCGATTCCGTTGTCGAGCTGCGATGGCGGACGTCAACTGTGCCCCCACACGATGGCTTTAATTGACAGGTGCGGGAGGAAATGCCGTCGCTCGTCCTCCACAGCACGCACTGTATAACCACCCCCTCAGGTCACTTCCCCGTGTAATGCTTACAAAGCAGCACGATAATGAAAACTCAAACCAACAAAACAGTCCCGAGGACAAAATTAATAATAATAATCGTCCACTCTAACGAAATTCATTCACATCCACTTCTCTTTAACTCAAGGGCGCGCATCTGCAACGTTTCAAGGCTGCGATACGGACCGTATTATAATCTGTTTTAAATGAGAAGACCGATGGCGGCGGCGGGATCGATGTGTGTGATCTTGGAATCACAATCACGCTTGGAATAAAGCAGCGGTGGTGTTATTTGTACTTAACTGTATAAAGTCGTGCGTGGCAACACCGGCCCCGCGGCGAGGAGACTTCTAGTTTATGACGGACTATAGAACAGTGCATGGGACGGACGGCCGCAGAGCAGCGCCGTGATAAAGTAAGCTGGTACAGGGAGAAACTGAAGCCTCGCCGGAGAATGATGTCACTGTTTACAGAATAATTAATAAAACTGAGAAAAACCGTAACAGGGTGGAATTGAATTTTTTTAAAATAAAAATAAATAAAGTAAGAGTATTAAAACGAGAGCCATGGTCATTTCCCCCCCCCCCTAGTGTAGCATTTAGCATTCAGACAGCCTTCGCCGGGCGACCAAATTCTAGGTAATTGCCTTCAGGTGGACGTAATCCTCACCGGCAGACAGTTGGCGATGTTAACACGTGAACATGGCTCCAGAAGCAGACAATACCAACCAATCGGCGCAAGTACGACCTACACAGCAGCAGGATGCAGACATGCACAAAGAACTTAACCACAAACGGTCGTAGATTCTACTTTAATGTATTCGTGCCGCCACCTGGAAGTGAACCTTATCGATTCTTAGGTTGACCGTTTCAAAGGCTGAGTCTGGGGGTGTGAAGATTAGGTTCAACCGTCAAACATTCAAAAAACATTGGTTAAAATTATTGTTATTGTTTTCTTAGACGTGAAATTCTTGCCGATACGAAGTCTAAACCTAGATTTAATATGCGACTATAACCCCAGTTATTTTTTTAAAAAAACAAAAAGCTCGTCTGGTTCGGCCAATATAACCTGAGTTGCAAATCCGAGGATTCAAAAATATTTTTGCAAAATCACAAAATGGATGCCTGCTGGTTCCAAAGGGTCTGTACCACTTTCTTCGTGAAAACAATGTTATTCGGTAAATAGAAATTTTTAGCCTGATGTTACCAAAAGGGCCAGAAAACAAAATCTCATGAAACGAATATTTTTTATATTTTTAAATTAAAAAATATTAAAGAGGGTTAAAATTGTTGCTGTTTTGTTAGAACTGAAATTCTTGCCAACGGGGAGTTTAAAACTGGATTTAATATGCTCCTTAAGTATTTTTGAAGCACGTCTGGTTCGGCCAATATAACCCGAGTTGCAATCCTAGGATTCAAAATTTTTTTAAATCACAAAATGGATGCCTGCTGGTTCAGAAGGGTCCTTAACATTATTTTTTGATCTCTTAGGCAAAGCAACGGATAAGGGAAAAAATTGAAAATAAAATTCCGACCCCCCCCCTGGTCCCCCCCCCCAGCCGTCAACTATGGAGAGATAAATAAAAATGAATTGGTATCTTGCAACGGTGCAGTTCTCCTCGTAATTGGTATTGTTATGAACTCCCCTTTTTAATATTAATTTTAAATATGATTTTGTAAATTCAATCTTATTTGGACTTTTTTTTAATATAAATTTTATATTTTTAAATTGCAACACGCTCCCTCTGTCTTATTATTCCACGCGACAAAACCGCGTGAGCCCCTAAACGTCGTCCAATTAACAATTCCTGATTGCCAGGTCCTCTCAACAATTAATTCCCATCCTAAATAAAAGATGACGAACGAACCCGCGATTCTCGCCCGCATTCGTTAATTACAGGACACTTTCCACGATCAGTTATTTACGTCCTTTGTCCAGCCAATGGTGCAAGGGGGGGGGGGGCGGGGTTCAAATATTCAGTAACACCTGATGACGTAGACACAACGAGTTTCCTCCCCCCCCCTTCTTCTGTATTGAAGTGAATCCAGACCAAATGTGGCCTTGAAAAAGGCGGGAGGGAGGGTAGGGGTGACCTTTGCTTAGTGACGATAATTGGTTGTGTCTAATGCACCCGGCCAGGTGAAGAGGGTACTTAGGGTACTAAGTAAATAAGATGTTGTTCTTGTTTTTAATGTTTTCGTAATCAAGACTGAAACCAACCCCCAACCCCCTGCGATGGAATCGGGGAAGCAAAGTTTGCGGTTGAACAATAGGACCCACAAATGTCTGTCGGGAATTGGACTTAATGAAAAGAACTTGGGAGGTCTTTTTATAGACGGAGACAATATATATATATATATATAACGCCACAACAGGCAACGAGTCTCGCCTGAAGGGAGAAAGACACGATTACCGTTCCCTTAAAAAAGGGGGTAGTACAAAACAATACCAATTTAAGAGGAGAACTGCAACGTTGCCAGATACCAATTCATTTATATATATATATATATATCAACAATTGTTGACGGGGGTGGAAGAGGATTTCTTCTCAATTTTTTCCTCATCCGTTGCTTTTCCTAAGAGATAAAAAAAATTAATCAATACTGGCGAGAATTTGGTTTGATTTCCCCTCTAGTTGGGTCCCTGGCGTTGCCCGGGTTGTCATGATTTAAACTCGGCGACATCCATAACCCCGGACGTGACTCCAATCTCGGTTGTTTTTCCCCGTCACCTTTTAAGTAACGCCACTCACCACCCTCTCACCACCTTCCCATGCCGGAATGAAGTTGAAATTATACACAAACAACATCGGGAGAAACTCTATCTCATAGACCCAGAAAAATTATTTTTGACGAAAACATCGGCCGTTTTAAACACGTTTTTAAAATTTCCACCCCGTCCACACCCACCCTTGTGGGTTAAACGGCAAGTTGAATGTCATGATTAAGCTCAGCGACATCCATAACCCCGGACGTGACTCTAGTCTCGGTTGTTTTTTCCCCGTCACATTTAAGTAACGCCTCTCCACCCTCTCACCCCCTTCCCATGCCGAAATGAAGTTGATATTAAACGCAAACAACGTCGGGAGAAACACTATCAATATAATTAACCCTGAAAAACATTTATTCAACGCAAATATCCTCCCTCTTGGAGATTAAATGGAAATTTTCATGTCAAAATTAAACTCAGCGACATCCATAACCCCGGACGTGACTCCAATCTCGGTTGGTTTTCAGTCACCTATATGTAACGCTCAACCATCCTCACCCCCTAAGGGTGCTCCTTTCTCATACCGGAATGAGGTTGAAACTGTATCTATGTCATAGACCAAGAAAAATTATTTTTGACGAAAACATCGGCCGTTTTAAACATGTTTTTAAATTTCTACCCCGTCCACACCCACTCTCGGGGGTTAAACGGCAAGTTGAATGTCATGATTAAACTCAGCGGCATCCATAACTCCGGATTTGACTCCAATCTCGGTTGTTTTTCCGTCACCTTTAAGTAACGCCTCTCCACCCTCTCACCGCCTTCCCATGCCGGAAGGAGGTTGAAATTATACACAAACAACATCGGGAGAAACCCTATCAATTTAATTAACCCTGAAAAACTATTATTAAACGTGTTTCCATGTTCCAAAATTTCTATATCCACTCTTTCAAATTAAATGGAAATTTTAATGTAATAATTAATCTGAGCGACATCCATAACCCTTGATTTGACTCCAATCTCGGTTGTATTCGCGTTATTTTCTCCATAACGCCCCTTCACCTCCACCACCGCCCCTTAAAGGAGCGCTCCTCTCCCATACTGTAAAGGGGTTGAAATTATACACAGACAACATCAGTAGAAACACTATCAATCTCTTTGGCACCGAAAATTAATTATCCAGTCACAAATATCGGCCGTTTTTGCATGTTTGAATATTTACACCCCCGCTCCTGAGGGCGGTAGACGGGTCTCACCCCGACGTGTACGAAATTTGGTGAAGATAATAAATAGAAGCCAATTAGAAGCGAAAGTTGACTGGTAAATAATAAAAATAAAATTAAAGAACGTAAAACGATTAGGAAACCTACATAACCTATAAAACGTCAAATATTCTATGTGGCGGCAGCGGTTGAGTAAGACTGTAATTTTTTTGAATTGAGACGTTTCTTTAATAAATAAAATTTCAGATTTCTCCGAAAAACAAACAACCACGTACATCGATGTGGTCGACTTAATTGCAAGTAAAGTTATACGAGGGTGGTCTGAAAAGTTTCCGACCTAAACGTGAAGATGGCAGCACTAGTAAATAAAAGGTAGGGAATTTACAGAGATGGGAAGCATCGCTGGGAGAAGACTGTACAAGGGGGCTATGTTGAAAAATAAAAAAATAAAATAAAAACTGCAAAAAATATATCTTCTATCATTGTTTGGAACGAAAACTTTTCAGACCACCCTCATATTTCGGTTGATGTAAGAAGACACTTGCGGGGTTTTCCCCGCTTGAAGCCACGTGGTCGCAACTGTACTTCGTAATACAGCGTCGCTGAAAAAAAAGGACGGTTGTTCGGCAACGCTGTTTTGTCCCGGCCCGCCCTTCTTCAGTTTTAAGCGTTCTGATTGGTGGATTCAAAAGGTCACGGCCCATACACACTCAACGGGGTCCATGTTACTTTCAATAGGTCACAATAAATGTATCAAAATAATATTTTTATTAACTGTAAATAAGAGAAGAGCTGCCCCGTGTACGGCTCTTGATATTTAGATCCCCGGAATAACGTATGCAAAATAAAAATAATTGATGTGTGTGTGTGAGAGAGAGAGAGGGGGGGGAGAAAGAGAGAGAGAGAGAGAGAGAGAGAGAGAGAGACAGAGAGAGAGAGAGAGACAGAGAGGGACAGAGAGAGAGAGACAGAGAGACAGACAGAGAGAGAGAGAGAGAGAGAGAGATATTCAGAAGCGTATCCCTTTCACCTTCCTTCGCCGAATGCAAAAGGGACCCCGGTGTCGGTAGCCATTAGCTTGATTGCAACCAGCAGCTTCGTATTAGGACAGATCTGCTTCCCTCCCCCTCCCCCTCCCCCAACCCTACGCTTAATCGGCCGTAATATATGGGGGTGACGCAGATCCGCCCACACATTTACAACAGTATCGGAACAGGGGGGGGGGGTGATTTCTCCAATAAATATCTCTTTGATGTATCCTCTTATTTTCACACAAAACTATAAGCTAAACAAAGTACCCTACACGCGAACAAGTGAGGGGATTGACGACACGTGACGTCATCAAGGGAGCTGTGACGTGGCATCTACCTCCGCGCAGACCACAAGTTGGCTCAACACGTGCACAATGGAGTTTATTACGTGAAGGCAAATCGCGGCGGTGTCAAAGAAGATCAACACTGTGTGTCTGATCAGTTGCAGTATCTCTGACCCAGAGAGAAATTATCTTTGGCACGGACAACACATCATCATTTACGATTTGTTTTATAAAGAATTTAAAAAATAATTAAATAGAGTTACCATCGCGTACTTGGGGCAACTGTTTAGTTGTCAGCGATGATACTAAGTGCGGGCCATAGTGTGTTATAATACGTGACGGATATTTTCTATAGGGTAAGAGGAGGCTACATGAGGGGTAATCCACGTGGTGGCAACTCCCCTTTAATAGCATAGGAAGGGATCTGAAAGGGGAGATGCGGAAGGGTAGAGGAAGGTAGCCAAGGGTTAACTAGGGGCCCCCGAGCTGTAGTTTAAGGATCCTACCCGGCCATTCACCTAAAAGTGATGCAGGGAAGACCCTAGAAAAACCTGCATCAGGTAGGTCGGGCATTGGGTACTTGTCCCACGCCCTTCCCTGGATAGCGGGAGAAGAGTTTGCTGTGGGGACGCAGCATTTCCTTCTCCGTACCTCGACCAGTTTAGGAGGCAGCTGGCCGACTGTTACAATGGGAACAGCGAACAACTCTTACTGTATGTCCAAGGTCTGCGATCCCGGAACATGCCACTTCTCAGAACAGGCCGAGGTGCCTCGCCGTGTGACAGAATTAGTCTAAAAACGGAGAGAGGAGGAGGCATCCCCGAAGGTAGCCCATTCCTGTCTCTCCTACAAGGTTCGGCCTAAGAGATTATATTGTGAGAGGTGGTGAAGGATTATCGCTGACCTCTGGCCGGCATGTGTGTGTGTCGCAGGAAGCGAGAGAGGAAGCGAAATTCAAACATGGACGACGAGTGTCAAAGTGTTTTGTCTTTATTTAGTTTTCGGCGTAATAAATAACAACTGTAAAGTCTCTTAAGAGTTTTACGGAGGTCTTTGAAACGTCGCAATGTCATTGGAGGCTAATAACATGGTCTGTATGTTGTTTACGTTACGTTTATAAGCGCCAAGGAGGTTGTGAGGGAGAATATGTTACAAGGAATCCTGAGATATTATTATTATCAAGTATCAGAATGTGTGCATGACATGTGCGTTGATCCTCTTAATGTCCGCTGCATGTTTCCCCAACGCCACCGCCGCATAACGTGTATTACGGGGAAGATTGTCCGCCATGACAGATGATGACGTCAGAGCGTGACGTCCAAGTTGAGCGCTAGCTGCTGGAAACTTGACCCTAGGGTCGAAATCTCACTGAGATCAACCCCCCCCCCCCTCCCGAGTGCTGCAGCGTCTTTGGGGGTGTCGTTAAACAATACGAGTGGTGAATTCTGATTGGTTGTTAAACGTTGGCAACCCTGACAAGTTCCACCCTCACGTGCAGCCCCTGAGACCACGAGAGCGTCGTGTTGTGTCATGTTGAATGTCGCGGGGCATCGCTCAGCTGATGACGTCACTAATATTGTAAAGAGAGATTTTATTTTTGTTCTAAACATTTATTTTGGCATTTTCCTCACTAATTATGTATTATTTATTCGCCACAAGGGGAATTCATTGTGATGAGGACTACCGAGGGATTTATTAAATTTGTTTAATATCTTCACGTGTATGTTACAATATATATATATATATATATATATATATATTTGGTTTCCTGTTGCTCTTCGCGTAACCCAAACCTATAGAGCGCAGAGATGGAACTTCCCCGAGGTTGGCTGAAGCTGTGAACGCGACCGAGGGCGGGTGTCGACGCAGACCGCAAACCAGCAGCCAGCACCGGTGCTTTGGAACGATCGATGGCTTCGGTCCATTGTGTCGACGACGCTTATCTCACAGCTTCCGGGCATCGCTAATTACCAATACCACACAGCAGATTATGATCCCGAACGGAGGGAGGCGTAGTGGGGGGGAGGTGGTTTACAGAGAAATAGTCACCCAGAGCAGGAGGAGGAGGAGGACGGCACCGTGTTCCAGAAGCTAAACAAATATCCTTGACGTGCTCGAAGGCAAATAAAACGTTTCCGAGTCTAATTGCCGGCTACTAACACATTCTGCATAAACTTTATCAATATATTGTAGTGAATAACATCGGTAAGTGGCCGCCCTTTGTCCGCGGGCCTGAGAGGGAATTAATGAAAAGTGCACGTGTTCCAGAGAGACCCCAAGAAGCCGAGGGTACGCGTCCCTTTTTTTTCGCATCGTTTGGGGGGGGCGGAGTAAGGGTATATACTCCGAATCCGGGTGAAAGTGGACAGAGGCAGAGAAACAGACAGAGAGGAGGACTGAAAGTGGAGTGAGAGAGGCGAGAGGTTGGAAAATTTGGCTTGCTGTAACGAACAAAAGTTTTGGAGTGTTGACGTCCATCGCGTGGAGGCCGAAGAAAGAGATCGTGGGGGACTGCTACAAGACCAGTGATCCGCTGCTGATGCTACGAGATAAAGTAAGAGTCACCATTAATGTAAAGTGCCTTCAGACACAGTACGGAACTAAGCTCTATTCGTGAATAGCTACGGAGCCGTCCACATTACCTTGTAGAGGAGGAGGATTTCATTAACCAAGCCGGAGCTAATTATTGTTATTTTTTGCAGATTATATATATGTATAGCTGCTGGCGCTGAATCAATTCTTTTATTGTATTTTTTTATATTTTTTTATGTAACAAAGTTTATATATATATATATATATATATATATATATATATATATATATATATGGTAATAAAGCCCAATCATTAAAATATATATTACTGCAGGAGGACGTCGCCAGATGTGAACCAGCGTGTGACAAAGATTTCAGTCATCCAGAATTCTGTGGTATCAGTGAACATCTGAGGCGACGAGTGCCAAGCTTTCTCCAGACGGATGACAATCGCCCCAAGGATGCATACGATATTTATCCAGGCAGTCAGCCAGAGATATTATTTATAATAATTATTTAATAGTAAAATATAACCAGACTCTTATCGGTTAATTAGACGAGAAATAAATATTTAATTCAAGAATTTAGAGCCCATGATAAGGATTTTAATTAATCATACCATACATATATTTTGAGAATTTAAGTTGAAGCATTTTTCAAATATTTCTGTCTCTAATCGATCTACTCGAAATATCGATATGGAAGTTGTTTGTGGAAGATGCAACACGACCAGTCAGTTATGTCTAGCATGTCTTAGAGGGTTGAGGGTGGATGGGTGTATTACAAAAATATTTCACGCGAAAACCAACTGAGACTCCGTTCGGGATGAAAGAGGAGCACCCTTAGGGGTGTTGGGGGTGGATGGGCGTTACAAAAAATATATATAACGAGTAAAAACACCGAGATTGCAGTCAAATCCGGGAGTTATGGATGTCGCTGAGTTTAAATACGACAACACTGGCAACACCGGCCACTCAGATAGTGAATTAATAAACCAATCTAATAATAATAAATGCAACGGATATGACGCGCACATCAGTAGCAGATAATACAGCTCACAGTCGTCATGGAAACTTTTTCCCTGTTATTTTGTCCTCAGATGTGATTTAAATTGAAATCCCTGATCACATTTGAAACGGTCTCTTTGATTACGGTAAGCCTCTACAAGTTTTGTAACCACTCCTGCTTTAGAACCGGGAAACGTATTTCTTCTTCTTCTTCTTCTTCTTCTCGCGTCAAAGTAAAAATAAAACGATCAGAACGGCCCGTCAGAGATACAAGACACGAAGTAATCCAGAGGACTTACGTGTGCCGGATCCGCCGCGTCTAAAGGAAGGGGGATTACCACGCCGGAATCCAAAGAGAAAAAGCCTTAAATGCTTTAAAGTGTGTTCCCTAATCTACTCCCCCCCGTCCATCCCCCCACACGTCTATATATATATATATATATATATATATATATATATATATATATAAAACTCGAGAACACGCACTGGATTTTTTCTTGTCCGGTTGGCAACATCATTACGTCGGAAACACACTGGTGGATTCCTAACGACTAATACTTTTTTTAGGGCAACAGGCTACATGAGGTTAATCCACGTTGGGCAACTCCCCTTTAATAGCATAGGAATGGATTTGAAAGGGGGGATGCGGAAGGGTAGAGGAAGGTAGCCAAGGGTTAACTAGGGGCCCCCGGGCTATATTTTATGGATCCTACCTGGCATTCGCCTAAAGAAATGCAGGGAAAACCCTAGAAAAACCTGCATCAGGTAGGTCGGGCATTGGGTACTTGTCCCACGCCCTTCCGTAAGCGGGAGAGGAGTTTGCTGTGGGGACGCAGCATTCCCTTCTACGTGCCTCGACCAGTTTAGGAGGCAGCTGGCCGACTATTCCAATGGGAACAGCGGACAACTCTTACCGTATGCCCAAGGTCTGTGACCCCGAAACATGCACCTCTCAGAACAGGCCGAGGTGCTTCGGCTTGTGAGAACCTTAGTTCAAAAACGAAGTGGAAAAGGCATCCCCAAAGGTAGCCCCTTCGTATCTCTCCTACAAGGTTCTGCCTGCGAGAGAACAGCCCTCGCAGGTTACATGGGAGAGAATCCTCTCGCACGCTGTAATGTCGTAGGTTTAACGACTAATACGACGACAGGGAGCGTCTTATCCGTGCCTTACAAATTGACCCCTGCAAGAAGATCATAAATGAGATGTCCCGATGGAAGAGTAGAGGGAACGTTCACCCGGGCCTACTCTCACTCTAGGACCAGGCCGAATATAGTAGGTCCGCCCTCTGATAAGTTGTTCGCACACTCTTTTTTTTGCGCGTCTCAGTGTCAGCCTCTCTCTGATGACTAACGGATGTTTTTTTCTTCACTGTTCGAAACGTCGGAGTTTCTACAATTTTTTTAAAAACTTTTTTTAACTAGTTTCTTGTTTTATTGCCTTCTTTTCTTTCATTTTCCTTTATTTTTGCACTTTTTTTTTCAGTTTTTCTTGCTCACCTTTCGCCTCCCAGACAATGGAATAACATAAAATATCAATTCTACCACACAGTTGTCAACAAATTTCAAAGCCAGGGTAATGTTAGTTTTTTTTCCTTACAACCACCTAGCTTCAATCAAATTCTTATCCCCCAAAGTTTCCTTGACTCGGAATCCGTACTGTTCGAAACGTTGGAGTTTGTACATTTTTTAATTTTTTTTCTACCTTATTTTATTGTCTTCTTTGCTTTCCTTTTCCTTTATTTTTGCGCTTTTTTTTCAGTTTTTCTTGCTCACCTTTCTCCTCCCAGACGATGGAATAATATAAAAAAATAATTCTACTTCACCGTTGTCAACAAATTTCAAAGCCAGTGTAATGTTAGTTTGTTTTTTCTCTTACAACCACCTAGCTTCAATTCAATTCTTATCCCCCCCCCCCTAGAGATCCGTACTGTTCCGCAACGTAAGAGTTTCTGTATCTTTTTCTGATCTTCTGGGAGCGACCTTTCACGTTATCTCTTTAACCTGCCTTTTTATTATTTGGTTATTCTTGTTTCCTTTGCTTTTACTTTTATTTTCTTTGACTTTTTGTTTCACTTATTATCGCCCACCTTTCTCTATTCCCAGAATAGTCTAAACAATAATGTTACCTCAAGAAATCTCAAATCCTGACGACGAGTCTGATAATCGCGGAAACGCCGACCAAATATTCGTCCCCCCGTGCTTAGTCCGCTCCCTCCCGCCCCCGCCTCAAGCTCCCCCCCCCCCTCTTTCATCTCCACGACCCACTTGTCATCTCGTCTTCAGAGTTTCCAGTCGGTCGGTCGCTGGAGTGTTTACATCGCCTCCTCCTTTCTTGTGGTAACACACTCTACCACTTGCGCGCTGGGGGCCGCAGCAGAGTGCTGCCTCGCTGTTCCCTCGACCGTGCGTCGTTAAGAGGCGCCCGGCCCGCCATTAGCGTGTGGCGCGTGAGTTCAAAGCACAACTACTTCCCTGTCGATAGCATACTTGGTCCTCGTGACACACACACACAGAGAGAGAGAGAGTTCGATATCGACAGATCGTATCGTCCAGATCGATCAGCGACGTTATCCAGCAGTCCACCCACCACAAGAGGGTCGTCATCCACGACTACGTGGATACTCACAAGGTCTTCAAAAATTATATTTTATCTGCCTGGAGAGAGCCGAAATTGTAATCTACGGATATAGTATATATATATATATATATATTGACCAATTAGGAGGATCATCCGAGTTCCTGGGAGCCTAGTAACTTCATAAGTGTAGAATCTGTGTAAGAATGTTGCAACAGTGCACTATATATGAAGCTATATTACAATATATATATATTGTAATGACAATTAATTAAGCCATTAATTTTTTTTAAATAATTTGAATTGTTAGCCAACAGTTTGAATTATAGCGATGAGCGAGCAAAGCGACAATGAGGGGCGAGCTCTGTTCCTATTATTGAGGGTCGGAATGACGATTACGCGCGCAAAAGTATGGGCAGTCTTCAGTCTACCACGAGAGGACAGACATTGTAAAAGTTAGTCTAAGTCTACGGCGAGGAGCGAAAGAGAAAAGTCGAAGTCTACGGCCAGCCACGAGAGGAGAGACATTGTAAAAGTAAATCTTCACCGAGCTACTTAGAAGTTTTCAATCCAAACCGATAAATAATGCGGTAAAACTCATAAGATTCCTGTAAGCAAGCAGTTAGTAGGATGTGCTAACAATTAGCCAAGGGAAGCGAGGGTTTACTACATTATAAAGAACTGAGGGAAAACGCCATCAGATAGCTGACAGATAGGAGGATCATCCGAGTTCCTGGGAGCCTCGTAACTTCATAAGTGTAGAATCTGTGTAAGAATGTTGCAACAGTGCACTATATATATGAAGCTACTAAAGAATGCTTGTACCATCCGAACAATGCGTAAGTAACCAGACGCTTAATAAAATCTGTAAACGCAAACTAGAAGGCTAAAGTCAGATTTCGTTCGCTTTTCTTTCATTTACCAGCACATTATTACCTTGAAGTAAATTGTTAAACTGTATTGTTAATCAGACAATTCTATAATTTGCACTGTAAATCATCAAACCCAGTGAAGACCCTGAGATGAAAAGAATTTCGACGTGTTTGATTGTAAAATATAAAGAACGCGGCAAATTGCGAAATTTAAATAAAATATTTGTCTGTTAACTTGATGAAATCCGGCGTAAAAAGTAGGGACTACAGTTTCTACTTTTAAAGAATAAATTTTTAAATCTTAATAATTTTGTTAATTAATTCTTTTAATTAAGATCGCTTTTTAATTATTACAATATATATTGTAATAACCAGTAAAGAAGGACAGGAATTCTGTTCTTATTTTTATCAGATTTGTTTACAAACTCAGATTGGGGATCCTTGAGTGGTGTGTACATATAAAAAATAATGATAAAATGACGGCTTTTAGAGAGGGGAAGGACTAATAATTAGGGTAGCTCTCAGGGCTAATTGGTTGTGAGCAACATCTGGACCACAGAATTCTAATGGCATAAAATGACAGAAGGTTATTTCGACGATGTAATTATATTAAAAGGAAACGTTTAATTTATTTGATTGAGTGGCTCTCGGAGCGGGAGAACGGCAACAGATGGTGTTTGTTTGGCGAATGTGCGAATGCAAAAACTGTGAAAAACAAGGGAATATTCTGGAGCCAGGATAGAAATAAGAGGGCAGTTGGACAGTTAAAGAGCTTCATTATCATTTCGTGTGGACGGGAGACGGACGTGTCAGTGGGGATAGAGCGGTGGTGCAGGGCCAAGGTAAAGTGGTCGAAACAATGTTATGAACAGTTGGGAGTTTGCAAAAAGAAGAGATCATCGGATGCTAGGCCAAGCTAGGGGGCCGAGATTAATCAGTTGGACGTCAGTCGTCAACAGTCGGTGGGAGTTTCATCGTAGAGGTTTGTCTGCCAGCAGAGTGTGAGTGCAGCCTGGTGCCTTTTAAGCCTGTATGAAGTGAGTGTGTGGACCAGAGAGCGTGTAAGTTTACTTTTATGAATTAATAATGGTAAACTTGCTAAATAAATGGGTAAAAAATGTCAGATTTCGTCTCATTTCGTTTGATTTGTTTCAATCATTTCATTTCGTTTTTAATTTATTGTAACTGTATTTGTTTAATTGTAACGTTTTTGTTCCGTTTCCTTATCAACCCAGTAAAGACCCTGAGGGTACCGAGTCCAATTATTTAAAATGTATTCTAGGTAAATAAAATTGTTTTGATTTTATAAAATTTCATCAGATTTGTGTAATTGTAAATTGTGGTTTAATAAATTATGATTGTTGGTTTAAATTGATACCGTTATTTATTTTATATGAGATATTACAATATATATATACATATATATATATTATAAATAATAAAACCCTTTATTAACAGTCACATATTAAATTTATTTCAATGTGGTTCACGTCTCATAAAGAACCGACTCCAAAAATCTGAAATTTTCACAAAATTCCCTCCTGGTCCCTGGTAATAATAAAACTTTAATTACAATTTTAAATTTAAATAAGCTCCACGTTGGGCGCCAAATGTAATAAATACATTTAAATTCAAATTTAAATGTTTTTTCCCCACGTTGGGCGCCAAATTGCAATAATCAAATTTAATTACAATTTTTTAAATTTTAAAAAGTCTCAGGTGGGAGCACAAAATGTAATAATTAAATTATTAAATAGATTTTAAATCAAAAAAAAATTTCAATTGTCATAAGAATTTGTTTTTATTAAATTTAACTTTTTGTTTTATATTTTGAATTCTTGTATTTTTTCATTGCAACTTTTATTTTGTTAATTTAAAATCCATTTAATAAATTAACTATTAGTTTGTGCTCCAAAGTGAGGCTTAATTAAATTTAAAATTGTAATTAAATTTGATTACTACAATATATAAATATATATAATTAATTCTAATCTTGAACTAAATAATTTTTACACATGAATATGGTTGAAATTAACCGGCCTGAAATTTTAATAGACATATTTTGATGTAAATAACATTAAAATAAATTTTATTGTGACTGTTAATTAAGTTTTTTTTATTTATAATATTAAAGGTAAAATATAACCAGACTCTTATCGGTTAATTAGACAAGAACTAAATATTTGATTCAAGAATTTGGAAAGCTTAACCAAGCATCAGGCCTCAAGACCAATGTTAAGGGACCCTCCCGCTTACATGGCGCGGAACAACGCTCAACCACTAAGCTATCCATGTCGACATTCCTCCATCCATTAAACCTAAATTCGGTGGAGTGTTAACATCGCAGGCGGGATGAGCCTCTTAACTGCGGTAAAAAAAAAATTGTAAGTGAGGCGAATTTAGGTCTAATGGATGGAGATCTGGAGTCGACAAGGACAGCTTAGTGGTCGAGCGTCCGCCCTGGTAAGCGGGAGGTCACGGGGTACATCCTCATGTTTAACCCCTTCAGTGCCCCCTAGTGCAGCATAAATGCAACATAACCTTCTGGAATCACCCCCCAGGCAGAGACATCTCGTGGGTTTCTAAGAGATTGTGATGCAGATATGAAACAACATGCGCTTAAGGTGTTACAACGTGCACTGTCCGAGCTTTCTGAGAGTCAACCCTAAGGGACAGAATTTTCTGCACTTCAGAATATCTTTTTCAGTGTGTCTGTTATCCAGGAAGACATCCGCATGGTCAAGAGGTCGGTCGTAGAGAAGACCAGGATCGTCTGGTAACCAGGCAGAAGTGTACTCAACTGTTAACGACCCTAATTAAACAATAAACCGCCTTTTTATTTAATTAATTTTGCATATTTGACATTTCCCAGGAACGTAGTTGTATAGTTTGCCGACAGGCCCTGGAGGTGGTCCTTCGCCGAACAGGAGGACCACGACCATCACGTGACGAATATTTATTATATCAGAAAGTGGGTGGTGGACAAATGCGGGGCCCCAAGCAGCGGTACCTGGCGAGAGGGTTGGGGGAATTACCCACAAGGAAGGAAGAAAACCAACCAGTTGTTACACAAGACACGTGGAGGTACCACCTAGTGCAACATGCATGCAACTTGAGGGGTTACAACAGGCCTCCTGTCCGAGCTTTCTGTGAGTCAACCCCCAAGGGGACAGATTTTGCTTCTGTACTTCAAAATATTTATTTTCTGTGTGTTATATTTTCTCAAGGTATTCTAATTAGACTAAGATCATAAGTATCCATTTAATGCCAATTATTGATACATCAGACCTAATTATATTTGTTCCATAAATATATATATATATATATATAGCTGTAATTATTTTTAAAAAAATTGTATTATTGATCACTAAGTATCTGTTAATTTCTTTAACACCTTTTTTTACTTTCTACAAAGTTTTTGAAAACAGGTCCGAGGTAGCAAGATACAATAAATTTGGATAATACCTGAAGAAGATACGAACACGTGTCGAAACGTCGTAACGCTATAAAATAAAAATAATAAAGTGTCTGTAAAAGTTCATAAACTGGTTTATAAAAAAATTGACAGATTAATTGAAAAACGGACGTAAAATAAAAACTTTTATTTAATAACAACACGTGTGACAACGCGGCAACTAATTTCGTTTGAACGGCACAAGGAAGAGCCTTCAAAGCACCGCACATCATTCACCTACGTAATTTAAATGAAGACAGGCTCGATCTAAATTAGATCCTAGAGTCGCATCCTTGCTCTTCGGTTTCGCCCGCTCGCGCCTCAAGGAGACAGACATTTTTTTTTTCTTTTTAGGAAAAGGAAAAAAAAACTCAACGTCGGAGGATTCCACCATTTCTCGTTTCATCCGTCTGTCTCTCTCTCGCTCTCTCTCTCTCTCTCTCTCTCTCTGTCTCTCTCTCTCTCTCTCTGTCTCTCTCTCTCTCTCTCTCTCTCGCCCTCTCTTCCATCTAATTTCCTGCTCACACACAAAGACTCACGCATACACACGCACACAGACACTGGCAGGCGGGCAGAGAGTTTCGGATCGATTCTCAATCTCAGTCCTCGGTTAAAGTGTTGCCACACACACACACACACACACAGACAAACACGGCCCTCAGTCTAACTCTCCAGTTTCCATAAATTATACCAGCAAAACTGTGAAGTTACAACTAATAAGAAAAAACCATACGAAAGATGTTTTTTAAAAAAAATAGACTGTTGTATAACCAGGGACTATTCTGCAAGAGTCACGTCATTACGTTAACCGCTGGACAAGGAATACTGATAATTAGCTGGAACATACACGTCGTCGCCATTTTTAACCTCTCTCCAGTTAGTCGCGGCCGGCCAGGTCCAGGAGACACGACGCAATTCAATTTGCTTGCTTACTCATCTCCGGAGCCAGGTCAGATGCAGGGATGAACCTCGTCGACATCTCATAACAGAGGAACGTGTTTACAAACATCCTGCCAAAGGGGCCCACACTCCAAAGAGCAACCGTAGTTCTCGAAAATAAACGACGTTTGAATCAAGTAGCGTATCTTCGGTCCAGAGGACCTACTGCGACCACTCCCGTCAGTATCTTTTTTCTCGTACTTGCCCCAGCAGTAGTAGTAGTAGTACGGAGTGATGATATACTTCCGCATCGTTAAAATCATTGACGATTATTCAGTTTTAGCATCAAAATATTTATGTTTTGATACTTAATTTTA
The DNA here is from genome assembly GCA_037074705.1 of Zhengitettix transpicula. NCBI lineage: Eukaryota > Metazoa > Arthropoda > Insecta > Orthoptera > Tetrigidae > Zhengitettix > Zhengitettix transpicula. The sequence continues at coordinate 249,797,390 of CM073590.1, read as the reverse complement.
TTTTCATAAGTGGATATTTTTATATTACAATATTATATTAGAACTTTGTACGTAGGCTGTACTAACGCCTCCGTTAGTCGCGCCAGGTCCAGAGAGGATCGAGGCAATATAATTTCTCTGTTATCTTCCGGAGCCAGGTCAGATGCAGGGATCACGTTCGATGACGTCTCAGAAGAACGTAGTTTACAACATCCTGCCATGGGCCACACTCCAAAATCAACCTGTGTATCTCAGAAAATGACGCTTGTATGAGGAAGTAGCGTATCTTCGGTCCGGTGGACCTACTGCGACCACTCCCGTCAGTATTTCTTTCTCGCCCCGCAGTAGTAACGGAGTGATGATATACTTCCTCGTCGTTAAAATAATCATTGACAATTATTCGGTTTTACTATCAAATGTTCCTCTTTCGATACTTAAAATATTTTACTGTCATAAGCGAATGTTATATTAGTGGGGTTTTTTTCTTATTACAACGTTCCGTAAAAAATAAAATACCACTTGAATAATCCTCAACACGTTGAAATTCGTGCTGTTAAGTAAGAAGAAGAAGGTAATTACGACACAAATGTTGCACCCAGAGGACGAGGACGACGACGATGTTGAAGATCGTCAAGTGAAGCGGCAACTGCAAGGATATTCCAGGGACCCAGGTGTCTGGTGACACGCGGATCAGGAAAAGTGACTGACTAGAGTTAGAGAGAAACATACACAGCGTTGCCATGTTGTTCATAGAAACTAGACAACAGTGTGGTGAAACACACACACAGTATTGTTGTGGAAAGGGGTGAAAGTTAATTTCTTTGGTGTGTGTTTGCGGATAGACGCGAGAATAATCCCCCCCAAGGATGCCTTGGCCAAAAATTCCAGAGACACTGCAACAGCCTCTGATTAATGTGTTTATTTCACCAAAGATTTATAATTATTTATATTATGATGCTATGTGCACAGATATTATTTAAGAGCGTTTCGTCCGCATTTTCACAAAAGTCGAATACTTTAAAAAAAATGTAATAAAAAAAAATTAATGATATAAATAACTAACATTGCATTTTTAAAACTATTATATGTGAAGCTCTCTGGAACTGTTTATCTCTCTGGCAGTCTAACTGGTGTTTCGGTTTCGATAATTAGAGTCTCAGGATTTTATGATTATAATTATCAAGGATATTGTGATACTAGAAAATTAGAATATTTTTTAACAAATAATTTAGAATCAAAATGGCGGATTTAATTAATCCAGACTGTGTAATTGCATGTATGAATTATGTGTGTGTGTGTGTCTAGAATGTCTGTAAAAAAAAGAATCAGATTAATTAATTGGGAAAAGTGATCAACTTTAGATGCCCAGTACCCAACCGCCTCACTCTAGAGGGAAGGTTAAGCTGACACACGGAGTTGAGAATTAACTTTGTACCGACAAGAATAATGACGGAGTGACCCACCTTCGTACCAAGGAGGGACGCTACAGTTTAATTTCCAGACGTGGAGCCCCCGGGGATTTGACCTTGGAAGCTCTTCCTGGCGCCGTCGAAAATCACATTCGGTTGGGCCAAGCGTTGTCACATATTAACTACTGTCCTTCACATTGCAGCAGCAGCAGCAACGGCGGCGTTGTTTGTCGCCATTCATTATTACTGACGACGTGTTAGCGACGATTGTCTAATTTCTCTTCTCTCATTCGATGACAGGCGCAGAACGACTCCTCCTCCTCGTGTTGGTGGAATCGGAACTCGCATTGAAACTCTAAATGACGTCACCTTCAGAAATATAGGTAACGCCATGAACGATGACGACCCGGTTTCGTGTCCCTACGCAGGTCCTATACCCCCCCCCCCCGTAGTAAATCAGCTTCAGTGGTCGCCAAGAGCTCGACCTCCTTAGATCGTTATATCATGACTGTGTGTTTATGCGCCGCGCTGCGCAACGTCGGACGTGACTCAATCTGCGCCCCCCGCCTTCGTTCGAGATACTCGCTATAGTCTAATAAACGCCGACACGGCTGTTCTGTAATAATTCAAAACGGCAGAAAATTCTAAACGTTATATATATACATATATATTGTAATACCAATTAAACATGCTATTAATTGTTTTTAATATACTTTAATTGTTGGCGGTACGGGTGCTTAAAGACGACAATCGCAGCGAGTTTTCCTCTGTTAACAATGGAGACTGGAGACCGCGCGCTTAGAGAACTCAGTCTGCGTCGAGAACTGGGAGACGGCAGTTCGGTCCAAATAAAAAAAAGAGTAAAAGTCTGCGGATCCAGAATTATGAATAGCGCTATCCAGGAAGTCCAACGGCGAGACATAATAGTTTACATAAACCGATAGTAAACAGTGATGACAGAGAGACTCATAAAATCGCAGTTTGGAAGCAGAAGTTTTGCTTCACAAACTGAACTAATTGTCGCATAGAGAGACTTTGAGGTGATCTACGTCCGAGGGCTGACTGAGGGGTGAGATGATCCAGGTTCCAGGATAGCAGAGACACGAGAGGGCAACGACCGCGTGTGTTCTAAATCTAAAGTGTAGTATCAGTGAGTAATGAATGGCCTGTTTAGTGGGTGTTGACTTCAAGCTGCAAGAGTCCCAGCAGCACTGTCGTGAGTACAAGACAATTATTAATGACTGTAAACGATAATTAAAGGGTATGGTCAGATTTCGTTCGCGTTTTCTTTTTTTCATTCGTTTTCTTTTACTTCTTTGTATTTAATATTGTATTCCGTTAACCTCAATGAGTTTGGATTGTTAATGTTTTAGTTCATTGTATTTGTTCTTCCTATCAACCCCAGTGGTGACCCTGAGATAATGAGAAATTCAACGTCGTTGATTGTAAAATTATAAAGCTGTATTTTCATAGAACGCCACGAATTAATTAAATAAAATTGAAATATTTGTTTGTAAAATTGACGGAATTCGGCAGGGCTTGTAAGGTGTAATTATCAACAATAAATTATTAATACATAATAATCTTGTTAATTATTCCTATTAATTAAGACCAACTTTTTAATCATTACAATATATATATATATATATAGAGAGAGAGAGAGAGAGAGAGAGAGAGAGAGAGAGAGAGAGATTGACAGAGATAATATTTCGGTCGCAAGGAATTTCTTATATTCGGTGTTTACCTCGACAGTCATTGCATAGAATTGGAAGTATTGACTGACGGAGTCGTTTATGTGCTTCAATTAATGTAACTGCCGTTAATATTAAAAAATACGAAGACGTCTGCATTAGGTGAAGAATAATTAGATAGAAAAAAAGTAGGCCAGTTAATTAAATGACAAAATAAAAACCGCACGACAAAAGGTTCTGAAAAAAAACCTTTGCGTCACGTGATTCGAAATCTTCAAAAAAAACCTGCCAGAACGTACATGCAGCAAAAATCAGTTGAGTAATTGTTGTCTTTAAGAGAATACTTCTACGACTAATTATTCTTCATCTTATACAGACCGTTTTATATTTTCGATAATTACATGAATGTAACTACATACACGACACCCTCAGTCAATAACATGCTTTTTTTAAAAAAAAAACAAGAAAAGAGACAGACAGAGAATGTGAAACGTCACCATCTTTAGGACTGTAGGAAAAAATTTAAGTACATACACGACTCCCTCAGTCAATGACATACTTTATTTAAAAAAAGAACAAGAAAAGAGATAGACAGCGAATTTGAAACGACACCATCTTTAGGCCTGTAGGAAGAAATTTAACTACATACACGACTCCCTCAGTCAATAACAAGCATTTCTAAAAAGGAACAAGAAAAAGAGACAGACAGAGAATTTGAAACGTCACCATCTTTAGGACTATAGGAAGAAATTAAACTACATACACGACTCCCTCAGTCAATGACATACTTTATTAAAAAAAAAGAACAAGAAAAGAGACAGACAGAGAATTTGAAACGACACCATCTTTAGGCCTGTAGGAAGAAATTTAACTACATACACGACTCCCTCAGTCAATAACAAGCATTTCTAAAAAGGAACAAGAAAAAGAGACAGACAGAGAATTTGAAACGTCACCATCTTTAGGACTGTAGGAAGAAATTTAACTACATACACGACTCCCTCAGTCAATAACAAGCTTTTTTTAAAAAAAAAAACAAGACAAGAGATAGACAGCGAATTTGAAACGACACCATCTTTAGACCTGCAGGAAGAAATTAAACTACATACACGACTCCCTCAGTCAATGGCAAGCTTTTTTTAAAAAAAAAAACAAGAAAAGAGACAGACAGAGAATTTGAAACGACACCATCTTCAGGACTATAGTAGGAAATACAACCGTACGCAGAACCTAGTGGTCCGTATAAAGATTCAAAACGCATAGAACTCGAAAAACTTTACTCGCTTTAAGCCTCTCTTTTAAAGACTTGTCTCAGACTGATCCTGTTTACCTCGTCAGGGCCAATATTCGTCGTCGTTTTCGAGGCACAGAACAGAAAAAAAAAACCTACACGAAGCGAAGTGCTATTATTGACAGACGGAGTCGTTTATATTTTTTGTCTGTATTATTTTAACGGATTCACTCGCCGCGTGCAGAAACAAAGGAGCCGCGTGATGCTATCGACAAGAGGGAACCGTGTATGTACTTTAAATTAATGTAACAGTCGAAAACATAACCAAAAAAATATATATTATCAGACAGGGTAGCCAATTAAAAAGAGAAACTTAACAGTTACATATTTACATTTCAATAAATAAATTGTTTAATAAATTTTTTCACTTAATTGTATATAATTGTAATTAACAAGTCTATAAAATCGAGTTCTCCCTAAATATTTTCAGATATTCAAAACTATTAAAAAAAATTTTTTTTTGCAACTGAAGATGTTAAAAAAAACGTATCGATACGTAGTGACAATAAATTATATTTAATCAACACACACACACAGTTGAAATATATTTTACTCTTAAATTTGTCGATTTATAACACCTCCAAGTCCCCCAAATTTACACCTGACGATGTCCTATATTAAGGACGAAACGTTGCGTGAATAATTATATTTCTATTAAGGGGGGATGTTGCTCTATTAGCTTTTTTCTTCCTCCCCCCCCCCACCACCCCATTTATTCAGTTACTGTAAAATAAAAATGTCAGAGATATTTATAAGTATCAACTTTTAAGCACAACCCGTAACACTGAATGACGTCACGGTTTGTCCTCACCTCAGCCATCGGGGTTTCCCTTCACAGGTACAACAGAACCACCGGCCCCAGTCTTAAGTCAGTCAGCGGAGGAACTGGAGAAGACAAGTTAACCAACCAACAAGGAGGAGGGAGGGAGGGAGAAATTAACACCGACGTTTCGAACTTAATTTAGGACATCGTCAGGTGTACGTTGGAGTAATTTAGGGACTTGACGGTGCTATAAACAAACTTGTAATCATAACCAAGTTCTTTGATTAATATCTCCACACGCCCCCCTCAAAATAAAACAAATTTAGAGTAAAAATTAGAACTAACCCCTGTTACTCCAGTGCGCCACGCACGCCTGAAGAAGTCTTAACAATTGCTGGACGAAACGATATAAAACTATATTTTCGTCAACCCCCTACATTATCCATTCCCTTTCTCACTTAATAACTCATTTACTTATTCGTAAAATGTTCCTTAGACATCATAATAGAAAGGGAACGAAATATATGCCACTGGGAGAAGACGGGGGAGGTTTTTCCGGGCCATTGAAGGAGACAACTACAACGTGGTGAAACCACTCCTGTACAAGATAACCGCGGGGGGTAGGGGGGGGGGAACAAGAAAAAAAACGCAGCGATTGTTCGGCAACGCTGTATTGTCCCGCCGCCGCCGTCCCTCCGTTGGAGGCGATCTGATTGGTGGGGGATTCAAACGTAGCCCACACACACACACACACACACGCACACCCCTTCCCGCTCTCCTTGTGGCGGGAAAAAAAATAACAGCCGTGAAGTTTCGACCTAATTTTAATCGATTAAGTTTATATAAAAACACGATTTTTCTTTAAATGAAAAAATAAATTACGTCGGTTTGAAAGATTATTAATAAAAAAGACAGCCAAATAGAGACAAAATAAGTAATAATATATCATTACCACACAACGTTTTCCTTGTTCCTTTGCTTCAGGTGCTAAGAAGAGCCGAGAGCGACACAACCGCAGTCGGCAGTTGACAAAACTATTTTTAGTTTTGTCAAATGACCAGTGCAGTTGTATCTCTCTAGGCTCTTCTTAGCACCTGAAGGAAGGAACAAGGAAAACGTTGTGTGGTATTTATATATTATCACCACTTCTTTGGCCTCTATTTGGCAGTCTTTCTTATTATTAAGATTTTTCTTTCATCAAACCCTGGAAAAAATTTACGTCCGTCTGAAAATTAATAATAAGAAAACTGACTTGTGCAGTTTTGTCCCTCTAGGCTCTGGTGTTTTCTGAACACCTCAAGAAAGGCTTCCAGAAACCTTTGTCTTTCTTCATGGGGGGGAGGGGAAACACACACACACACAGACAGTAATTGAGGGCCCAGGTGACGTGTTTTGTCTCTGGAATCTCCAGGAGGTAAATCAAGGGGGTGGGGGGGGGGGGGTAAATGTTACATAAAATAAAGACATGGGGACGACGGTGTTAAGGAGGCGGTCGTGCTTTATTTTGAAATAAAACGGCCAACCAGAGTGGACGAGGAAGATGTACGTCATACCGAGTTTAAAACCCAACGAAATAGGGCCCTACTCAGTCCGGTAGCGCAAGGTCCATTTACGATCCAAACCCCGTGATGGATGAAAATAGAACGGATCCGTCTCGTAGGTTTCACAGAAAGAAAACAAATATATAAAAATAGCCACCACGCGAGACGTTCCCGCGGATGACGTCACTCGTGTCAGCCACACCCCGCACTTTGATGGGGGGGAGTCCGCAGCCAGCGGGAGCGCACACACACACACACACACACACAGCCACTCACACTCACACACGGGCGCGCGCGAGGACCCGCGGCCACTTACCGGAGAGAGCACAGCAGCCCCTGCTCACGTGGCGGAGGGCGCACGGAGACTGAGGGAGGAGCGTCCCTCCGCGGTCGATGCCTCCTCGGCTCTGCACATGCGCTACCCCCCATCCGTCAGACAGCCTGGGGGGGTCAGGTGGCCGACTCGCTCCTCTCTGAGGCGCTGGCATCACAGACTGACTGATCGGAATTCTTTTGGTGACAGCACGTTTTGAATTTCCCGGCGGTCGTGAAAGGAGCAAAGGAGCGAACATTAAGATTTACATATAACTAGCTGGACGCCCAGCCTCGCCCTTGGTAGTCACACTCAGCGACATCCATAGTCCCGGACTCGACTCAGATCTCTGGTCCTCTTCCATCACAGAAAAGGGGAGGAACACTATGAATCTCACTGACCCCGGTAAAATATTTATTCGCCCCTCCACCGCCGTCTCTGGTAGATGTCTCTCTCACCCCGGCAGTGTTTGTTTCCGGTTCGCAAGGAACACGTACATAAAATGTAGACAAAATGTGTTCCACAGGGTGTAGATTTGTATTACGCGGAACACGTTAACATTGTTTTTCTCTTCCACACCCCCTGTCACAGCGGGGTAGAAGAACAACTTCACCGGCAAGTCGAATGTCGTAATTAATCTCAGCGACATCCATAACCCGGGATTTGACTCCGATCACACTTTTCTTTCCGCGATATTTTTGTGTGTAACGTCGTGCCTCCACCCCTACCCCTGAGGGTGCTCCCCCTGTCTGTGTCGAAGTGAGTTCAAATTATACACAAAGAACATCAGTAAAAATAATATCATTGATCCCAAAAAAAATATTTATTCGACGCAAATATCAGCCGTTTAACATGTTTTAACCCCTGTGGTGGGGTGGGGGGAGTCAAACGGCAATTGGAATGTCATAATTAAACTCAGCGACAGCCACAACGACGGATTTGACTACTACCATCACAGTTTGTTTCCGCGCTATTTTTATGTGTAACGTCGTGCCTCCACCCCTACCCTCTAAGGGTGCTCCCCCTGTCTGTGTCGAAATGAGTTCAAATTATACACAAAGAACATAACTAAAAATAATATCATTAATCCAAAAAAAAATATTTATATTTATTCGACGCAGATATCGGCCGTTTAACATGTTTTAACCCCCTGCGGTGGGGTGGGGGGGGGTGTCAAACGACCATTGGAATGTCATAATTAATCTCAGCGACATCCATAAGCCGGGATTTGACTCCGATCACAGTTTGTTTCCGCGATATTTTTGTGTGTAACGTGCCTCCACCCCTACCTCTAAGGGTGCTCCCCCTGTCTATGTCGAAGTGAGTTCAAATTAACCACAAAGAACAACAGTAAAAATAATATCATTGATCCAAAAAAAAATATTTATTCGACGCAAATATCGGCCGGTTAACATGTTTTAACCCCTGCGGTGGAATGGGGGGGGGGTGACAAACGACCATTGGAATGTCATAATTAATCTCAGCGACATCCATAACCCGGGATTTGACTCCGATCACACTTTTGTTTCCGCGATATTTTTGTGTGTAACGTGCCTCCACCCCTACCCCTGAGGGTGCTCCCCCTGTCTATGTCGAAGTGAGTTCAAATTATACACAAAGAACAACAGTAAAAATAATATCATTGATCCAAAATATATATATTTATTCGACGAAAATATCGGCCGTTTAACATGTTTTAACCCCCTGCGGTGGGGTGGGGGGGGGGGCAGTCAGACGGCAATTGGAATGTCATAATTAATCTCAGCGACATCCATAACCCGGGATTTGACTCCAATCTCTGTTCTTTCCGCGTTATTTCCTTGTAACGCCCGCGAACACCACTCCTAAGCTAACAAGGTTGGCGTCCCTTGGAACTGTCAGCCCTCTGTAGGCCGAGGGTTTTCTTTTCACAGAGACGGTCCGAGTCCGCCATCTGGACGAACAACTGCTTCCATCCGAAGTAGCGCGCTTTTAAAGAAATGTTCATTATTACTATACCCTTCTAGATACATAAAACACTGTCTGTGTGTGCCCGCGGCGTTGCCACGTGTACTTATTTATATAAACCTGGAAAAGTATTTAATTCTACATTAATCTTTGGTCAAGAAGTGACTTAACCTAGACCTAACTGTTCCTAGTTCCCTACACACTTTCCACCACGATAGAGCATTAATTCAACAGCTGAGAAAATACATTGAATTTCATTGCATCAGTCGCAACAAACATAACCTCTGAATTTCTTCTTAAATATACTCCTTGACTACTGCAGGATGTGATTGTCCCCTCAGTTCTCAGACATTACCAAAGATTAAATTCCCAGCTTGATTCACAACGTAGACGCCATATTAGGACTTAACCAACATGGCGACGAAATTAACTTACACTTGCATCGCAAGGGTCGTAAAGTATTTAGAATTGTTTTATCATCATCATCATCATACCATGGAGTATCGCTGGATACTATTATACTCTTTATTCAATGAAAATATTTCTGCTTTATTTCATTACGGATAAAAGGAACTACTTCGCGTAGTGACGTCACTGTCTCTCTCCATCTCTCGCGTGACGTCACGGTCTCTTGGGCGCCAGCAGTGATTTAACACAAAATTATTACATTATTCAACCACAATTCTTTCCTAAATTTATGCTAGGGGTCTCTCATGCCCCCCCCCCCCACAAACACACACACACACATAGAACCGTTGTTCCTCGTGTTTGTAAGAATATCTGTACCAAAGTTTCGTTGCAGTCCGTCCACGTGTTTAGATTTGTATAGAAATTAACGTAAATACATACATACAAACATACATCCTTTTTTTAATATATGGATTTCTTTATCTAGTTATTTTACCCTTTTAACATTGGGTGTTTTAATATTTTAATTTCAGCAAACAGGATGGAGGGAATTAAAAATAAAGGTGAGGGGAGGCGGACCCGTTCATTGTGGTGGGGGAAGAAAAATTGATGGAAAAACACGGGCGGTTTGTGCCTCGGAATAATAATTCACCAGGAATAAATTGCGGAATGAGGAGCAGCTGGCGTTGTTTAAAGACTGCGGGGGCGGGGGGGGGGGGGTAACTGGGTCTCAACGTGCGGGGTTGCGGTCGGTACAAAACAGAAATCCGTTCGTCCTCGCGGCGGTCGATGTAGCCAGCGGCGTGGTAAGTGAAGGATCCTGACGCCGAGCACGACAGCGACGGCCCTCCCGAGGATTCATCGCCCCCGTCCCCACCACCACAGTTCTTTTTTTTTACGGTCACGACGTCGTCGTAGTCTTGGCGTGGAGTTATCCAACCACCCCCCCTCTCCTCCTCCCTTACTCGCTGTCTCCATTACACGCAGGGGGGAGAGAGAGAGAGAGAGAGAGAGAGAGAGAGAGAGAGAGAACCGAGGCCTACTTAGGAAAACATGGGAGGAAATAATAATAAAAAGAATGTCAGTGCCTCCTCCTGGAGTATTGAACGACCTCGACCTCGGGAACCTGGCGATGGAGGAAACTTCCTACACCTCATCCTGCCGCAAGGGTTAAACTACTAGGAGCGAGTTGTCACGGCAACGCTGGCGTCGTTCCAGGTGACTTCAGAGCGATCAACCCCCCCTAAATTGGTCCATCACTATTCTCTTTGGAACAGCTTCAATAATCGAAGAAGCCAAAAAAATAAACACTGGTTGTTTCCAGACGAAAATGAACTCGTTTGAATGAAAGAGGATCGTAGAGAACGACGGCTGTCCCGGTGAATCTGTTGTAGATGACCTTATGACAGCGGAGGTCGTTGTCGAAACGTTGTTGTTCAACAAATAATTGGGCCCGGGGATGCCTTTACCTCTCCGTTTTTGAACTAAAGTTCCCACAAGCCGAGACACCTCGATCTGTTCTGAGAGGTTTATGTTCCGGGGTCACAGACCTTGGGCATACGGTAAGAGTTGTCCGCTATTCCCGTTGGAACAGCTGCCTCCTAACAAAGATCGAGGCACGGTGAAGTGAATGCTGCGTCCCCACAGCAAACTCCTCTCCCGCTATCGGAAGGACGTGGGACAAGTACCCAATGTCCTACGTCGTTCCTATGTTTTTTTAGGACAACAGGCTACACGAGGCTAATCCACATGGTGGCAACTCCCCTTTAATAGCATAGGAAGCGATTTGAAAGGGGGATGTGGAAGGGTAGAGGAAGGAAGTGAAGGGTTAACTACGGGCTATATTTTAAGGGTTTTTTTAACTAAAAATGGCACCTTGGCCTGTTTTGAGGTGTGTATGTTTTGCGTTCGCTGTAAAACTTGTCCGCTGTTCCTATTGGACTAGTCGGCCAGCTGCCTCCCAAACTTGTCAAGGCACGGCTGAGGGTAAAGCTGTGACCCCATATCCAACCCGTCTCTCCCGCCATCCAGCGGAATGGCGTGGGACGAGTACCAAATGCCCGACCTTCCTGATGCAGGTTTTTCTGGCGGTTTCTCTGCATCACTTTAAGGCGAATTTCCGGGTACGGTCCTTAAACCATAGCCCGGTGGCCCCTAGTTAACCCTTGGGTACCTTCCTCTACCCTTCCGCATCCCCCCTTTCAAATCCCTTCCTATGCTATTAAAGGGGGATGCGGAAGGGTAGAGGAAGGTACCCAAGGGTTAACTAGGGGGACCCGGGCTATGGTTTAAGGATCCTAACCCGCGGCAATTCGTCTCAAAGTGATGCAGGACAAACCATTTTATCTACGCAGAGGATCTTGTCTCTGTCGGTGTGCGACACAAAATGGTTGCGGCAGACTTTAGGCGCAGTTACACTTAAACGTTATCAACCTTCTTTTGTTGTTGTCACTTTACAGGGGAAAAGATTTACGTCTGCATAAAAATTAATCATTAGAAAGACAGTCAGATGACAGACGAAACAAGTGATGATGTAAATACCACACTGCAACGTTTCTGGAAGCCTTTGATCCTTACTTCAGAGCCTAGAGAGACACAACTACACGTGTCAGTTGAATAAAACTCTTCAAAAAGTTTTGTCTCGCTCTAGGCTTTTCCGATTTTTTTTCTGTACCCGAAGAAGGGAACAAGGCTTCCAGAAACGTTGCAGAGTGGTATTTACATCATCACTTGTTTCGTCTGTCACCTGGCTGTCTCTCTTAATATTAATAAGGTAACAGTGGTAGATTTAATCATACCAGAGAATGAAACATGTACGTCTGTTTCGAAAATTAATAAGAGGAAAGAAGTGATGATATAAAAAGTAACAGACAGTGATTCTTGTAAACCTTGTGCCTTACTTCGGGTGTTGAGAAAACTAAAACCACGAGAGCACCTGAAAGTTGAAAGCGAAGGAAAACGCAACGACAATGGGGGGAAAGCAGAAGTAGTTATCGTTAACATTAAGGGATCGTAGCAATTGTTGAGCTTCGCAGAGTCTGGTTGTACGTTAACTGCTGTGGTGTTTGATTTAATGTGAAGCATCTCTGGAATTGTCCCCTGGCTGGGCACAACGTCTAACATCTTAGCATTTTGCCAATCAAGTGTATGTATAAAGAGTTCTCCTCGGGTTCCCGGTCGGGTAACGTGATTTGAGCACAACGTTTCCATGGCTGACACACCGCCATCTTCCCGAATCTCGACAACAGTTCACCTGACGAAGATGGCGGTGTGTCAGCCATGGAAACGTTGTGCTCAAATCACGTTACCCGACCGGGAACCCGAGAACCCTTTATACAGAACTAGCTGTGTGCCCGGCGTTGCCCGAGATGTCATTTATCTATAACCCCCCGATATGACTCCAATTTCGGCTGCTTTTGCGCAATTTTTATGTAACGCTACTCGAACCCTAATCATTATAATTAACTCTGAAAAATATTTCTTCAACGTGTTTGCATGTTCCAAAATTTGCACCCCGCTACCCTTGCATCTGAGGGGTGTAAATGCCAATTTGAATGTTGTAACTAAACACAGTGACTTCCATAACCTTTGATTTGACTCCAATCTAGGTTGAATTCGCGTTATTTTACTGTAAAGCATCTCCACCCCAAACCCGAGGGGTGTCCTTTTCATAGGGCGTAGGGGATGAAAATTGTATTCAGATAATATTGGTAGGAACACTATCAATATCTTTGACCCCTAAAAATATTTATCCGACTCAAATATCGGCTGTTTTAGTATGTTTAAATATTTCCACCCCCGCTTCTGGGGGTGGAAGACGCGTCTCACCCCGACAGTGTTTGTTTCCTGGTCGCAAAGACACACGTGTACGAAATTGCTCGACTGGTGTAGATTTGTATTTTATTTAGAAAACGTTTGTATGGGAAATAGAAAAGGGCTGTTTTTAGGGTTTTCCAGGAAATTATTCGATTTTTTTTCGCCTTTTAAACCTTCCCTAGACCTCCACGAACATTTCAAGACTAAGATAAGATAAATCCGTTCAGCCGTTTTCGAGTTTTAGTGAGACTAACGAACAGCAATTCATTTTTATATATATATATAGATATACGTCGGGAAAACCTACGCTCTTTATTAATCAAGTGTACGTTTAGAATTGCTTATATCTTCGGAGACTGCAGATTGAGTTTGACACTGGACACATGGGTCCTTGATACTGGTGTGGGAAGGGAACGTTTTGTTCGTCCCATGTAGCAGGAACTACAATTGGAGCAAGAGATTTTGCAAACTACACAATGTTTGGTGTGTCAAGTGGGTCCTTGTGGTTTTTAACCAAGGAGGAAAGAAGATGTGTCAGTTGATCTGTAAGTGGTGGGATAATTATTGACATTCTTTAAAAAAATTGTGGTGTAGAAATTTGTAATAAGGGCGTAGGAGAAAAAAAAAATGGTGATTGGGGACGAGTAGCAGCAGTAGGACGTTGGATTTTGTTCAATCTGATGTGTTTGTTAATCAAATTTAAAGGGAACTCCCACAAGGACCCAACTTGACACACCAAACATTGTGTGGTTTACAAAATCTCTTGCTCCAATTGTAATTCCTGCTACATAGGGCGAACAAAACGTTCCCTTAACACCAGTATCAAGGACCACGTGTCCAGTATCAAACTCAATCTGCAGTCTACAAACATATAAGCAATTCGAAATTAAAATGTTCTGGACAATATTTAAGTTTTGTCATTGGAACTCGGCAGTTAGAAAGTAAAATAGCTCTGTACACCACAGGAGGGTAGGAGGATTATGAGACCGAAAATTGAGTTGTAAATAAAACAAATTGATGAGGAATTTTGCTATACATCTGATGTTTTAATATCTTAACCGCTATCAATTTTTCATTCCATTTTCCAAGTCGCAGTCTACACTTAACAGACAGGCTCATTCATTTCCTTCCATTCAGTACTGGACTGCTTCCAATGTGTATAAAATGGCCTCTCCCTCAGTCGATGATGATGATACCCTGCTTCTTCGGTTCATAGCTACAATCCGCCACCAATTATTTTCTCTCTAGTGTTCCTCATTATGAAGGCTTTCATCATGTGAGCTCTTCTCTTCTCCACTAACATGAGAGTTCTATAAACAGAGAAAGAATTTCTCTGTGGGGCGGTGGGGGGCTGCTTCACCATTTCGATACTTGATCGCCCATCACTGCACAAAGACGCAGTTCATGAGCCTGTGATAATTCTGATAAACCTCATCAGCACAAAATATATCGTATCTATATATGGAAATTCTGAAGTTATTCATCCACTGAAAAAAAAGTAGAAAAAAAAACTCTCATTGTGGACTTGGAAGATTCTCCTTCCTCCATCACATATGGACTTTGTAAAAGTGATGGATTTGAGTGGGCAAGGTTTCATGTTTAAACAGTACAAAATCCATAGAATTTCTCAATTACATATTCCTTTACATATTTGGGTAACTAATGAACAAAAAATAGAGCATTTAAATACAAGTTTTAATGAAATTGAAGAATTCTGAAATGATGTCACATGGCTAGAAAACCCCCCCAAAAAAATAAGAAGAAGAAAAATATCCAAATACAGACATAAGAAGTGATGACGATAATACCACACAATGTTTCCGGAGGCCTTGTTCCTTTCTTCAGGTACTAAGAAAAGAGCCTGGAGTGACAACTGTCAGCTGACTTGTGCAGTTGTGTCGCTCTAGGCTCTTCTTAACACCTGGACAAATGAACAAAAGTTCCAGAAATGTTGTGTGGTATTATTATCACCACTTATTTTGTCTGTATTTGGATATTTTTAAAACAGACGTAAATTTTTCATTCCAAAAAGCATTAAATTGTGTTATTCATTACAGGACATGAATAAAATTAAAGAGGGAAGACTTTTTCAGTAGAATTGATGTAGAGAAATATTCTTGAGCTCACTTGATTAACATAAGAATAGCTGCTCTGTAACATTTCTGCTGACACCATTATCTTATGATTATGGTTGATCTTGCTGTCGACAATCCCCACAGAAATACTGCCAAATAGCTTTAACTAAATTTGAAAATGATGTAGTTATAGTGTCATAAAAAGGAAATTTTTGAAATGATGCTTAAAGGAATGGATAAACTAAACAAGCAGAAATTTGACAAAAACATAAACAAAACATTGATAAGGCATTGCTAAACTAAGATTACAGATCCTTGAATAGTAAATCTCACTCCACTGTGGTAGATGAAGCAAAATAAATCTACTATATATGAATCAAGGTTACGCACATAAGTGTCCTGTATCATAAACATTCAAAAACAGAAACAATTTAGTTTAGCACATTGAATAAAGGTTGGAAAGAAGTTTCCTCATAATGCACTTATGCTTAATAATCAGGCACAAAAGCAATTTAATAACATATCTATACTACACTGCTAGTAAAGCCGTATTTCAGCCCAGCGTTAATGTCCCTGACCTTTGGAAATCCCCGATTTGTTTCGACAAAAAGTTAGAGCTAGCCCAGGAACTGAGTAATCAAAGCTCGTCATTCTCACCCTATAAATTTAGCAGCAAGTCGTGCACACTTCAGTCAGATCTGAAAGCGTCAATAGCCAACTCCCTGAAGACGACAAGAGTTCATACTATTCAAAACATAGGATATTTATTTCCTCCTTCCTCCACTCTCTCATTATCTCTGCTACTATAAAAAAAATGGAACAGTCGATAAATTCGCCATTGTCAACAAACTTCAAAACCAAGTCATATGAAATACTACAAGAAAGGCAGGATTCACTAACCTCAGCACTTCATTCAACACCTGTGAGTAATAATACCATTTATTATAGTAAACTCACTAGATATAATTGTCAATTACTAGTCCAAACAATTTTATTACCATCAATTTCGCTATCTTTACCAATCACGCAAAACACTCAATTGAGACCTTATCGAAGGTCTTCATAGTTTACAAACTAAACACACTAAAATGTTGTACAGTAATCCACTTTTCGCAAACTAGTTGCCAGTCCGTATTTTTTTTTAAAAGTTTTGATTCAAACAAACCAATGTCATTATTTATTCATGCAAAAGGATTTACTCTGAATAACACTTCATAAAATGCATCACACAAAACAAGCATGCAATTACAAAATATTTTTGTTTAAATCATATTAAACAGACAGCTATGCCTATATCTAAAGAGTTGATGTTTAGTGAAAAAAAATGTATTCTGTCTTCAATACATAAGTTTACAGGTTACCAACCAGTTAAGTATATAAGCTAAAAATATTTTTCTGGTCGTCTCCACTATCATCATCAGGAGAGAAGGCTTAATTGGCTCCAAAACCTTTCATTTTTGAGTAATACAACAGATTGGAGACAGTGCTTCATCCTGTTCTTTCCTACATTTAATTCTCTCTATATCAGCACAACAATAATCCTTAATTAATTGAAATATGTGAAGTGATTATTCTGTTTAATTTAAGAATACTTTCTCTGGTTGCCTCATCATACAATTTCCAAGTTAAAATCTTGGACCATGTAAGGAGAGAATCCATCAAATGGCAGAAGTTTCTGCTCTCCGACAACAAATAATAAATGAGTACTTGTGCAAAAACGGAATCCAAAAAATACTCTTTGGCTACTCTATCATTCATTTCCCAAACTTTTCACCTCATATGAATTTCCTCGACAATTTGTACACATTATTCAGAGTGGAAATTTGTGAGTCGATTCCCCTGAATGATAGTTTTCGAAGAAACACTGTGACTTAGCGAAGCACCTCAGAACAGAGTTTCATTATAATGAAGAGGTTTTTTTTTTCACTTACCAGATATGATGCCATCCATCTGCTGCAAGGCTGCTTCCAGCATTTTACTCGCTTCTGCATGCGGACTCATCATAGCCGCTTCCCGTTGCTCCTCAAATATTTGTTCTGCTTTTCCCATCCTTACTGTAAAACTGTAAAAAATAAACATTGTAAATAAAATATCACAGTTGTAACATTCCAGCAACATTCTTAGACAATCATTGTAAGTACAGTGTACGTCAATGGTCATTAAAAATAACTATAAAGATTAAAATAAACAATCTGTGCAAATACAAAACCAGAAATGAGTCTTTCAGCACATTGTGACATAATTGTAAATATCTTGAGTTGTTTAAACATACAACAAAGCTTACAAAGATGATAACGCTGAATGGAATAAATTGTTGAGACCATTTCCTGTTTTCTGTGAATTTTGAATCACAGTACACAATTATGATAATGAACTCAGCTGGCAGACATTGAAAGTCTAATCAAGTGCTTTTTTTTCTTGCTTTGAACCCACAACACATTTTGCATAGTAAGCTTTTTTCAATAAGTTAAAGGAACAATTAAGAACTGAAATAATGAGCAGTGTTGCCATCGACTATTCATTCAATGTAAAATGAAGTGAATTTTGCAGCAATTTAATTTATTGATTGGCTCGAATTTATATTAATAGTTATCATCAGGCAACTTTATGTCATAATACTACAGATTTTTTCTGTACAGGCAATAAACTTCACGAGTATTCAAATTTTTACTAGGGTATTTTCCTAACGCCAAGCAATACATTGTCACTAGGTCACTAGGTAACGTCCATGAGAAAGTTAGCCGCTTCTACTCTTATTTCAAAAGATTTCAGGAGCCTGACAAAATATACTGAAAGGTTGGCATAATACTGATACATCCATAGTGTCATAATTAGAATATACAATTATAAATATGTTGAATAAAAATATTAATGTAATCGGTCAATGAAATTTCTAGTTGGTACTTGTTATAATCTGAATATAACATCAATTACGAAATTTTTAGATCCAACATATTTATTGTATTAGGTCTGATTTTTTTCAGATTAATATTATGTATCTCCTAATATAGTATAATACAGGGACAAAACTTTTTCTATTGTTGAATGAATAATTTTAAACGTTAATGTAATCACAGAACTTAGTTAATTAAATATAAATGATATTGGATAATATCTTCAAGTTTATTAATAAAATGTCTGATAATAAAATAACAAGAGCTGTTCATTTAAACATTTGGTGAAAATAAATAAATAATAAAAATAGGTTAAAACTTAAAAAGTAATATATTTACTTTAAAACATTTACATAATTAAAACAAAGCATCAGAAATGTCGAATATGTAATTTACGGATCAGTTTCGGTCAGGTAATAAAAAATTCAGATCCTTGCCCCCCAAGGCCACGTTGTGTCAAAGTATCACAACCTTCAAAAAAACTCGGTATTCAACCGGGAAATAAATTTCGGACAGGTTGGGAATATATTTATTTATTTATTTATTTATTAATCACTATCGTGTCATGCTTTGAAAAGGCGGCTAAACACACACACAAGAGGGAAGTCTACAGGCGAAGATACGATATACACAAACACACAACATATTTGACAGATCGTGCGAAACAACAAATTGCCCAAATATCATGCGTTGGTAAATATTATGCTTTGATATATTACTGTAGTAGAGGTTTACTTACATACAAGGTCACTTTAAGAAGGCACTATATAGGTTGGAAAAAGCAGTAGCTATCAGGTATGCCTGTCACATGTTCCACTATCAACATTCACGGCCAAGTTTGTAAATAAAGCGAGGATCTCTGACTCTTGCCAAAGATAACAAACTGCACCTACATGTACAGTATCTTCAAAAACATAAAAAAAAATAATATTTTCGGATTTTTATTCCCTTTAGCATGAAATTAAGGATCCACGAATATTTTCTGGAAGGAGCTTATAGTTCACATTGCATTAATTAATTATGGATGAACGTAGATCAGACAGAGCGAGGAAGAGCGCAAAGAAGAAGGTAAGAAACTAGAGAAAAGTTATTCAATAAAGAAAGAATCTTTCTTCGATTATAATAATAAATAATTATGTTCCCATCTTTCTTCGTTTATAATAAGAATAAAAAATTATGTTCCCATCTTTCCGCCTTTATTTATGTTTATATCGCCCGCTCCTCACTGCCATAGGCCCACCACACTCACCTGAATAGTAAAGCATGAAACATGAAAGGTCAATTTATTATTAAATTTTTATTACAAATAAGGAAAATATTATTTAGAAGTACAGACATTAATTTGTTGTCTCCTGTATCACTAGCCCTCAAACTGTAACACAAAGAAAACAACACAGAAGTTAATTCATGCAGTCTGAACAGGAACAGCTAAAATACAACTAGATAATGTATGCCACACCTCCAACCCCTTAAAAAATAATGTGTTATATGAACTAGAAAAAAGTTACACATACTCTACTTAACGGCATTAGATGTGTTAATAATAAGTATTGCAAGGGCTGGATCATGCTTGTATCCTCCAATTCTTCCTCAGTTTTCAAAAATATGACAATCTACAAGTTAGGAGCACATTTTTTTACATTGACTGTAACATAACTTCTTATACTTTAAATACAATCTTCAAGCCGCAACCTACCTTACATACAGAATTTATCCCAACGAAGGATTCCGTTGGGAGACAAAAGTTCCCCAAGGGCTAACTAGAACCTGGAATTCGTCTAAATGTTATACTGGGAAAACTTTAGTAGGCAAAGCAGCGACAGCTCTTGGTACTTGTACTATCGCCTTCCAGTAACAGGAGATCAGCGCTTGTGATGGGAATGCAACTAACCAGACTCCATGCCTCCAGTAGACTAGGTGTGCAGCTGGTCGACTGGTCCAATGAAATCAGCAGACTAGTTTTACTTTTTGTCCAAAGTCTGTGACCCCCATAAAAGCCAACCTAAGTGTAACAGCTTTTGGAAATCTTGACTTAAATCCCATTGAAGGTATTTAACCCTCTCTTATCCAGTATTAATACCATGAAAGGGTGGGATTTATATAATTATAATTGGAAAGAGAAATAGAGAGTTTTCATTGCACACCTGATCCGTCTTGAAGAGAGTTTAGGCCCTTGAAAATTTGTCATGGTGATACAATGTCTCAATTTAAAACGTCATATATGTGTATGTATATATATATATACATATATAATTGAAATATTGGTAATGGTGTAACACTCCTTCCTGAAGAAGGAGGCTGAGAACCTCCAAAAATTTGAAGAACAACCTTCAGTTCCTCATGGCGACACCGTACTTCACTTTCAGGTAAGCCACAACCTATCTCTCTATCCTTTCCATACCAATATTTTTGACAATGTCACATTCTCACTATTACAATTAATATTGCCTTTATGGCCGCTCCTAACTCTTAAATCCCACTTTTTCTATCATTCCTTTCGACCTTTCTGTGTTTACTCACGCCTTACCGCTCCCATACCTCCCTTGTTACCCATTTAACTCCTACCTCGCACCTCAACCCCTTCTCTCTCACTTCCTGAACACCACACCTTTTCCCTACCACACATGCGATCTCGTGTCCCTCTCTAACTCTATTATATCACCACCTTCTGCCCCATCAATTCCGCGTCCCCAACGCATCCTAAGATGAGGCAGTCCGCAGCCGGCCGGTGCATGGAATGGTGTAACACTCCTTCCTGAAGAAGGAGGCTGAGAGCCTCCGAAAATTTGAAGAACAACCTTCAGTTCCTCATGGCGACACCGTACTTCACTTTCAGGTAAGCCACAACCTATCTCTCTATCCTTTCCATACCAATATTTTTGACAATGTCACATTCTCACTATTACAATATATATTTATATATATATATATATATATATATATATATATATATATATATATAATCATTAGTTTCATTTCAAAATCTTTACAAGTTTTTTATTACTCAGTTTGAGAATCTTGGCCTGTACATGCACATGACACATTCCCAATTTTTCTGGTCACAGTCAGCATGTCAAACCTCGTTCAGTATTAAACCAGTCTTTCTTGACCATAGTAAACTGAACTTCCGTGTCCATGCTGGAATTCGTACTTCTGTGATATGAAGTAATGGCCTTGACCATTACACTGCAGCAGTACAGTTTTACTGTATCCCTATACCTCAAACTCTTCACAACACGAGGCTTGTTTAACCCTTTAATGACCTTGTTCCACCGAACGAAGTGCCACCCTTGTGGTCAATTATAACCTGGGTTCTTGGCCAAATTTCTCAATTCATCAGTCATCATTGCTTCTCCCAATTGGTCTGTTTTAGCATACATGTTGCTCAATCATACGATGCATAACTTACATTTATTTATCTGCAACTCTACACCAAGAGTACACACTGGCTCGATTAGCACCTTCAATTCCAATTAGAAATTTGAATTTAATAGATTTGGATGTCTTGCAATTGAACTTAACTTCTGTACGCAGGGTCCCGTTAAGGACATTATTCACAGTTCCTTGATAAACTAATATTACATTCCTACAGCAAGCCATTAATTGCCCATTTTTAAATCTTGAAGAAAGCAGAGTACTAGTTGCCAAATTAAATATAACAATTGGCTCTCACGTTTTCCTTTCCCAAAATTAATCAGTGTTTCAATTCAATAAACATATTTTGTTATAAGATATAATTTATAATGTGTTTTAAGGGAAATAATACAATAAATTAACAACTGGTGAAGTTTATTCAAAAAACTAAATTAAATACAAGTGAGTTTCATGTAAACATGGAATGACAATGAACCAAATTTAATTTATTACTTCAAAATAAAAATTTTCCTGACACTACAGTATATCCCTCCTTTTTTTAAAATGTAACATTATAATGACATATTTTTTAACTTTCACACTCTGAAAAAACAAACATCACAACCTGATATGGACAAATCTCATAAGGCACTGCCACACTTGATACCCAAATCATACGTCCCGACCACAACGAAGGGAACGACATAACCAACTACATATTGCAACTTAAACATAATAAAATCCTGTGTTACAAACATTACTCTATGTAATACTTATTGACTGTTAATAAATAAAAGATCACAAACAAATTTATGGTAATATATAATCCTATTACCATAAAACATATTGCACATAGTCCAATATACAAGTTTGTCTTATTTAAACGACAGTTCTTTAAATGTAGTAAATTATAACAAGTCACAAAAACACATAATATATTTTTTTAAGTGACTTTTTAGGTTATTTACATTTGTAAAGCTCCACATAACAGAGATGGAGAGAGAAAGGAGAGGGGTACAGAAGAGATGGGGAAAAATTATTTATATAAACATATAACACCAAATTTCAAAGAACAAGTGTTGAACACTTTCTTACATAAGGTACAAGTATCCACACACTCGGCATGGTAAGGCCGAAGTGAAACATTATTTTTTTATATACATAAATAGAAGTTTTGATCTTACTGGAACACACATTGCACCTTACACTGCTCCTCAAGTGTTCTACATTTAAAGTACTTAATTTATTTTACTGTACTTTCATTAATCTATTTAAGCGAGATCTGAATATCTCAAAATAAAATATTCTCTTTTATGTAAGCTGTAAATGCAAGGAAATTTGAAGCACTTATTTTGTTACAACGAGCATTTGAGTAGAAAATGTATAAAGAGAGAATGTGTTTCCCAATGTAACAATTTTCTTAATTCGGCCCAGGTCAATGTTACAGAATCCCACGGCCTTTCCCATGGCCTTCAACGCCATACACATCAAGCAGACAGATGCCAGTATGCGAGCAATGGAAAAGCCGTGGGAAATTCATAGCATTGGTCCTGTCCAAAGTTCAGGTAAACTTTCAACACATATACTATATACATTAACAAAATCATTCACATGACACATAAAATGTGAGAGTAACAAATTTGATGTAGATACAATACAAAAGAATCATAAGGTTTTGAAATGGTATTTGAACCAAATATTTTAGTCATGTATATATTTCAAACATAAAAATGAATGCAAACTTCAAGATTTCCTTATTCATCATAAATAATTAAAGAAATAATTTTTTTTTTTTTTGAAAACATTAAAGAATATACTCTGTTTAATTCAGGCTTATTTGGTCTTGAAAAATCTTAAAGAGGACTAGAAATATGTTACAAAACTGTCACATATGGTAAGATGAAAAATAAGCACCTGTTAACATCCTGTTCATTTGCAAATTCATTTATCAAACTGGAAGCGATTCCTAGGTTAAGAAATCACAAAGATACTTGGTCATAAGGACCATGTAACGCTTCAGTTTAACTGTAAGGAGCGAGTGTAACTGCTTTTAATTTTTAACATTTAAAAACATGCAGCTAATCATTGATAAACATTTTCTTAGAATTAGTTATTTGATAAAGAAGTACATTCAGTGGAATGATGACTACAATGAAATCAAATACACAAAAACAGGATTACTTAGGAAACTCAATATAATTATTTGATTTTAACCTATCACTACAACTTTTATAAGACACATCAATTTGTATCGAAATATTTCACCTGTAATAAGGGTAAAACAACCATTCCGCTCATAAGAGTTGTTTATATTTACTCACTTTAAGGGCTGCTGATCCTCATATTAAACTATACACTAATATTCTGGTTAAAATGGACTCTAATAAGACTCTTGAACAAAACCATTCAATTGTTTTCTTTCCAGAAACTGCATAAATGGCCACTATAAAATGTTCATTGAAGCTGAAGAAAAATGTTTGGGAAACTGCATAGTAACAAATACACACTTTTCGAAACAACATTCTTAAAACACAATTCAGTAATATTTATTTCTTCATAGAATCTGGGTGCAAAAACATGGAAAGGACCATTGAAAACTGTGACAAAATTTTCTTGTTATAAATATGTAAAAATTTTGTAGGTATGCAACAATGGCACACGTAACATTTCCTCTGAAATTGTGTTTTTTTGAAAACAAAGGATTAAAATACAGTTAAGAATTTGCTTCTTCATTAATCAACTATTTTCAAAAAGCTCCGAGAAAAATACTTCGATCCTAAAATTTGCACCCTAAATTCTCGGAGTGAAAGGAAGTGTTTTTTCTTTCAAATCACAATCTCACATCTCGGTACACAGTTATAAGGCACAGAAACTTTATCACCATATGTTCTACAAGAAAGCAAGAGAAACTAAAATTTTTCAATAAAAGCAGGCCTGAAACGAAATTCTAAAATTCGGCACTTTGTATTACCCATATACCAAAAAAAAATTGAATTGGAGGTCAGATAATTGCCGTGACAATTAAGTTTGCACTTTCTGTTTAAATATGATTTACATGAAACCACGAGTGCATAGTATACAGTCATCGAACATTTCTATCTAAGGCGAGGAGCAACAACAATATCAATATGTCTGCATTTTACCATATTTTACATTTACAGTGGCTTGTATATTGTATGGAATGTTCAATTATGTTTACACATTGTATGTACTTGAAACAAAACCAACACACATTTAACAATAACTAATTAAATTAAGGTAGCTCTTACATGATGCATACCTTCAGTTTTTCTATAAATTATTAAGCAGTAATTCTTACAAAGAAAAAAAGAAAATAAATCAGAAATGTGAGGAACAGTATACGCCTTTAAAAAACGTAGTACTATAAAAAGTGAACAAATAAAACTTATCATTCAAAACCGTTAATTTCCGGTGATAATAGAACTGTGACAACGATAAAAGTGAAGGAAGTTTTTTTTGTTGGTTTTCGCCAACAATTGAAATCTTTGAATTGAGAAATATTTAACAAATTCACATTTAAAGACTTTGGGGATTGCCATTATTAGTTCAAAATGTTTATTTTTAAAAGCATTTCATTTTTAGGTAACATCTAATTTAAATCTCAGAAGTACGAAACATAATTCATAAAATGTATGATATTAAATAGTTAATACATACGTACATATGAATTTAATTTTACAAAAATGACAGCATCTCTTAAAGCTCACTTTTTATAGTTTTGGTGAAAACAGAATATGTCAAATTATTCTGCTTAGAAAACTGGAATCTTGTATTCTTATATTCATCAAATCACATACCTTTGTGAATGCCATAATAAGCAATCAAGTCATTAATACAAATGACGTCAATATATATTATAAAATTGTTTCAGGTATCGATTGAAAGTTTGGCTTCGGAATCTTGTCAATGAAAATTTGCACATTTCGAACAGGAAAAGGTAACGTCCAAAGTCTTAAATGCGCACTTAACAAATAACCATCAATTATACTATTTACAGTTATTACCTCTACATAAACTTTTACAAAACACACATTGTGCAATAATAAATATATATATCCCACTGACAAGTTTAACAGCTGGTTATTGAATAAAGCTCTTTTTTTTATATATATTCTTACACCTTAAATATATATATTGGTATGTATATTAAAACATTTCAATGGAATGTATAAGAGTATAATAAGTCTAGAGCACAATACATTATTACTGTTTCAGTTTCAAAACAGTGTTTTACACTTGTTCAATGAACATGAAACAGTTAACACCATCAATTAAGAATCCTCCGTGGAGGGTAAAGAACTGTCAACACTTTGTAAAAACAACTGGGACGGACGTACATTTCACACGCATTTAAAGATAACATCTTTATTCACAGTCTAAAATTAAGGCACATTTTACGATAATTGATCTTCCCAAATACATTCCACGCCTTGGGTGAATTTTATTAAGAGATCCCAAAATGAAAAAATAAATAAATAAAATAAATAAATCTTATGTAACAAATATTAAGAAAATATATAAATATATAACATTTTGTACTGGTTAAATTTAAATAAAAGCCAAATACACATTTTCACAACCATCTACAACTTAAGTCGCACGTAAGTATTTATTCGTATTTAATAAATCATATCTATGGTTGTTAATAAGTTAGCCTAGGATACTTTTTAATAAAATAATATTAAATAGTGCATTAGGTACTTTAATGTGAAACGTATAGCTTTCCATAGACTTGGGAATGTAAGGAACAGAAATTATTTCCTCGGAATGTACGAGCAATTAAGTAACTTCACACATAAAAGAAGCACCACAAACCTTCTAACCACACTTAAAGTGAACATTTTGTATTTTATACTATACTTTGTAGCAGGAACCATAAATAACGTGGCTTCCTAGCTTCTAAAAACAAATCACACCAGTGTTAACAACAACCAATTAGTAAATACAGACAGAGCAGAACATCGTTTTAAATCTACAATACATGAAAAACGTTCAGTTCTTACAGTTACACCAAGACTGTTTTGCAATGTTGGGCAAAATATGCACCAAATTAAAACCAGTGATGGAAAGACAGTAACAAAGTCTGTGAAAACAAATAATTCAATTTTTATCACATTTGTTCAACTCCTTGTAAAAAGAGAATGTCTCAAGTTCTTTTTTTTTGTACACAGAAATGTGTAAAGGCATTTTGAATATGAATACACTTGGGTAATAATATTAGGTACTCGTAGTACTAATGTACAACAAAGTTGAAAATCAGACCAAGGACCAGGCAAGTAGGACGTTATGAGTTAACACGACAGTTAAGAATAGGTAAATTTATTTTAAATAAATAATTTTTCAATATATACTTATCAGCCAGGAACGTCATGGTAAATAATAATTAACAAATTCCACTTTTCTCTAAATCACAATGTGATCCTAAAATAAATTCTGATAAGCTTTAAATTCAAGAAATCATGCACATGTAATTGAAATAGGACAAACTGAATCTAGGATTACAAAACCAATCTCTGTGATACTTTATCTAATTTACTGATATACTTTAAAAGAAAATTTTAAACATATGAATCTAATGTTGCAATTGATAGTGATTTAAAAAATAAATAAAGAAGGAAGGTTTGATTTACAAGTAACTTTGTAGGTAGATTTTCCTTTAGCATTTGTGCTAGATATGTAATGTTACATAAATGTAATAAATAAAGGCTAATGGAGGAAACAAATTAACAAGCCAGGTTCATGGTCCGATTGTCACATTTCTAAACCTACATTTCAACACATACCTCCTTCATTGATGAGTTTTGCTGAGTAAGTGGGAATTAAATTCATAGACATTGGAACATTGCTCTCCGCAGATGTTGCACTTCCAAGGGTTGCTGTCAGAATGGCAGCCTTTGTGCAGGAAGTACAACGTCTGGTCGGGGAAGGCGATGCCACAGAACACGCACTGCAGGGCGGTTTTCCTCTGTGCTGTGGGCCTCCACAAAGCTGCTGCAGAATCTGGTGGTTGTTCCGGACCTGTGGATGTGATGGCGCCATTGGCAGTGCCATTACTAGACGGCTGTAAACTGAAGGCTGAACTTTCAGGTCTGTTGGAAGCCCTTTGAGCTGCTGTACCTCTGCTGCCACCTATCTTCCTCTTCAAATCATCCCGTAACAAGGACTTCAAAGGTGAAACCTGCAATTTTTGCAAAAATGTGGTAATAATAATCATCATTATATGGATTCAGAATTCACGATAATCTGAAATGTGTTAGAATGATATATAGCAAACCTTAGAAAATCATTTGGCTATATAAAATTGAAATAATATCATAAATGAGAAGTAATTAAATGTAAAGGACACTGAAAAGTATGTGAAAAGATTAAGGTAACTTTTCAGAATAAAGAGTCCCCCTGGTATACCTGACATACAGATCTCCATAGGGATCTCTACATTTCAACCATAAAAGAATAAATAAAAAGGTATGCTGTAAAACATGCAGCTATGATTCACTTCCACATCAACTCAGTGGTCCAAACAACTTCTGGAAAAACAACACCACACTAGAAGATTGAAAAGAAGAAAATCAGCAGATCTTGTGTAATGTGCAGGTTATAAAAGCAGAGCACAATGCATGAGTGAAGCATGCACATAGCAGCAAAATCTAAAAGACAACATTGGATAGACTCAAGTCGTTAAATATATAGTTTAAGATTTTTAGAAGAAAATTATTGGATAGTCCTAAAAGACTAGTCTTCAAGCACACGGATGCTGAAAAAAAAGGTTAAGGTTATCAATTACCTTTTTAAAGTACACATTATTGAATGATTCAACGACTGAGAATCAAGTAGAAGTACATGATTATGCAAATTACCAATGTCTATATTGATGCAAAGTGTGAATTTAAGAATATGAGCATGTGTATTACAAATCCTTTTCCAAAATGAAAATCAAGAATTCAATTATAGTGCACTATTTAAGCATATTTATTTCCGTGTAAATTGTTAACAAATAACTTTAATAAAACTATGAATTGAATAAGAAATATACCCAAGTCAGACAAAAGGTAATATAAATGCCATACACCGTTTCTGGGATCCTTGTCTATTTCCTCAGGTGCGAAAAAGAGCCTACAGCAACACAACTGCACTTGTCAGTTGACAACACTCAAAAGTGGCAAATGCAGTTGTGTCACTCTAGGCTCTTTTTCACACCTGAGGAGAGGGACAATGATCCCATAAATGTTGTTATTCATTATTTTCAATCAGACATAATTTTTTTAATTTTAAAACTATGAAGTATGTTAATATAGATTATTATTTAATGTTTCTTACTTTAATTAGACTGGATAGGCTGCTGGACGTGGCCGACTCAAACTGAACCTGACCATTGGAGGACGAGGTGGTGAGGTTCACTGGTCCATCCATACGGCCAGAGTCTCGATCATGAGTTGGTTCTTGCTTGATAGGTATTAAGGAAATAGAGGGAGTGATAACAGGACTTTCGCTATCCTTGTTGTGGCTGCTTGAAGGTGCATTGGAATTGGAGTCAACGGAATGTGGTGACCCAGGGCAGTCACCATTCATGTGTGCAGATCCGTCCATTGTAGAATGGGTTGATGTAGCTGAGACTGGTTGTTCACACTAATAATGATATTAGAGTTAGAATTCACAAAGGTTTTTTTTTAAAAAAAAAACGTATATAGCACATAAGGATAAGTTGACATTGTGAACTTAATTAACTTGTTCAGATATATTATTATATAACACTAAATGTTTGAAGGAAAATATGGTGACAAGGGTAGAAAAGCTAAGAATTGGGTTATAATCTAATGAATATTATAAATGTATTGTTTGTCATTAACGAATAACCTTGGAATTAAATAAAACTAATTAGCTGTAAAAAATAATTCTACATTTTGTGATACTGATCAATATAAAATGGTAGCTGAATAAATTAATTACTCATTTACAATATACAACTCTTATTGCATTGTTTTATTTATATAAAATATTGCAGTTAAAAAAGCATCAATATTCATTTCATTTTCAAAGTAAATGGTAACAAAACCAAAGCAAATAAATAAACCCTAAGTGGAATCTAGACTGTAGTTCCATACCTGACCAGGTGAAAACGGAGTGGGTGCATCAGCCATGGAGATTTCTACATGCGGTGTCAGGAAGTGCATAGGAGGAGTGGCATTGTCAACAGATCTTGCACCCATAGAATCGCCACTGTCGCTATATGTTGCAACATTTGTGTTACAGCTAGTATCCAAGGGCGAACAGTGACCACCAGGTAATGCAGAAGACACACTTGGTGTCGCTGGACCGGGATTATCAAGGTCTATACCATGTCTGGAACATTAAAATATATAAATGAACCTTGAGCAATTACCCAGTTTTCAATTCTCTGTGAAAATGAAATTAGAGTAGGTTATTTAATGTTAACCAAACTAACGGTTTGACAAATTCGTCCAAATCCAGTTTTGGTATGGCTTCAATAAATTATGAAGTTGAAATACGGTAATTGAAAATAGTAAACTAACACAGTTATTTTACTCCTTTGTGTGAAAATAAGATCAGTAAAACAGCGTGGCCTACCTAAACATAAGTACTATGAATATCAGTGGAAAACTGTGCAATAAATTAATGATACAATTCTATTCTGGGTAGCAACGTAACAAGAATATTAGGGATATGTCAAGAGATATGTTTTTAAAATAATGAACACATTCCCTGCAAGCTTGAGACACAATTTCATAATAAAAGTATGCAATACATCACATCATATCAGTTGCTGTGTGTTTAATTTCCTGAATAAAATAAAATAATATTTTGGGCAATACAATTTTATTTCTCAAAATAAAAAGGTTTTTTACTTATTCAAGAAGTCAATAATGTGTCATGATCCAAAAATGATATATTAAAGATGAATAGACTTAAAAACTATTATTGGTAATACATTTCAAATACAATGGGTAAGAAATTTATATTTTTAGTGAACTTCATTTCTTCCATGGTCTTCAAGGAGTTAAAAATGCACTTTAATATGGAAATTATCAATTTAATACAGAAACATAAACATTTTTAGAAATATGTTGTCATTTGGGATTTCTCAACACCACTTTGAAATAATAATTAAATGGATCTGATACATTGCTGTCAAATAACTGTAACAGTGATGGGGATTACTGAAAGAAAATCATAACAAAAAAGTAAATAGAAGATTATTAACTTTGTGACACATTGACCTCCACTTTCCACCTGGCTTGTAATGCTTCATGTCAGTTTTTCACAATTCACTTATTTTTAACATTCCAATATGATGTTACAGTTACAAAAAGTCATTACATTAGCTGAAATAAAGCATAGCAATCAATACCTGTTAAAAAAGTGTACACGCAGACTCTTCATGGAACCAGCACGATAACTGCACAGGGGACAGGACTTGATCATGTCATGCTGTCCCACATGTTCATTCTGGAAATGAGCCCTCATCGCTATCTGCCGCTGGAAGCCCCTGTTACATATGGGACAGTGGTACGGGAGGGTTTTGGTGTGTGTGGTGAAATGCTCTGCCAGGTGGTCCTTACGGAAGAACCTCTTCTGACACACACGACACTCATAGGGCTTCACACCGGTGTGACGCATTTTATGCCGCCTCATGTTGGCACCGTTGGAGAACTTCATGTTGCACACGTCACACTCAAAAATTTTACGGTCGTGTCCTCTGTCAGCAGCGAGGGCCTCCCCGTCATTCACAGAACAACGGGACAGATGTGTCAGGAAAGCAGAACGACCCAGTGTCTCATAACCGTCACACCTCTCCGTGGGGATGGCCCCGTCGCTGGAGTCGTAGTTTGTGTGAACCGCCCCTTCAGGACCAGCTGAAGCTACCGGGCTTCCTTGACCCCCCGACTGGTCAGCCTCGTTGTCCTGGTCGACACATTCCTCGTTACTGTGACCTCCTTCATTGTGAGTGCCAGAGTCCGCCTCATTGTCCGGGATTCCGTCAGTCGAACTGCGGTCCGGCTCCGCCATCATCCCGCCTCCTTACCGGACCCTGTCCAAGAAAAACATAACAAATCATTACTTGATCCTGACACTTTCTCTGGGGGTAACAAACACAAAATAATTCATGTCACAGAAGATATATCAATAAATCATGTCATGTAAGCAGATGAAATGTTGTACGAAGAAATCGATATCTAGCACAACTTCTTTTTATACGATTGTATCATTTAACTGAGGCAACACACACTACATTTGCAGTACAACTCATTACACAGCATAAGTCACTTTAATCAGTACGAGACTTTTATCATGACAACTTATAACATGTACAGGTTACAAGTTTAATAATATAATTGATGATATAAGAAATGAACCAATTTTGTATTTGTGATGAACACAAAACATTAAAAGTTCGCACATATTGTCTTGGAATTCTGTGAAGTAAGAGTGAGCACAGGACTTAACTTATTAATAATATAAAATCCACCATCAAAATTTCGAACATATTTAGTTTTAAAAAACGAAAGCTTACTTTCACACGAGAGAACAACTAACAAACGGTAAGTGGCAATGTCGCAATCTCGTTTCAAACACGACATAACTGTGTCGTCCGAAATGAGGTCAGCTGAGGCCCGGATTCCATTCCCCGATTACAAGACAGGTGGAAAGATAGGTTGGCCCGAACTCGCAAGAGTCAACGTACTCGCCAACCCGAGCAAACTCGGACAAGCTTACGATAACGGGGAGAAACGACTCGTTTTGCAATACTCACATATCTACACCTCGCCAGAAAACGTCACTTTTTTTTTCTCTCTCTCTGCCCCACTCACTCCGTCATTTTCGTGTCGCACTGGGCTGTGCACCGCACTCTGGCCCGTTTAAAGTCCGCCCTTCCTTGCAGGGGATTTAGGGGTTGTCACAGCACGAACATTCCCGTCCTCTTCGTCCCGGGGATCGCGACGAATCGCCCGTTTGAGCCCAGCAGCAGTTTAAAACATTTCTCCCGAACATATTTAGGTCGCGCATACGTGAGTGAGGGACAAGTGAGCGTCGCCGGGCGCACCACAGTGGGAAGTTTGGATACGAAACTTGCGCGTTTCAGCGAAAAATTAAAGAAACAAAACTGCTCGTGGCTTTCGTCGCAGTTTAATAAACCTGAACCGACGAAGTAATCATGCCATTTCAACAGTCGTTGTTAATCTCAACACATATAATGAACAGGGCAACAATGAAAATAACCTGTGAAAACCCGCCCAATGTTACGTGGAGCCAACCAACAATCTCGTTTCAACCTGTTCATTATTACAATTATTTTGTTATATATATAAATAATGCTTTAAGATCTAAAACAAATTATAAAGACCCACATTCCCGCTGGCTGTATTTGCAGATAGTTTATAAGGATACAGAACCATTACCTGAACTGAACGACCAGGAATTCTTAATAACTTCTGTCGTTTCAACCATGTTGATAAACGTAACCTAGTTTAACAACACTAGATGAAAATCGGACTAATCGTTGCTGTAAGGCTTGAATTGGATAATTACATTACAGGGTAATGCAGAAATAATTCGTTGTGAATATGCGTCATCAGTGACATTAACCAAAGGGTATGAATGAGTGGGAGAAAAAAAAGGCCGCCGTAAGAAGGCACTGGTGTGGATTCTCGCCACTGCCAATCACCTCACAAGTTAAAGCGATAAAATAAAAATAAAAACTCTTCTAACCGAATATTGTAGTTCAAATGCTGATATAAATATAGTCGACGAAGAAGGGTTGATTTTATAGGGGGGGGGAACAATAATGGGAAAATTACTGATGGAGAAACGTAGTCGAAGTCAGAGATAAAAATAAATTGTACAGCAGTAAGTAATATGATATGAAGTGGCTGACTCAGACAACCTCATAAAGTGAAAAAAATCATCTACTGGTATTTTACCAAAGTTCAAGCTCACAGATTGTTTCCAAAAGCATTTAAAATGTGGTGTACCGCAAGGCTCTGTCTCAGGACCCTTATTCTTTGAATTACATATAAATGACCTACCGCAACCACAAAGCACATACAAATAACTTCACAAGTTTACAAGAACACTTAATGAATAATTTTTAGACTCATGACAGGACAGAAAATAAATTGATGCACAATACAAATAAATCACTAGCAGTAAATATTCTTAACAAAACTCCTCACACAATCAAAATGAAAAGGGGCAAAAAAATATCCTGAAAGAAAAGTTGTATATCGTATATAATCATATTAAGCATTTAAATTTCCTCACAGACAAAATATCTGGAAACAGACTGTGCATAAAATAATTAGCCTATTTTCCAAGCATTACGTCTGAGATTATTTTTCAGTATTCAGGTTCCAATAGAAAGTTGTTAGAATCTAATCAGGAGCAAACTAGATCATCTTGCATTATACCAATTCTTTCCAAATAGTATTATGATTATTTACAAAAAGGAATCCAAGTAGCTCAACATATGACCTCAAAAAGTGTTCCCAAGTACAAGGTTATGACACAATAAATTCATATTATCTTTTTTACTTAAGTCCTCAAACTACAGAAAAAACTATTTTTATCTTGAGAAATTAATATTAAATAAATTAACTTCTTCTTCTTTTTTATTGGCAGTATAAGCCAATGTGAGTTTTGGCCTTATTAACAATTTTCTTCCATTCCGCCCTCTCCTGGGTCAGTCTCCAGCATCCTCTTACTTTCATGGTTTGTATATCCATCTCGATTTCATCTACCCATCTTGTCCGGGGTCTCCCCCTGGATTCCAGTCCATAATCCGTCTAGGTGTTCTGCTTTCATACATCCTAAGTACGTGTCCAATCCAGGCCAACCTTCTGCTCTTGATGAACCTAACAATGTCCTCGTAATTCATGAGCTTGCTCTAGTTCTCTGTTTGTTCTAATTCTCCATGCGTACATACAGATCCGTATATCCTTCTCAGTATTTTGCTTATCATTATTATTAAGGGTCCACGTTTCACAACCATGTACCACTACAGGTCTTATAAGTGTTTTGTAAATTTTTAAATTCAATTCTCTATTTAACATCTTGGATTTCATTAATTTTCCGTACATGTAGTAAGTTCTTGTTACCATTGATGATACGTTGTTTTATTTCACTTCCCATATTATTTTCACTGTTAAGTAAATAAATTAACTAAAAATTTAAAAAATATTACAAGTCAGAATCACTGCTTATATTCTGTCACTGAGTTCTTAAATATGTTATGTTATGTGAACATTGTATCAAACATTATTTGTAGCATTCTTTTTTTTTTAGGGTAACAGGCTACCTGAGGGTAATCCACATGGTGGCAACTCCCCTTTAATAGCATAGGAAGGGATCTGAAAGGGGGGGGATGAGGAAGGGTAGAGGATGGTAGACAAGGGTTAACTAGGGGCCCCCGGGCTATGGTTTAAGGATCCTACCTGGCATTCGCCTAAAAGTGATGCAGGGAAAACCATAGAAAAACCTGCATCAGGTAGGTCGGGCATTGGGTACTTGTCCCACGCCCTTCCGATAGCGGTTTGAAGGGTTTTGCTGTGGGGACGCAGCATTCCCTTCTCCGTACCTTGACCAGTTTAGGAGGCAGCTGGCCGACTATTCCAATAGGAACACCGAACAACTCTTACCATATGCTCAAGTTCTGTGACGCCGGAACATACACCTCTAAAAACAGGCCTCGGCTTGTGGGAACCTTAGTTCAAAAACGGAGAGGAAAAGGCATACCCAAAGGTAGCCCCTTCGTGTCTCTCCTACAAGGTTCTGCCTGCGAGAGAATATCCCTCACAGATACAGCCTGCGAGAGAATAGCCCTCGCTCTGTGTAGCATTCTTAGTATATCATAGTCAAATATGTTCTCTTGTATATATATGTGACTGTGATTTTTTTTCCCTTAGTATCTTTAGAAATCCTTGGCATGCTCCATTTTGTGTAATCTAGTGGATGAATAAAAAACTAATTATTGGAATAAATCAGACCAGAGAAAGATGAGAATATTTATCCTCAGTTTTCCATTTCTCCTTTCAAGTCGACAAATAAAAGGATTCTTCCTAAATCATTAATTTTCTACCCAATTTTTTAAAACCCAAAAAAAATGGGATCGGAATCCCTTAAGCAACTCTTCAAAGACACTGCTTGTATGCATGATTTATGTAGGCCTCTATGAACGTAGCTTTGCTACTGTGAGTGTTTACCAGTGGCAATCTGTAATTCTCTCATTACCATGAATATGTCTCTCCAGGTTATCGTTATGCTTCATGGATTTTAGTTAAGTGCTTCTCGTGCTGCATAATTTTTGTAGTCCTCAGCACAACGCATAAGAATGGAACACCCGAAAAACGTACCCTTTTGCGATACAATATTTTAGATCGACCAGGGCTTCTTCGAGTCTCGACGGTGAAGAGAGATCGGTCGGACGGAGCAATGGCTTCCGGACGCGATTTACTGGTTTACTACGAACGCAAGCTAAACGACCTCAAGGCGGACGCCAAAAACCTCAACCTGAGTGACGATGAACTCGACAGACTTCTCCAGGAGGCCTTCGACGGCGTCCAGTTGCCAAACGACGTGCCAGTTTCTCAGGAGAACCGTACCATCATCGTCGACGCAGGGAGGAGGAGGAGGAGGCGATTCTCCGGACACGTCTCGGCGTCCAAGTTGTGTTTGGTTATGTGCGCCCTGCTCGTGACTTTCTACGTGCTGTTGCTGTACCACAAGCCAACATACAACCTTGTTGTCAGGAACATACAAGACTTGATATACCCCACCATGAAGTACCTCCGGTGGTTAAGTTTGCCATTTGTGAAAACGTTCCCCTCCGTCACAGGTAATAGACGAAATTTCTTGTTTACAAACTTATCTTCTTTTTACCATACAACCTTGTTTGTACCCTTAGAATTTACACCTTCCACCAACACAAATATTGACCAAAATCTCCTGTTGAATAAACTAAATAACTATAAATGAGTTACAGCATTAAAAATTAATATAATAAACAACAAACCAAGATTAGGTGTGAATGTATTATACAAATTTAAAAAACAACACCACACTATTGAAACGATGTAAACAAAGTTACAGTATTCTTACCGGTAAAACTAAACCAATGCAGTATTAAGGTACTCGTGATATAAACAGCCAGTTTGTAATTATATTTTAATCTTTGTGAGGTTATGTGAATGTTTAATATTGTCACATTTTGTATTATTTGACCTTGCTGTCAGTGTTACAAGACGTTAATAGTTACATTTATCTGACTTCATTGAATTATAAATGAAT
Organism: Zhengitettix transpicula; assembly: GCA_037074705.1. NCBI lineage: Eukaryota > Metazoa > Arthropoda > Insecta > Orthoptera > Tetrigidae > Zhengitettix > Zhengitettix transpicula. Next base: position 249,760,588 of record CM073590.1, on the reverse strand, counting down.
AAACCATCCACCTTAGACGGAAATATATTTACAAGTCTGAATATTCAATAAATAGTTCTCGGAATTCACACGGGTTTTGCATATTTATATTTACACGCAACGTTTCGACGACTGAAAGCACTGTCGTCATCTTCGCCTAGAAGAAACGTTGCGTGTAAATATAAATATGCAAAACCCGTGTGAATTCCGAGAACTATTTATTGAACAACTTCACCGGGAAAGACTTCAATCTTTAACTCTGAATATGATTTATTTCTTGAAATATGATTAAAATTTTATGGAGAAAAATTCTGAAAGTGTGCTTTACCCACACACTGTAGATGACCTCTGTACCGGAAGAGCTTGTGCCAATTTTTAATTTATTAAAATATAATTCTGACAAATTTGGCTGGTTTATTAATTTTATCAGTCGGGATTTTATCAAATGAAGGCTTTTGCAGTGTATTTGGTCAACAAGAAGTTCTCAGGATTTCAACCAGGTGAATAAATTGAAATAACGCTATGTTACGACGGTGACGATCATGATGGTGACTGCAATAGACTATAAAAATTGATTCAAGTGTCCTACCTAATATTCTCATTCTTTCTTGTAGGTTTTGATTCAGTAATTATTGACAGTTTAACTCTTATTTAATTTATCAAGCATTGTAATATGTTGTTACATACAATTACTATTGCTATTTTGAGAATAGTTTCATAAATTTATTTATTTCTTGCAAGTAACTACTGAAGTACCTCCTGTAGAGAACATGTTTTGATTTGCAGTTTGGTACGACGAGATATGTCTCATCGAAAACCCATACTTCGAAGCTTCAGATATAAATTGCTGGCCTTGTGAGGAAGTTAAAAGCATTCTTGATTTGTCTGACGTTTCCAACCCTCTGCATTATTTGCCTCACTCAGCCTTTCCCTTTACTATTAAGGTATGTATAGTCTTAAGTGGTACATTAATTGTCACAGTGATTATACAACTTAATTCTACTTTTTTTTGGAGGTGGGATGTGATACTTTGCATCTCATCTGTTGTGTAATCCTGTTAATATAATTTATTCACAAATAATTGAAATGGTTTAATTAAGTAATATACTACATTAAAGAGGAGCAAATGCATAAGTAACTCTTGGGCTTCCATCCAGGCGAGAGCAGACTTGGGCGACGATATTACGATGGCGGTGACCACCATCAAAACGTCATGGCCTGAGCCTATTCTCATTCAGTTAGAAGCTCAAGTTACTGATGCAGCAAACACTCCTGGGAAAACCTTCACTCTTTAATAAGCAAATTCTTAGTCCCAATGTTTTTTTCTGTATGAACTTTTAAATTTTCAGACTTTTTCCTAGGGAGCAGTGGCAAGAGCCACGTTGAAGGACATTGAAGAAATATTCCTAAGAAACAGAAATATATTTGGTGAAGGGGCGACTTCCATTGTGAGCAACTACAGAAAGTGGCAGAGTTTTGAAGATATAGTGGAACACCACCTTGAATCAAATCCAACTGAACAAGAAGACGCTCACATAGCCTGGTAACAAACCACTTAAAGCAACATTTTATAAACCTAATTTAACTTTATTTTGAGATAATGGCAAAATTAAATTTCCAACTGTAGGAGACTGAACAGACTGGAATCTGTGCGAGTGATAAGGAATTTATTCCCACGACCCAATTTTGTCCCCAACACTATTAACGTAGAAAGGTTTCTGCTTGTGGATGAACCAAAATCGCCACAATATAAACTGGTGAGTTGCTTCAGTGATTAAAGTATTTGTCCTTGTATATCATGATGTTACATGTAAGCCTTGTTTCAGCCTTTTCCAGAAGGATACAGAGTTTTTATAATGCAAGCAAGTGGTGACAGGTTAATAATTTTGGAGCCTGTGCCAGGCTGCATCAACAACTGCTCAAGAGTTTCTGTGTTGCTGCATGCCACCGATTTCAGTACGTATCCATCGAAAGTGTTATTTTTCTTAATAGATCCCATGAGGGTGAAAAGGTCACTTTTAAATGAAATTCACAAATATATGGATAAAATCTTTAAAAAAAATTGATGATACCAGTGAAACCAAAACAATTCTTTATAGGAAATAAAGTGAGTCAGTCTAGTATTATAATTGTATTAATTTGTAATAGCCGTGAACTTATTTCAGAGATTAACTTATTGCGGAATTTATTCCTGATATTGTATTTTCTTCCTTTTCTTCAGTGTACTACAACAGTTGGTTCTACCAAGCATGGAGCAGCCCAGTTGCCAATAGTTCGGCCATCAGTATCACCTACATTGGTTCATATTAAACCACAGGAAGTGTATTTTTAAACCTAACAGCCAACTTAAGTTATTTCAATTTTTGTGTTGTGATGTATCTATTTTTAATAAATTATTTTTATACAAACATCCAAATGTTGACTTATAAATATAAAGTCGTCAATCAATTTTTTGATTAACACTATTAAAGTTCTACTTACATATTATGTCAGAAAGCTCATAAATTATTTGTGGTGACACGGTCTTTCATCTGATAATTGGCAATGCAGCTTTATTTCATGTTAATAGGGATTTTTACCATTTCTAATTTACACTCTACCCCATTACCTGCTTCTCTAAAATAGATAAGCACTTCAAAAAAAAAATTTTACAACCTGTATTGTGATATTAGACGCTGCTAAAGTGGTACAGTTAGACTTGTATGTAAGCAAATCCTTGGTGAATGGACAATATCATTTTTCTTTTTCTTGATAAAGTAAAAGGTCACAAATGAACATTTCGAGAAGAGTCTTCTCTTCTAAAATTCTGGCTGTGTTGGTAGCACCAAGTTTTGGGGGTCGCTTCGTGCTAGTGCAGAACTGTTAAATATAGAAAACTATATGGCAATGTCACCTGGGATGGGCAGGTTCGAATTTCATTTAGAGACACTCCTATTTCTTCAGCAGTAGTAGGAGAGATGACGATGACAAAGGAGGAGTTCGCAGGTGGGTTTTCCTTCCCTCGAACCCCTACAAAAATCCACAAGTTGCAAATATAGGCACACAAACAACAGGTTCTAATACTGTAAAATTTTCCTGCCACTAAAGTAGATACGGCATAAAAACCATAAAATCGAAGGAACGAGACTTTTTATGTTCAACACACCTAAATTGACAATATTTTAAAGACCGAGTAATTTTTCTGAAAGGTCAATAACAAGGCCACAGCTTTATTTAAATAGTATAAACAACTTTATTTATGATTAGCACTTTATTACAATTTACAAATTTCTCTGCAATTTAAAAAATGGCAAAATATTATACATTGTAGGCCACTTAATAATTTATACCGCATTAACTACATAAGTCATTCTCAACCAAAAGCAAGTGAAATCTTGACTTCAATCACAGAAAAAATAAATTAGTGACTTGAGCAGAAAACACTCCACATTATAACACACAGGACAACTAAAACTTTATACATTTTTATTTCTTTTTTACTTGGGCGAAAAACCACAGAAAATAATAACATATTCATTCTAACTTCCACAACAGTTGGAATGTTACCATCACAGTTTAATACAGCAACTAATGTTACAAGTTCTTCATTAAATTAATATATAATAGTATATAAACTTGACTACGCAAGTAAACAATTTTGATGGGAATTCAAAACGAAAGTTACACACCTCATTTGGATAAAATCTTGGTACTTATTCTCGGTCACGAATCTCACAGCGAGTTGATGAGAATGCAATTGAGTTGTTTCCATCAGAAGGTCTCAAATTTAAAGCATGAGAATCTGTTTCAATTTTATTATTTACTTGTATGGATACCAAGAGATTTCATTCTTTGGGTTCTGGATTAGTAAAACTCACCAATTCCGCCTCCACAAAAATACTTAAGATACCGAGATATTCTTGTAAAATAGTGCTTCAGGAAAAGTTAAGTATACTATAAATAGATAAGTAAATCTGTCCTCACAGACGAATGTGCTTCGAGTGGAAATGTTGAGCAGGTTCCAATAAATGTGACAACGTGGACAGTATTGCAGGTGCACGTTTGGTTCCAATCAAACGGACAACATTCCCAGAATCTTCTCACAATTTATAGGTTATACATTACAAAGCTGCATATTAGTTACTAGTTTCCTAAGGTTGCTAAAATTATTACGCCTTAAAATTCATATCTACAAAGCTCCGAGTATTTTCTTGTTGTAATTTATTTAGCAAACTGTATTACATTTAGGCTCTGATGTATATTTCAATTGATCGTGATTATGGAATCATATGTGAGCCAGTTGCTGCTAAAGATATCTAGAATATTTCTACATATTAAAAGATATTATGACTTATTTAATACGAGTCAATACTTTGAGAATCGATCTATAGTTTCTGAAGCAATTTGACGATGGTAAAAATTTATATCATTATCGAAATCTGTAACCTGTGTTTCTGTGAGATTGATTTTTGTGGACTTAAATCTGATAAAGGTTCTCTCGTCGTCATACTTTTACAATGTTATTTAATATTTCCTATGTATATGCTTATTTATCAAACACACTGTTTCAGTCTTGACCTGATGCTTGTTCCTAACTGAATATTTATTATAATTCATCATAATACTGATAATATATAACCAAAAGCACCTCTGAATTTCTGTGGACGACTAGAATTATCTCAAAATGGCAACATTTCAATATTTGAATATAATAACACTGTATGTTAATCCAGCGTAATACCACACCTGGACTTTTATACTGTGTTAAAGAATAACAGATCTCATATGTATCAAATTTACAGAATATTTTGCTTCAATGGTAACTTACGTGAGTATAAAAAAATGTGTCTCACATCACGAAGAACAATACAGATATTCACTTTTTGTCTCCAAGGTGAAGCTAACAGGTTATTATTGACATAAATTACTTCTTAAGCCCATAATGCAATATTTTGAATTCGTCATCTCGCTCTAGACTTGAACTTCGTGTAATTGTGTACAAGACAGTTTATACAGTAACAAAACATATATGACATGACCATAAGAACCTGGTACATCAATTGTTTTTTTTTAAAAAAAAAGCATAAGTAACTTGAGGATAATTTTTTTCCCACGTCAATGTAGCGACAACAACATACTAAATACTTCACACTTTTCTGCCTGCCATATATAGTTTAGCCAAAAAGTAATTTTATGTTGAACCAGAAACAACTCGCAGGTTTTCACATGGGTACAACCGAAATTAACTGGCCTGGGAGGTGATGACAGAGTTGTTGGTTATATAAATGGTCACGTGTTAACCACAGTTATACTCGGGTAGTAACCAGAGAATTCTTACTACAGAAACTACACCAGGACAGCCTTCGATTATAATGAAATAGGTAATGCACAACTACCCTTGGGCATTATCATGTTTTCTGACAATTGGTATAAATTAATGAGTGTTCTGTATCAAAAAATAGCTTGTAACTTTCATTTTGAAAACCCTTCAAAACTAAATATATTAAAATACTCTAGGGCAGAAATAGTCAAATAAGGTGTATAATGTCAATAATGTGCAACACCACTCCATCAAAGCCTAAAAAATAATAATAATAAAAAATAGTGTGAGCTAGGATATTGTCACTACCATACCAGCTAAACTTAACTAGTTGTATTTTATAATTTGGCATGCTAGCAACAATATGATCATAAATCAAGAAAGTTATTTATTGATTTATATATATATATTGATATTATGAAAGACAAAACACCAGATTTTTTTAAAAAAATTTAACAACTGAATAAAATTTTAATATTTACATTTAACAAACAAGTCAATTTAATGTACAAAGAGATGTAAATGAGCATCATAAGTGAGCACACACACACACAAATATACAGAATAAAAATTAAACAGAGAAATGCAGAAAACACGCATCATAACACAAGTTCATTATAAATACAGACACCTTCCTCAAATAATACAAACAGCAGATGCGAAGAATACAGACAGGTGTATCATGTTACACATCACCCATAATTTTAGAGATTCCAATAAAGAGCTTAGAATTTTGAAAGAGTTGGAATTGTGGGAGAAGAACAAGACCACATCTGTGGGAATTTATCAAACAATATACAAATGACAGTGAAAAGATAAAAGTTACTAACCTAGTAAAAAATACTGTAATGAAATCTTCTGATAAAAGTACACTAATGATACCAATGATAAAATAATTGGTAATACTTATGTATGAAGTCAAAAGTGGTGTGTGGGAATTACAAATTTAATACTAACATTTCCTTCATTCCTGTAAAATAACTGGCCCCTTTCAAACAAGAGGCATATCAAAATTAATTCAAGAAACTGGTTGTGTTATAAAAACATCTTGAAAGCTATTCATTGGGTTTCTTAGTCAGGAACTAATGGCAATGGAATAATGCACCATTCATTTCTAGAAAAAAAAATGAAGTGAAGCTCAGTTTAAACTTCTGCAAAGACTTATGGTTTAAGTGCATCATATTGAAGAACACACACACATCCAATTAATACAAAATTACTATTGATCCATAACTACATGGTATTTTCTTGTATCACCAAACAGCAACAAGTAAGGCATTTAACCGGGAAGAAAAGAGATTAACGTTACCCAAATTTGCGTGTAAACAAAAAGGCACTATACAATATATGCAGTTCGCCTCACCCAAAAATTTGCTCGTTATTTTTAAGAACTTGTCTCTTTTTTTATTACGATTATTCTAACATTAAGTTTTATGCAATATGCATTTAAGCCACTTTATATATATGATAAATAATAATTCATAAATACTGCACAACCACATACAATTTGTTTTCATATAAAAGCGTGCCTTTGTGTGAAAAATTTCCTAGGAGACCTAAACGTTTTCTCATCTGTTATTCAAATTTATCTTTCAGCTTCTGCTTCAGTAGCACAGGAACCAGAGAGAGAATGGCAAATACTGCCAGCAGTATCATCGACATCCACGACCACGCATCGCTTGACGCCGTCAACTTGTACAATGTCTGGCCAGCCTGGATTGCCACGAATGAGGGCGGCGCCACACCTGGGAACATGGAGATGCTTGCTAAATTATCAGTTAGTCAAGTCAAGCTAAGTGAGTTCTGTGTCCATGGCTTATGATTAATTTGAAAATAATTTTACTTTCTTCACTTAATGTTTTAGCCAGTTGTAATTATTTACATTGTAGGAATAGAAGGGTTTTGAGCAACATGGCACAAATGTGATATCAAACCAAAAAGAATAAGATATTGAGTTCTGGCTCAAATCTACCTCACTATCATTAAAGTAACATAGATTAATTAGCATGCCAACCATAAGAAACCACAACAAATCAAAGATACTGAAGCATAAATAACAGTAGATAAACTAAGAAACTCATACAATATAGCATTTGATCACCTTAATATGTCAAGGAAATGAAAAAATTTGTAACACAAGAACATCGCTAATCAAGCAACAATAATTACTTCATTATGCATACATCTAACCAAAGTAAATTATCAAAATCTGTCAACATATTTTCAAATGAACTTTATTGAAATTTGATGGTAATTACAACATAATGTATTACTACAATACAGAGAACAATTTCCTGAATTAGTATATGGTGTGAGTGTATATTTCAGAATAACAACTTACCAAGGAATGTGCCTATCCAAAATGGAGTTAGTGGCACACCAATTACAGGCGACGCTATGTTAATGAACCAGTTTGGAAGGAATGGTGTTATTCGAAGGAACAGCAAGTAGTTCAATAAATTATCTCGATGCTTAGATACCTGGGAGGAAAAAAAGACAAATTTAAAGACTGTCAGAGAAGAAAAGAAACCATGACAAAAAATATGATGGAATTATTTTTCACCTTATTGTGTTAAGAGATTAGATTAACTACAGAACAAATACTGTAGATGTGAATTTCTCCATTAATAATATACAAATGGTAGTCACTCACCACAGCCGACCACTTCTTAGCCTTCTCTGGAATGTACTTGTAGATGAGGCGGCGTCCTAGGAAGTATGAGAGTACGTAACACAGAGAAGCTCCCGTTGCTGAGCAGAAACACACAAGAAGCAAAGCAGCAGGAAAGGGAAATAAAAATCCAGACAAAATTGATAAAGAAATGGAGCCTGGAATGGCAAATGTTTGTAAACTGAAAAAGTCATTAAGGAAATAAATTTAAAAATTCTCAAAATTAAATAACAAAATTTTCACAGAAAGTATTAATTCTCTTTTAATCCTTATACTATTCTGAACAGGTTTTGGTGAACGAGAAACAACCTTTTATCACTAGAAGAAAAAATATTTGTGCCATGTGAGTAATTTAGTGTACAGCAGCAATTTGTACTCCACCCATTATAATTAATTTATTACATCAATGAAATTGTAATATGCATCTTATAGTTAAGTTACTAAAGGAATACATTTGTTTTAAATGTATGAGTGACAAGTCACCTTTCATTGTGCACTGCAAATATTAATGAACTTCTTGATATTAACTACTTTTTCTGACCATTATATTTGGAGTTATAATTAAGCTTCCTCAAGCTCTAGAAGCCTTACAACAAGCTTGCAAGACATATTAGTGGTTAGTATAGTAATAGAAGAACCAGCAACTGATTAAACAGTGAAGGGCACAGGATGCCAATAAATTAAGAATGTAGTTCTCAGTGAAGGAGAAAAAATTATCACAGGTACAAAAATGGATAGAAAAATAATTGTAACTAAAGGATACAAGATATAAGTAACAAATACTCCAGTGAGTACTTGAGAGAAGTATCGCTCCTTGTACTTGTCTAGAATGCGTCCTAACTGTTTGGCATCTTCAATATCTCTTGGTAATTTAATATGTGGTTTCTCGGATCTGAAATAAAAATATAATTAAATATCACCAAAAGTTTTAGGTGTTAAATTATATGAAAAAGGAAACCGCTTTTATAATATATAGAAATCTAAATAATTGGTAGTTTTGAAGTGTCAATATATCACTCTTATAAATTAAATATGAGAAATAATTTGCAAAGGCATAATTGAATAATTTTTTAAAAATGTTTTTGATATGATGGGTTCAAAAGAAATTCTGTAAACTAAACATGTTTAATGAATGTAATCCTTCCCGGTGTAAACTATAAATAAACATGTGAACTGACCAGAAACTGGGTCTATAACTATATTTCCACAATATTAGATTAATGTCTAGAATCACAGTTAAAAATGTACTACAAACTATTATACACGTTTTTTATATATAAATAAATACCATACTTACTCTTCTAGTTCAGGAAAAGTTGTGTATAAATATAAAAGTGCACAAGCTGAGAAAATGAAGATACCACCAACAACTAGCAGAGCATTTTGTGTGCTGCCAACATCTGTATTATTAACTTCTTGTTTTTCTTTAACGGAATTCTCTGCAGGAAAATAAATATTGTTAGAATGCAAGTAATTATTATAAATATTAACTGTTACTTAGGTGTGTTAATGTTTATTATACATGTGCACGGAAAAATAAAACATTCAGGTGAAGGGATGTAAGTAAAGACAGAAAGAATTAGATGTATTGAATTTCTAGACAGTATAAAGAATTTAAAACATTGTGCGCCCAGAAACGATTAATTTTTTTTTTACAATGTGAAAACTTTGTTCAATCACACTTTTAATGTGTAGTTGTAATCAATATTATGAATCATTCACAAACCATTACATGTTTATAAATAAAGAAGTGTATTCAGGTTTTGAGAAAAGAAAGGAATACTTCATGTCTTAAATCCAAGTAGACTGCCTTTGCTATCTGAGAGAGTCAGAAAATTGAAGTGTGTTGGTACTGTAAAATCGCAAATGGTTTTTATTACTGTGTGGCACATAAAACACCTCTGAAAAATTCATTCTCCCAAGCTTCCAAAGTTAATTCATATAATAACGAAGCCAACATACAAAATTTTATGTTTGAAAACAAAACAAAAAATGATGTTACCCATTCGTTCCAAGACAGGACCTAAGATCACGGGATAAGGACGAGGGTAGACGTTTCGGTTTCGCCGAAACACATTCCTCGGAAGGGAATCTTGAATTGGTGGTTCAGTCGGAGACAAGACAGGATTGTCATTTGGATTTATGAGCATGACGGGAAGTGTCGACGATACTTCAGGACACTGGATCTCTACTTCACCTTCATGTACTGCAGAGGAGGCCATTCCTTGTTCACTAATATTTGTTTTTGTTGTATAAAAATTTTGAGCTTATATTTTGAATGAAACACAACTTAAGACACTTTGAAATGGAACACGCACGGCGACCTTCTTCTGAAAATGGCACGATCGCAGGCGCTGCCAACGTTGACGCGACAAAATCTGCAGACGAAATAGAAAAAGTACCTTTCTTTAACCATTCGAGCTCCAGAACTACTGCTAGACCTCAACAGCTACTGTTAGGTAAGGAGACGACTACCTACAATATAAGTAATTATGTTGATAACAATCATAATTGTTCAATGAAGTTCGTTCCGTCGCAAAAGGTACAGGACATATTAAGTATTTATTCAACACTGTCGTGTGTATCTTCTGATAAACGTTTCCTAGAGTCCAGTTAAAATTATTGACTTCCGTTTACATATATAATTGGTATTTCCTTATTGATACGCTCACATTTTCATGAACACGGCCCATACGGACGATGTACTATTTTTTAAAGGGGCATTTCAAACCAACGTGTGACGAGCAAAATTTTTTGTTATTTAACCTTATAGTTACTTAGTTTTGCCATGGATACTATTTATCCCATGTGTTAGAAGTTACTACGTGTTTTTAAAAGCTACAAAGAAGTGCAAAAATCTTTTAGGTCTACCTTTCGGAGATGTAGATATTTTATTTCAAGCCACGGTTCATAATTTCACTGAACTATTTAGATATTATTCCACTTGTGTGAATCTTGGATAATGAAGGTATACTTATTTTAAATTAATAATTAATATATCCCATATATTTAAAGGATAGATTCTTTTATTTATTGATCCCATTAGTCACCTACTAAGGAATATAGGATCTTTGAAAAACACCAATTATATGTATAAAAATGACCATTTATGAATAAAAAAATACACAAATAGGAATAACATGAATGTTAGGAAAAGGATGAGGAATATGAAAAATACATATATGAAAAATTGAAAAAAAAAACAATAAATGCATAAATGAGAAAATATGTCAAATAAACAATTTGGTGAGTAAGAAAAACAATATATATATATGAAAACAAAAATCAATTGTGGAGCAGGGCTTTCTATGGATATAATAAAAAAAAGCATGAACATTAAGAAAGAGGTTCCTTGCTATTGAAATGTGGTTGTGGAGGAGAATTTTAAAAAAAAATTAAAGTTGGACAGATATGCTTAAAAGTAATGAAGAGGTTCTAATAAGAGTAAATAAAGGAGAAGAGAACAATCTTAACCGCAATTTTAAAGCGAAAGGTAAACTGGATGGATCACATTCCAAGGGGACATCATCTAAAGAAGTCTTTGCAGGATAATTTGAAGTAATACTCAGAGAGACTTTTCTGAGGGACTATCTGGAATAATTCCGTCCAACTTTGCCTTTCAATAACACGTCCCGTTGATTTATCTTTCAAACACTTTCTGTTGTTGTTTTTTTTTTCACTGCAGCCTGCTTCTACTTTACTTATTAATGTTTTACTTCCTCTCGACTATTCCTAATACAACTAATTTCTCTCACCTTCTGATTGCAGACTGCTAAATTTAAATTTTTTTCCGTACTCGGCAATGTCTCGTGGCTGACTGCTTCACTCTATCGACTTACGCGCGCCAAGTCCAAAACAATTCCTTGCCTGTTCAATATTCTCCTCCATTATTGTATATTTGTGTGTTTTTTCCGGTAGTTTATAATTATTAACTCTTAATTACCCTTTAATTATTACAATATATATATATATATATATATATATATATATAATTATTTATTTTATTCTTGAACGTAGTATGTTTTCCTCTCAACACAGTTAGACCATTGTATTTCAACCTTATAAGAATATTCTTTATTAAATTATTTCTCAAACTCCTCCAGTTCGCGTCTGTATTGTGAATCGCCTTTTGCGCGCCATCTCTGTGACAGGCCGAGAACTTTCCGAATATGTGGCTCCTAATCTTGACTCGTCTTTAGCATAATAATGTCCTGAATGTATCCAGCGTGTTTCTCAACCTTCGGGTACGGAATTATATTAACGTGGACTTTGTGGTGGGTTGTTCGCACCTACCGGGGTCTATGAGGATCCTCGTCGAGCAACTGTCCCGCCGTTGACCCATATCTGAGTGAGACACTGGTTGATGACCTCTGACCTCGCCTTTTTATCATAAACGCGGAAGTGACCTTCTTGTCTGTCAACGTCGCTGTCATTCGCCCTCGATTTACCGCGAAATAAAGTTATCTTACATTTTCATCTAATTGGCCCCGTTATTGCTAATCGTTCTCTCTGCTGCACCACTGCTCATTCTCTTGTTGTTTTTTTTTTGGGGTGTAGACAGGCTATGTGTAGGGTAATCCACATAGTGGCAACTCCCCTCTTATAGCATAGGAAAGAGGGGATGCGGAAGGGTAGAGGAAGGTAGCCAAGGATAACTAGGGGCCCCCGGGCTATGGTTTAAGGATCCTTTCCCGGCAATTCGCCTAAAAGTGATGCAGAGAAACCGCCAGAAAAACCTGCATCAGGAAGGTCGGGAATTTGGTACTCGTCCCACGCCCTTCCGCTGGATGGCGGGAGAGAGGGGTTAGATGTGGGGGTGGCAGCTTTAACTTCAGCCGTGCTTTGACCAGTTTAGGAGGCAGCTGGCCGACTATTCCAATAGGAACAGCGGACAAGTCTTACCGTACGCCCCAAGGTCTGCGAACTAAAAGCAAACACCTCTCAAAACAGGCCAAGGTGCTATTTTTAGTGAAAAAAAACAGAGAGAGGAGAAGACATCCGCCTCCCCCAAATTAAATCCTCCTCCAGAGCTCTCTGTGAAGGTTCACCTGCGAGAGAATGCTCTCACAGGCACCGTTCAACCACGTTTCTCGATTTTTTTAGGGTAACATGTTGGCAACTCCCCTTTAATAGCATAGGAAGGGATTTGAAAGGGGGGATGCGGATAGGTGGAGGAAAGTAGGCAAAAAACATAAAAAATCAGAAATAATAAATATCCTGAAGTTGTTCGAAGGGTAGAAAAATCTGTCCCTTGGGGGTTGACTCACAGAAAGCTCGGACATAGGCATGTGTTGTAACCTCTTAACTGCATGTTGTTTCATATCTGCGTCACAATCTCCTTAGACACCACCAGATGTCTCTATGGTGTTACACTTGGCACTAAGGGGTTAATTACATATAAATACTTTGTTAAAGGATCATACAGGGTCATACAAGAAGTTATGTTGCATGTATACTGCACTAGGGTGCTCAAGGGTTAAAAGGACTATCTATAATCCGCAGGAGTGTCTGGAGAGACACCTGATGTATATATATATATATATACTATATGTAATACTAATTAAGAAGACCATTAATTATTTAAATTACAATGTTTGTTTATCGTATTTTAGGCCTCAGAATAATAATAATAAGAAGAAGAAAGATGGGCAAATGCAGACAAAATAAGTGATGATATAAATATCATACAACGTTTGTCCTTTCTTCAGGTGCTAAGAAGAGCCTAGAGCGACACAAGTGCACTCGTCATTTGACCAAGCTTTGGAGGTGCTGTTGTGTCGCTCTAGACGACCTTCCTTATTATTTTTCCGACGTATCAGCATTTTTCATGTCTAACTTAACTTATTCTTCATGATCGTCTATAATGAGAGTCAGATTTATTCTTATTAAAGTATTTCTCTGTACTCTAGTGTTTCTCTGTAATCTAGTCCCCCCCTTTTATATATATATATAGATAGATAGATAGATAGATTTCCTTTGAGAAACAAGGAGCTAACAAAAGATGGGTAATAAATACCATCTTCTCATTCTGAAGACAGATGCATGTGTGTTTAGGTTGTTTAGAGGTTCTCCTCGCTCCTCGCTCTCAAAGAGAAGGTTAAAGACAAGTTAATCAACCCGACTAAAGACGTTGCTGGACAAGTATTGAGGAATAATGAAACACACACACACAGGAAAGAAGAATTTTATATTAAAATTGTGTGTGTGTGTGTGTGGAGGAATTCCGGATGTTGGTGGGACATAATTCGGCCGAATTTGGTGAGGAAACTCACTACTCAATCTTAATAAAGGTTTCATTGCAGAATTCGACACGTGTGTAAAGAAAAAGCAATGGATGGAAGAGGACGCAATATTAGGCAATTTAATACAAAACTGATATTATTTGAAGGTCAATAAATTTCGCAATGCCCTAAATGTGTGTTATATTTACTTAAACCTTAGAAAATATGTTGTTTTAGGTCATTTGTGCGGCATAGTAAAGGCTAGCAGACGACAGGGGAACGCCCACCTGACGTTATAAAACATGGCGGCCGAATTTGCTTCAAATATGGCGGCGACTTGTCCAGTCTATGTTGTTTATACATGTCTTTGATTCTAACGATTACAAATGAATTCATTGACACGGCGATACTTTTGTAGGTGTAGTTGAGGCATCTGCCACCGGCGCTGCCTGTCAAACCATCTATCTATATATATAAAAATGAATTTCTGTTCGTTAGTCTCACTAAAACTCGAGAACGGCTGAACGGATTTATCTTATCCTAGTCTTGAAATGTTCGTGGAGGTCTAGGGAAGGTTTAAAAGGCGAGAAAAAATCGAATAATTTCTGGGAAAACCCTAAAAACAGCCCTTTTCTATTTCCCATACAAACGTTTTCTAAATAAAATACAAATCTACACCAGTCGAGCAATTTTCACCAAATTTCGTACACGTGTGTCTTTGCGACCAGGAAACAAACACTGTCGGGGTGAGACGCGTCTTCAACCCCCAGAAGCGGGGGTGGAAATATTTAAACATACTAAAACAGCCGATATATGAGTCGGATAAATATTTTTAGGGGTCAAAGATATTGATAGTGTTTCTACCAATGTTATCTGAATACAATTTTCATCCCCTACGCCCTGTGAAAAGGACACCCTTCGGGTTTGGGGGTGGAGATGCTTTACAGTAAAATAACGCGAATACAACCGAGATTGGAGTCAAATCAAAGGTTATGGAAGTCGCTGTGTTTAGTTACGACATTCAAATTGGGCATTTACACCCCTCAGATGCAGGGGTAGCGGGGGTGCAAATTTTGGAACATGCAAACACGGCAGATATTTGCGTTGAAGAAATATTTTTCAGATTTAATTATAATGATTAGGGTTCGAGTAGCGTTACATAAAAATTGCGCAAAAGCCGCCGAAATTGGAGGAGTCATATCGGGGGTTATAGATAAATGACATCTCGGGCAACGCCGGGCACCCAGCTAGTAGAGTAATAAATACGCAACACTACACTGTGGAAGTTACAAAACTGTAAATAGTGTTGAAGGTTAGTTTGCTATTATTATTACGGTTGTTCCTCTTGTACGTGTGGACTGTGTTAGTTTTTCCTGACCGTCAGAGGAGGAGGAGGAGGAGGAGAAAGTGTGCCACGTTCTGTGCGGTTATGGAAATGAGATGCGCGACTCACAGCTGATTTTTTCTTCCAACTAGTCTTAATATGGTGATAACTACACGCGTCTGTTACGGAAGCAAATTATCCGTAAACAGTGCTTGGAGTCGTCATCCAGCATGTGGCAAAAATGTACCAACATTGCCCCACACACACACAGAGAGAGAGAGAAAACTCTTATTGCTGTGGTGTTTCTGAAGCAATTCTGGTAGTCCTGGATTCTTTTTTCCTTTAAAGGAGAAACATTTCCAAATCATTCACTTTTTGAAGTCGCATATCTACGGACGGGAAACAGACACGTAAGTTAATCATTTTAATTTGGCTAAAAAAACGATTTTAGTACCACCGATGACATCATACCCACCCAAGACGAATTTTGCCACATTACACGAGACAACAAATGTATATGAATTAAATTACTTTCTTCCCCCCCCCCCGGAGTACCTTCACCCTCCTTCTACTTGAAATGGTACGTCGGATGCTGTAGTGAAAGATGTGTTTGCAATTATTGAATCCTAATATTAATAGATGATATGGATGCGCAGTGACGTCATCCGTGCTACTGCGCATGCAACCCGTAAGAGTCAAGAGTAGTGTTTTTGGCGTTAAGTGAATAATTTAAATTTACCCTTCCGGTATCTGGCACAGTTATTTACGGGTATTCAATTTCCTTTTGCAGCCATTTTAAATTTTTTAAAAGCAAAAAAACTGGGTAAACTGTGCGATTTTACTAGGCGGGAACTGCCGTTTAAGTTGTTATCGTCGGCCATTTTGAAGGAATCCGACGCGTTGTGTAATAATTGATAGAATAGCAAAATCCGTACAGATAAATAAGTTAATCCACAAAATATGTATGCTATATCAGAACTAATGAAGATAATGTTGTTATTAATTCCAATAAGTGTTATTGTTTCTATAGAATATTCCCTTTGTTGAGGTCGAACGCTCTTTGTGTGTTAAACATGACATTATTATTATTATATTTCTATTTCCTTAGAATGTCATTATCCCTACTCGTGAAAGCGTTTGACGCATTACATCAGATAACAAATACGTGAATATGAATTAAATTATCCTGAATGGCGCTCCGATTCAGTTACCGGAAGATTTGTTTTCTTTCGTGAATCCTAATGTTAATAGTTAATATACTAATTACAAAAATCGGCGCTGTATTTATTTCAGCGCGCGCTTTTGTCAGTTATTTGGCTATATTTATTTTTTAATCGAATTAGTATACTTTTAACACACACATTTGATAATGTTAATGGACAGTGTTTTGAGTTGGATGCGCAGTGACGTCATCTGTGCTACTGCGCATGCCACTCTAGTCAGATTAAAGATTGATGTTGTCTCAGAAATTTAAAAAATTGTCCGTCACTCAATTTCTTTCTTTAATAATTTATTTATAAGTCAAATTTGAATTAATTTTTTTTGGAATTTGATATTAAACTAGAATCCGCCCTTTTTAAGGGTTCTTGTAATGTAGACTGGATGAGGTTTATTGAGGAGGTAATCGACTGTATGTGTCGTAATTGGTCCTCGTAAGGAGCCTGTGATCCGTCCATCCGTTCTGCTGCTGGTGAGCATTGCGGGTGATATTGTTAAAGGGTGGTGTGTGTGTGTGTGATGAAGGTACGGCAGTTATTTGGCTATTTATTTTTTTTATCGAATTCGTATACTTCTAACACAAATATTTGAAAATGTTAATGGATAGTGTTTTGAGTTGGATGCGCAGTGACGTCATCCGTGCTACTGCGCATTCAACGTTAGTCAGATTAGAGATTGATGTTGTCTCAGCAATTTAAAAATTGTCCGTCACTCAATTTAGTTTTTTAATAACTTACTTATAAGCCAAATTAGAATTAATTTTTTTTTTGGAATTTGATATTAAACTAGAATCCGCCCTTTTTAAGAGTTCTTGTAGTGTAGACTGGATGAGGTTTATTGAGGTGGTAATCGACTGCATAGGATCTAAGTGTCGTAATTGGTCCTCGTAAGGAGCCTGGAGCAGTCAGTCAGTGATCCGTCCATCCGTTCTGCTGCTGCTGCTGGTGGCGAGCATTGCGGGTGATGTTGTTAAAGGGTGGTGTGTGTGATGAAGGTGCGGCAGAAACCGGTAGCGGGTTCAGTGTGACAAGAGGCAAGACAAAACAAAACCCCCCATTGTTCGTGGACAGAGAGAGAGAGAGAGAGAGATTTCTAGCGGCACATTCTTCCAGCACAGTGCGCTCCGCAAGCCTCTCTCTCTCACACACACTTTATCTGGGCCCAACAAAAGCTTCCACCACCTCAAAAAACACGTTCTTCGGCTTGTTACACGTCCGATAGAATCAAGCTGTGAACGTTTAGCCCGACATGGAGATGAGAAAGGGTCGGCAATTAGGTTGGGATGTTTCACCAATTGAGGGTGGTGTTACTTTCTTCTTTAGATACTCACAGGAACACGATCAACCGGGAATGACAACACCCGGACCGAAGATTGACATCGATGGTGTAAGGTCACGGATTTCCAAATGTGAAGTTGGGGAAGGAGAATGACAGTCTGGACGACGGGTGTGAAGTGGCAACCATGTCAGTCTTGTTAAACCAGCGATCCCTTCGAGTATCATTGCCTTATCGTTTACATAAACACTCTGCTACACACTCCATCATTACTTTCAGTTTTTTTCTTCTTCTATTAATGTCCATATGTTACTCGGGGGGGGGGAAGGGGGGTTTTCAAAGATGGTCTTTGTCAAGTCGTCCAAAATCTTCATATTGACAATATAGTAATAAGTTAATTTTCTCCTTTTTCACCTATTGACTCATTCTCCTTCCCCCCCCCCCTACCCCCAAAAATTTCTCTTTAACTCCCCAATAATTGCTTTGTTCAGTCTAGGGAATAAATAGACTGTCTTACTAACTTCCTGTCTTGTCCATCAATTATTTTAAATATACTGGTTACATTAATCATTTTATTAAGAAATTTAGGAGGACTGTTTTTTTTTTGGAAAATTATCTCAATTTTAAATTAATGTTATTCCAATGATTTTTAAATTTTCTTAACTGTTTTTCTGAAATTAAAAATGGTAATTTTTTTTTCACATTATATTTGATGATGATTAATTTTACCATTACTTTTAAAATCCTGAATTCATGAAGAAAGAAATAGTTGTGTATTGCATGTCTTAAATATTGTAATTTGTAATTAAATCTTTTATTTACATGTATTTTTTTATTCTCATTAATTTTATTATATTTAGTCTTCCAGTATTTTTTTAAAAATTCTTGTGTTGAAGGGATGTAAAAATAAAGTTTGGTTGTAACGTTGTGTGTTTGAAGTATTAAATGTTGTAATTTGTATTATTAAAAAAAATTTAATCTTTACCTTATACAATTATTTTAATAATTTTTATTCGATTGTTCATTTCATTAGTTTTTAGATTATTGAATTGAGAAAGTAGCAAAATAAATTGAGGATGAAACGTTGAGTATTTAGCCTTAAAGTTTTTATTTGTATTTCTGAAATTCAATCTTTACCATATATATATATATATATATATTCATTATATTTAGTTCATTAATTATTCCATTACTTCAGATTATTGATTTGGAGAGGTACCAAATTAAAATTAGGGATAAAACGTTGTTTGTTGCAAGTTCTAAATTTTGAACTTGGTTTTGAAATTTAATTATAAATTTATATAATTCTTTTCAGTATTTTTAGATGATTAATAATTTTTACAAATTTTTTAAGTTGTTTAGATTAAAGAAATTAGGGGAGAACCGTTGAGTGTTTTAAGTGTTACATTTTGTAATTTAATTTTTATTTTTAGACTAATATTTACATTATATATTGTAATGCCAATTAAACAAGCCATTAATTGTTTTTAATATAATTACATTGTTAGCGGTACGAATGCGTAAAGGCGACAATGAAGGCGGGTTATTTCCTTTGTTCAACAATGGAGACCGCGCGCTTAGAGAACAGAGTATGCACTTGGAGAACGGCAGTCTGATTGAAAGGTGAAGGAGTCTGAAATCTGCGTACGAGAGATGAAACAGTTAAAAGTCGACGGGGAGTTCAGTTCAACATAGAGTAGCAACAAACAGTAAAGTACGAATGGCCAGATCCTGTATTTCTACATGAAAGCAGGCAAATATAATTACGGAGAGATTTACATAATTGTTTGCACACGGGGAATCAAATGGTTGCTTCACGCTGACTGAACAATTATCACATAGAGGAGACCGGCATCCACTAGCTGGCCAAAGGGGGGCGGCTCATCCGAGGTTCCAGATAGCTGAGGACGAGTATTTCAATGAAGTGTAGAGTCAGTGTAACTAAGAATGGCCTCTTAGTGTGGTAGTGTTGAAGCTACAAGAAAGAGAGAGATCTGCTACCAGACAGACGGTCCGTGAGTAACCAAAACTTTGATACAAGTTTGTAAACGATAATTAAAAATGTAGAGTCAGATTTCGTTCAGTTTTCTTCTGTTTCACTTATCTTCATATTGTTGTAGGTTAACTTTTTATATTTGACTTGTTAATTGACAGTTTATACATCGGAAAAACATTAAATAAATTATACTCGTTACAATTATTCAGTATTGTAATAAACACTATTAATAAATTTTAGATTAATGAAATTTGCCCCACGTTGTGGTAGGCATTTTATGTAATACTTCAAATAAAACTACCAATTTAAAGCAACAATTTTTATTTTTTATTACAACACAAATTTGATGAAATGTTATAAATTTAGCATACATTTTAGTAA
The DNA here is from genome assembly GCA_037074705.1 of Zhengitettix transpicula. NCBI lineage: Eukaryota > Metazoa > Arthropoda > Insecta > Orthoptera > Tetrigidae > Zhengitettix > Zhengitettix transpicula. The sequence continues at coordinate 249,740,224 of CM073590.1, read as the reverse complement.
CCCTCAGGGTCTTTACTGGGTTGATAAGGAAACGGAACAAAAACGTTACAATTAAACAAATACAGTTACAAGAAATGAAACAAAATGAAATGATTGAAACAAATGAGACGAAATCTCACAATTTTTACCCTTTATTAGCAATTTACAATTATTAATTCAGAAAAATAAACTTACACGCTCTCGGGTCCACACACTCACTTCATACAGGCTTAACAGTCCCCAGGCTGCGCTCACGCTCTTGACGACGTCACCCTCACGGCGAATTCAAACAACTCTGCTGGCAGACAGACCTCCACGATGAAACTCCCACCGACTGTTGACGACTGATGTCCAGCTGATTACTCTCGGCCACCTAGCTTGGTCTCGGTCCTGCGGCCGCCCTGCAGCAGCGATCTCTTCCCGCTGACACGTCCGTCTCCTCTCCAACACGAAATGATAATGAAGCTCCTCTATAACTAACTCTGCCATTATCTGCTCTCTTATTTATATCCCGGCTCCCGGATATTCCCTTGTTTTCACAGTTGTTTTGAAATAACATGTTCGCCAAAACAAACACCATTTGTTGCCGTTCTCCCGCTACGAGAGCCACTTAATCAATTACCAATAAGCATCTCCTTTTATTATAATTGTCTCGTCCATCTGTTATGATGCCTTTTAGGGTTCCGTCGGTCACACAATTTGCCCTAAGAGCTGCCAAAATGCACCAATTATTTGTCCTTTCCATCTCTAAAAGTCACTTATCCGTCATTTTATCATTATTTTTAATATGTACCAACCACTCAAGGATCCCCAGTCTCAGTTTGTAAACAACTCTGGTAAAAATATGAACAGACTTCATGTCTTTCTTAGCTGGTTATTACAATATATATTTATATATATATATATATATATATATATATATATAAACACACTTGTACACCTGATGTGGTTCCGAAACAGGGAAGAAACGTCGTGTAATTTTTTTCAGGGATTTAATACTCCGTTTTGTTTGGAACCATTAAATAGTTTTCTGACTTGTTTAACATAATGGATTATGGATTTATTTATTTTAACCCTTTGCACTCGAGGGCTCCGGAGCGGAGCCATTTAAAATTGTCTTCAAGCTCGAGAGCTCCCCGCTACGGAGCCCTCGAGTACAAAGGGTTAAATAAATCAGCTAATGTATAAAAGAAACATGGCGACGAGGCAGTAGCCGTGCGCATGCGCACTCGGAGAAATATAATTGGTGTCGTTAAAAAAATATTAAAATGAGGCTTTATATTGTAATGCATATAATATAATGCATTAGATTGGAGACGGCGCACGTGTCGTGGAGAGACTTGCGAGAAAGGATAAAGGGCGACTCGGGTGGTCCTGAGTAATTGCTGCAGCTGCAATGAGAGACAGGGGATGATGAGGGTCCAGTAGCCTATTGATTTGGGAAACGGCGAGTAGAATTAGTAACGCAGATGGTCACAAAGGGGCCATGTTAGAGCAGGCTACTGTCTCTAACGAATGACCTGAAAAGGACTTTGGACTTTCAAAGAAAAGATTTTGTGCGAGGCGGACAAAGGAGAGGAAGCCGTAAGTTAGTAGACGGAGTATGACAATGCGATTGTCGGGTTCGAAAGGCGGAAGAACCCCAGTGGCCGGAACGAAAATTAGAGGAATGGGTTTCTGTCACTGCGCCGTTGCGACGCAAGTGAAAACACAAGGGAGGAAGGGGGCATATATATAGGAGAAGCAGCAAAGAGTTGAACAGTTGGTGTTAGCGTGAGAGAGAAGACGAAGCAAGCAGCAAAGAGTGGAACAGTGGTTATTTAGAGTCAGTGAAGTGAATATCAGGACCTATAAAGTGAATGTCTAAGGAACGAGTCAAGGTGGACCTAAGAAACAGTAAGTTAGAATATACCATATTAAATAATGTAAACGTCGTTAAAGGATAGTAGTCAGATTTCGTTCCCTTCTTCGGTAATAAAATTTAGAGGCAAACTATAGGTTAAGTTTATTAATAAATTTGGTGGATACTTGTGTTTGATTTGAAAACGTAAATGTTGGTTTTTTTTTTGATGGTTTGATTCTGTCCTTAGTCAAACCCAGTAAAGACCCAGGAGAGCAAGAGTCCTCATATTATAATGTTAAGGTAGTAAATTCATGTGTAAATTCTTTTCGTGTTTAATAAATATATTTGTTGTTTATAAAAATTATTCTTTTTATTTCGACCCATTTATGTGGTCACTACATATTGGCTACCACGACGGTAGATAAGATAGGAGTATTATCTGTTTATTACAATATATATAAAGAAATATTTTTGCGATAGATTTATAAATATTGTAATTTACATTATTACAGTGATTGGTGTCTATTACAATATATTACACGTATCTCCGTAATTAAGAGACAGTCTGCGTTCATTTTAAAGGGATGTTATCCGTAATTGAGGGAATTTTATTTAACTTGGCCTTTTACACAAGCCTATGACTTTTCAGTATAAGGAGAAAAATGTGGGTGGTAAGGGGAAGGGTTGAAAGGCCCTACTCGACCCGACCAGCACTCGGAGGATTTGCTAACGTAACACGGCAAGAGAGAGGTTGAGGCTATATGAGATTAGGGAAGGACGTAGATAGTCCTTATCTCGTGACAGCTAACAACCCCCGCCCTTTAGGCGTCAGATTAAGAGGCTTCAGGTAGCTTCCTCGCGCGCGGGACAATCTCTTCATCTCACACACACACACACACATACAGGAGACAAATAACTCTTAATATAGTCCTAAGCTCCTGCTTCCACACTGCCTCAACCTCCCAGAATTCCTCTGCCTGGCTGGACTGCGTCGTCCTTCTGCTGACGAAAGCCGAATCAAACTCTAGTTCAACTTCCCTTCACCGATCTCTCTTTAATTACGGAGATGTGTGCATTGGTTTGGACACGTAACGAGGGTGGGTGAGAACAGAACACCTAAGAAAAATGTGGTGTGGAAACCGGAGGGACAAAGAATGAGAGGACGACCTCGGTTACGGACGGAGTTGAGGAGGATATGAGGACGACGACTGGCGGATGATAGGGGGAGAATGGGATAATATTGTTGAGAAGGCCAAAACCCAACTCAGGGGTTGTAAAGCCAGTAGTTGAAGTGAATTGTATCCGCTTAAATTAAGGAGGCTATTTTTTGAAACCCGACAGTGCGTTAAAATGAGGCACTGCTGACACGCGATTGTTCGGCAACGCTGCTTGTACCTTCCTTGTCACGGATAAGCGTTCTTAAGGGTGGTGGATACACACATAACCTCTCGCCGGGAAAAATAACTAGTCAAGCGCCATCTAATTTTAATCGCACTGTAAATATTAATACAGTGGAGCGAGCGGATCAATCCGCGCCTTGTGACTCAGGCTGTGGGGTGGTGCAGGATGAATAATCCGCCGCTGGAGAATTTCTTCCGGTTTACAAGGAGAAGTGGGTCGAAGATAAAACGTTCCACCATGCAACAAAAAAAAAACGTTCACCTGACGCCGTTGAAGTTGATATGATATCTACGTATTATAGACTGAGTGCGCCGCAAACCTGTTTGAAGGACACTTTGCTCGGATGAACACAGCAAAAGCCTCAAGAAAAAAAAAGAACTGGTTTTGAGATGTGTGTCAGAGAACGATGGATATAAAAGTGGTCGGATAGAGGTAGAAATGAGGAAGTACTGAGTTGTTAGTTGGGGAGTAGAGAAACGTATTGGAACGTACAGGGTGCTTCAGAATAATTCCTACTACAGACTTCTTAGGGCATCGTAGTGGGAACACGGCAGATAAAGATTTGATAAGGATCCCAGGTCCGGAAGTGTACCACCATTTGGATGCAAACTAAGTTTCAAGATGGATTCGATTTCAAATCTACCGCTTCACGGAACGGCAAAAACAAAAAGGTGGCCTGCGGACGACTGCTGATATCCCGCGTGTTTACAATCAGTTCTGCTGAATCGACCTTCACACCAGTTGTCATTCGCCGTAAATTATCAGCATCTCAGCGAAATCTTCAAACGTGTATTCTACCACCCTGTACTGAATGACAACTGGTGTGAAGGCCGATTCAGCAGAACTGATTGTAGTAAACACGAGACACGCGGGATATCAGCAGTCGCCCGCAGCCTCCCCCCTTTTTTTTGTTGCATTCCGTGAAGCGGGAGATTTGAAATCGATTCCATGTTGAAACTTGGTTTGAATCGAAACTGTGGTACATTTCCCGACATTGGCTAATACTTTAATAGGAATTCTGGAACACCCTATATGTATAAATAATAGGGAAAGCATCATGGATAGCATACACTTAAAGCAGACAGTGGGATGAGATGAGTGGTGAATTAGAAGGTATGAAGGAAACAGAAGATAAAGAACGACGCCTAGGACAAAGGAAAAATGGAGAACTGACCAGGTCAACTGAAGAAGATGATCAGTGCGTTAATTAGAAGGTGATAGGTTTCTGGAAGAGTTTAAGCGCTGTGATGTCACCACAGAATAGAAATACACACAGAGGGTGGGGAGAGAGAGAGAGAGAGAGAGAAACTGAGAAAAATCACAATAATATGACGGACAGCCATTTTTTACACCATTTTTTTGGGGTAACAGGCTACACGAGGGTAATCCACATGGTGGCAACTCCCCTTTAATAGAATAGGAAGGGATTTGAAAGGGGGTATGCGAAAGGATAAAGGAAGGTAGCCAAGGGTTAACTAGGGGACCCCGGGCTATAGTTTAAGAATCCTACCCGGCAATTCGCCTAAAAGTGATGCAGGGAAAACCCTAGAAAAACCCTTCCGATAGCGGGAGAAGAGTTTGCTGTAGGAACGCAGCTTTCCCTTCTCCATGCCTCGACCAGTTTAGGAGGCAGCTGGCCGAGTGTTCCAATGGGAACAGCGGACAACTCTTACCGTATGCCCAAGGTCTGTGACCCCGGGAACATACACCTCTCAGAACAGGCCTCGGCTTGTGGGAACCTTAGTTAAAAAATGGAGTGAGGAGGAGGCGTCCCCAAAGGTAGCCCCTTCGTGTCTGTCCTACAAGGTTCTGCCTGCGAGAGAATAGCCCACGCGGGCAGCTTTTACACCATTTAGTTAGCGATCATTTTTTATTTATTCGTAATAAATAATTTCGAGGGGGGAAATAATTCTGTGTGAAGGGGAAAAATATGTTCATGAATTAGCTAAATTTGCTCTTAAGTCGATTATATCAATGCCGCAGTGTGGAGTCTTTGTGAATCGTGGATGTCTTGAAACGACTGCGGGACACGTCTGGAGCACCCATTTAGTCCCGTCGTGCAGTATTTGGTGAGTGAAGTCTAGGAAAGGCGCAGGTACGTAGGTTAAATATGAACCTGTCCCTGAGGCTAGGCTTTTTTCAAGTCATCAGCATATTTCTAATAAAAATTCAAAAAATTAAATGTTAATAACTCTTTCAAGGCAAAACACTCTTCAAGCCATTTTCGGACGTCTTAGTGAGAATCGAAGTGCTGCTCAGCGCGTGGGTCCACCGACGACATCAGGTGGTAGTCGGAAAGGGGCCAGGTCTGGGGAATAAGCGGCATGGCGTACCACCTCCGCAGTTGAGTGACCGTTGATGACGTGTGCGTTGTCGTGGAGCACCTCATGGCTTTTAGTGATAACACGCAGAGCTGGGTGCAGTTTGATCCGTTGTTGGTGGTAGCGGTGGGCATTGACAGTTGTACGAAACGCACACAGCGTCGTCTTCCGGCCGAAGCGGACGATGTTGATGGTTGGCCGGGATCAAGCCACGATTTCTTGCGTTTAGGATTCAACTAAGATATATCCTCTTTTCGTCGCCAGTCGCAATCCCACTTTCTTTTTTGTCTATCTTCCAATTAATGCGGCAGCCATTTGCCGATCCTCTGAACCTCTCCCACGGCCCGTAGCCGTACGGAAATGGCTGCTCGTCCTCGTCCAAAAGAGCCTGCAATTAATGGTCCTCAACCTTTTCTGGGGCCGATTTTCACGCTTCTTGTCGTTCACGGTCAAAATTTCCTGTCTTTGAACCGACGAAACAAATCTCTGGACGTTGATTCCGGGTAAAGGACTGTCGCCAGAGGCCTCCAAAAGCACACGATGTGTGGAGCCAGCCTCCACCGAGCTTCACGCGACCGCCTGCTGCCGACGAACTTCTCTGTGCGTGGGAGCGCGTGGGTCCATCGACGACATCAGGTGGTAGTCGGCCAGGTCTGGGGAATAAGCGGCTTGGCGTAGCACCTCCGCAGTTAAGTGACCATTGATGACGTGTGCGCTGTCGTGGAGCTCGTCATGACTTCCTGGGTTGATTTTCACTTTTCTTGTCGTTCAGGGTCAATAATTCCTGTCTTTAAAGCGACGAAACCAATCTTTGGACGTTGTTTCCGGGATAGCAGAGGCCTCCACAAGCACATGATGTGTGGAGCCAGCCTCCACCGAGGTTCACGCGATCGTCTGCCTACCGACGAACTTCTCTGCAAGCATCAGCGATACAGCTACCAGCATCGCTGACTCCTCAGTCCCCAGCTGTAGCGATCCATCTACTAGCATCGCTGACTTCACAGCCCCAACCTGTAGCGATCCAGCTACAAGCATCACTGACTCCTCAGCCCCCAGCTGTAGAGATCCAGCTACAAGCATCGCTGACTCCTCAGCCCGCAGCTGTAGCGATTCAGCTACAAGCATCGCTTACTCCTCAGCCTGCACCTGTTGCGATCCAGCTACAAGCATCGCTGACTCCTCAGCCCCAAGCTGTAGCGATCCAGCTACAAGCATCGCTGACTTCTCAGCCCCCAGCTGTAGCGATCCAGCTACAAGCATCGCTGACTCCTCAGCCCGCAGCTGTAGCGATCCAGCTACTAGCATCGCTGACTCCTCAGCCCCCAGCTGTAGTGATCCAGCTACGCGCATCGCTGACTTCTCAGCCCCAAGCTGTAGCGATCCAGCTACTAACATCGCTGACTCCTCAGCCCTCAGCTGTAGCGATCCAGCTATTAGCATCGCTGACTCCTCAGCCCCCAGCTGTAGAGATCCAGCTACAAGCATCGCTGACTCCTCAGCCCGCAGCTGTAGCGATCCAGCTACTAACATCGCTGACTCTTAAGCCCGCAGCTGTAGCGATCCAGCTACTAACATCGCTGACTTCTCAGCCCCAAGCTGTAGCGATCCAGCTACGCGCATCGCTGACTCCTCAGCCCCCAGCTGTAACGATCCAGCTACTAACATCGCTGACTCCTCAGCCCCCAGCTGTAGCGATCCAGCTACTCGCATCGCTGACTCCTCAGCCCCCAGCTGTAGCGGAGAAGAAGAAATTGGGTCACAGATAACAACTCGTCGCCGCGGAAGCCAAAGAATAAAACACTGCATCATGCTCAGAATCCTTATGAACTTCCATTGTTTTACGAGATAAGATTCTTGTCTTATTCAGTATAACAATGCAGTTCAGTTCGTTCCGAGCATTCGACCAGTGCACATGATATTTTGAAAAGATAAATAAAATATTATTAAAAAACAGTCTCGTCATTAATCAGTACGATCACATACAACTACACGGAGTCAAGAAAGTTTAAAATCAGATGCAGCCGCTTTCTTCAAATTGACAGCATACACTTTTGAGATGAGACGGCGCAGAGTGGAGGACGTAGAACTGGTAGGATATGAAAATTATTTATTGCAGTTGAGACGCGATTTTTTTTAAAGGTTTTCAGCGAAGAAAAGCTTCTACCGACGTGACGTCATCGCGAGCAAACTGATCGCCCAGCAGGTCGCGATGACGTCATACAGAGAACACGGGGTCGCTATTCCGAAGGTTTTCCCTTCCTTCACTGAACACTTAAAAAAATCCCGCGTCTCAACTGCAGTAGGAATTTGTTGTAAGATTATATTTTTCAAGGTTTCTGAGAGTAATATGAGGCACTGCTGTCACGTGGTTGTACGCGGCTCACTGGCGGAGGGGGGGGAGGGGGGGAGGAACAGCGCGATTGTTCGGCAACGCTGCTTGTACCCCTGTGGCCCTCGCCTTTTCACGATTAAGCGTTCTTAGTGACGGTGGATTGAAAGGTCGCACATAACCTCTCGCCGGGGAGAGTACCTAGTCAAGCGCACTGTAAATATTAATACAGCGGAGCGAGCGGATCAATCCGCGCCTCGTGGGGTGCAGAAAAAATCCTCGGCAGGAGGAATATTCTGCCGCTGGAGAATTTCTTCCGTTTTACAAGAAGAAGTGGGTCGAAGATAAAACGTTCCATCACGCAGCAAAGAAAAAAACGTTCACCTGACGCCGTTGAAATGGATATGACATCTGCGTATTATAGACCGAGTGAGTGCGCCGCAAAACCTGTTTGAAGGACACTTTGCCCGGATGAACACAGCAAAAGCCTCAAGATGTGTCAGAGAAAGATGGCAATAAAAGTGGTCGGAGAGAGGTAGATATGAGGAAGTACCGAGTTGGGGAGTAGAGAAACGTATTGGAAAGTACAGGGTGCTTCAGAATTCCTACTAATGACTCCGGGGGGGGGGGGGGAGTCAGTAGATGAAGTTTTGATAAGGAACCTACCCCCAGCTATTCAGGACAGGGTCACGCAGTACCGGATGGTGGTAGAATACACCTTTCGAAGATTTCACCGACACGTCGACAATGTTCACGGTCCAATATATTGTTCTCGGAGTTCAACCGGGTTTTGCATAATTGTAGAACGCAACGTTTCGACGACTAAAAGCTCTGTCGTCATCTTCTAGGCGAAGTGTCGGAACCATTTTTTTTTAGGGCAACAGGCTACATGAGGGTGATCCACATTGGGCAACTCCCATTTAATAGCATAGGAAGGGATTAGAAAGGGGGGATGCGGAAGGGTAGAGGAAGGTAGCCAAGGGTTAACTAGGGCCCCCGGGCTATATTTTAAGGATCCTACCCGGCATTCGCCTAAAGAAATGCAGGGAAAACCCTAGAAAAACCTGCATCGGGTAGGTCGGGCATTTGGTACTTGTCCCACGCCCTTCCGATGACGGGAGAGGAGTTTGCTGTGGGGACGCAGCTTACCCCTCGCCATGCCTTGGCCTGTTTAGGAGGCAGCTGGCCGACTATTCCAATGGGAATAGCGGACAACTCTTGCCGTATGCCCAAGGTCTGCGACCCCGGAACATACACCTCTCAAAACAGGCCTCGGCATGTGGGAACCTTAGTTCAAAAAGACCAGAGAGATGTGAGAGCATCCCCAAAGGTAGCCCCCGCCAGAGCTCTCTGGGAAGGTTCACCTGCGAGAAATCCTCTCGCAGGCTTACTTGACGTCGGAACCATTCTATTGCATATTATATATATGCTCTACTGAATCATCACTCTGTGAGAGCCAATCAGCGCTCAGTCAACAGTCCGCCTCCGGAGAGAGCAAACCCGAGATGAAATAATTAAACAAGATAAGTGGAAGCACTAAACCACAAGACAGCAGCAGGGGAAGAACTAAACAATAGACTGTAGTCCAGCTAAACCCCTATCTCCCGGAGACCGGAAGATGAGGGAATCGGAACTCCGGAGCTGGAAACTGTAAAACAGTAGAGTAGTGGAGATGCATGAAGGGGGGGGGGGGTATAGGTAGATAGATAAATTGCTTCTCCTGCCTTTCATCCCTTAGAAAGACCAGGAGAGATGTCTGAGTGATGGTTCTCCTCCTGCGTCTTCATGCACTACAAGGAAGTAACTTATGGGTGAGTGTAGCAATCAGCTAAAAACCCACCCCCGACAAAGTGAATCCCGATGCTGCTGTCAATGATTTAACTGACGGCATTCCATAACGAAACTAGAAAAGCCACCAAACCTTCCATCACCCCAATGAGACTAACTTCCTTTCCTTTCCTATCCCACACAAATCCCACCAAACCAACCATCCCCTTTTCAGGAACTTAAGGCACTTGGCTCGCTAGATAGGGCAACCCGCCTCCACGTGGCAGGGACGGTAAGCTCGCTCTGACGAGGCTAAGAGGTTGCAGCAACAGAAAAGATCCCCCACCCTAACCTAAATCCTATTCCCTTCATACCAATCCTAACTCCACAAATCCCACAAGTATACCAATCAAATATAAGGAGGTATACAAATAAATTAACAAATAAAAGAGGACGCAGAAGAAACAGAACTGAAACAAGGTCTGAAATAGATTCTCAATGATTCAGACCGAAAGAAGTAAATTGGGGGAAAACAAAAAAAAAAAAAAAAGTCCGCTTCCGCCATGTCAACATCAGTCAAAAGGCCGGCCACTCGCCGAGGTACATCACCCCTCGTCTTAACAATGTTATAGCTGGGTCCCAAGTCTTGCTCAATTGAAACCCGGTGTCCCGGTTTAGCAGGTTGTCTTGTGTCCTAATATGTATGGCCTCTTTGATTATGCTGCTCCAGAAACCATTGACACGATCCAAGATTTTGGTTTCATTCATTTCTGGAGCAGCATAATCAAAGAGGCCATACATATTAGGACACAGGACAACCTGCTAAACCGGGACACTGGGTTTCAATTGAGCAAGACTTGGGGCCCAGCTATAACATTGTTAAGCTCTATTGTGGCTGGGGTTGCTGAGGGTGATGTACCTCGGCGAGTGGCCGGCCTTTTGACTGATGCTGACATGGCGGAGGCGGACTGTTGACTGAGCGCTGATTGGCTCTCACAGCGTGATGATTCAGTGGAGGATATATATAATATGCAATAGAATGGTTCCGTCAGATTGGAGAACGGTCATCGAAGTAAGTGGAATAAAGGAACTTTTACGAGAGATACGAAGGGGCTACCTTTGGGTATGCCTTTTCCTCTCCGTTTTGAACTAAGGTTCCCACATGCCGAGGCACCTCGGCCAGTTTTGAGAGGTGTATGTTCCGGGGTCGCAGACGTTGGGCATACGGTAAGAGTTGTCCGCTATTCCTATTGGAGTAGTCGGCCAGCTGCCTCCTAAACTGGTCGAGACACGGAGAAGGGAATGCTGCGACCCCACAGGAAACTCCTCTCCCGCTACCGGAAGGGCGTGGGACAAGTACCAAATGCCCGACCTACCTGATGCAGGTTTTCTAGGGTTTTTCCCTGCATCACTTTTAGGCCAATTGCCGGGTAGGATCCTTAAACCATAGCCCGGGGGCCCCTAGTTAACCCTTGGCTGTCTTCTTCTACCTTACCGCATCCCCCCTTTCAAAACCCTTCCTATGCTATTAAAGGGGAGTTGCCAGAACGTGGATTACCCTCAGGTAGCCTGTTACCCAAAAAAAAAAAATAGTTCCGTCAAGTAAGCCTGCGAGAGGATTTCTCGCAGATGAACCTTCCCAGAGAGCTCTGGTGGGGGCTACCTTTGGGGATGCTCTCACATCTCTCTGGTTTTTTTTGAACTAAGGTCCCCACATGCCGAGGCACCTCGGTCTGTTTTGAGAGGTGTATGTTCCGGGGTCGCAGACCTTGGGCATACGGCAAGAGTTGTCCGCTATTCCTATTGGAGTAGTCGGCCAGCTGCCTCCTAAACTGGCCAAGGCATGGTGAGGGGTAAGCTGCGTCCCCACAGCAAACTCCTCTCCCGTCATCGGAAGGGCGTGGGACAAGTACCAAATGCCCGACCTACCCGATGCAGGTTTTTCTAGGGTTTTCCCTGCATTTCTTTAGGCGAATGCCGGGTAGGATCCTTAAACCATAGCCCGGGGGCCCCTAGTTAACCCTTGGCTACCTTCCTCTACCCTTCCGCATCCCCCCTTTCTAATCCCTTCCTATGCTATTAAAGGGGAGTTGCCCAATGTGGATCACCCTCATGTAGCCTGTTGCCCTAAAAAAAATGGTTCCGACACTTCGCCTAGAAGATGACGACAGAGCTTTTAGTCGTCGAAACGTTGCGTTCTACAATTATTCAAAACCCGGTTGAACTCCGAGAACAATATATTGAACAAGTACACCGGGAAAGGCTTCAATCTTTGATAATGTTCACGGTGCATGACAACTGATGTGAACGCCGACTCGGCACAGAGCTGATCGCAAAAAACAGAAGGCACACGATATTTTTTTTGGCAGAGAAATAGACATGATCAACCATGTCGTTGTATAACGTGCTGTGACTATTGTCGTTCACTATGATCACTAACGCCATCTATTAGCAAACGGCTGGTTTAAGCCGATACACGTGGTAGTTCTTTACGTTTAATTTCCAGGGTTGTTTACTTTTTCGCAGTTTGTTAGAAAAATAAGTCGCGTCGAAACGTCCGGGCTTAGTTTCTCTGCTTCGAAGGTCGTATCATCATCCCGCCTTTTCTCGCATCATAATAATAATTTCGAGATGCTGCCTCCAAATAAATCTTTTCAATTCCCTAATAAACACCCCCCCAGGGAGAAAACCGTCCCGAGTGTAATAAATAACGATCCTATCTTGATCGTTAATCCGTCACATTTCCGTAGCTGGTTATTTAATCCGGTTCGCGTTTTGGTCTGTAATTTTGCCGTGGTTCCTCTCCCAATCGTTGCCTTAATAAGAGCACATTGGGGGGGGGGGCAGTTGATTGATTTGTTGCTGGGTGGTTACCAATGTTCCCCTCCCCCCTGCTATTATTCCCCCCTGTGAGTGTTTCGTCACGGCCGGCGTTGTCTCTCCGAGTCTTGTGGTGAGATACCATCGTCTCTGCTCTGCTTATTACCTTCAATCTCCCGTCTGGATCTCGCTCACGACTTACACATTTCGGGTGTCACCGAGGCAACTCGAACGAGTGAAAGGACTCGCCACCTTTCAGGTCCTGCAACCACTCTCTTCTTGTTCCAGTCCCGTACGTGAGGCCGTGGTGGATTCGTGACGGATTCCGGCTTGTCCGGACCAAGAAACGGTGGTGTCGTGCGATTACCGCACGTGGCACGAGCGGACAAACTCCTCCGCGGCCCGTGTCAACTATAGGATGTGAAGATAGTTTTTAACATTAATGCATTAATGCATAAGAAAGATGGCCAATACAGACAAAAAAAGGGTAATATAAACACCACACAACGTTTCTGGGATCCTTGTTCCCTTTTGTCAGGTTCTAAGAAGAGCCTAGAGCGACACAACTGCACTGGTCAGTTGACAACACTCAAAAGCCTACAGAGTGTTGTCAAATTAAATTAGTTAATTTAGAGTGTTGTCAACTCACCTGGGCAATTGTGTCGCTCTAGGCTCTTCTTAGAACCTGACGAAAGGAAACAAGGATCCCAGAAACGTTGTTGTGTGCTATTTATATTACCCTTATTTGTTTTTGTTCAACCACTTTTATAAATTAAAGTTGGCTTCTCGATAACAACAAATTTATTTTGTACAATTTCTCCGCGCGCAGGAAAGACCCTGAGGAAGGTACAAACACGCACCGAAACGTTGACGTAAATAAATAAAAATATTGTCTGGTATTGGTCAGAAATCTGCGTTATTTATCTCATATAAACAGATGTAAAAATACAATTCTTTAAAATCTAACTTTAAATAAGGTTTGTAATATATAGCTTTATATAAATTTGTCTCTGGTTTGTTTTTAACAAATTTGGCTTGAAGTTACATTTGTAATAAGCTTCTTCTATTTTTTTAAAAATTGATTATTTTTTGTTTCCCTCCCTCCCCCCCTCCCTTGCCATCGCCTCGCTTAGGGGTTGAAAAACAGCTTAACCAGTATGATAAATGTCAGAAGTAAACTCAGTGACTTCCATAACCCTTGATTTGACACCAATTTCGGTTGTGTTTCGCGTGATTTTTATGTATTAGTGGTGCTATTAGTCTGGTGTTTATATATATATATATATATATATATATATATTGTAACACCCAACTGGTTGATAATTATGATTATAGGAATTTAAATTAAACAAGTTATCAAATTTTATTAAACAAAACAAATTTATTAATCTATGATACAACTCAAGAAAATCTCTGTATATATATTTTTATATCCTTTTACCTCAACTATTAACACTAATAATCCAGTTATAGATCAGCCTCTGTACCCCCAGGGTCTTCACTGGGTTGATGAGGAAACGGAAAACTAAAATTTACAATTTAAACAATGCAATTAAATAAAATTAAAAACGAAACCTGACTGATTACCCTTATTTAACTATTTACAGAATTTATTACTGAATGTCTACTTACAATTTTATTTGGGGTTTTTCAGGAATGCTCTTTGCTCTACAATGCCCTTCTGTGCACAGACTTTCACACACACCCTTCACTTTATCCTTCTTGATATGCCGACTCCTGACAGCTTGCATGGACTAAAATGTTTATTTTATGTTTAGTCACGGCCACCATTCAATTTGACCGAATATTTATCACCGCCTCCACGTCCATCTCCTTTACGGTCGACACTTCAACTCCTATGTCTTTCTCGTTCAGATTCACTTTCATCCACGTCCTCCTCCCTTGCTCTCTGACATCCCACTGCCTCTTCTATGCACTTCCCCCTCTCCAGAATATTCCCTTTTTTGTCACAGTTTTTGAGTTTCCACGTTCGCCAAACAAACATCAGCTGTTGGCTTTCTCACGCTCCGAGAGCCCCTCAATACAATTAAAATAAACATTTCCTTTTAATATATAATTGTGTGTCCACAAAACTTCTGTCATTATGTCTTTAGGGTTCCGTCCCAATGTTTGTCAAAACCATTAGCTCTAAGAACCGCTAAAAGTCCAATTATAGTCCTCCCCTTCTCTAAGAGCCGCTTATCCACCATTTTATTATTATCTTTTTTATATACAAACCACTCAAGAATCCCCAGTCTGAGTTGGTAAACAAATCTGATGAAATAAGAACAAAATTCATGTCCTTCGTAACTGGGTATTACAATATATATATATATATATATATATATATATTGAATATGTAAATAACCACCACGATGAGTGATAAAATGATAGAAGGGTTTTATTCGACGGAAGCTTTCGACCAAACTGGTCCATTTCCAACCTGTTACAGCAGAAAAAAAATCATCATGATGATTCTAGGGGACATTACAATGTTATTATTCTACCACATACAACAGACACATTATGATGACGTCATCATTTGATTTCTGAACTAGTTGTAATTAGCCTTCTTTAGGGAATAACCTTTGAATGTCAATGACATTGGTGAGGCGTGGCTTAGACAGTGACGTCACTCTGTTCTTCTGGATTGTGGCGTCCAACCTGAGTGGAAGTCGCCCCCCCCCCCTGTCTGCTCCTTCCCGGAGGCTGACGAAGACGTGTGTTTGACTTTTGAAGAACCCGCAGTGGCAAGGGGTTGAGTTTATTATCTGTGAACCGGCATCGGAAGCCCTTTGCTTGCGTCTAATTGCCTTCGGGCAAAGGGGAGAGGTGAATGACCTCAGGCCACGCCCCCAGCAGCCCTGCTACCACCTTCACACCCCTCTCTCAAAAATGAAGAAGAAAGAGGAAGCACTGTCCACGTCCTCAACACATGGAGCTAAGATGGCGCCCGCCTGATACAGAGAAAAAGCAACAGAATAGGAAATATATATATATATAGAATCAGGGCAGGGTTGTTCAAATCAACCATATTCAATAAAACGGAATGGAAAATATTAGAAAAATTAGTACCAACAGCTTGCAGGAAAAAAAAATGAGATACGACTGAAATAAGAACAAATACTCAAAAGATAGAGGTCGGAAAACTAGTTACGAAAAACTAGCGAGGCTAAGAAAACCAAAGTAAGACGGGAAACGAAGAAATTGACGAGGGAAAAAAACGGAATAATAATAAAAATAGAAAAGGAAAAAGAGGAGAAGGAAAAAAGCAGGAGAAATTACAGTCTTACATGTAACTTAGAGGTCAGAGTTGACTCATACGAAAACTGAATGAAAAAATATATGAATAAACGGTTCAAGAAAGCAAAACCTTGAATCAAATTTTTTTAAATGATTTATATATAAAATTATTTAATTTTAACATCATTTTTCGGTCTTAAGCCTGATTATTATTAATATTATAAATGTCAGATATTAAGCCATAATTATTATGATTTGTCCAGGGGAAAAAAGAGTCAATGTCCTCTCATGCAAACACAAAAGTAATGAGTACAGCGTTTCGAGCCGACTTTGGTACATCGTCAGGTACTAAGTATATTAATAAAGCAATAAAAAGCAAACTGAAATTAAAAACAGACAAAAAAGTCTTGGTTAAAAGGAGTACAAACGCTATTTGCCAGAGAGTCTACAACTCCATTTAAGGTGGTGACCCGCTGACGTCACTGTCACGCACTGTCACGTGACTTAACGTGAAGTCCCGCCAGTGTGCGACGCTACGTGGCCAATGTTGTCTTACGGACCAGAGACAGCCTTGCTATCACGGTACGCCACGTCACGGCGCTGTCACGTGATGTCACGCCATGTCACGTTATTAAAATCTGTATTCTGTTTTTAAAATGTTATTACAGGCGCTTGAGGATCCCTGGTCACCTTGTCCCCAACAGAACCAAGAATTATTTTACTTTAATTACCTTAAGTATTATTATTTATTGTTTAATAATCCACTAAAGCATCACCATTTAACTCCTGATGTCTCCACAATGGTCGCACCTACACTAATTTCTCATAGGAGGAAAGTTGTGGAGAATTTAATCCTCTTTTTAACGCACTATGGTGTTTCAAAAAATCATCTACTATTCACGAAAATGCATCTAAATTCAAATGAAAGGAAGAGAAATACACGAGTTATCTTTATGTGACTGAATGTTAAATCAATCAGCCCTACTTTGTCACATTTAATTTAATTATTTGATTGAATAAAAAAATTTCCCAAGCTGCCTTAGTCTCTCAGCCAGGTCCTGTTATTGTTATTTAATAACGCTTAATAAGCGTGTCCAAAGGGAAAATTTCTGAGAGGGCTATTCTCTCGCAGGCAGAACCTTGCAGGAGAGATACGAAGGGGCTACCTTTGGGGATGCCTTTTCCTTTCCATTTTTGAACTAAGGTTCCCACAAGCAGAGGCACCTCGGCCTGTTCTGAGAGGTGTATGTTCCGGGGTCACAGACCTTGGGCATACGGTAAGAGTTGTCCACTATTCCCGTTGGAATAGTCGGCCAGCTGCCTCCTAAACTGGTCAAAGTACGGAGAAGGGGAATGCTGCGTCCCCACAGCAAACTCCTCTCCCGCTATCTGAAGGGCGTGGGACAAGCACCCAATGCCCGACCTACCTGATGCAGGTTTTTCTAGGGGTTACCCTGCATTTTTTTAGGCGAATGCCGGGTAGGATCCTTAAAATGTAGCTTGGGGGCCCCTAGTTAACCCTTGTCTGCCTTCCTCTACCCTTCCGCATCCCCCCTTTACAAATCCCTTCCAATGCTATTAAAGGGGAGTTGCCACCCCCGTCATTAAATCTTTTAGCTACGTTTTCGTGAATTGTTATACCTGTTTTCCTGGGTGGATTCCATGGTGTCAGTAACGTGGAAGAAAAGATTCTATTATGAAAGTAAAGTGCTAGAAAATGGCTGAAAGAGACGTGAAGGAAAGAACAGAGGTGAACAGTAGATTGTGGGACGTACATTGCTACAGTCCTGGTTTGTTTTCGAACAAGTCGGGAAAGACAGGGGAAGTGGTCAATGGATTGACGGTGTTTGCTGACGAAGAGAAAGGTGGACTTGGTGGTGGACTTTTCGAGGAGAATTGGCTGAGGTGAAAGGAAAAGGGGAGATTTTGGTACAAAGTTCTCTGTGCAAGACTAAGAGTTGGAATATGTGAGACATGAACGTGGGGGTACTACGGAGGGGCTGCGAGCCATCGGCCGACGCTGGTATAGGAGGACGTCAGAGGGAGGCTTCAAGAAAGTCAGTTAAATAAACCTGTAAATAAAGTAATGATAGGCACATTACAAGATAAGCAACACTAAGGGAAGAATAGACAACGAGGAAAATCTTGAGCAGAGAAGTGCAAGGAAGGAGACGGATAAAAACACGCAGAGACGCTTCTCGAGCAAAGTTTCATTGCGACGAAGTAATAATAACGGCCCGATTGCAGAAGTAGATTCACAAGTGTGAGTTGAGAGTGTTCCAGAGACCTCAAGGCGTTGCTCAAATATTACCCCCCTCCCCCCCCCCTGTAGTCGAGTAACTTGTCCGTGGTCGATTTTATCGGCGAGCGGCCGTAAACGTAAATGGCAACAGCGAGTTTACCTTGGAGGAATTGTTACGGCCCGTGGAGTGTGTTGTGTCTGGAGAAGAGGCGTGGGGGGCGACGGAGCGGATCCTGGAAGACTCCGATGGAGTCCGATAGAACACGTGAGCTTCTGGGAAGAAATCGGACGCTGTGTTTGCGTCAGCCAAAGGCGCAGAGCAACGGAGGGACCCTCTAAATACTTCTCACAAAGAACTGCTGTCACGTCACGTACTGTCACGTCTCCTCTGCCACGTGACAGCAGCACTACAGCAGTCTACATCTAGTCTAACACCTAGTAAACTAGAGACAGTCACGTGGAATAGAAAATACTATACAGATTCTGTCTTATATCACAGCCATATGTAGTTACACACGTGTAGGGGGGGGGGGATTCTAAATATCACATAAACAATCAAGTCCATGTCCTTAGACGCGCGATTTTTATTTAAGGTAACAGGCTACATGAGGCTAATCCACATGGTGGCAACTCTCCTTTAATAGCATAGGAAGGGATTTGAAAGGGGGGATGCGGAAGGGTAGAGGAAGGTAGCCATGGGTTAACTAGGGGCCCCAGGGCTATGGTTTAAAGGATTATACACGGCAAATCGCCTAAAAGTGATCCAGGGAAAACCCTAGAAAAACCTGCATCAGATAGGTCGGGCATTGGGTACTTGTCCCACGCCCTTCCCTGGATGGCGGGAGAGGAGTTTGCTGTGGGGACGCAGCATTCCCATCTCCGTGCCTCAACCAGTTTAAGAAGGCAGCTGGCCAACGGTTCCAATGGGAACAGAAGAGTTCCTTACCCTACCCCCAAAGTCTGTGACCCCGGAACTTACACCTCTACAAACAGGCCGAACTGAAGCTGTTGCTTTAAAGGAACCTAACCGTCATTGGTCTGTGAGTGTTTCAGCACAAAGCGTATATATATATTTTTATTTTGGTAGCAACTCCCCTTTAATTGCATAGGATGGTAATTTGGAAGGGGGGGGGGAGATGCGGAAGAGTTGAGGAAGGTAGCCGTGGGGGTTAACTAGGGGCCCCCGGGCTATGGTTTAAACGATTATACACGGCAAATCGCCTAAAAGTGATGCAGGGAAAACCCTAGAAAAACCTGCATCAGGTAGGTCGGGTATTGGGTACTTGTCCCACGCCCTTCCTTCCCGTTGACGAGTTGATAGAGGTTTACTGTTGCGACGCTTCATCGGCCTTCCCCGTGCCTCGACCTAGTTTAGGAGGCAGCTGGCCGACTGTTCCAATGGGAACAGCGGACAACTCTTACCGTATGCCCCAAAGGCTGCGACCCATGGAACATACACCACTCAAAACAGGCCTCGGTGTCTCGGAAACGAGACAGAGGAGGAGGCATCCTTGGCACAGATGTTATTGATGAGCCAAGAAGCTAACCAGATTTTATGTTGCACAATATAAATATCAATGGCCGAATAAACCACAATAAAACATTTAATAAAATAACAAAAATATTTTTCATTGGTAAACACAACGTTTCGTCTTTACCGCAGGTCTGTTTAAAGTATTAAATAAGAGAGTTACATTCGACCAGAGTTATTATATCGTTGTTTTGTCTGCGATATTATTGTCATAATTTACAAATCGAGTTTACTGTTTTTTGTGTGTGTCCAGTGAACGAAAATAAGGTAATTTTGAAGACGGTTTAACCTGAAAATATCAAATAAACGAAGAAGAAAAAGAATTATGAGAGGGACGAGACGCAACTACAGGTATGGCGGCCATCTTTGGGAACACCCAACCTTCTGTTGGGGAAAACTAACAAATGTGTTGATACAGCGGGGAACTGGTGTAGGAGTTCCACACGCAGGGGGCAGAGGGGCGTAACTCTCCAACGCCCTGGCTCTCTCTCTGTCAGGTGGATGGCTGCAACATCCCACATCTGCGCGGACAAACTATCACACGTAATGAATTATGGAACAGCCAGTATACAGAATAAATGTATTATACTCTCTGGAGTATGCAGTTTGCTGTTTGTATTCAAAGACTGTGAATCATGGTGAACCTTTCTGGCGAGACCTTTGGGGGATGCCTCCTCCTCTCGTTAGTTTATTCAACTAAGGGTCCTCACAAGCAGAGGCACCTCGGCCTATTTTTGAGAGGTGTATGTTCCATGGGGTAGCAGACTTTGGGGCATACGGTAAGAGTTGTCCGCTGTTCCCATTGGGATACCTCCTAAACTTGGTCGAAGCACGTAGAAGACCAATGCAGCGTCGCAACAGTAAACCTCTCTCCACTCGTCGATGGGAACGACGTGATACAAGTATCAAGACGCCGACCTACCTGTGCAGGTTTTTCTAGAGTTTTCCCTGCATCCGATTTAGGCGATTTGCCGTGTATAATCCTTTAAACCATAGCCCGGGGGCCCCTAGTTAACCCTTGGCTACCTTCCTCTACTCTTCCGCATCCTCCCTCCCCTCTTCCAAATTACCTTCCTATGCAATTAAAGGGGAGTTGCTACCAAAATAAAATATATATATACGGTTTGTCCTGAAACACTCACAGACCAATGACGGTTAGGTTCCTTTAAAGCTACAGCTGCAGTTCGGCCTATTTTTGAGAGGTGTATGTTCCGGGGTCACAGACTTTGGGCATAGGGTAAGTGTTGTCCGCTGTTCCCATTGGAACAGTCGGCCAGCTGCCTCCTTAAACTGGTCGAGGCACGGAGATTGGGAAAGCTGCGTCCCCACAGCAAACCCGTCTCCTGCCATCCAGGGAAGGACGTGGGACAAGTACCCAATGCTCGACCTACCTGATGCAAGTTTTTCTAGGGTTTTCCCTGCATCCGTTTAAGGCGAATTGCCGGGTAGGATCCTTAAACCATAGCCCGGGGGCCCCTAGTTAACCCTTGGCTACCTTCGTCTACCCTTCCGCATCCCTCCTTTCGAATCCCTTCCTATGATATTAAAGGGGAGTTGCCACCATGTTGATTATCCTCATGTAGCCAGGTACCCTTTTAAAAAAAAGCTTAGCTACCTTGCTCTCCATTTTAATTTTTTACAGTAACAGTGAAGTGAAGTTCAGCTTGGAATTATTTTTGATTCCTTACTTTGTATTTAAGGTTTTTTACGTGTGTAATGTCCTTGCAATCCTAACTTATTCTCCCTTATTGACGTATGTGGTATTCCTTATATTCTCCCTGAACATATTTAATGTAATATTGAAATATCTACACTTCAACATCTTCATATCCCTATTGATGTATAGTCTTAAACATCCAGAGTATTTATGCATATCTCATCCGTATATTTGTAAGTAACATCAGTTTGACTTGTCCTATTTTCTCAGCAGAGGATTACTGGTAAATAATAAAACTAATGTAATCTAAAGGCTACATGTAAGAAGAAGAAGAAGGTGTAGAGAGGCCACGTGATGACTACTCCCCTCTTATAGCATAGGGAAAGGGATTGAAATGGGGGATGGGGGAGGGCAGAGGAAGGTAGGCAAGAGCTAACAAGGCCCGCACTCGGTGCTGTGATTTAAAGGATCTTAACCGCGGCATTCGGCCTAAAAGTGAAAACAGTAGCAAAACCTGCATCAGGTAGGACAAATCCCGCCTTACGCTATTAAAGGGCTGTTGCGACCACGTGGGTGACACTCAAAGAACAATCAGGTGTCTGACTAACTTTGAATGTGTGTGGTCCAAGATCGACCAGTGGGACGTGCAGCGATGAAGGCTTTCAGTAAATGCTAAATATTACAGTTGATCCCTGGCGACACGACGAGGAGGCCGCAGCCAGCAAGAGCACGTGTCCCGCTGATCTACGAGCGTCTGCTGACAAAGAGGAGGCTGAGGAGAGGAAAGTGGTCCGGCCACACGCGGGATTAGTGGGTTAATGGTGCGTGTGCGTGAGAAACTGGTTCCTCCGGTCCATCCGTCCTCCTCTCACGTTACGTCACCAAGGGTTCGTCTAGCCGCAAACAATGGAAGGGGACATCCGGACCTCGCGACGAGACGACGCTCTGGTAATGGTAACGAACGACCTTGCCGAAGTCCGCCCAATTACGGAACGAAGATGGACAATGGAACACCTGTTACATCCTCCCGGACACGCCATTACGGCCCGTCGTAGCTGTTGAGCGCCTGTCTGAAGTCTCGGGGCGTCCAAGGATGAAGCACGTGCTTCTACAGGAGCCAAACCACCACCATTCCTTTATAAGGGTCCAAGATGCTCGAGTCAATGGATCCATACTACTTTGTACTACGGCGTTGTCATAATTAAACTCAGCGACATCCATAACCCCCGGATTTGACTCCAAGCTCTGTTATTTTTGCGATATTTTCTTGTAACGGTCCCTTCACCCCCCACTCCTTAACCGTGCTCCCCCTCCCCTATGCCGAGAGGGGTTAAACAACATTAGGAGAAATACTATCAATGACACTGACTCCGAAAAATATTTCTCAGACTAAAATATCGGCTGTTTAAGCTGTTTGAAAAATTCCACCCCCGGCTCCTGAGCGTCGTCTTAGCCCCGCAGTGTTGGTTTCCCGGTTCTGAAGGAAGACGTGTACAAGAATTGGTCAATTATGATCCACGGGTGAAGGTTTGTATAAGGAACATAATCTACGTACTGTGAGGAGGTCACTATCAGTGCTTTCTTTTTTTTAAAAAAACAATTGCCTTCACACTTCACCGTAGTAGTTTTCTATGACGTCATCCGCGGCCTCCCCTTTGTGTGCGAATATTTTTTTTAAAAATAGTCGAATGTCCGTTTTAAAGATATAATTAATTTTATGACGTCATACGCGGTCGCTATTTTGTGTCCCTACATTTTTTTTATATCGTTGAAAGGGCGTTTTAAAGATAGAATCAATTTTATATGACGTCATACTCGGGCTCCCTTCTGATTGCCAATATTTTTGAAAAAATTCGAACGTTCGTTTTGAAGAATGAATCGATTTTTATGACGTCAGACGCGGTCTCCGTTTGGCCAATGTTAACTGTATGTATCGTCGATATATATCAATTCTGACTAAAGTAGGTGGATATCGTCGAATTTTCGTTTTTTTTTTAAAAAGAATAGAATTTTTCTGACGTCATAATTAGTTAATTATAAGCGAAAAAATAGTGTACGTCATCGATTAATTTTTCTAAAAAAATAATGACGTCATACGTCGTCAACAGTCGGTATAACTCAAGTGCTGTTCTTTGAACACAGTAAAAAAAATTAATTTTTTTTATAAAAATTATTCGATATAATTTTTTACACGTCATACGCGGTTTCCCCTTTCTAATGTGTCCACATTCTTTAAAATAGTCGAATGTCCGTTTTATATAAAGAATCGATTTTTATGACGTCATACGCAGCCTCCGTTTCGTCAGTTCAAAGTGCGTATATCTTCGATATATATCAATTATATCTAAAATAGGTTGAAATAGTCGAATGTCCGTTTTATATAAAGAATCGATTTTTATGACGTCATACGCAGCCTCCGTTTCGTCAGTTCGAAGTGCGTATATCTTCGATATATATCGATTATGACTAAAATAGGTGGAAATAGTCGAATGTCCGTTTTATATAAAGAATCGATTTTTATGACGTCATACGCAGCCTCCGTTTCGTCAGTTCGAAGTGCGTATATCTTCGATATATATCGATTATGACTAAAATAGGTGGAAATAGTCGAATGTCCGTTTTATATAAAGAATCGATTTTTATGACGTCATACGCAGCCTCCGTTTCGTCAGTTCGAAGTGCGTATATCTTCGATATATATCGATTATGACTAAAATAGGTGGAAATAGTCGAATGTCCGTTTTATATAAAGAATCGATTTTTATGACGTCATACGCGGTCTCCGTTTCGTCAGCTCGAAGTGCGTATATCTTCGATATATATCGATTATGAGTATAATAGGTCGAAATAGTCAAATTTTTGTTTTAAAGAAAGAATCGAATATTTTACGACGTCCATTTTGTGTGTCTGTGTCATCCATGTAGTCGATTATGAGCGAAAAAATAAATAGTGATCGTTTTAAATTTATTTCCTAACAAAAAATTCTGACGTCATACGGTCGTCAACAGTCCGCATGACTCAAGTGCCGATATCTTTAAACCTAGTAAAGATATTGTTTTATGTTTCTAAAAATGAATCGATATAATTATCTTAGACGTCACACGTGGTCGCCATTTTATAAAACAGTCGAATGTCCGTTTTAAAGCAGAAGGAAAAAAATCGATTTTGATGACGTCAGACTCTGTCTCCTTTTGGTGTGTGTATATCGTCGATATATATCGATTATGACTGAAATAGGTGGAAATAGTCAAGTGTTCGTATTTTAGAAAAATAAAATCGTATTTTTGTGACGTCATAATTAATTAATTATAAGCGAAAAAATAATAGTGTACGTTTTAAATTAATATTTCTAAAAATATTATGACGTCATACGTCGTCTACGGTAGGTATAATAAAAGTGAACACAGTAAAAAAAATATTAATTCTTTTTATAAAAATTAATCGATATAATTTTTTTAGACGTCATGCGCGGTCTCCCCCATTTTTAAGTGTCTGCAATTCTTAAAATCGTCGAATGGTCGTTTTAAGGAAATAATTAATTTTGATGTCGTCATACGCGAACACTAACTTAGGTTCCTAAAAATTTTTAAATCGTCGAATGGCCGTTTAAAATATAGAATCAATTTATTATGATGTCTTACGCGGTCTCACTTTTGAGTGTATATTTTTTTGCAATAACTCTAACATCCGTTTTAAATAAACAATCGATTTTTATGACGTCATACGCGGTCTCCCTTTTGATTGTCTATATTTTGAAAAAAGTCGATTGTCCGTTTTAAAGAAAGAAACGATTTTGATGACGTCATACTTTTCGTCAAATTTAAGTGCATATATATCTTCGGTACATTGATTATGACCAAGAATGTAGGTAATAGTCGAATGGCAGTTTTAAATAAAGAATCGATTTTTTGATGACGTCATACGCGGTTTCCCTTTTGAGTGTCAGGCTACAGTTTTTAAAATGGTCGAATGTGCGTTTAGCTGAAAGAATAGATTTTTATTATATCATAGGTGGTCTCCATTTTGGGTTCCTACATTCTTTAATATAGTGGGGTTGCCGTTTTAAGGAAATAATAAATTTTCTATGACGTCATCCCCGGCATCGTTTTTCAGTCTCAATATTTTTGAAAAAAATCAAACGTCCGTTTTAAAGATAAAATTAATTTTTAAGACGTCATATGCGGTCGCTATTTTGTGTCCCTACATTTTTTTTATATCGTTGAAAGGGCGTTTTAAAGATAGAATCAATTTTCTATGACGTCATACTCGGGCTCCCTTTTGATTGCCAATATTTTTGAAAAAACTCAAACGTCCGTTTTAAAGATAGAATCGATTTTCATGACGTCATACGTTTGGTCAATTTTAAGTGCATATATATCTTCGGTACACCGATTATGGCTAAGATAGTAGGTAACAGTCGAATGGCCGTTTTAAGGAAAGGATCGATTTTTTTATTACGTCATACGCGGACTCCTGTTAGTGGATTGCAGATGTTTATATCTTCGATACATCGATTATGGCTAAGATAGTAGGTAATAGTCGAACGTGCGTTTTAAGGAATGAATCGATTTTTAATTACATCATAGGCGGTCTCCATTTAGAGAACCTACATTCTTTAAAATCGTCTGATGTCCGTATAAAGATGGAATCAATTTTCTACGACGTCATACTCGGGTTCCCTTTTTAAGTGTCCATATGTTTTGAAAAAAAAAATTAACGTCCGTTATAAAATAAAGAATCGATTTTATAACGTCATACGTGGTCTCCGGTTAGTCGATTATAGGAGTTTATATCTTCGATACATCGATTGAGACTAAGATAGTAGGTAATAATCGAAAGTCTGTTTTAAATAAAGAATCTATTTTTATAACGTCATACGCTGTCAATCTTTTTTTTTTATTTTTTTAGGGCAACAGGCTACATGAGGGTAATCCACTTAGGGCAACTCCCCTTTAATAGCATAGGAAGGGATTTGAAAGGGGGGATGCGGAAGGGTAGAGGAAGGTAGCCAAGGGTTAACAAGGGGCCCCCGGGCTATAGTTTAAGGATCCTACCCGGCATTCGCCTAAAGGAATGCAGGGAAAACCTTAGAAAAACCTGCATCGGGTAGGTCGGGCATTGGGTACTTGTCCCACGCCCTTCCGATAGCGGGAGAGGAGTTTGCTGTGGGGACGCAGCTTACCCCTCGCCATGCCTTGGCCCGTTTAGGAGGCAGCTGGCCGACTATTCCAATAGGAATAGCGGACAACTCTTACCGTATGCCCAAGGTCTGCGACCCCGGAACATACACCTATCAAAACAGACCGAGGTGCCTCGGCATGTGGGAACCTTAGTTCAAAAAAAACCAGAGAGATGTGAGAGCATCCCCAAAGGTAGCCCCCGCCAGAGCTCTCTGGGAAGGTTCACCTGCGAGAGAATCCTCTCGCAGGCTTACTTCCGCTGTCAATCTTTTTGAGTGTCTACATTTATTAAAAATTGTTGAATGTCCGACTGAAGGAAAGAATCGATTTTTGGATGACGTCATACGCGGTCTCTATTTTGAGTACCAATATTTTCGATACTTTTGTGGTGTTTGGACGTAGGTGACGTCATCCAGTGTGTGTGAATGTTGTTAATAAGCTACGACGTGCGTCTACAGGGACGCTGCGCCGTCACCACGCATTCAGACGTGTTGATGTGTGGCCGCTAATCGTCCGTCGGCTTTATGTAAGCCAAGTGTGTGTGTGTGTGTGTGTGCGTAGGGAAGGGAAAGTCCATTAGTCCCTCAGCAGAAGATGTTTGCTTTGCTGCGGGATGCTCGCCTCAAAAAGTCCAGACGTCAGGTCATTATCGGTGCCACCAGCCATCGGCGAGGAATGACTTCGTGGTAGTACAGACGTAACAAAGTGTTACAAGACCGTGGTAGTGAGAGACAGAGGTCGTCCTACTGCACGGTCATGGGGGGCTGCAAGCTTGGTGAAACTTACGTATTTTGGAAAAGGTGATGGGAAGTGACGCGTTGAGCAACAACCACACACACACACACATTACAGCCTCCTTTACAGTCAGCCTCCACGCTTCTCTATTCTTAATCCTCTCTCCCCATCATCCATTTACCTTCATAATTCTCAAATCCCCCCATTACACTGTCCATCCACCTCAATCTTGGTCTTCCTCTTTTCCTTGACGAGCAGTCTCTTGTTTTGGACATTTTTTTTAGGTATTCTGTCTTCTTGCATCCTTTCCATGGGGATTTTATA
The DNA here is from genome assembly GCA_037074705.1 of Zhengitettix transpicula. Taxonomy (NCBI): domain Eukaryota; kingdom Metazoa; phylum Arthropoda; class Insecta; order Orthoptera; family Tetrigidae; genus Zhengitettix; species Zhengitettix transpicula. Next base: position 249,712,852 of record CM073590.1, on the reverse strand, counting down.
AATCTCACTCTACCTTCTCCCTTAATTACTTCATTAATGTCATGATTATTTATACCTTATTATCCACACTCCATTACAGACCCAGAGATTCTCCTCATTATTTTACCTTCAAAGATCTCCACATTTTTCTGGTCTATTTTGCTTATAGTTTAATGTTTATTAGATGTTGTAATAATATACGTCGCCAATACGTCACAATGAAATATTTACGGCTGATTTTTTTTAGCTGTAGACGAGCTATGTTTAGGATAATCCACATGGTGGCAACTCCCCTCATATAGCATAGGAAAGGGATTTGAAAGGGGGGGTGCGGAAGGGTAGAGGAAGGTAGCCAAGGGTTAACTAGGGGCCCCTGGGCTATGGGTTTAAGGATTCTACCCGGCATTCTCCTAAAAGTAATGCAAGGAAAACCCTAGAAAAACCTGCATCAGGTAGGTCGGGCATTTGGTACTTGTCCCACGCCCTTCCCTGGTTAGCGGGAGAGGAGCTTGCTGTGGGGTCGCAGCTTTTCCCTCGCCGTGCCTTGACCAGTTTAGGAGGCAGCTGGCCGACTATTCCAATGGGAATAGCGGACAACTCTTACCGTATGCCCAAGGTCTGTGACCCCGGAACATTCACCTCTCAGAACAGGCCAAGGTGCCTCGGCTTGTGGGAACCTTAGTTCAAAAACGGAGAGGAAAAGGCATCCCCAAAGGTATCCCCTTCGTATCTCTCCTACAAGGTTCTGCCTGCGAGAGAACATCCCTCGCAGGTATTGCCTGCGAGAGAATTACCCTCGCAGACCTCACCCCTAAAATGTCCCAAAACATTGGCACTGGTTAAATGAAACGTTTACCAATATCCTCCTCCGGGATAATTTAATTAAAACCCCGTGGCGACGCCGCGCCGGACACTCAGGAAGTTCATTAATATATTTTTTTTCTGACTGTATTTCTTATTTATTAAAGAATAAATGTCAGATTATATCGCATATTAAATCATCAGAAAACGTGGCAACATCCAACTCATTGCAGCAAGGTTGTAAATGACAAACGAGGCTAAAAGGGCAGGAAACGGAGAAATAAAAGAGGGGGGGGGGAACGGAATAATAAGAATAAAAAGAGAGAAGTAAAAAAATAAAGATAAAGAGAAGAAGCTACCTCCGAGGAAGACTGACACCCAGCTGGATGTCGGTTACCAAAACGGCCTCAGAGGCAAGACTGAGCGTCCCCCTCTTTGCGAAGAGTGCCTCAGCCGCTTGATTGAGACCGGTGCCAACAATGAACTCAACACACAGTGTTGCCAACAGCCTCGCTCAAAATCTTACCCTTTGGGTCTGACCAAGAGCGGAGGAGACCTTACTTTTGTGGTATCACCCTCGTAAGGCGAGCCACACCAGTTTCAGAGTTAAATAACACAGAAATTAATTACCAAGGTCATCATCAGTCGAAAAATTCATGACTTATTCCCTGTCAATTCCGAAGTGGAGATGTATTTTAATACGGTCCCAGCGAGTGGTTCCTCTCCTGGTATTATATTTCGGAGAGTGAAGAAGATTGGTCCTGAACCCTGGTGACGTCGAGTCACGTCCACTCAGCGTCAGGCAATGGTGTTGCCACATAATACACCCCACTTCCTTAATTATCTGATCAAGCCCTCTTGAAGCTTTGATTAACCTTGCTCTATCACTCACTCGTCCTCCTTATCTCTGACGATTCCCACCCTGAATGCTCCACACGTTATCATCGCCATGACCGAGGAAGCTACTCATTTTATTGTTACTCTCACTGAAGAAGGATTCCAGTGGCTCTTCCTGGACGTAAAACTCACTTGCACTCAACTCTCGTACTTTATCTCAGTCTGCAATTATACTATAAATCTAATCATTTGTAGATAGAAAAACAGCCGAAGAAGATACAAAATGGTATCGAAACGTCGTCACAAGACAAATAAAAAGTGTCAGTATGAGGTCATGTATTGTTTGAAATCTAATCATTTGGAAATACCTCCTCTGATAGGGAAATACCTGAAGAAGGTACAAAATGGTATCGAAACGTCGTTAGAATAAAAATTAGACATAAATAGTGTCAGTATGAGGTCATCTATTTTTTTAAATCTAATCATTTGGAAATACCTCCTCTGATAGGGAAATACCTGAAGAAGATACAAAATGGTATCGAAACGTCTTCACAAGACAAATAAAAAGTGTCAGTATGAGGTCATGTATTGTTTGAAATCTAATCATTTGGAAATACCTCCTCTGATAGGGAAATACCTGAAGAAGGTACAAAATGGTATCGAAACGTCGTCAGAATAAAAATTAGACATAAATAGTGTCAGTATGAGGTCATGTATTGTTTTAAATCTAATCATTTGGAAATACCTCCTCTGATAGGGAAATACCTGAAGAAGGTACAAAATGGTATCGAAACGTCGTCACAAGACAAATAAAAAATAAAAAGTGTCAGTATGAGGTCATCTATTTTTTTAAATCTAATCATTTGGAAATACCTCCTCTGATAGGGAAATACCTCAAGAAGATACAAAATGGTATCGAAACGTCGTCACAAGACAAATAAAAAATAAACAGTGTCTGTATAAGGTCTTCTATTCTTTTAAATCTAATCATTTGTAAATACTTCGTCTGATAGGGAAATACCTGAAGAAGGTACAAAATGGTATCGAAACGTCGTCAGAATAAAAATTAGACATAAATAGTGTCAATATAAGGTCATCTATTGTTTTAAATCTAATCATTTGGAAATACCTCCTCTGATAGGGAAATACCTGAAGAAGGTACAAAATGGTATCGAAACGTCGTCAGAATAAAAATTAGACATAAATAGTGTCAGTATGAGGTCATCTATTGTTTTAAATCTAATCATTTGGAAATACCTCCTCTGTTAGGGAAATACCTGAAGAAGGTACAAAATGGTATCGAAACGTCGTCAAAATAAAAATTAAAAATAAACAGTGTCTGTATAAGGTCTTCTATTCTTTTAAATCTAATCATTTGTAAATACTTCGTCTGATAGGGAAATACCTGAAGTAGATACAAAATGGTATCGAAACGTCGACATAATAAAAATTAAAAATAAGTAGCGTCTGTACAAGGTCATCTATTGTTTTAAATCTAATCATTTGGAAATACCTCCTCTGATAGGGAAATACCTCAAGAAGATACAAAATGGTATCGAAACGTCGTCAGAATAAAAATTAGACATAAATAGTGTCAGTATGAGGTCATCTATTGTTTTAAATCTAATCATTTGGAAATACCTCCTCTGATAGGGAAATACCTGAAGAAGATACAAAATGGTATCGAAACGTCGTCATAATAAAAATTAGACATAAATAGTGTCAGTATAAGGTCTTCTATTCTTTTAAATCTAATCATTTGTAAATACTTTGTCTGATAGGGAAATACCTGAAGTAGATACAAAATGGTATCGAAACGTCGACATAATAAAAATTAAAAATAAGTAGCGTCTGTACAAGGTCATCTATTGTTTTAAATCTAATCATTTGTCCTCTGATAGGAAAATACCTAAAGAAGATACAAAATGGTATCGAAACGTCGTTACAATATCAATAAAAAGTGACGGTACGAGGTCATCAATTGTTTTATTAATTCAAAACTGACGTTAAATTAAATCTTTCGGAGACATAGAAAGCAGAATTACGAAACAAGAGAAAAAGAGACATTAAATAATAATAATATATAAGTACTATATTTTTATTATATTACTAATTATAATCAGACGTAAATTTTCATGAAATAAAAATTTATATTAAAAAAAAATGAGTGAAACCGGATTCATAAATGGATACGCGAGCAGAGAATATTTAAGCCCCCGCTGCATTCTATTTAATGTCTATTAGGTTTTTCGCGCGTTATTCAATTGTATCCGTAACATCCTTGGCGTAGTTGTGATATCTCAGGCCGCGAGCGTGAGTCTCTTTGTTGTATAAGAGCTTACGTTACGATCAGAGCGAGTTCGAAGTTAATTATGACGCTAAACGCTTGCGAATATTTAATAGCTGCACAATTGAAACTGCAGATAAAGAGTTAAATAGTTATCGGAATACATATTCCAAGTATTTAAAAACATACTGAGAGCTTGATCTGAGCCATGGAATGAAAGGTAAGGTTTCAGACATTTTTGTTGTTGTTGTGTGTATGGGCCTTAGATGGATTGTTATTAAGATTCAGTTTAACACTGGAGAGGAATCCGGATGTAGCTAATACGCGTTGAAGAAACGACAGATGTTCCTCAGTCGCCTTTCAAACGTAAACGTGGAGTCCAGATAATAAATATAATGGGATAAAACAGACGTCGAGTCGGATTTTGGAACGAAGCCTTGAATTAGTATTTTTAAAATGGGGGAATTACGTGGAAGGTTTCCTAACCGTAGAGTATAGTCAACTAGAGTTACTTGTCCATCTGAAGACGCCTTAATCACATGATGTTTTATTTTAATATATTCGGCCCTGTTGAATTTATTATTTGATTTATAGTTCTAAGGTTTAATTTTCCAGTTTTTTTTCGGCGTTTACAAAAAGATGCCAATCCGCGTCCGGAACTTTTTATATTTAAATTCTCTTTTTTTGCCGTAATTATATTACGTATTTCTCGATGTTTAATTAAGGTAAGGTTTCAGACATTTTTGTTGTTGCGTGTGTGTGTCTTAGATGGATGGTTAATTGTTATTAAGATTCAGTTGAAAACTAGTGAGGAATGTTTAATTTAATTAATATTAATTCTGTTTATATGTAATTTATCTACTGTACATTCGTGACGAATTCTATTTCCTCTTAAGAGGGCTAATGGTGAATAAATCTATCTATCTATCTAGCTTATATTATTGTTGTTGTTATTGGTCATGGTTAATACGTGTCTGAGTTGTCTACTAGAACTAATATTATAATTTAATTTCGTACGTTGATGCACGTGATCCTGCCCAGGAGCTGCCCCGTTGAATCTTGGGAAAGTCGCGCGATGACGTCATCACGTCGTGATCGCATTTGTCCGGCCCGGCGACGGCCATTGAGTTCCTTCCTGCCTGCTCTTTCCCGAAATAAACAGAATCCGCGCTTGGAAAGGAATTACTGGACGATTCCGCACAAAGCACTAGTGATACACCTGATGTCTACACAACAAGAGCAGCCGACGTAACCCCGTTAAAACTGTGAGTGTAGAGCTTGTGATTACTTCTTTGAATTCGCACAAACTTTAAATGATTGAAATATTTATTTGTAAATGCGATGAAACACCTTGATTTGAGGTTAGCAGTTATTCCACAATATAACATATATATTATTTAATGATAATAATAATAACAAATACGACCTTCATACAGACAAGTTTTAAATTGAGAAACAATAACTATTTGATTGGCTTATTTCTTGAGACTAAAAATTGAACAAAACTCAAAGATAAGTACATAAGGGCTAAATAACTTAAAAATCAGATGACTTCTGTGTCATGCTTAATATTTACAGTATTAGGTTCAACTTTAATATATTTTTCTGGTTTCATCAGAGGACTGAAAATATCCTATTAATACGTTTTCCACATTCCAATTGTGTGTATCAACTTAATTGTTCAAGTTGTTGACTATTGTTATATCGGCAAAGAGGTTAAGAGCTGTCTGCGAGGGATGTAGGGGAGACGGAAGGGGCTACCTTTAGGGATGCCTTCTCTTCTCTCAGTTTTTGAACTAAGGTTCCCACAAGCCGAGGCCTGTTTTGAGAGGTGTTTGTTCCGGGGTCACAGACCTTGCGGCATACGGTAAGAGTTGTTCGCTGTTTCCACTGGAACAGTCGGGAAGTTGCCTCATAAACTTGTAGAACCACGGAGAAGAGGAATGCTGCGTCCCCACACAGCTAACCCCTCTCCCGCCATCCAGGGAAGGGCGTGGGACGAGTACCCAAGAGCCCGACCTACCTGATGCAGGTTTTTCTATGGTTTGCCCTGCATTACTTTTAGGCGAATTGCCGCGGGATAGGATCTTTAAACCACAGCCCGGCGGCCCCTAGTTAACCCTTGGCTACCTTCCTCTACCCTTCCGCATCCCCCCTTTCAAATCCCTTCTTATGCTATTAAAGGGGAGTTGCCCAACCTAGATTAGCCTCATGTAGCCTGTTGCCCTAAAAAGAAATGTTTTGTAGCCATACAAGGAAGCCTACGAGAGAATCCTCTCGCAGGTGAACCTTCCCAGACAGCTCTGGCGGAAGCTACCTTTGGGGATGCCTTCACTTTTTCCTGCTTTTTGAACTAAGGCTCCCACAAGCCGAGGCCTGTTCCGAGAGGTGAATGTTCCGGGGTCGTCGCAGACCTTGGGCATACGGTAAGAGTTTTTCCCTGTTCCCATTGGAACAATCGGCCAGCTGCCTCCTAAACTGGTCGAGGTACGGAGAAGGAATGCTGCGACCCCACAGCAAACTCCTCTCCCGCTATCGGAAGGGCGTGGGACAAGTACCCAATGTCCTTCCTATGTTTTTTTAGGGCAAAAGGTGGCATGAGGGTAATCCACATGGTGACAACTCCCCTTTAATAGTATAGGAAGGGATTTGAAAGGGGGATGCGCAAGGGTAGAGGAAGGTAGCCAAGGGTATATTCATTTTCTGACGTTAAAAAGTCTGCGTTTTATGTATAGTTTAATCGCAAATAGTCTGAATATATCATTACTTGTATCATTAATTTCTAAATTGTAGGCGAACCCTGAAGATGTCCTAAAAAACGGACGAAACGACGGTATATTTTCTTTTCTTGTAAAGACACATAATTTTGTGTGTCCGAAAGGTTTTTTTTTTTATGAACAGTGGTGTGTTATGTCGGTTGGAGACATGAAAAATAAGAAAGGTGGAAAAGTGATTATTTAGCACAGGCAGATTATATATAGTGGGCGTGGAAATGAGAAAGTACGAAGAAGAGTTGGAGTTTATTAAAATGAAGAAAGAATAGTACTTAGAAGAGGCTGAACTGTGGGAAATTTGGTGGTGGGTAAATTAGAAGGTAACAGAGACGGGAAGTTGAATTATATGAAGAGATGAAGCAGTTACCAGAAGATGAAGGACGGCCCGCTGAAGCAAGAGGGGATGGAGAGCGTTTTTGTCAACTGAAAGTAAATTATTTCAGTTGTCCGTGAAAAGAGTCTAGATTTTAGAATGTCTGACAGCGATGTGAACAACTGTTAAATAACTTGTAATGGAGCAAATTTTAATTTATTTTAGTTTTGTGTAGTGTTTGTGTGGTATCAGCTGATACGTAGAGTTCCACATGTAATATATACTGAGAATAAAAAAAAGTGCTTATTACGTTGCCGCGTGTAGCATCGCTGGGTTGCTAGGGGCAACTAAGGTTGTTTGTTGATCAGAGAGCGACTAGCATTGGAATTTCGTATTTATTGGTTGAAGTAGTGGTGTCGAGTCTCACCAGAGGTTCCTGAAGCGACGGCTGGTGCACAGTCCCTGAGGATTCCACGAATTACGGTGGGTCAGTGCCATACATGTGCCATCCCACTGGTCCAGATGAGGAGATGTCTTATTAACAGCCGGAGCGTTTTTTCCTTTGCTGTTCTTTAATCCTCGTTGAGAGTTCCCTTACAAACTTGACAGGGAGATGAGGCGCCTGATGAGGACCAGATCGTCATCGAGGTGCCCAGGAGACTCCGTGTTGATGAGGACCAGATCGTCATCGGGGTGACCAGGAGACACCGTGTTGATGAGGACCAGATCGTCATCGAGGTGACCAGGAGACACCGTGTTGTTGGCTCACAACAGCAACAAATCTTTGTCAGTCGCGACAACAGCAGCGGAGGTTCTCATGTGTAATGTACGACCTTCGTCTCGAAGGTGACTGCCGGGAGAATACAGATTTCACTTGGAGACTGGAACTGGATCTCCACATTACGTGTGAAGACTTCCACGGTGACGACGGCGACCTCGTCAACAGAAGCGGACGTTCACGGCGTAATTACAATTTTTTTTATAAAATAAAAATAAAAAGTCGTTGTCGATTAAAATGCATGAAGTCGACCACGGGAAACGCCTCGATTTACGATAAGGAACGGAGTAGGGGGGAGGGGGAGAAAATAAGGAGAGCACAGCTGGGAGACTCGTCACCGGTGGCCGGACGCATGAACAATGCAAGTATACTCAAAACGTACCCCAGAAGGAGAATAATAAACACGTCACAGGGGGAAACAAAGGAAAATCTTGAAATAAAATACCATACGTAAGATAAAACAGCCAACGTTTCTGGAAAGTTTGTTCCTTTCTTCATGTTATTAAAAACACAACGAGCCGTGAGTGACACGAGTCTGCACAACTCAGTTGACGATTTCAAAAGCTTTTGAAAAAATATTCGTCCACAGGACTGTGCGGTTGTGTCACTCACGGCTCTTGTGTTGTTTAATCAACCGACGAATGGTACAAAGTTTCCAAGGAATCGTGAACGTAGGACGGTTGAAGTTCATCTTCTAATAGGTAACGTAACCTGATCTGCAAAACTGGAGTACGAGTTAGTGACGTCACGCCAGACAGATTACGTCACAGACATCAACACAGATCTTCTTCTCATTTGTTTTTAAACTCTCAGTATGAAAATAAAACGAAGTTTCTACCGAAAAACTCGCTGTAACATCCAGTTCCCTTAGTGTTGCAAACTTCTCCAACGGCTCTGACGTCATATGATAAAAAAGCAAAGTAACAGTCATAAGGGGGAGTAATGAATTATGGAAATAAATAAATATATAAAAATATATATCTTATAAATAAAAAAGAGTGTATGTATGTTTTTATGTTTGTATGTTTGTATATTTGTATGTTCGTTATACAAATCTACACCGGTAGAGCAAATTTCACCAAATTTCGTACACGTGTTCTTTACGACCAGGAAACAAACACTGTCGGGGTGAGACGCGTCTACCACCCCCAGAAACGGGGGTGGACTGGGGTGGAAATATTTAAACATGCTAAAACAGTCGATATTTCAGTCGGATAAATATTTTTAGGGGTCACAGATATTGATAGTGTTTCTACCAACTGTTGGGGTGAGACGCGTCTACCACCCTCAGAAGCGGGTCGGGATTATCAGTAGAGCACTTTTAGGTGTTGGGTGGAGGAAAGCTGCAATAAAATAAGGCGAATACAACCGAGATTGGAGTCAAATCCAAGGTTATGGATGTCGTCCAGTTCAATTATAGCATCAAATTGGCCATTTAGCCCCAATGGGCGGCAGTGGATGGGATGGAAATTTTCTAACATGTTAAATCATCGATATTAGCGTGGAATAAATAAATGCCGGGACCATTGACGTTGATAGTATTTCTACCGATGTTGTTTGTAGGCATGATAGGGGTGGTGCTGGAGGGGATTTCCTTGAAAATAACGGGAAAACAACCGAGATTCGAGTCAAATCGAAGGTAATGGATGTTGCTGAATTTATTTATGACAATCTGGACAACGCGCGGGTATCGGCTGGGTTGGGATGAGTTGACCGTCTGTTTTTTGCGTCGATTAAATATATTTCGGGATGAATTAGATTAATAAAATTTCCCTACATGTTCTTTGTGTATAATTTCAACCCCTTTCGGACTCATAAGGGTGCACCCGTAAGGGTTGGCGTGGAAGTAGCATTAGATAAAAATAAACCAGAATAAATTTTCAGACAATATAATCGGCCGATTTTTGCGTGGAATACATTCTTTTTCATTATCGCAAATTTGTGGGGGTGGTCATCTTCTAACATGTAAAAACGGCCGATATATTTAGTCAATGACTTCATCCCCCTTCGGCATGGGAGGTGAGCACATTTAGGGATAGGGTTCGAGGAGCTTTACATAAAAATAGCGGATAAGTAACCAAAATTGGAGTCTTTGGATGGTTATAGATAAATGACATCTCGGGCAACGCCGGGCACCCAGCTAGTATATTTATAAAATCTTGTAGCATCCCCTTCTTGAATTATTACCACTAATTTTAGCGGTATTCCGCTTTCTATGTAAAAAAAGGATGAAAGAGCCAATAAAAATGGGTAGGATAGAAAATTTAAAAACAGGAGATATACAACATATAGAGGGATAAAATCAACGACAGACGCGTCTCAGCCCGACAGTGTTCGTTCCCTGGTCGCAAGGAAGACGTGTACGAAATTTGGTCAAATTTTCTACACGGGTGTAGATTTGTATAAGGAACACATACATACATACATACAAGCAAACACACTGTTTTATTTATTAGAAGATAATAATAAGCAATAATAATAGTATTTATTTATCTGAATTGCCCCACGTTGAGGCGTCATTTATGTAATAAACAATAATAATAATAGTAATTGAATTGATTTGATTGTCCACATGTTAAGGTATTAAAATGTGGTTACTTAATAATGAAGATAATTGAAAATTATCTAATGAAAGGAGCATGAAATAATAACATTTATTATTAATTTAATTAAACAATTAGTTTATTATACACAACTATTTTACCTTACAAAACTTCCTGAGCTTTACAACATTTTTATACAAAAAAAATCCTTTTCTCTTACCTCAGGGTCTTTACTAGGACTTTTTAAACAAAGAGCAATTAATTTTACAATTTACTACTGACGAAATATTTGTTTTATAAACTCTGGAAATGTAATCGAATAAAAACGAAATGAAATCGAAGTCTGACGATCTTCTACCTTTTATTAAAGTTTACAATTTTAATATTGAATGTTTATTTTTTTTCTCACTGTTTGTACCGGTACCTCGGCCTGTTTTGAGAGGTGTATGTTCCGGGGTCACAGACCTTGGGCATACGGTCAGAGTTGTTCTCTGTTCCCATTGGAATAGTCGGCCAGCTGCCTCCTAAACTGGTAGAGACACGGAGAAGGGAATGCTGCGTCCCCACAGCAAACTCCTCTCCCGCTATCGGAAGGGCGTGGGACAAGTACCCAATGCCCGACCTACCTAATGCAGGTTTTTCTAGGGTTTTCCCTGCATTTCTTTAGGCGAATGCCGGGTAGGATCCTTAAAATATAACCCGGGGGCCCCAGTTAACCCTTGGCTACCTTCCTCTACCCTTCCGCATCCCCCCTTTAAAAACCCTTCCTATGTTATTAAAGGGGAGTTGCCACCATGTGGATTAACCTTATGTAGCCTGTTACCTAAAAAAATAAAAATAAAAATTTCACCTCCAACACTTATGAACAGGCCATATTTCCACTGACTTTATTTATTATTGTTTGCAAACACTTAAAACTGTTGACCTCTGCCAATTATTTTGGGAACTTGCGACGGAAACTTGCGACTTGTACCACAAAATCATCAGCATCTGCTTGCAGACTGCTGACACAACTCAATGTTCTCGCTTCTCATTTCCAACTCAATTTATTTTAGTTCCGTCCTCGACTGGAATCCTTCGCCAACTGCTAAATTTAATTATATTTTACTCCACCATGTCTCGTAGCTGACTGACACATTTTAATTCCTTCTGTACTCGGCAAGGTCTCGTGGCTGACTGCCTACTCCATCAAATTATGCGCGCTATAGGCTAACAATGTCTCGGCCTGTTTTCTCGTCCGTTATTGTTATCTCTGTATGTTCGCCAGCAATAATTCAGTTCAATAGTCTAATTATTAATTCTTTTAATTGCCCTTTTATCATTACAATATATATATATATATTATTCATGTATTATTTGTAATCTAAATCCCCTGTTTATTGTAAACGTCGCGTCTTGTTTCCCAACCGCATTCTATTTACAATTAAAAAAATTCCTAACCGAAACTGAGTGAATATTAACTGAAGCTGGAAAGTAGAGACGATCCGTTCTTCACAAGATTTACACCTTCGCCTTTCCGAGTCAGCCGTGATGAAGTTTCACTGCCCTCAAAAGTGGCTCTTCTATTTTATATTCCCGTATCATTGCCCTGGGACCAGAGATGTTTACACCCAGGGTAAACCACAGAGACGCGGCCTCAATGAATAAGAAGGGGAGAGACAAGCAAGTTGTTTCTTCCCCCCCCCCCTAGGATACTGTGGGGTCGAGTCATTGACCCTTGCTCCCTTCCATCCCCTTCGTTACTCGTCCCTCACTAAATCCTGTTTATCAGAGCCTTCCTGGTGGCCGTCCCCGGTCGTCATGTTGGCGTTAAAATATTCATCCACGCACGCGCATTCAAAAAGGAAGAAGAATGTTAAATTGTCTTTCCCCTTGTTCCTCTTACCCTTCTTCTTCTACACGAGTTATTTAAGGTAGAGAGACGCACTGCCGTCACTGTCACGTGATTTAACGTGATGTCCCCAAAAAGTGTGCGATGCTACCTGTCAATGTTGTCTTACGGGACCAGAGACACTCTTCTATCACGACTATGCACAGTCACGTGACGTCACGCCATGTCACGTTTTTCAGTCTGTATTCTGTTTTAAACGTTATTACAGGCCCTTGAGGATCCCTAGTCACTTTGTCCCAATAAAACCAAGGTATTATTTTACTTAATTACCTTAAGTAATGTTAATAATCCACTAAAACCTCACCATTATGAAGGCGTAACTCCTGACGTCTCCACAATGGTCGCTGCTACACTAATTTCTCATAGGAGGAAAGTTGTAGAGAATTTAATCCTCTTTTTTAACGCAGTATGGGGTTTCAAAAAATCATCTACAATTCACGTAAATGCGTTTATAATCAAATGACAGAAAGAGAAATAAGCGAGTTGTCATTATTTGATTGAATTGGAAATCTATCAACCCTACTTTTTAACATTTAATTTATTTATTTGATTGAATAAAAAATTTATTATTTTTATTTACGTCAAGGGTAGCTTTGTGAGGCCAGAGGAATTGTGATAGTCGCAGTACAAGGAAGGAATAAGATATCACGACGGTTGTTTACGTCAGCACAGGAACGTGGAAAACTCCTGCTCAGACAACGTGGGGGGTTCTCAGGTCACAGACAACCACTCAAGGTAATCTCATAGAGTCCAGTCTGGTGCCGTAATCCTGTAAAGCGATAACTTGCAATTCCAACCTCCACGAAAGTTAGACAACAACTCAGCCATCAAAACTGTTATTCGTAACTTCACCTAAATAATAATAATAAAAGACTCAAACGGCAGCCCCAGGTCAAAACCAGGAGGTCCTGTTTGCTCTCCAAATGACAATCGATCCATTTGAAAATTATATAAACGACCCCCTCAGTCAATAACGCGTTGCTTCGTTGCGAGAAAGACACTCAAAAATAATAGGAATAATTAATGTAGAATAAAGGTCCTCAACATCTTAAGACGCAGACAGGTTATTTCAGCGACGTCTGCAAAGACACCGAAGTCAGAAGTAACTTTGGACAGTTACGAATTGTGCGGAGAATAATAATGGAGTGATCTAGGAGGGAGACTAGGCGACATCGTGTGTGTGTGGCCCGTCTGCAAATTTCAGTAATTAAAAGTGACGTCGTCTTTAGGACTAGACTTAGAAAAACGGCCATATAATAAAACTGCGGTTCTTTAATAATTAAATGTGCAGAAAATTGGAAACTTCCGTCTGTTTGAGCCATGGATACCAATTTGACAGAGGTATGTTCGGGTTTACCTGGCCAGGTTTGAACGAAGAGTTAGATTATTCGTCTCTCGGAGGGCAGACAAAGTGACGTGTTATTGACTGAGGAAGCCGTTTACATATTTTAACGGAATATGTGTGTTTTTACAGAGCATCGTGTTGGTGACTGAGGGAGCCGTTTATATATTTCAATTCAAAAAGAGTGTTTTTCAGAGCAACGATGCGTCGTGTTGTTGACTGAGGGAGCCGTTTATATATTTTAAAGGAAAAATGTATGTTTTGTAGAGCAACGAAGCGTCGTGTTGTTGACTGAGGGAGCCGTTTATATATTTCAATTCAAAAAGTGTGTTTTGCAGAGCAATGCTGCGTCGTGTTGTTGACTGAGGGAGCCGTTTATATATTTTAATTCAAAAATAGTGTTTTACCAGAGCAATGAAGCGACGTGTTGTTGACTGAGGGAGCCGTTTATGTATTTTAATTCAAAAAGTGTGTTTTGCAGAGCAACGATGCGTCGTGTTATTGACAGAGGGAGCCGTTTATATATTTTAAGGGAAAATGTGTGTTTTGCAGAGCAATGAAGCGTCGTGTTGTTGACTGAGGGAGCCGTTTATATATTTTAATGGAATATGTGTTTTTTTGCAGAGCATCGTGTTGTTGACTGAGGGAGCCGTTTATATATTTTAATTCACAAAGTGTGTTTTAGCAGACCAACGATGCGTCGTGTTATTGACTGAGGGAGCCGTTTATGTATTTTCATGAAATATTTGTGTTTCGCAGACCAAGGAAGCAATTGTTAGTTACCACGGGAATCGAATATTTACTGTAATTAATTAAACTGTTGAAAATATAAAAATCGTTTGTATAAAATGAAGCGAATGAATCAGGTACTGCAGGAATCAGTTGACGGACAAAATGAAGTCACCTGGCGTGTGTCGGGTTTGAATCACCTTGACGAAACCAGCTACTAGGATTTCCAGAAACGTTTTAGTGTGATATTTATCTTATCACTTATTTCGGGCAGCTTCTTTACGTAATGCGTCTTCATCTTTACAGATACTTTTATATTTTAAAATTCATTTCCGTTGTGTTGGTGTGTAAGAAACCTCTGGGTCTTTGCTAGAGACGAACGTAACTTGCTACTCGCCATCAAAATAGAAGGCAGCGAGGTTATTAAAGAGAGGAAACCTCATTGTCCCACTCACACGGCTAATTTATACGTCAATTACCTGTCTGCGGTCCGCGAAAACGGCCATAAATTATGCAGATGGCGGCCGACGCTGACTAATAGCCCTGTTATTACGTAATAACCGCCAAGGGGGACCACAGCTGGGCACGTCTTTCAGTTAGCAGTTCCCCTTGCAGGCATGGATATGGGAGAGTGATTTATAACCAGGGCTGATACTTTGTGAAAGCTAATGGCGGAGGTTTATCGAATAATACAATATTAAACTAATTGGCCAATCAAAAGCGGAGCTTGATCAAGACGTTGAGAAAAAAAAGCTTTACGAGTATTTATAACCAACGTCTTATTAAACAGATTAGTTAATATAAATGCATTAAGATTTATGCTTTCAATATATAGGAATAGTGAGGATAGTTTTACTTATCCTTAAGAAAAATTATATATAATATTCAATAATGTGTGCCATAGTATTACAAATTACAGTTTGGTATCTTGGCAGATCTAATATTTTTATTTTATGATTAAGAACTATCTGGATGCCCGGGGTTGGGGTAATTACCTTAAATGAGTCAGTGATTCTCCTGGTACATTAAGAGAGTGAAGAATAATCCCGGTACCATAAGATTTACAATAATACTCCTGGTACCTTAAGAGGATCAACAATTTCCCGGTACTTAAAAAGTAAAAGTAGTCCCTTAAAATCTGAATGTCCTTAAAAGGCCACCCCCACCTCTAAAGGTGTTTTACCTATCCAGTGTTAGTTTCGTATCGTAAGTAACATGTGTACAAAAAGAATTCGCTGCACTTGTTTAACATTGTACGTGGAACATTGTTTTTCCCCATTCCAATCGACTGCTAGTGGGTTGACGTACAACCTTAAACCGCATAGTCGATTACCATAATCAGCGACATCCATAACCCCGGATTCGACTTCAATCTAGGTTTAATCGAGTTATTTTCTTGTAACGCCCCCTACAACCCTACCCCTAAGGGTGCTCCCCTCCTTTGTCGAAAGGGGTTGAAATAATTACAGACTGGAGGAGAATCCTGATTTTGATTAGAAAAATGTTGAGATTTTAGATGCAGAGAAAAACCTGTATAAACGCAATTTATCGAAAATGATGTACATAAAACTGACTGAGAAAACCATAAACTCACAATTAAATTAAGCCAAATTTACAAAGCTATAATTTGTTGTTTATGGATTTTAATGTTATTTTGTATAATTGTTAGTTTAGTAATTTCTGATGATGAGGGGGTTGCACATTTGTTTACGAGGCACGTCCCAAGGTCACAAGGACTGATCGTAATTACCTAAGGGATTTGGCAATTTTTTTTTTAGGGTTGGTAATCCTCTTCAGTTCTGCTGCGGCCGCACTCGTGTGTAGTTTGTGAACAAGTGCCTCGGAAAAACTTCTAAAGTTTGTGTGTTTTTTCTCTCTCAATAGGATGTGAAATTAGGTTTTAACATTTTTAGCATCTTCAGGTGAGTGTTTCTTAGTTTCATCGTGTTGATAGTATAATATTTTTTTTGTTCAACCACTTTTATAAATTCATTGGTTTTTTGATAATACAACTTTATTTTGTTGCAATTTCTCAGCAGGAAAGACCCGATGAAGGTACAAATACGTACCGAAACGTTGTCGTAAGTAAGTAAAATATTGTCTGATATTTGTCGAAAAAACTGCGTTATTTTTACTGTAGAAACGACATCGGGAGAAACACTATCAATCTCATTGTCGTGAAACATATTTATCCGTGTTCGAAATTTGTTCAAATTTGCTCCACTGGTGTGTAGATTTGTATAAGGAACAAACAATCGCTCTGTTTTATTTATTAGATAGAAGATTAGTGGTGGACATTTTCTAAGATACTAAAACGGCCGATAATTGCATCGAAAGAAAATTTTTCAGGGTCATTGAGATTCGAAAGCGTTTCTCCCGATGTTGTTTGTGTATAATTTCAACACGTTTCGGCTTGGGACGGTAGCTACCTTAGGTCGGAGTCGAATCCGGGGGTTATGGATGTCGCTGATTATGGTAATCGACTATGCGGTTTAAGGTTGTACTTCAACCCCCCGCCTAGGAGTCGGTTGGAATGGGGGAAAACAATGTTCCGCGTACAATCTTAGGGAATTCTTTTTGTATAGATGTTACTTACAATACGAAACAAACCCTGGATAGGTAAAACACCCTTAGAGATAGGGGTGGCCTTTTAAGGACATTCAGAATTACAGGGACTATATTTACTTTTTAAGTACCGGGGAAATTTTTGATCCTCTTAAGGTACCGGGGGTATTATTGTGTGTCTCATGGTACCGAGATTATTCTTCACTGTCTTAATGTACCAGGAGAATCCCTGACTCATTTAAGGTACCGGGAGGATTTTTTTTACTCTATTAGCGTACGGAGACTCTTTTTTGACTCTCTTAACGTAATGGAACGATTTTTGTCTTTCTCAAGTCAGTATTTTTGACTCTCTTGAGGTATGGCAAATAATTTTGATTCATTTTTAAGGTAACGCTAGTGGTGTTGTTGTTTTTTCACTCTGAATGGTACCGGTAGTTTTTTTTTGACATCTAGAATATTTAACCCTCTTTAGGGTCCTGGGAGTATAATTAACTCTCTCAAGGTACTGCATTTATTTTTGACTGTTTAAGAGTATCGATAATATTGGTATCGGGAGTATTTAGGCTTCTGTAAAGGAACTGACGAACTGAGCAGTCCCTCTGCATAGGGTTAGGTTAAATCGCTTCTTGACTATAAGATTAATGTTGAATTTAACATCTTTTCGGGATCGTATAAATAAAGACCCGGGCAACGTCGTGCATACACAAGATTGTATAATCGCGGAAAAGTTGTGTGTTCGACAGAGAAAAAATAGATCCCTGGTTTATTAATGGAAAATCGTCTATTATATCGATACGCCGGACAAATCCCTATGCTAATTGGTTTTATTCTGTTTTCCCATTGTCGTTGCTGCCTTATTGTTACGCCCACCCTTCGGCTCTCCCATTGTCGTTGCGTTTTCCTCGCTTTTGACTTTTTGTCAACTGACAAGTGCAGTTGTGTCGCTCTAGGCTCTTCTTAGCACCTCACGAAAGGGACAAGGATCCCAGAAACGTATTTTTTTGTCTGTATTTGGCTATCTTTCTTATTCATTATTTTCAATCAGACGTAAATTTTTTCAGTTAATGTTCACGGTTACCATTTCTATATTTCTATTAACGTTAAACGGTGAGAGTAGGAGGAAAAATGAGTAGTTTAGGCTCAGTGTAAATATTGTTTTATTACGACATACAAACTACAAATACGTAAATGGCAGAAATAATAATAATACTAGTAAAATAATAGTTATACAGTCGAGTCAACGTAGGGGCTGGAGGTGGTTGGAAGCGGGATACAGGGGGAGAGAAGGGAAGTGGGGGTGGGATTTTCTTTATTGACACTCACACATACAACACTTTATTTCCTCTCAATGTTAAATTAGTTACACGACGATGTCGACGACCGCAGCGCCGACTGTGCGCCAGTCAGCAAGCACACTTCCTTCCGGAGCGAGGTTCCGACGTCTCACCACGCGAGCTGTTGCTTGCTTGCTTGGATGGTGGTGACTAGAAACGCGACTACTGACTGATGAAGGGCGTGGGCGGCAACGGCGGCGACTTTGTACTTAGCGTGGGCGGAGGGTGGGCTCCCTGTCCCGGTGACGTCACATGCGCGGGGAGCCGCCGCTGTTGACGGCGATGTACACGTTGCCTCTGGCGTCCGAAGGCTCGTCACGCTGCTTCTGGACTGGAAACAAGAGAGGGCGCTCGGTTAACACCAAACCTTTCGAATAAAGTGGCCATTAATAATTAAATCATGCAATTAATTCCTTTGATGAATGTAGTCCGACTGTTAGTTTGAATATCATTAAAGAAACAGCACTTCCAGTCGCCAAAAATCCATTTAATTTATTTGCATTATATATACAATTCAGAGCCCTTCGGCATAATTCAGTAACATGCTACATGTGGTGGCAACTCCCCTTTAATAGCATAGGAAGGGATTTGAAAGAGGGCATGCGGAAGGATAGAGGAAGGTAGCCAAGGGTTAACTAGGGCCCCCGGGCTGTGGTTTAAGGATCCTACCCGGCAAAGTGATTGCAGGACAAACCCTAGAAAAACTTGCATCAGGTAGATCGGGCATTGGGTACTTGTCCCACGACCTTCCGATGGCGGGAGAGAGATTTGCTGTGGGTTGCAGCTTTCCCCTCGCCGTGCCTCGACCGGTTTAGGAAGCAGCTGGCCGACTGTTCCAATAGGAATAGCTGACAACTCTTACCGTATGCCCATACACCTCTCAAAACAGGCCGAGGTGCCTCTGCTTGTGGGAACCTTAGTTAAAAAACGGAGAGAGGAGAAGACATCCCCAAATGTAGCCCTCCCTGTCTCTCCAGAAATGTTCTCAGTCCTCATCTGCAAACTATATTATTCGGGAAGCAAACTAAATAAGGCAAAAAAAAGACTCATTACAACGAGACGACTTCAACAGGGTATTCACACAAGCGTATCGTGTGAGGAGTGACGTGTTAATTCCCCGTTGAAAGGTTGGACACGTCACGGTTAAGACAGAGGTGGGCCGTCAGAAAGTAATCCAGAGACAGAAGAACCAGACGTTGAGGCTGAATAAGGTCAGGAACCCACGAACCATTTGAGTTAATTAACAGGAAAACTGGTGAGCCATGGGAAGTTCAGCCAAACGGTTCCCGGAAACTCGAGAATCCGTCTACAGAAATTACAGCGAGACCCGGGCCAGGACGAAGGCCGGCGCCGTGTGCATTAGACGAAGGTAAAGCCACGAGACAATGATGGCTCCTTGCTGGTTTTCCCACGCGGTCACGGAACTTGTGAAAAAAATCCAGCAGACGACTTGATCACCGCAGGAAAGAGACGGTCTCCCTCATTTCACTCGGCGCCTAAGACACACAGACGTCGGAGGTCTACAACCCTTACAGAAGCTTCGTTGGACCACGGACAATGCGTCCATGGAACTGCACAGGTGGTCAACAATCTGAAGGGACTGGACACATCAGGGTGGGAAGAATATATCGAGACGGTGGCGGACCGCCTACAGTAAGTACATCCAGATCTGGCTCGTAAAGGGTAAAGAAGGCTCCACCTTGTTTGCTGGTCCACTACAACGTCAACAAGAGATTAAACCTCGGATGGAGCACTTTACTTTGGAGAGTCGCTGGATGCTGTTTGACCGGCCGAAGGGGCTACAAAAGTTAGAAGTAGCACAAAAGGTGCAGTTGCAGCGATCTGAGGTGGTAATTACCTGGAAGGACACTTGGCCAGACTTCTCAACTGTAAACCCACGAGACCATGACGAAGACAGGCGGGACCAAGGACTTCAAAAGATGACACAACCAGTAAAAAAAAACCCGAAATCTAGAGAAGGGAAAAGTGAGACTGACGACAAGAAAACCTGCCTTTAATTTCATCCTAATAAATTACCGACAAATGAATTATTACTAGAAATTAAATACCGGGGACACGTGTAAAAGAATACAAGGGAAATTGAAGGCAGTTTAGAACCTTCTGAGGAAAATAAAATAGGAGAAAATTTACCGCGTCTGACAAAACGAAAGAGCGCAGTGTTGTTTTAAAAAAATATATTTGATGGTGCTGACTTGGATATATTTGGAACATCCTTAATTCAGATTCATACGGCTGAAATGAAATAGTTTTCGTGATTCCAATTTTTTTAGGGTAACAGGCTACACGAGGGTAATCCACATGGTGGCAACTCCCCTTTAATAGCATAGGAAGGGATTTGAAAGCGGGGATGTGGAAGGGTAGAGGAAAGTAGCCAAGGGTTAACTAGGCCCTCCCGGGCTGTGCTTTAAGGCATTCGCCTAAAACTTATTCCGAGAAAACCCTAGAAACACCTGCATCAGGTAGGTCGGGCATTGTGGTACTTGTCCCACGCCCTTCCCTGGATGGCGGGAGAGGGGTTTTCTGTGGGGTCGCAGCATTCCCTTCTCCGTGCCTAGACTAGTTTAGGAGGCAGCTGGCCGACTGTGCCAATAGGAACAGCGAACAACTCTTACCGTATGCTCAAGGTCTGTGACCCCGGAACATACACCTCTGAAAACAGGCCGAGGTGCCTCGGCATGTGGGAGCCTTGGTTCAAAAAACCAGAGAGATGTGAAGGCATCCCCAAAGGTAGGCTCCGCCATAGCTCTGGGAAGGTTCACCTGCGAGAGAACTCTCTCGCAGGCTTTTGTATTCGCTCGTGTTTCCAACCTCCGGGCAGGAATTTACGACAAACGGACGACGTTTCGACTGCTATATCCGTCATCATCAGACGATCTTGTAAAAAATATGCATTTGATATGGTGAATATAAGGGTTATTGGAGGCAACACTTGCGACGTGTGGGCCGGTCTAATATTAATGACGTCGGAAATAGGGTGTCGAAACGTCGAGGGATTGTCGACGAAGAAAGAGGCACGTAACAGGACTTCGCTGTTGGAGAAGATGAAAAATAAAATGAAAAACAGACCAAAAGCAGTCGAAGATTATGTCGAATTTAGGCAGGGTTGTTAATTTTAAACTAATAGAAATAATTAAATTTTTTCAAGGTTGAAAAAGACAGTAACAAGAAGTAAAAAACTAAAGAGAGGGAAAAATAGATTGGATACTGTTCAGTCGAATCAAGCAGACCGTTTACTGATGATGTGAACTGTCTTAGCTGATGGCGAAATCATCTTTTACCGTACGACACCTAACATTCCCGTACAATTTATTTGATATGTTCTTCATTTTCATTCCGTTTCGTTTTTCCTGTGGATTTCTCTCAAACTCGTCCCAGACGAGAAACGAAGCGGAAATCCTCCACAAGAATAACCAATATTCCAATCAGAGAAATCCTTTCGAACCTGGATCTGCGGCTGAGCGAAAAAAAGGAGTAGGAGTGCCGCGTCCGGGACTCGACCTCGTGTCCTTGAAGCCACAGACAGAGGTCGTGATTCAGCGATTCCTCTGCAACAATGAGGTGGTTCTTTCTCTCTTTCTTTCATCGCCGACGACAGTTTCTCATCACTAATAATCTACCCCCCCCCCCCCCGCCCCCCTTGTGGCTTCTTGGAGGCTGCTCAACACCTACGTGAGTTTTCCTTTCCTGTGAGGTCTTGGTGTATAATGACTAGAGTAAACTTTCAAGTTGCTGTAAACGACGTATTCTGGTTGATCCAAGGAGAATGTTTGTGTAAGAGGCCCAGAGGAAGCTACTTGCTGTTACTGCACTTCCAAGAATAACCAGACTCATTTGCTGGTCCTTTAAACCCACAGAGATGGCGCAGTGAACAATTTTAGGGCCTGAAAAAATTTAAACTTCTGTTAATAAAAACAAGACCAGCTGACTTTCTCTTTCTGGGACAATCTCAGCGTTTAAATGAATAGAGTTCCAGGGGAGATTCTTGCGGAAACGTTTTGTGGATCTAGCAAAAGTGACCTGGGATTTTATTTAACTCCTTTAAGAGACTGTAAATGCACCATCAGCCGTTGACCAGCAGGAGGGCAATTGGTCTGATGGATGAGAACAAATTTTGACAGTCTTTACTGTGTGGGTTCGTCGGCCAGTTTATTACAGGGCTTGGAGGCCTCTGACATGCCTAATGTCTAATGACGCCAAGCTCTGTCGTCGAGGACCAAAGAGTCCAACGAATATTCCTGAGGTAACGGCAGTTGAAACTATGGTAAATGAACAAGTGGGATTAATATCGTTACACCAAATGACTTTCCCGCTGTCAGATGATGAAGTCGAGATTGTCAAATCAGTAGAATCACAACCAAACTGGTCAATACCCCGAAGCCTGCGAGGGTTATTCTCTCGCAGGTAACCTGCGAGGGATGTTCTCTCGCAGGCAGAACCTTTTAGGAGAGATACGAAGGGGCTACCTTTGGGTACGCCTTTTCCTCTCCGGTTTTGAACTAAGGTTGCCACAAGCCGAGGCACCTCGGCCTGTTTTGAGAGGTTAATTTTTCTGGGGTCGCAGACCTTTGGCATACGGTAAGAGTTGTCCATTGTTCCCATTGGAATAGCCGGCCAGCTGCCTCCTAAACTGGTCGAGGCACGGAGAAGGGAATTCTGCGTCCCCACAGCAAACTCCTCTCCCGCTATCGGAAGGGCGTGGGACAAGTACCCAATGCCCGACCTACCTGATGCAGGTTTTTTTAGGGTTTTCCTGCATTTCTTTAGGCGAATGCCGGGTAGGATCCTTAACCCATAGTCCGGGGCCCCTAGTTAACCCTTGGCTACCTTCCTCTACCCTTCCACATCCCCCCTTTCAAATCCTGTTGCCCTAAAAAAACAACCAATGGTCGCCACAAGGAAGCCTGCAAGAGGATTCTCTCGCAGGTGAACCTTCCCAGAGAGCTCTGACGGGGGCTACCTTGGGATTGCATTCACAACTCTTTGTTTTTTTTAAACTAAGGTTCCCACAAGCCGAGGCACACCTCGGCCTGTTTTGAGTGGTGTATGTTCCGGGGTCATAGACCTTGGGCATACGGTAAGAGTTGTTCGCTGTTACCATTGGAACAGTCGGCCAGCTGCCTCCTAAACTGGTCGAGGTACGGAGATGCGAAAGCTACAAACTCCTCTTCCGCTATCGGAAGGTCGAGGGGCAAGTACTCAATGCCCGACCTACCTATGCAGGTTTATCTAGGTTTTGTCCTTGCATCACTTTTAGGCGAATACCGGGTAGGATCCTTAAACCATAGCCCGGGGGCCGTAGTAAACCCTTGCTCCCACCTTTCCGCATCCCCTCTTTCACACCTGTTCCTATGCTATAGAAGAGGAGTTGCCAGTATGTGGATTACCCTATACATAGAAAACCATTGGTTGATATCAAGATGAGGGAAAATCCTGAGTATATTAAGATAATACAATAATTATATGTCCAGAAAAATAGATAATAAAATATTAAGAAATACCAATTGGTGGACCTTATCAAGCGAACCAAAAATCATCCAGTTTATGTTCACGTGATAAGGTCCACCAATTGGTTGCGAGGTTTTTAAAAATATTTTTAATTGTCTTTTTCTCGCCATAGAATTATTCTGATATTGATTTTAACACACATACTAATTTATTGTAAATGAATTTAATTTTTGGATTCATCTCCGAATGGATGCAGTGAGGAATAAATGATTAAAAAGTTAAAAGATGAGGTCAACTTCAGTTAAAACCGTTCATATCATCCGTAGAGGATCTCTTGAGGTATACAGGGAAAGAAAAACCCTGGTGACGGTGATGAAGACCTTGTGAGACACAACGGAAGAATTTTGCTTCCTATAATCCGTGCATATGGTGCGTTTGGTTCATCGTGAGGATTTTCCTCGGTTATCTCATCCTCGGACGGGAAGGATTACCAGTTTTCACCAAGAGGTCAGGTATATTCCCCGTTTTCTGTAGGACTTGTTATTGAGCTTTGTAATGAACGGTTTCATTTGATGATTTTGTCTCACTATCGATTCTGCTTGATGGACGGTCAGACGGTCAAACCACCAATCAACAACAACCAATGATTGTTAAAGTAAACCGGATGACGGTTACCGTTTGTGTATCGTCACCGTCAAGCGCAGGGGTTGGAGTGGGATCCCCTTGGTGATCAGCTGGGCACGGTAGACAGATGACGCACTTCCGGTCGGGTTTTATTTAGGGTGTCTGCCAGTCTCGTCACCACTGCTAGGGTTTCCTCCCTCTGTCTGAAGCCGCGTCGCATCCATCGTCCTCACCTCGTCTATCTCCTAGGCTATTTCGACCGTTGAATTGAGGAGCAGGTCGATTAAAATACCCTAAATAACGTTAACTTCCTCTTCTCGATGATACGCAGTCGTCCTTGAAAAATGGATCGTATTCGAAAATCCTCCTTCATATTCATGGATTCATAGGATGAGGAGAATGTAAATGGATGGACGCGTAAAAAAATATTTTATTATGAGGTCTTATTGCGAGACAGTTGCATTTTTCCGGGCCGGTTAAGAAGTATAGTTGAATTTTTTTTGGAGGAGCAGGGGACAAATAGCAGTTTCAGAGAGGCTCAACTGACCTTATTGACACAAGTGTCGCAGGGTCCGATCAGTTTCTGGAAGTCATAATAATACGTTTTCAGCGATTGCAGTTCCTTAGCTGCTTCTCTTGAGCTCTTCTCTTCATTCCTCCGTAATCATCCCCCTACTTTATGACATCAATCATTTGATTTTTCTTCCAGCCCGGTCCTCATCGAAACAATTTATTTTCAAAACATGACCACATTAGTTTTTATTTCTCTTTAAAAACTTCGCCTCTTCTCCTACTATCCGTAAAACCTCCTCATTCCTCACCTTATCTAACTACTTTGATCCTCAGCATCTCTTCTCCACGTTCACGCCTCAAAAACCTCTCCAATCATTCTGTGATGTCGTTTTAAACATTGACCATGTCCCACAAACGTATAAAAGGACACGAAACATCTTTTATTTAAATAGATATATTAAATTTGGCATCTTACCGAAATAAGAATTTTTTTCAAATTTGTAATCTTGGAGGCGCACGCGAGCAATACCATTAACACGTCCGTTAAACAGGGGGAAGAAACTTATAGAGAAATTTTAACTTATGTATATCATGTTAACTTTTATTCTTTCTAAAAAATATATTCTGATTTTCTACAAATTTAAATTTAATGATTTTTATTTTGCAATTTATTTTTTTCAAAGTTTGTGAAGTGTTTAGATAATTTTATTTTTAGGTAGAAGAAAATAATTATACCGTTCTTAACACAAATTTATTTAGGCTATTCTAAAAGCCTTCTAATGGGTGCAAAAAAAATTCCTCAAAAACAGTTGCTGCGGGTAAATGATTTTTTTTTCAAATAATTAATGAATCAGAATAAATTTTTGTGGTCTTGTTTTGATGTTTCTTACCTCTCCTTATAAAAGTTTCCCTCCCAAGCTTATCCGGTATTACATCTTTTCCACGTGTTGTTGTTTGCCCTGACTCCTTAGAGCTGAATGAGAATTTCTTATCGTGTGTGTGTGTGTGTTTTTTTAAAGTGACGAAACTGGAAGAACGTGCGACTTTTTTTGATGGAGAAATCGAAACAGAGGAGCTGTTCTCGGTGATGAACTGTGTCGGTGATGCTGGCGGCGCGGGACGTCGAGGGACGACATGAAATTAAGGTAACAAATTAAATAAGTCTCTTATTAAGGATTAAACACGTACGGCAAGTATACGGTTAAGAGTTGTCCACTGTTCCTATTGGAATAGTCAGCAAGCTGCCTCCTAAACCGGTCCAGGCACGGAGAGGGGAAAGCTGTGACCCCACAGCAAACTCCTCTCCTGCCATCGGAAGGACGTGGGACAAGTACCAAATGCCCCACCTTCCTGATGCAGGTTTTTCTAGGGGTTTCCCTGCATCACTTTTAGGCGAATTGCCGGGTAGGATCCTTAAACTATAGCCCGGGGGCCCTAGTTAACCCTTGGTTACCTTCCTCTACCTTTCCGCATCCCCCCTTTCAAATCCCTTCCTATGCTATTAAAGGGGAGTTGCCACCACGTGGATTCCCCTCGTGTAGCCTGTTACCCTAAAAAAAATTACCAAACCAAGGCAGTTCGCGAGATAATATTTTTTGTATTTGACAACAACATGTTTTTATTCCCCCCCCCCCCGGTAACATTGAGGCCAACGGCCACTGTTGGTTGAGGCAGGACATCCTTGAGACTCAACCTACAAGCAGCTGGTCGTTTTTCCCGCCCCCCCCCCCCGCCCCATCCTCTCTCACGCGAAGGTAATCAGCAGACCATCAACAACGCCACCGGCGGGGCAACCAAAAGCGAGTTTCGCACGAATGTCGTTGCTCCGTCACGTGACGGGCATTCTTCGTATTCTTCTTTCGGCTCTGGCACACACAAACATACTAATAAAAAGAAGAAGGATGAAACTCACGTAAAAGCTGAAGCCATCCAGCGGCCACGTGACTTAAAGAAACAAGCAAGGTAATAAATCTCACGTGAGTGAGTTATGTAGTAGGTTTTTATGAAGCACTTCACACTTAAAGCCAAAATTACGTAGCTTACAGAATCCCTTACCCTGATTGTAATTCCTACTACATAGGGCAGACCCAAAGGTCGTATCAAGGAACACGTGGCTGATATCAAACTTCCCATTGACGAACAATCCTCATGTCATCAATTCCAACATTCGTTTGGTTGGCAAGATGCTAAGATTTTAGACGTTGACTCCAGCAAGGTTAAGTATTCCAGAATTATATCGGAGATGCTTCGTTTTGAATCAAACACCACAGCAACTGCCGTACAAACTGTCACGATGAAACTGAACACTGACTATGATCCTTTATTATTACACCTTCTTCGTTGTTTTTTTTCTATTCGATTTTTTGCTTTGCTTTTGAATTGGTCACCTCGTGGTTACTTGGGAGTTAGAAAGTAATATAGCTCTGTCAGGTTCCCACAAGCCGAGACCTGTTTTGAGAGGTGCATGTTCCGGGGTCACAGACCTTGGGCATACGGTAAGAGTTGTTCTCTGTTCCCATTGGAACAGTCGGCCAGCTGCCTCCTAAACTGGTCGAGGTACGGAGAAGGGAATGCTGCGTCCCCACAGAAAACCCCTCTCTCCCACCATTGGAACGGCGTGGGACAAGTACCCAATGCCCGACCTACCTGATGCAGGTTTTCTAGAGTTTGTCCTGCATTCCTATTACGCGAATGCCGTGTACGATCCTTAAATCATAGACCGGGGGCCCTAGTTAACCCTTGGCTACCCTTCCGCGTCCCCCCTTTCACATCCCTTCCTATGCTATTAAAGGGGAGTTGCCACCGTGCGGATTTACCCTCATGTAGTCTGTTACCTAAATAAAAGATTGTATACCACAACTCTCTTTAGGCTTAGGAGGATGATCAGAAAGAAAATTGAGTAAACGTCCTATGGAAGTTGATGAGAATGGTAGAGTTGTGAATGGATCAATTCAATGTCACGAGTAAATTGGGATGATAATTATTGAAGGTAAGGTTAATATTTAAGGACTAAACAATACAAAAAACAATGTCATTTACGAATCTGATGTAGCAAAGAGGCTGGACAGAAAGACAAGACCGGACATTCATTTGATTGGCAAACATCTTCGACACCAACCAGCGTAACAGTTCCACCATTATATAGAAAAAAAATGCTTCATATTAAATCCAACATCACTGCAGTTAACATACCAACGGTTACTGTGTTAGCCTTGGTTTTGGGTTCGTCATTTCCTGGTTTCTTGTTTGCTGTTGTGTTGTTCTGTATATAACGGGTCTTCCTTTACTTTAATCACCTGACGAAAGTAACAAGCATTCCAGAAACGTTGTGGCGTTGTATTTAATCTAACACTTATTTTTGTCTGCTATTTTTAACAACGTATTTATATAATTAATGTACCTTTAACACAGATGTTTTTAAAATTTAATTTGAAAATAAACTATAAGTGGGTCGGTTCCTTAACACTTCGCCTATTTCCCCATTCAGAGGACCTTATCTCCTGAGGAAGTTTAACTAACTTGTAATCCATCAGGTTTCCACATGTTGACACGCAATGGTGGATGATGAATGTTCTTCATCAGCGTCGCAGTATTTTTCTCTCTGTATGTGAGGATGGTTTTACTTTTGACATGTTCTCCAGTGGTGTCAAATGTGATTCACGGAGTCACGAGTATGCGTCGGAAAAACCCCTGGGGAATCAGCAGAAGGACCAGGAGGTAAGAATAGTAGTTGTCCAGGAGGGTCGCGACGGCAGATGGTGGTGAAGAGGACGACTGTGAGCTGAAGGCGGGGCCTGGCAGAGCGACGCATGAAAAGGATTCGTAAATATCTGCTGTGGACTCAAGCAGCAGCTGTTGGTTCCTCCTCGTCAGGAGTAGGTAAATATTAACTACTCTACGCCAAGGCCACAAAAGACGTCTTCACGGCGGTGGAAACGCTCGAAGAACAGTCCCAAACCTACTCACGTCTCTCAGCAAGAGGGGGGGGGGGGGGAACCTCACATCTATCTCTAAATCCTTACAACAGCGACCACGTGGTCATTAACACGACAACCTCTTTCCTGGAAACGGTCTGGGTTATTATCTCCTCTCATCCTCGTCAAACAACTGTTTTTTCCCCTTACTCACTCTTGACATTCCTCTGTAATCGTCACTGACATCTACTCACGTGTGGCAACATTCTCTCTCTGGAAAAATATCCCTGTCCTTGAAATTTATTGGCAATGAAACTGGTAGAGTTGTGACTCGTGAGGTTTTTTTTAAAAAATAAAGTCCTGCATCACTCTCAAGCGACACGTTTTACGAGGATAACTATGCAAAAGTGCTACAACAGCGACAGTGTTACCAACACTCTGCGGCGAATGAACCTACCCGTAAGCACGTCTATGTAGAAGCTTATAACTAAACGTTTCTTGTAATGTATTTCCTTACCCAGAAGCTGCTCGAGGTAGGCGCACTCTGCGGACGTGGAGTCCATCAGAGAGCTCGGAGACATGAGGCTCAGCTGCGCGGACAACTCCTCCACATCTGCAACAACAACGGAAAAACAACTCCTTAGAAACAAAAGAAGAGAACCAGTCTTGGTACCAACAAAACGACAAGCAATAATAATATTCCGTAACACTCCGATGGTCTGAGAACTTGTCGACCATAGTGACTACCACTTTGGACTAAAGAGAAAGAAGAAAAATTGACTTCCCGGACGATACTCTGAATAAATTACTGGGGCGATGACGCAAAAGGGCTGCTGATCATTCGAGAATCCCACACGTCACCAACGTCAGGACCAATCACAATTCAGCACGATCGATAACTCTCAGCACCATCCGTAAGCCCCGCCACGTCACATGGAAGGAACAGACGGACCTCTACTGTCTCGGCCACATATTCATTATGAAGATGACGGAACTTGCCCTCGAAACGAGTATTTTTTTTATTCAGATACTGACGCTGTTTGAAGACTAAAGAACAGGTAATTCAAAAAAAAATTTGATAAGGAAAAATATATAGCCTGTTGGCTATTAGAAAAAAAATCAACGACGTCACGCAAAGAGCTTCACGACGCGCATATGAGACAGAGCGATATGGACACGAGGGTAACAGGAAAGTCGGATCCTATTTTTAAACGTAACAATGTCACCGGGTTCTGAGCAATTTGCAGGCAAAAAAAACTACTACGCCCACCGTAAAACCAATATCCAAGGTTCAACTTGAAGTACTTTACCACCTCTCTCTGGGATGGTTTGAAAGACCGCGTTTCATCTAAACAGATCGTAACGGTGTGACGTCACATACATGAAAGATCTTCACATTAAAATACATTATATATATATATTGATTAATCTTTTCTCTTGTTTCTGAACCACGTCAGAGCCTGAAAAAGACGACCAGTTCCGTCATCAGCGTGATGAATTTCAGGTTAAGCAAGGAAGGTCCTGTATATAAACTGGAGGTCCGCCAGTGCGTGACGTTGCGGGTTTCGATTGGTTGCGTCAAGTTATTGACGTGGTGGTGATCTGTGATTGGCCATGACATAGTAGGTCTCATATTCGTCAGGAAGCTTACGGCGTGGTGTCATAGATGTCGGACCGGATACATAAACAAAGGATTTTCAATTACCTCTGTTATACTTTTGAAACCACGCCAGTGAATCAATTAAAATAAGTACACGTTTCGAGGGTCAGTTCCGTCATCTTCAAGGTGAATTGAATTTGACGCCAAGTTTCTGAAAGACCCCAGATGTCTCTCCGTACGTTCCATCTGACGTGGCTGGGATTACTATTGGTGCGCAACTTATCGACCGTGCTGAACTGTGATTGGTCTTGACGCTGATGAGGTGTTGGAGTCTTTAATGGTCAGCAGCCCTTTTTGCAGCATCGACTTGTAAGCCTTCTGGAATATATTCTGGAGTATCATCCGGGAAAGCACTAATCTTCTTTGTTCTTTGGACGAAAGTGGTAGGTTCGGGGACCAGTTCCGTCATCGTCATGATGAACTAGAAGTCGAGACCGTAGAGGTCTGTCTGTACCTTCCATCTGACAGACGTGGCGATAGGGGCGCTAGTTATTGACCGTTCTGAATTGTGAAAGGTGCTGACTTTGATGACGTGATGGACTCTTGGATGGTTGGTCAGACCTTTTGCGTCATCGAGTTACAAGCCTTTTTGGAATTTATTGAGAGTATCATCCGGGAAGCAGTGTTTTTTTCAGAATGGTCACCCGCATTTCCGTAGTCAACATTGCAAGTTATCTCTGGTTGAGCCCAGTCCCTCTTCGCTGTTACCAAAGATGAGGAAGACCCAAGCCTCTTGTAAGTTATTCACGGTGTTATCCGTGATGGAAAGTGGCCCTGAAATAGACACGTCATCAACGTCGGACAGAAAGAAATGGGAAAATATGTCAGTGTTCAGTCGCAGACCGCAGTGGAGCGTCGTCCATTAGTTGATTAGGAGCGCTGATGACGTATTCTTGACAGACTGAAGAACGAGGCGCCGTGTTTTGGCAGCGGACCCGCTTCCATGGCAAGGAGGAATGGCCTCGCCCTCGCCTCGTGCCTTCTGCATACCAAATACACGCTCGCACTCATGCATCAGTGTCACATAAGCTGCTCGGAGGATATAAGGACAGAGACGCACGGGGGCCATTCACCAAGAAGACGGGCGGACAACATGATCCTCGCTGAGACCCAACCTACAACCTCACTTTGAATGGTGACGTCACTAGACTAAAATATTGCCACGGTGACCGTTGAACTTCTTTGCTGCTCCATCTGGCTGACTAAGATCACATTCTAAAGTTCCCTCAGGTTTCCCGACCAATTTTTCATCAGTTTTACAACATGTTCTTTCTAACCACTGAACATGGAATCAGTACCGAACAGACCAGATTCCCACTTTTTTCTTTATGTCTTCTTGTCATCGTTTTGGGTTCCAATACAAATCTATATGAATTATACAATCTACGTCGATTGGACGGGAGTATCAGAAGTCAAAGAAAACAAACGTTTATTTCTGAGTCTCCTTGATCCACTTTTCCACAGCGACGTTGAACTGCTTTGATACTCACTGCATCGTGATCCATAAACGCGCAGATTCAACCTCTTCAATGTTGCCAAATCGTTTTTACCATCGAGCAGATGTTTGTTTTTCAGGTTTGGAAAGAGAAAATAATTTGAGGGAGGCTAAATCTGGGGAATAGGGGTGCATGAGGGAAGCAATTCATTGAATTTTCGACCATCGCAATAACAGATGACGTGATGATGAAAGAAAACTTCCATTCTTCTTGATTTCGTCAACTCAATACGCTGAAATAAGGTCGCATGATACTCGCAGTTGATTGGTTTTCCACTTTTAAGAAACGTCACCCGGCGGCCCCTCCGCATCCAAAAATATATTGAAGGGAAGCCTGCGAGAGGATTTCTCGCAGGTGAACCTTCCCAGAGAGCTCTGGCGGGGGCTACCTTTGGGGATGCTCTCACATCTCTCTGGTTTTTTTTTAACTAAGGTTCCCACATGCCGAGGCACCTCGGTCTGTTTTGAGAGGTGTATGTTCCGGGGTCGCAGACCTTGGGCATACGGCAAGAGTTGTCCGCTATTCCTATTAGAATAGTCGGCCAGCTGCCTCCTAAACAGGCCAAGGCATGGCGAGGGGTAAGCTGCGTCCCCACAGCAAACTCCTCTCCCGTCATCGGAAGGGCGTGGGACAAGTACCAAATGCCCGACCTACCCGATGCAGGTTTTTCTAGGGTTTTCTCTGCATTTCTTTAGGCGAATGCCGGGTAGGATCCTTAAACCATAGCCCGGGGGCCCTAGTTAACCCTTGGCTACCTTCCACTAC
This sequence comes from Zhengitettix transpicula, assembly GCA_037074705.1. Taxonomy (NCBI): domain Eukaryota; kingdom Metazoa; phylum Arthropoda; class Insecta; order Orthoptera; family Tetrigidae; genus Zhengitettix; species Zhengitettix transpicula. The sequence continues at coordinate 249,680,241 of CM073590.1, read as the reverse complement.
CCTTTCGCATCCCCCCTTTCAAATCCCTTCCTATGCTATTAAAGGGAAGTTGCCCAATGTGGATCACCCTCATGTAGCCTGTTGCCCTAAAAAAAAAAACCCTCCGCATCCCCCCTTTCAAATCCCTTCCTATGCTATTAAATGGGAGTTGCCCACCGTGGATTACCCTCGTGTAGCCTGTTGCCCAAAAAAAAACCTGGAACCCCTTCCCCATCCCCCCTTTTAAATCCCTTCTTATTCTACTAAAGGGGAGTTGCCGCCTCGCGGATTACCCTCGTGTGTAGCCTCTAACTCTAAAAAAAATCTTTCAGCAGATGGAACCGTCTTCGCCTTCTTTCAGTCCTTTGTTTTGACTGTCTCAGGTGTGAAGTAATGGACCCATGGTTATGAAAAACTCCATTTTATTACTGTGAATCCTCACGACGCTGCCTCTTGCAAGCGGTTTTTTTCGAGTAACAGACTACATGAAGGTAATCGACATGGTGGCAACTCCACTTTAACAGCATAGGAAGGGATTTGAAAGGGGGGGGGTGTAGAAGGGTAGAGGAAGGTAGTCAAGGGCTAACTAGGGGCCCCCGGGCTATCGTTTAAGGATCCTACCCGGAAATTCGCCTAAAAGTGATGCAGGGAAAACCCTAGAAAAACCTGCATCAGGTAGGTCGGGGTCTTGGGGACTTGTCCCACGTCCTTCCCTGGATGGCGGAAGACGGGTTTGCTGTGAGGACGCAGCTTCTGACTGGTGCACTTTCAATCGACATCCCATTTTGTGCACTTTAGGCTCCATCATTTTTGCCTTGGTAACTTTATTTGGGTCGACCACTAGAGATGTTTAAACCCTGCCACACCATTCTTTTATTCCTGTCAAGGAACTAGAATTTGATTGGACTGTCACCTTTGAAATGAAAGTATTGTCTCACATAAACAATGACTGCGTTCATTGTTAATGACTGTCACTAAACAAGACGTTGCGTCCTCAAAGTGTAAGATTTACACACCAGTGTTATTTTTCAAACACATGTTACACGCCAGGGTCGGGTACTTGTGAGACTACCGCCGTAAACCACGATGGTACCGTTTGTCCGCCACTTGTCTTATCAGAAGCACCGTTGCGTGTTTCACCGTGTCAGGCGAGCAGAGGCTCAGCTGGTGGTATCCGCGTCCAGCCTTTATCAGGACCTACAAAAGCTCCATGGCCTCGTGGTATCGGCACTACCTTTAAAAATGCGATTGAGAACAGTTTATTGTTTTTTTGGGGGGGTGGGGGGGGAAGAGGTGAACGTCCCCTTGGCCAGTGTTATCGCAGTGGTTGATTACCGTATCTAATTGGCCATTAGCGAGCTGAGCGTCGGTTGTTCCTCCTCCCTTCTGGACCTCCGTGACGTCACGTGGAAGGACTAAATTCACAATTAAAACGAAGCTAGGTAACTGAAGAGTCCGGACCCCGGACGCGCATGTAGACGCGCGCTGTGCCACAAGGTTCCATTCTGGGGCCGTTTCCTTTTTTTGTTTCTGCCACCGTAAAATTGCCTTTTTCCCTAACAGACACCAGTTTCAAGCCCCGGGAACGTTAAAAAAATGATATATTTAAGATTCTATAATGGGGAAAAAAAATTAAAACCAGACCCGACGGTTTTATCTCTTCAGGTGTTAAAAATTAAATTGTTTGATAGAATAGAAGAACACAATTAACGTCTATAAAAACTAAAGATCACACAAGTAATTAACTACCCGTATAACAGACACAAATAAAATTTTGAAGTGATCTTTGTCCATACTAGGGACAGACTTAAATAATATGACGGATGACCACTGTCTTAAGGAAAGAGGGTTTATAATTAATGAAAAGAAAACTAGATATATGATGGTTACAAAGAAATAATCTATTAAATTAAATGATTATACCTTTGAACGAGTACAGGATTTCACTTATTTAGCCCCAAAATAATGTGGGAAGTGAAATAAAACCAACGTATCATCAATGGTAACAGAACTTACTACATGTATGGAAAATTAATGAAATCCAAGGGTGTTAAATAGGGAGGTGAAGTTAAAAATTTACAAAACACTTATAAGGACCTGTAGTGATATACGGTTGTGAAACGTGGACCCTTAATAATAATGATAAGCAAGATACCGAGAAGGATACACGGACCTGTATGTGTGAATGGAGAATTAGAACAAACAGAACTAGAGCAAGCTCATGAATAATGAGGACATTGTTAGGTTCGTCAAGAGCAGAAGGTTGGTACTTAGGATGGATGAAAGCAGAACAACCTGGACGGATTATGGACTGGAAGCCAGGCGGAGACCCCGGACAAGATGCGTAGATGACATCGAGAAGGATATACAAACCATGAAAGTAAGAGGATGGCAGAGACTGACACAACAGAGGGCGGAATAGAAGAAAATTGTTAAGAAGGCCAAAACTCACATATAATAGTGCCAATAAAAGAAGAAAAATATTTACTCCAAGTGAAGAAAACAAGAAAAACGGAAAGAAACAGGAGGCAGTGTGCAAGGAAACAAGTGAGGTTAAGAAGAAGAAGAAGGTCATTACAAAGAATATAATATACAAATATAGACTAACAAAGATTATTTAATAAACCATCACATATAAAGTTTAAATGAGAAGTGTCTTATTTTACATTAAAATAAAATTTATTAGATTTACTATGAAACATTTATGATTAACCCCCCCCCCTTTTTTTTTTAAAAAAAGAAATAATTAAATTCCTGATCTAGAACAACTGAACTGTCAAAATTTGAAGAAATGACTGAGATCCAATGAATGTTGATGGAAACTTTTGTTCCTCAATTCTAGTAAACAAAGGTCGTTTAGTCTGACCGATATAACAATATTTACAATTATTGGAACTAATTTTATTAACAGCAAGATTGGAATCCCAAGTATTGAGACAATGTTTCTTAACCAAATGTGACAATAATTAAGAGAACTGAAAATTACAGAGAAATTAAGTTTTATTTTCTGAATAAGTAAGTTGATTTTATAAATACGGTTATATGGAAAATGCTATTTATCAAGTCCTCTTCAATTTTAAATACTATTTATGATGGATTGTTAAATAATCTTTGTTGGTTTATATCTATGCGTTTATTGGTTTATATCTATGCGTTTATATTCTTTGTAATGTTATTTATTACCTTCGGTCATATTATTTCAGTCTGGCTCTAGTATAGATCACAACAGTTGGTCGAATTATTATTTTTTTGTTGATATTGTGCCGCTCTAGGCTCTTCTTAGCACCTGAAGAAAGGAACAAGGACGTTCTGCGGTATTTATACCATCACTTCGTCTGTCTGTATTTGGCTATCTTTCTCATTATTGCTATTGACTGTTCTACGGGGTCGTTAATTACTCGTGGTAGTACTTGGTGTAATTTCAAATCACGTAGAGAAACAAAAGTTTATATAGAAGATGCAGAGTTTGATTAAACAGGATGACAACATTGGAAAGCGCGAAACGTCGCCGTCATAAAATCTTCCAAGGAAAACTTTTTTTTTTAGGTAACAGGCTACATGAGGCTAATCCACGCTGGGCAACTCCCCTTTAATAGCATTGGAAGGGATTTGAAAGGGGGGATGCGGAAGGGTAGAGGAAGGTGGCCAAGGGTTAACTAGGGGCACCCGGCTAGGGGTTAAGGATCCTACCCGGCATTCGCCTAAAAGTGATGCAGGGATAACCCTAGAAAAACCTGCATCAGGTAGGTCGGGCATTTGGCACTTGTCCCACGCCCTTCAGATCGCGGGAGAGGAGTTTGCTGTGGGGACGCAGCATTCCCCGTGCCTCGACAAGTTTAAGAGGCAGCTGGCCGACTCTTCTTATGGGAACAGCCAACAACTCTTACCGTATGCTAAAGGTCTGTGACCCCGGAACATACACCTTTCAAAACAGGCCGAGGTGCCTCGACTTGTGGGAACCTTAGTTCAAAAAACAAACCAGAGAGATGTGAAGGCACCCTCAAAGGTAGCGTCCGCCAGAGCTCTCTGAGAAGGTTCACCTGCGAGAGAAATCTGTCGCAGGCTTCCTTTTCCCAAGGAATACAATTGTGGTGTACTGAAACTTTCTATAAGACCGTGTCTTATGTGCGAGAGAGAAAAAATAGGCACCACCGCCTCCACCAGGACGGTCGGTACAAGGAAGGTAGCTGGCACTTTGTGAGACGGGAAAGTCGTGGTCACGGAAGGAGAAGAATCTTCACAAGAAAAGATCGAGAGAACTCTAGAGAGTAAAGACAAAAGACGGCGGCCGAGCTGACTTCGGTTAGAACCAACAAGGCAAAAGAAATAGGAAGCCTTTCCCGGAATCCCTCGAAGTGACTCAGCCCAGCTTTTCACACAGAGGACAAAAACAATTCGGAGAAGAATCTCGGGCCTTATGGATTGTGATGTCACGTGATGTCCTGAGGCTACCTGCTAATATACTCTTACGGGGCCAGAGACATTCTTCTATCACGCCACTGCGAAGTCACGTGTCTGTGACGTGACGTCACGCCATGTCACCCTAGCTAGAGGCCGTCGTTACCCGGGGTTGTCATATTAGACTCAGCGACATCCATAACGCCGCTGGATTTGACTTCAATCTGGATTATTTTTATGTAACGACCCTCCACCGCATGGATCCCTAAACGTAGCCCTATTTCATGCCAAAAGGGGAGGGGGGAAGGGTTGAAATTATATACAAAAATATCTGCACAAACGCGATCTATCCTACTGACCCGGATAAAGTTTCTTTCGACGAATACATCGACCGTTATTAATGTTTATAAAATTTAGAGACCCGCTGCCGTGACGTCACGCACTATTACGTGACTTAACGTGACGTTCCCCCCAAAAAATGTGTCCGTATGTCTTACGGACCAGAAACATTCTTCCCTTACGTCACTTCACTCCGCTGTCGTGCGTCTGTGACGTGAAGTCACGCCATGTCACGTTTTCAAGTCTTTGTATTCTGTTTTAAACATCATCGCAGGCGCTTGAGGATCCCTGGTCACTTTTTTCACAACAGGACGAAGAATTATTTTACTTAATTACCCTTAAGTATTGTTTAATAATCCACTAAAACCTCACCATTATGAAGGCGTAACTCCTGATGTCTCCACAATGATCGCTCCTGAATTAATTTCTCACTGGAGGAAAGTTGTAGAGAATTTAATCCTCTTTTTAAATCACTGTCGGGGTTAAGAAAAAATTATCTACAGTTTACGAAAATACACCTAAATTCACAAATGAAAGGAACAGAAATACACGAGTTATCATTATTTGATCGTAATTGAAATCTGTCAACCCTACTTTGTTACGTTTAACTTAATTATTTGATTGAATAAAAAAATTTCCCAAGCCGCCTTACTGTCTCAGTCAGGTCCTGTTGTTGTTATTTAATAACGCCAAATAAGCCTCGCGTGTCTAAGGGAAGAAGGTCTGCGAGGGCTATTCTCCTTGTTGGAGAGATACGAAGGGGCTACCTTTGGGGATGCCTTTTCCTCTCCGTTTTTGAACTAAGCTTCCCACAAGCCGAGGCAGCTCGGCCTGTTCTGAGAGGTGTATGTTCCGGGGTCACAGACCTTGGGCATATAGTAAGAGTTGTTCTCTGTTCCCATTGGAACAGTCGGCCAGCTGCCTCCTAAACTGGTCGAGGCACGGAGAAGGGAATGCTGCGTCCCCACAGCAAACTCCTCTCCCGCCATCCAGGGAAGGCCGTGGGACAAGTACCCAATGCCCGACTTACCTGATGCAGGTTTTTCTAGGGTTTGTCCTGCATTTCTTTAGACGAATGCTGGTTAGGATCCTTAAACCATATCCCGGGGGCCCCTAGTTAACCCTTGGCTATTTTCCTCTACCCTTCCGCATCCCCCCTTTCAAATCACTTTCCTATGCTATTAAAGGGGAGTTGCCACCATGTGGATTACCCTCATGTAGCCTGTAACCCTAAAAAAACGCTTGTCTAAGGACATGGACTTGAATGTTTATATGATATTTAGAATCCCGCCCCCCCCCCCCCCACACGTGTGTAACTATCTATGGATGTGATATAAGACAGAATCTGTATAGTATTTTCTATTCCACGTGACTGTCTCTAGTTCTCTAGGTATTACTATATGTAGACTGCTGTAGTGCTGCTGACACGGGGGATATATGAGACGTGACGTGACAAGCCGCAGTCACGCTTCAACCTTATGGTAGGACCCGTCACGGCGACGTGATAGCACATTGGTAGACGGCAAGATGTGGGTTGTGACGTCACCCAAGCGTGTTGTCCTGAGAGTTTTGAGTATCGCCTGGGATCTGCCCGTGAGATAAAGCAGCGCCTCCTCGCCTGGTCTCGTCTCCCATTGTCTTCCCTTGGCCTCGTGCCAGCAGCATCTCTGCACGCTGCAACTCCTCTTATCAGCGCTGCCACCATTACAAGCTTGATCATGTGCTGCATGAAACACCCCAAGCGACTACGAGGACACACTACACCAGCGACGGTGTTGCCAACAGTCCGCGGGAGACGAACCGAGACAATTATACGCCACGTTTCTAATTCCGTCTTGATAACGTGCAACAGTGTCTCTGATTTTCAAAATGCGGGATAATTTAAATTTTCAAGTTTATAAACACATTTTTAAGCATTTTTGCTCCGTACATATTTTCTAATAAATAAAATTGCCTGTGTGTGTGTGTGTTTAAGTTCCGCACTCAAACCTAAACGCATGGAGCAATACCGACCAAATTTGGTACACGTGTTACAAACGAACAGGAAACAAACTCTGAGGGAGTAAGACACGTCTTAACACCTCAAGCACCTGGGGTTGGAAATTTTCAAACATGCTAAAGTGGCCGATATTTGCGTCGGAAAAATATTTATAAAGGTTAACGAGTGTCTCTACCGATGTTTTTTTTAGGTATAATTTCAACCGCTTTCAACGTTGGAGGGCAAGCACAATTAAGGGTGGTGGTGGTGGGGTGTTACTAAAAAATAACGCGAATACAACCGAGATTTGGGTCGAATCCTGGGTTATGGTTGTCGCTGAGTTAAATTATGACATTCGATTTGCCATTTAACCCCCCCCCCCCCCCAGGGTTGTGGGTGAACGGGGTTGGAAATTTTGAAACATTTGCGTTGATTAAATATTTTTCAGGGTCAAAGAGATTGATAGTGTTTCTACCGATGTTGTTTGTTCAACCCCCTTTAAGCGAGGGAGGGAAGCACCCTTAGGGGTAGATATGGAGGTGCGTTACACAAAAATAACGCGAAAAATAGCCAAGATTTTAGTTCAATCCGGGATTATGGATATCACTGAATTTAATTATGACATCGCGGACTTTGTCTGAAGCCCAGAAAGTTTTAAATGAATTTAAATTTACGGACAATTGTTTGAGCAGTTTGTCAAGCTTTTCCTGCTGATGGTGGAAGTGAAACGAAATACTGCGCATGCGCATTTCTCATTGCAGCACAGATTTCCTCTATTCTGAGAACAGCTTTATCGTTGGTAGGTTTCAAAGTCATAGAAATCTTAGCAGGAAATTATTATCAAGGTTCATTAAATTATTTTTACGAATATAACTAAAACAGAATATCGATAAAGAAGAACAAAATAAACCATAAACCTCAGATACCCGTGGTTTATTTTTATAATTTTCACCAGTACGTTTATGTATTTATATGAATAAATATTTTGGGGGGTTATAATTGTGTATATTCACAGATGGCTATTCTCTCGCAGGCAGAACCTTGTAGGAGAAATACGAAGGGGCTACCTTTGGGGATGCCTCCTCCTCTCTCCGTTTTTGAACTAAGGTTCCCACAAGCCGAGGCACCTCGGCCTGTTTTGAGAGGTGTATGTTCCGGGGTCACAGGCCTTGGGGCGTACGGTAAGAGTTGTTCTCTGTTCCCATTGGAATAGTCAGCCAGCTGCCTCATAAACCGATCAAGGCACGACGAGGGGAAAGCTGCGACCCCACAGAAAACTCCTCTCCCACCATCCAGGGAAGGGCGTGGGACAAGTTCCCAATGCCCGAACTACCTGATACAGGTTTTCTAGGGTTCTCCCTGCATTTCTTTAGGCGAATGCCGGTTAGGATCCTTAAAATATATCCCTGGGCCCCTAGTTTACCCTTGGCTACCTTCCTCTACCCTTCCGCATCCCCCCTTTCAAATCCCTTCCTATTTTATTAAAGGGGAGTTGCCATCATGTGGATTACCCTCATGGAGCCTGTTGCCCTAAAAAAAAAATTGTGTATGACATGCGTCGTTTTGGACGACGAACGTTTCTCTGCCACTCCGCGCCATCTTTCTTCCGGTGAAGAACAATTTCGGGATTGGAGTGGATGTTGTACGGAAAGCGGGTGGATCCTCCTCTCCTCTTATTGGCTACGGGTAACGATTTAACTTAACAACGAATACGTTACTGAAGGAAGGATTGGGTGTGCGCGTGTGCGTGTCTTCCATGTGTGGAGGTGGTCCTGTGAGTGTGTGTGTGTGTTAGAGAGGGACCATGGCCATCCGTGTATTAAGGAGTCGTAAAAAGTTATTACAGGAACAGCTAAGCGCTTCCGGCCAAGCCGTCGGTCGTCCTCGGAGGAATATCAAGTGAGTGGTCAAGTCTCTCTCTTTTAAATTCGTACAGCTTCTCTTTTAACAGAGTCTACGTGTGGTCGGCGACTACGGGGACACACACACACACACAGAGGGGAGGGGGTTAAAACCCCCACGACTACGGGGATAAGGTGTTGGAGGGAATGCACAGGCAAGGTCGACTGGACTAGACCTGGGAGAGTTTCCCCACATACGAGAGAAACAAACAAACGTTGCGCAAAAGGTCAGGTATTCAATAATTTTTTCCCCCACCTTGTACGTGTCGTGACCATTGGTGAAACCCCCCTAAGTTTTCCAATTAGAAAGGGCTCGGGATAAGTTTATGTGGCCCTAAAAGTCACGAAATTTTACGCCTCTTTACAGTTTTTCGCTGATAGCAAAAGAATGAAGCATTGTATTGAAAATAATGTTCAGTGATTAATTGTAGAGGATAACATTCTGCATGGAATGGTGGACTCGAGGACGAAATTCTGTCCAAGGAAGTGATAGAAATCCTTCGTCAAAGTTACGACATTGCGACGTCATTTATCGAGGAGACTCCAGTTTGTCGTATTTCAAGCGCTGATATCTCCAAAATGGCCGCCAGTAGAGTAATTTACCACGGAATAAATGTTTTAGATAATTTAATTCTCTTACCAACGCATGATCTGGTTTTAATAATCCATTGAGAATGGCCTAAAATACACACACATGTTGCTGTCTGTGCACCGCTGATGTCATGGCGGCGCTGAGGATGACGGGAGTGACGTCACGGTCTTGTGGGCAGAGGATATTAAAATGTTTAAGTGTATTGTTTTTCTTAGAAGAAGAAACAGTCCAGCGTTTCCGAGAGTATCTATATAACTTTGCAAAAATGAAAGAATAGAAAATGTACTGGGACTCAAGTTACGACAATATTCAAATCACAGGCCAAAATTAGGAATATGTTAAGGTAACCCCAGGTGTTTACAGTATGCCACGTGCCCGCGGATTACAACATATAGGTCAAACTGTGTGTGAAGTGTTGAAGAAAGTAAAACTGAGGATGAAAGCTCCGTCAGACTAAACCCTTCCCGGAAAAAACGTGCTTTGATGCTCGACCACGAAAAATAAAATTTAATAATGAAGCTAATGATTCTGAACCAAGTACGAAGACTTCTGGGGACAGTGTGCTAATTGGAAGAAATTGAAATTAAAAACAAATACGGATTTTTCTCAACAAAGACTCAGGATCTATGGTGAGCAACGCCACGTTGGAATCCCGCCTGGTCACGAATCCAGGCTGGCGCTGAGTAACTACGAGTCACCTGACACGGTGGGCTAAGGCAGGGAGGTGGAAGGATAACACCGGGCTAACACTACTGCTGGAAGACGGTGGCAGTGGACGTCATCGAAACGTCGCGAATACAATTGTTTACTCGGCAAGAAGCCTGAGAAGACTTTATTCATTCTTTACACAGAGACATTCTTTGTTAAAATTTGAAATAAATTAAGAGAAGATTGAAGTATTGGTTTTAATAAAATTTTATCTTACTGTTCCACGTCGGTTTCTGAAAATCCAATCATTTAATAGCGTCAATCCACGATCGTTCCTCCTTAAAGGTGGAGTGAACAGTTAAAATTATGTGTGTTGGAATGTTTCTTAATAAGTATTCTGATTGTCGGCCATTTTCTACTAATTTAAATTTATATTTACTTTTTAAAGAGTTTTTCCTTCCCTAATGTAAAGGACAAGCTGCGTAGTAAACCTGCCAGCCATGGCCGGCTCCAGTTGCTTTATTGTGGGTGTATGTGTTTGGTTCTCCCTTTTCTCACCCTCCTCGTCTCCATTGTGTGCGGTCCTCCGCCACCACCACCACCACCTCCCCTCCGCACCGTCCTTCACAGCACCACAACTCCGTCACGTCACAACAACAAACAACCACGACACCTGTGTGTGTGTGTGTACGTGTGTGGTCCAGTTTCCTGCTGGATCATCAACTGCTCTACAGTAAGCGCAACACGAGTCTGGCACACTCGGATCTGCTGATCTCGGCCAAGCAACATTCCAAAGACGACGCGCATCCTTATCAAACGTATACTATTCTACCGTTGCTACTGTCTTCACTGTTTCAATTTATCCACCCCGAGATCGTCTGCTGGATTTGTTAGTTTTGACTTTCAGCTTCTTTTACGAAGTTCCCCCCCCCCCCAGAGGGTTTTCCCAGTCTCATGTTTTCAAAACTCACCGAGGGGGTTGTTGATAAAACATTCTTATGGGGCTTCTTCAAACGCTGGTTAATATTCTGTCTGTTTGCTTTGCCTGTCTACTTGTCGATGTAAAATGGCCGCTACGACGACGACCACCGTAAATTATTCTCGAGTCTTGCTCGCCTTAACGATTGTTTGTCCACCTGGGGGATCTGATCCCATTGTTCTTGTTCTGACTCGTTGTGTGTGTGTGTGTGTAAGAGCGAGAGAGAGAGAGAGAGAGAAAACCGTTCTTTCCATATTAGGGAACCGAACAGTTCCTTTCTGATTCTCTGCACCAGTCTCTTTGCTATTCAAATAAGGACTCGTTTACAGACAGGCTCCGGAAGGAGGTAAAGATGGACGCCGAACCATTTATTTTTTGGTTGAAAGGTACAATATAACACAAAAATCGGCCGTGTTGGAGGAAAAAAAAGACTACAAAACAGATCTACACTAGTTTCCAGTAATAGGAAGACACGAAGATGTGTGTGCAAGGAAAATGCTTGAGGAAGCCGGGAAACAGAATAACTATGAATTAACCTTACAAAATATCTTTGTGGTTTGCAACAAAGTCATGTTATTAATAAACGGGGATTTTATTAAATCCAATTGTTTATTCTACGCTTATAAAAATTCCCGCGCAGAGGAAACAACGATCAGAATCAAACCCACCGCCGATGATTCTTGTGAGCAGAATTGCAAAAAAACCTTACACCAATTAAGATGAAAGCTCGTGAGAGCTGTTCTCTCGCAGGTGAACCTTTCTAGAGAGACGGACAGGGCTACCATTGGGGATGCCTTCTCCTCTCTCCGTTTTTGAACTTAAGTTTCTCACAAGCCGACAGGTGGCATGTTCTGCGGTCACAGACCTTGGGGCGTACGATAAGAGTTGTCAAGTTGTCTGTAGCTCCCATTGGAACAGTCGGCCAGCTGCCTCCTAAACTGGTCGAGGCACGGGGATTGCTGCGTCCTCACAGCAAACTCGTCTCTCCTGCCATCCGGGGAAGGACGTGGGACAAGTCCCCAAGACCCCGACCTACCTGATGCAGGTTTTCTATGATTTGTGCTGCATCACTTTTAGGCGAATTTCCGGGTAGGATCCTTCAAACTACAGTCTTGGGGGGCCCCTAGTTAACCCTTGGCTGCCTTCCTCTACCCTTCCGCTTGACCCTTTTCTATTCCCTTCCTATGCTATTAAAGGGGAGTTGCCACCTTGTGGATTAGCCTCGTGAAGCCTGTTACTCTAAAAAAAAGTATTTTCCAACATATCTCTTTTGCTGTCTGGAATTTACCTTGAACATGTGGTCAGTCCTCCCGTAACTTTTCTCAGTCTATCTGGAAGGTTATTGACCTGCAAAATGCTTTAAAGATAACGTGCAGTCTAGCTTGTCTGATGTGGATCCCAATCCTTAGCATCCCATGGTCCTGTCTGTACGAATTTCGTGAATCTTTTTCTGAACGATTTTTAAGGGTTCTGTCTGATATTACCCCCATACGGATCCACAGAATGCTGCACCATACGCGCAGGCGGTGTCTGTGTCCTCTGGGTATCAGGGCTTGAATTGTCTCTACACCGGCTGGAAGTCGTTGCGTGCGTAGGAAGGACGAGGCTACTCTTCCCGCGGCCCGAGCAAGTGACCGGAAGTGTGAGAAAGGAAGCATTCACCACGAGGAGGTCGGCCATCCGCTCCGCTTTCCTTCTCGTCACCAACCAACGCAAACGTTCTACGTCCAACAAAGTGAAACGAAAAGGGAGAAAAAACCCGGCAAAAGATTGGACCTGGTCAAGGCTCCCCCCCCCCCCCCCCTTCATCGCTACGGTTGCGGCCGTCATTGTGTAAAACTTGTTGGTGTAGCGAATTACTGGAATCGTTAAAAAGATGGCGGAGCGAAGGGAAGCATTATGATTATAGTGAGAAAGAACCTGCAAAATGTCTTTGTTACAAGAAGTCATGCGGGTCAAAACGAAAAAAAAGAAGCCGGGCAAGTTTCACGGAGACTTACGGAATAGAAATACGAAGAGGAACCTTTTTACTGTGCTTTCGTATGGAAAAAGAGCATGAAAACTGGAACACTTATTTTTTAAATTTATTTTAGAATAATATGAAAAACAGCCAAATACAGACAAAAGCACCTGAAGAAAGGAACAAGTCTTCCAGAAACGTTTTGTGGTATTTATAACGTCACTTCTTTTGTCTGCATTCTGCTAGTTTCCTTATTATTAATTTTCAAAACCGGCCTTTTTTTTCATTTTAGATGTAAGATAAGCCAAAGGATAAACGGTACTATAGTGCGATTAAAATTAGATGGCTGTAGAGGCGGAGGGGGCGGGGGTTAATCCCCTTGGAGACACTTCAGCACACGTGGTCGCCAAAAAAAACGTGTCTTTGTGGACAACCTCACTGGGAAAAAAACAGTTGAATATCTGAGGAAAGTAGGGGAGGGGGAAAATGTACAGAAAGGTGTTGAATAAAATATTTTAATCGTCTGTCATGACGGTGGTTGATTAAACTGATCAGTAGATGTTAAGTGATGTTAAGTACAGTGAGACCTTGGCGCTGTCTGCAGATCCCGTTGCTACGAATATAATTAATCAGTGGCGGCTAAAGTTCTGCGCTACATCAACCCCAAAACAAACATTTTTACGAGGAGTACTATGGAAAATAATAATAATTAATAAGAAAGATCACCCCACACAGACAAAAGAAGTGGTGATATAAATAGCACACAACGTTTCTGACACCCTTGTTCCTTACTTCAGGTTCTAAGAAAATAGAAAACACAAGGATACACCTGACGAAAGGAACAAAGGTCCCAGAAACGTTGTGTGGTATTTATATCATCACTTCTGTAGTCTCTAGATGACTATTTTTCACCATTATTAGTTTTCAAAACCGACGTAAATTTTTTATTTTATTATAAAATAAGATTTATAATTAGTGAATGGTTCAAATTTATTTCTATTCCGTTGGTTATGTCGGCTGATGCGGCGGCCGCGTCTCTGTTTCCTTGTGCTGTCAGCACCGCAGCACACACAAAAAGCAAGCAGTTTGTCGATCCGTACGGGGTAGCGGAGGGGAGTGGAAAGTTATACAGCGCATGCGCAGTTGTCATGAAGCGCCAAGATCCTGTGCTATCGCGGGAATAGCAGCACTCAAGACGGCCAGCTGGCTGCTTTAGCAGGAGCGATGCGGCGCAAGGCATGGAAGGGGTTTAAAGTGTTCGATATAGAAGAATAGATTCGCAATGTTAATAATCACAGTCATTATGAACGTTTTTAAAATTCTTAAAATTTAATTTATGTGCTTATGAGCACAAAACCGCCATTGTAAGTAATGTTGTTTAAGACTGATAGTAGCGTAACTTCTGCTCCTCGCAAGTGACGACAATGTTCCCCTCACACGGCTTGCTGTATCTCTCGAGGGTCTGCGCCTTTCTAAATCCCACGTCTCTGTACGTGCTGTAAGTAAAGTAACGTGGAACACGAGGAACTTGAGTCTAATCCGTAACACCCGATAATTCGACCTGAATGTTCTCCTCAGCGCGTATGCTCTTTGGCTGTTGCTGTGTTGCTGGTAAAGCGTTCCAGAGGTAAGGAGCACCAGCCAGCAGCAGCTTTGGGAGGGGTTCATCGACCGCTGTCCCATTCACAAAGACGCCCGAGTCCGTCGGCTGCGATCCCGGGCCTGTTTGCAGTACCGTAGGTAGTAGGATCCTTCCTTCAAGGCTGTCTGCGAGCGCGGCGCCTCTTTGCTCTCCTTTACCTCATTCCCCCCCCCCCCCCTGTATCCTTTTTCGAAGACGGATCGCTTTTCCCCAACATGGCAATGGCGCGTGTTTCCTTCCTCGGCCAGAGACTATTTATCCACGTCAACGGCAAACAACTGGACCCCGAGTCCACCTCCGACATGGGCACGAAGATACCTCGAGAACGTTTATCTCATGGTCTACATGCTCAGAATTTCATTCAGCATAATAATTATAATTAACAGACATATCATATATTATTTTACAAGAAATAAATTGTCCACAAGTCAGAAAGTTATTTAATAAAGCATAAATTGTGACGCTTTTTCCCTCTATTTTAATATATATATATATATATATATATATATATATATATATTGTAATGCCAATTAATTAATAAATTAATTGTGAAATTGAAAATCTAAATTGTTTGAGAAATCCTTTGTAGCGGCAGGAGCTTTTGAAATAACAATAGAAAATCCGGCTCTGTTCCTTTGTCGGAAGGTCCGTCAAAATGGCGTATGCGCGCTCAAATTGCGAGAAGAGAGTTTCAGTTCGCATGGAGATTTGGTGAAGTAGAGTTCGCAGGGAGATGTGGTGAGAGAGAGTTCACGGAAAGACCTCGTCGAGGTATAACAGTTTTTGGAAGGAGAATTCAACATGGTTGGGCAATTATCAGGACAAAGTAAAACATTCATAAAAGTATAACGTCGAAACCTGCACACAAAAAGCAGTTTTTTGTGTCCATAGCCGGCCAGAAATAGCAAAAGTTTCGGTTTAAGTCCGGTACAATAAAGACTACCCAATCGACAAATCGTAGAATTCACCCTAAGGCGAGCGGTCAACCGATAGATGACGAAAGGAGGATCATCCGAGTTCCTGACGACATATAAAATTTTTGATTTAGAATCTGTGAGTTTAGAAGCAGTGTAAAACCCCACAATAGTTGTTTTTGAAAATGGAAGGTACGCTGGAATGCTGGACAGATGTGAGTAACAATTTACGAAACAATTAATTATGTAAACGTAATTGAAAGATAGCCGTCAGATTTCGTTCTCTTCTTTTTGATTAAAATTGTTAACCAGAGTCAATCTTTTCACTTTTAATCTTGTTCTCATTTTAAATGTTCTAGTTTAATTGACGAGTAAACTTCTTTCCTTTTAATTGTAATTTTTTGTTGATAAGACTATAAATATTATCGATTTGTCCGTTATCAAACCCAGTGAAGACCCTGAGAAATTCAATATTATAAATTTTGTAATTATTTGAGTTATTGCCCCCGCTAAAAATCTTTTGTTTGTAAATTTTATTAATTTTTCAATTAAAATCATCATTTGTGTATATTACAAAATGGCTTTCACATTGTGCGGCAAATTAAAGGCTTCTTATAGTGTATATTACAATATATATATTGTAATGTTTAAAGGAAGCTAATTAGCAAAAAATTAATTACCAAAGATTAAGATTAAAAGAAAGCTTTTAATTTACCAAAGATTAATTTACCAGGTAATTATTTAGTTTTTTTTACAAACAATTTGCCCTAGGTGGTTGTCACGTCGAATTCAATAATTTCAAAATTAACAAACTAATATTTTATTTATTAATAATTGGCGCCGTTCAAAGTGTAATACAATCATTTATGTTACACAAAAAACAATCAAAATTAATAACTCTTCTCCTCAGGGTCTTTAACTAGGTTTGATAAATAAGAACAATCAATAATTATAAATTAAATAATTAACAATTCAACCAGATTGAGACGAACTGAATACGAAATCTAACAAAAAATGAAAAGAACCGAAATCTGACTAATACGCTTAATTACCATTTACAGAATTTAATTAGTTTGGTCTCTACTTACAACTGTCCTGCTGGTACCGGACTTAGTTTTCGCCGCTTGGGGACACAATTCACTAAAAAATTGCCATTAATCACTGATTCTACACGTCACGGTCAAAGCACACTGTTGTAGATCTTGTACTATTCCTCCGGTCAACAGTCGGACGTGTTATTCCTCAATGCCTTTATGCGGCAAAAAATGTTATTTCGGTACTCGTGTGTATCTTGACGTGGCGCTAAACTTGTTGTTTCAGCTTTGCAGGTTTTTTTTTATAACTTGTCTCTCCGTCCAGACCTTTTTACTTCGATTTTTAAAACATATAAGTCTTTCAGCTTTGTCCACGCTGTTCGTACTCTTAAATTCTACTCCCTCTCTCGACCACAATATCCGCCAGACTGCTGCCAGACCCGCGCTAGTAACTCAAACAAAGCCGCCGACACATTGTTGTCTGTTTAAGAATTTGTACCGGTAACAATACAATTTATTTAAACAATTAATAGCCTCCTTAATTACTATTACGATATATATATAAGGTTCCATGTTGCTGTGATTTATAAGTTCAAACCTTCATTTCCTGGGTTTGTTAAAGCTTTCACCACCAAAAAAAAATATAGTTTGTAAAAAAATTGATTACTCTGACTGTAGTTGACGTTACATCGGACAAACCGAAAAATTCCTACGAATGTTTGCGCCACCAAAAAGAAAAATGTAGTTCGTCAAAAGTTGATATCTCTGACTGTAGTTGATGTTACATGGGGCGCGCCGAAAGGGCATTACATGCTAGGATTAAAGACCATAAATCTAAAATTTGACTCCTTTCAGCCGACGCCGCCGGCAAAGCAACGATCAGATTAATAAACAACTACTGTATATATATATATATATAATCAGAAATTTCGATGTTGAAAAACAGCATTTATTATTAGACAGTCGAACCTGATCTTCATAAAAGAATAAAATTAGAGAAAAACGGTCCAACAATCTCATCTACGAGATTAGCAAATGTTCTTGGACTCAAGTCCGCAGTTCTGATTACTATTTTATCTTCTTTGCAAAGGAATGTCGATAGATTTTTGGACTTTCTTTACTCTTAGACATTGTAATATCCTCTGCCACAAGACCGTGACGTCACTCCCATCATCCTCAGCGCCATGACATCAGCCGTGCACAGACAGCAACATGTCTCTTAATTTCGGCCATTCTCAATAGATTGTTGAAACCAGATCATGCGTTGGAAAGAGAATTAAATTCTCTACAACTTTTTGTCTCTGACAAATTACTCTACTGGCGGCCATTTTGGAGATATCAGCGCTAGAAACACGACAAACTGCGGTCTTTCTTCCTCGCAGTGCATGACCGATGGCGCTGGTATCATGACGCTGAGGATGCGAGTGCAAAAGAATGTAAATACTCTGTGGAACGCTGGACTCTGTTATTACTCTTAGAAAAAACGGATACTCTTAAACATTTTAATATCCTCTGCCACAAGACCGTGACGTCACTCCCATCGTCCTCAGCGCCGCCATGACATCAGCGGTGCACAGACAGCAACATGTGTGTGTATTTTCCGCCATTCCTATGGATTATTAAAACCAGATCATGCGTTGGAAAGAGAATTAAATTCTCTAAAACCTTTATTCCGTGACAAATTAGTATAATTGCAGCCATTTTGGAGATATCAGCGCTAGAAATACGACAAACTGCGGTCTCTTCCAATATGACGTCATAATGTCGTGACTTTGACGAAGGATTTCTACCACTTCCTTGAACCGAATTTCGTCCTCGAGTCCACCATTCCATGAAGAATTTTATTCTCTACAATTTATCACTGAACATTATTTTCCGTAGAAGGCTTCATTCTTCTACTATCAGCGAAAAACTGGAATGAGGTGCAAAATTTCGTGTTTTTACGGGCCAAAGAAACTTTTCCCCCGACTCTCTTTCGAATTGAAAAACTTGAGGGTTTTTCACTAACGGTCAAAGGTGTAAGAAAAGAAGAAAGACAAAGCAGACGTGACAGCGTTCCATGAGGTAATAAATCGTACTGACGAAGTGAAAGTGGACGATTTACCGAAACGTTTCGGACGACAAATAAAACCCGCCCTAACCGTGGAGAGAACAGGCAGCCATCTTGGTCCCCATTTACAATACGAATGACGCGGCCACATTCCGCTGGACAACGAGAGCCGAGGTACGGAAGTTTATTAGTGACTCCAGTCGCAGCTCTGATGGCATCATCCGATGTAGGAGCCTGCATTGCAACAGTAACTACGGTCCAGACACCGAGGAGGCTGCGGCTTGGAGTCCCTTCTCGTCGTAGCTCGATGACGTGGTCTCAAGGGGCAGGTAGCAAGTACTGGTGTGACCGTTAACGGTAATACTCGAGCAGGAAACTCCACCCCCTCCTTCCTGTGCCATCACCTGTGTGTCGGCGGACGGGCGATGGCAAAAACATCCCTCCTGGTTCCTTCAGTGCAATCTTCCAATTACCTACGCAACGTGGTTACTTCTTGCATTACTCGACGTCCTCGTTGTGTGCTTAATCCATTAAAATACATAAACGACTCCCTCAGTCAAAAAAAACCACACACGTGTTTAGCCCTCGATCTCAAAACGAAATATTAAAGGGAACCCCATATTTTTAAATCAGTCTAGCGTGTCTTTCTTTAAAAAAAAATAGACATACTACGGAAGAGAAAGTTTCACATCCAGCCGGGCGTTGAAGTCTCCACAAACACGATGAGAATGGACACGAAACACGGAAAACCGGAGGTTCTTTGACCGTTGTAACAGAACCAGGGAAACAATTCCTCTTCCAAGGTCAGCAAGTCGTGAGGGAGAAAAATAAAAGACGACTTTGCAATTGTTCTCTTGTCAGGTTCTGGTATATGCTGGACAAAGCAGGCCAACAGGTAGGAGTGACCGGTATAAATCCATGAACATTCCCCGTCCCTTTCAGGCGGAGACCCGCCCCGCCATCACCGTCACGTGACGTCACGTGATACAACGTGAAGTCCTCCCAAAAGTGTGCGATGATGCTACCTGCCAATGTCTTATGGGACCAGAGACTTTCTTCTATTCACGGTACGTCACGTCACAGCCGTTGTCACGTGTCTGTGCCGTGTTGTGTCACGCCATGTCACGTTTTTGCATCTGTATTAACCGTTATTACAGGTGCTTGAGGATCCCTAGTCACATTTTTTCCAATAGAACGAAGAATTATTTGACTTAATCACCTCAAGTCTTATTATTTATTGTTAATAATCCACTAAAACCTCACCATTATGAAGGTGTAACTCCTGATGTCTCCACAATGGTCGCTACTACACTAATTTCTCTCATAGAAGGAAATTTGCAGAGAATTTAATCCTCTTTTTAACGCACTGTCGGGGTTAAAAAAATCGTCTACAATTTTCGAAAATTTATTTACATTTAAATGAAAAAAACATAAATACACGAGTTGCCATCATTTGACTGAATTTGAAATCTATCAGCCCTACTTTGTTACGTTTAATTTAATTATTTGATTCAATAAAATTTTTTTCTCAAGCTGCCTTACTCTCTCAGGCAGGTCCTGTTGTTGTTATTTAATGACGCCAAATAAGCCTCGCGTGTCTGAGGGATAAGCTGTCTGCAAAGGCTATTCTCTCGCAGGCAGAACCTTCTAGGAGAGACAGGAAGGGGCTACCTTTGGGGATGCCTCCTCCTCTCTCCTGTTTTTGAACTAAGGTTCCCACAAGGCGAGGCCTGTTCTGAGAGGTGTATCTTCCGGGGTCACAGACGTTGGGCATACGGGAAGAGTTGTTCGCTGTTCCCATTGGAACATTCGGCCAGCTGCCTCCTAAACTGGTCGAGGCACGGAGAAGGGAATGCTGCGTCCCCACAGCGTCTCCCGCCATCCAGGGAAGGGCGTGTGACAAGTACCGAAATGCCCGACCTACCTGATGCAGGTTTTTTCTAGGGTTTTCCCTGCATAACTTGTAGGCGAATTGCCTGGGAAGATCCTTAAACCATAGCCCGGGCGCCCCTAGTTAACCCTTGGATACCGTCCTCTACCCTTCCGCATCCCCCCTTTCACATCCCTTCCTATGCTATTAAAGGGGAGTCTCCACCATGTGTATTACCCTCCTGTAGCCTGTAACCCTAATAAAAAGTTGTACTGGCCAGTTTTTTTCTAGTATTTCCCCCATCTTTGTTGCTAAATTTCTAGTACCTTTTTCTTCTTTTTAAAAAACGTTTGTTATCCCATTCCCACCCCCCCCCCCGAAATTACTTTCTGTCCGTTGTTATTCTTCATCAAATTTTAATTACACCTAAAAATCCTAATTATCCATTTAATGTCAATTATTGATAAATCAGACCTAATTACATTTGTTGCATAAAAGTAGAATAAACAGTGCTGTAATTATTTTAATAAAATTTTTAGCATTATTGATCAATATTTCTGTTAATTTCATTGTGACTTTTTACCTTTCGACTAACGTTTAATAAAAATAAAATTTAATTTTTTATTCTCTAAATTATATTTAATTTTACTGTAGCCAAATTTTATTTACAAAATCCAAAAAAAAGTTTTAAATGATGTATGAAGTTGTAAATTAATGGCCATGCATATATTAGAACCTCCATGTGCATGATATTTGCAACATAACAAAATGGTTTAAAATAATAATAATAAAAATTTCGTAAATATTGTTTTTTGGTTCTTTTTACCGTAGTTTATTCACAAAATCACATCTTTAAAAAAATTACTACATTTTTTTTAAAAAAAAGAAATTAATGCACTGAAGGGGTTAAATGACCAGATTCTGACGTTTCTGAAATCCTTGTTGATTTCGTCGCGTATGGAAGAGAAGATGGAACCCTGAACCCGTCGCAAGGTTAAGGAGTCCTGATGACGTCACAGCATGAATGGGGAAACGCAGACGAGAGAAACAGGACTGGATGATGAGGAGGCGGCGATTAATTTGCAATTTCCAACCTCTGTGTGTGTGTGAAACCGCAATGTTTTGATAGTGAGCGTGACCTTCCACCGACCGAGTCTTCCTTCCTCCGGGGTCCAGCGCAGAGACGCGGCCACGTCACTTCCGGCCGCCGTGACTCGCGTCTTTCCACTGCACGTCACAGCCAAACGCTGCAACTTGCGTCTCTTCCCGTACGACGACGGATGTGGTTGCGGATTCCTTTGGCAGGCGTGGGGGCGGGGGGGGGGGGGCAGGGAGAAGAAATATATTCCTCGAGGGGGGGGGGGTCGCAGGAGACGCGGCTCAGGAAGGACCCGGAACGGAACACTCAAAGGAATTCCTTTCAGCATTGCTTGATAATGAATGCAGTAACCGTTACAGGAGACAAAAAAAATAATACCCCGAGAACCGCCCCCGTCGTGGTAAACGGGCCTTCAGCATAAATCCAAACAGACAACGTGGAAAGAACTGAATTAGGAAAGGAGGACCGACTGGTAGATTACGTTGAAAAATTACGAAATAAATATATTCCAATCCCCCAACAAACTGCGTCCCCACAACAAAGTCTTCTCCGGCCATCCAGGGAAGGGCGTGGGACAAGTACCCAATGCCCGACCTACCAGATGCAGGTTTTTCTAGGGTTTTCCCTGCATCACTTTTAGGCGAATTGACAGGTAGGATCCTAGTTAACCCTTGGATACCTTCCTCTAACCTTCCGCATCCCCCCTTTTATATCCCTTCCTATGCTATTAAAGAGGTGTTGCCACCTTCTGGATTACCCTCATGTAGCCTTAACCCTGTAGTAAAGAGGAACCCCACAGAGAACAAAAATTCTAGAATATTGCAGCGGAAATAAAAAAGGGAAGAACAATTGAAAGATTAAAGTTTAAGAGAAATAATTTTATTAGATCAAAGAAGACGGAGAAAAAATATGAAAAAGGCACTCAGGAATGCTCCAGAAAATATGTTGCTGTGCTTTTCCTTAATTTATGTTGGAAACTTCTTATTTTTTTAACTTCTTGAAAATTTCTAATCCACATTTTTAAGATTATATATATATATATTGTAATAAACACTGTAAATTTCATTTTAATTTCCCCCACGTTGAGGAACCAAAATGTGTAATAAAAACCAATATAATTGTTTAATATGTAAGTGTTTTGCCTCATCATATTATTTATTACAATTTTGGCGCCCAACGTGGGGAGAAACATTTAAAAATTAATCATTCAAATTAGTATTTACTACAATATATATGTATATTTGTGAATATGACATGGGGGGAAAAAATAACCCATAAAAAAAGTCCTCATTGGCCAAAGTCAATTAGGCTCCTGATGTTGCACATCTTCAACATAAATATAATTAGGTCAGTTCACTTTTGGCGGATAATTTTATTATTTTAGTGTAATTGATGATGACGTTAGATGTTTTCTTTCTTGAAAAAGCAATAACGTAAACAAAAAACAGAGATAATAAATATTATCAAGGGTAGGAAAATGTGTCCCTTGCGGTTGACTCACAGAAAGCTCGGACACAGGGCATGTTGTAACCTCTTCAAGTGCATGTTGCTTCATATCTGCATATCACAATCTCTTAGACACCACCAGATGCCTCTGCCAGGGTCATACTAAGAGGTTATGCTGCACCAGGGGGCACTGAAGGGGTGGTGAAGGCTTGAGAAGCAGTTGGACGTCGCCCCCTTGTTCAGAACACAGCGACACATTCCGCAGTGAACCAGTTGTGTGAAGTACAGGCGGCGCAAAAAAAAAATATTACTCATAATTAAGCAACACGGTTGTAATTGTGACTTGATGACTGCCCTCGTGGGCTCGCAGGATGGAAGGAAGGTGACACGGAGCGACAGACGGACGTTTCTAACGGTAAGCACCTCCGGTCGTCTTCGGGAATTTAAAGGAAGGGTCGCGGCGGAATGCCAATTAAGAACAGTCCGCAACTAACTACAAAAGTTTTATTCTAAACGCCGGCAACTTCAACGTAGTCTCTGGTTGCATCATTTTGTCCACGAGAAGCAGGGTTTTAAGATGGCCGCTGATGCAACCAAGTGCCCGCCGGGGTTTTTTTATGAGCGTCGCGAAACGAGCAGGAGATTTTAAAGTCCGCTTTTGAGTTACGAGGCAAATGTCATTTGTTGCTCCTTCATACAGCGCCGGTGACGTCACAGGATCTTCTCATTGGTCGGCCGCTTTTGTGTGCAGTCACGTTCTAGGACCAGGAGCAATAAGAACCTCTGTCGACAACAAAATGTGGGCTATTATATTTTTTTTTCCCGTCTCACCAACTTGTACATGTGGCGGCCATTAGTGAAAATCCCTCACCAGGGTTTCCAAAACGAAGGACCTCAGGAAAAGTTTCCCTGACCAAAAAAACCTCGAAATTCTGCACTTCTTTTCAGTTTTTCTCTGATAGCAAGAACATGAAGCGTTCTATTGAAAATAACGTTCAGTGATAAATTCTAGAGGATAAAATTCTGCATGAAATGGTGGACTCGAGGACGGAATACAGTCGAGGGAAGTGGTAGAAATCCTACGTCAAAGTTACGACATGGTGACGTCATTGCCGAAGAGAATGCAGTTTGTTGTATTTCTAGCGCTGATATCTCCAAAATGGCCGCCAGTGGACTAATTTGTCACGGAATCAAGGTTTTAGAGAATTTAATTCTCTTTGCAACGCATGATCTGGTTTTAAAAATCTATTGAGAATGGCCGGAAAAATACACACACATGTTGCTGTCTGTGCACGGCTGCTGTCATGGCGGCGCTGAGGACGATGGGAGTGACGTCACGGTCTTGTTGCAGAGGATATTAAAACTTTTAAGATGTTTGTTTTTCTAAGAGGAAGAAAGTCTCCAGGGTTTGAAGGAGTATCTATATTATTTTCCAGGGAAGAAACAATAGCCAAAAGTCCCCAATTGTCATCGCTATTCTTTGTTCCTTCGCGAAACAGTACAGATACTCTTTGAAACGCACGACTAATTTCTTTACTCTTAGAGAAAAACAATCCTCTTAAACATTTTAATATCCTCTTGCACAAGACCGTGACGTCACTCCCGTCATCGTCCACAGCGCCATGACGTCAGCCGTGCGCACAGACAGCAACATTTGTGTGTATTTGCGGCCATTCTCAATGGATTATTAAAACCAGATCATGCGTTGGAAAGAGAATTAAATTCTCTAAACCTTTTATTCCGTGACAAATTACTCTATTGGCGGCCATTTTGGAGATATCAGCGCTAGAAACACGACAAACTACGGTCTCTCTGAAAATGACGTCACAATGTCGTAACTTTGACGGAGGATTTCTACCACTTCCTGGGAACAAATTTCGTCCTCGAGTCCACCATTCTGTGCAGAATTTCATCCTCTACAATTTATCACTGGACGTTATTTTCAATAGAACGCTTCATTCTTTTGCTATCAGCGGAAAACTGAAAACTAGGCGCAAAATTTCGTGGGTTTTTAGGGCCACACAGAAAGTTTTTTCCTTCCCCCCTAAGGGCCTTTCGTGAACCGAAAACCCCCACTGAAAATGGCCGAAAATACACACAACGGCGCTGAGGCTGATGGGAGTGACGTCACGGGTGAAACGTGTCTTGTGGAAGAGGATGTTAAAAGTGTTTCAGAGTATCGCCGAAATTATACTTGATTACATATTTCTGTGTTTCGACATTGTACTGTTTGCAGACGGTTAAGAGAGGACACCGATCAATTTTTTTTTTAAGTTTTACTGTTGTCATCGGCCGTTTCAGATGTTTTTCTGCGCGCCACCGGTCACCGGAGACTAACTCGGTGTGATCTGCAGAGCCAACCGGGGTTTTTTTTACCGTTCTGTGAAGTACTAAAGCTGACCTGAATCAATTTACCGTGTTTATACAGTGACAATTGACAAGAGGCCCCTCCACAATGTGACCCTGAGGGACGATATGAGTGTTATAAAATTCCAGAATCGGTTTATTCTTTGCCGCTTTCAGTAATGTAAGGTAGAGTGTGGTCATGCATCATAGACTGGAGGGGAATTAGCCGAGACAGGCAATTGCAGTCGTGCAAGGGTGTTGATGTATGTGTGTGTGTGTGTGTGTGTGTAATGACGTGGAGGGGCCAATCAGTGGGTGATCGTGAGAACGCCTCAAGGGAGGGCGCGATTGGGAATGGGCAGAGATCGTAAAACACGTGGCGCCCTCGTTAACGTCAACCTTTACGGAGTTCTCGTGTAATGACAGGCATCGTCCATCTTGAGTGACCCGCGAAATGGACACCGTAAATATGGCGGCGTGCACGTGCTCGGAGCCTTGCCTTGCCTTGCCTTGCCGTGGAGGAGAAACTCGTTGGCCCGACCGGATACGCACGACGCGTCCTCCCACTTCCGGAAAGCGACGTCGTCGGCTGCGACGCTCTCACTCAAAGACACTCAACGCTCGACACGTCCACACACACACACACACACACACACACACACACACACACACGCTCCACACCGTCATTACAGGGAATTATTTTCGTACCACTTTTCGAGTCATCACTCATACGAGAGTCAGTAACCGTCCTTACTTCACGGTAATTACTACGGCAATCCCCAGAAAGAAAACATTCTCGACACTACAGGGGAATCAGCGCCTCACTTACTTGTAGCTGCTCTTCCTCCGATCAGGTCCTTAAAAAAGGTTAGAGAAAGTTCCTTGAGGAATTAGAGCATTCCTGTGTTTGATCCCCCAGATCCTGTTGAGATATTTTTCCCCCCCACCCCATCTTAATCTGGTTATTCTCTTACGTCGCATTTAGTGCTGTTCGAAACGTTACTGCTTTGGTCATCTTCAACTCAGGAACCTTTACTTGTTCTTCTCCACACGGTGGAATCCCTGCCTGGAAGCTTCCAGTGCCAACACATTTTCGAATCAAAGGATGCGGCCTGTGATGGCTATACCCTCGCAAGCGAGCTCTGGAGGGGGGCTAGCACATTTGGGGATACCTCCTACTCTCTCTGGTGTTAGTCTCCGGTGGCGCAATAAAAACATCTGAAACGGCCGACGACAACAGCAAAACTTAAAAAACATTGATCGGTGTCCACTCTTAACCGTCTGCAAACAGTACAATGTCGGAACACAGAAATCTGTACCGAAGTATAATTTCGCCGATATTCTGAAACATTTTAATATCCTCTGCCACTAAGACACGTTTCACCCGTGACGTCATTCCCATCCTAAGCGCCGTTTTGTGTCTTTTTGGCCATTCTCAGTGGGGTTTTTCGGTTCACGAAAGGCCATGAGGGAAAGGAAAACGGTTTCTGTGTTTCTTTGAACTAAGGTTCCCACAAGCCTAGGCACCACGGTCTCTTTTTTTGAGAGGTGTATGTTTCGGGGGATCGCAGACCTTGGGCATACGATAAGAGTTGTCAGCTGTTCCCATTGGAAGCTGGTCGAGGCACGCAGAAGGGAATGCAAACCCCTCTCTCGGCACCCAGAGAAGGGCGTGGGACAAGTACCCAATGTCCGACCTACCTGATGCAGGCTTTCTACAGTTTGTCCTGCATTACTTTTACGCGAATTGCCGGGTAGCATCCTTAAACCACAGCCCGGGGACACTAGTAATCACTTGGCTACCTTCCTCTACCCTTCCGCATCCCCCCTTTCAAATCACTTCCTATGCTATTAAAGGGGAGTTGCCACCATGTGGATTAGCCTCATGTAGCCTGGTACCCTAAAAAAAGATGGGGCTACCTTTGCGGAACCCTTTTCCTGTCTCTGTTTTTGAATAAAGGTTCCCACATGCCGAGGCTCCTCGGCCTGGTTTTGATAGGTGCATGTTCCGGGGTTACAGACCTTGGGGCATACGGTAAGAGTTGTTCGCTGTTCCCATTGGAACAGTCGGCCAGCTGCCTCCTAACCTGGTCGAGGCATGGAGAAGGGAATGCTGCGTCCCCACAGAAAATCTCCTCTCTTGGCATCTGGATTGGGGCGTAGGACAAGTACCCGGAGTCGACCTATTTGATGCAGGTTTTCTAGGATTTGTCCTGCATCACTTTAAGGCGAATTCCGAGGGTAGGATCCTTAAACTACAGCCCGGGGGCCCCTAGTTAACCCTTGGCTACCTTCCTCTGCCCTTCCGCAGCCCCCCTTTCGAATCCTTTCCTATGCTATTAAAGGGGAGTTGCCAACATGTGGATTAGCCTAAAATCTCTTGAGGTTTGTGGAATAGGCTCACTTACTCCTACACTTCCCGGAAACCCCCCCTTGTTTTAAGCGTGGATCGTGGAGGTGATGGGACTCGGCTTCAATCCCGTGGTCCCAGTAGAAGAATGACCATGTTTATTTTTGACGTGTACCTCGTGACGGTCTCCTCTCTGCAGTTGTAATGAACCGTGACACTCGTCGGGCCGGCGGTTCTCCGCTCGCGTGATTTAGGAGCGAGGCTGGGAGGAAGAAAAGAGCCGGTCCGTGTCTTCGAGGGAAGCTTTGGAAAGCCTGCAGCTCTCTGCCTCATTGTCGCTGATGTCGAAAGAAAAAGCCAAGCCAAGGCCGACGCCACCAAAGGAATCCCGGCGTTCTCTTTTCTTACCTGACGAAACCGCGGGGCTTGGCTTCGAACCGGAAATGCACCGTCGATACGCTTCTCGTCAACAGCAGATGTTAGTCTGGATGATGAGCGGGGATTCGGGGGGGTCCAAAACATTCCTCTGTGGCACGTCCCGGTGCGGCGTTGCAGAGGCAACAAAACCTTCCAGGTCTCACATTCCGCAACGACTGCGACATTTTTTGTTTTCAAACTTGACGCCAGTTGACGTTTCTCCCTCAACACAAAAGAGGTCACCACCAGACATCCTGGCCGTTTATACGTGGTAACCTTATTATTCACTTTAACTCGGGGTATTCCATTGTCTTACAGTAGACCAGTGAGAAAGAAAGAGTCAAAAGGACAAAGAAAAGTTAAAAAAGCAAAGAAACAAGAAAAAGCAGAAAGAAAGAGGCAGGTCAAAGAGAAATATCGTCTAGAAGATCAGAAAAAAGACGGAGAGCGGTTTTGTGCGGCTTACAATGGTGTTTTTTTAAAAAAAAAAATATCGGACCGACGAAACGTTTCTAAGAAACGCCGGGACAGTGCAATACTTTGCGGAGTTAAAGGAGGTGTTATATGGGCCGGACACGGGCGGACAACCGAGTTAGAGATTAGGAAGGTAACAGAGAAGAATTGCAGAACAGAGAAATGTATTGGAAAATATTAAAAAGAAAGGGGCATACAACGTGCAATGACATGAAAGGGCGACTGTCAAAACAAGAGAAGAATAAGGAAGGACTAACTGATACCGTTCCTATGTGGTAACCTTATTATTTAGATTACTCGGGGTATTCCATTGTCTTACTGTAGATCAGTGAGAAAAAAAGTCAAAAGGAAAAAATAAAATAAAAAAAAGCAAAGAAACAAGAAAAAACAGAAAGAAAGAGGCAGGTCAAACAGAAAGATAGTCTAGAAGAACAGGAAAAAGACGTAGACATATACTCCAAGTGATTGTGTGCAGCTTACAATGGTGTTTTTCTTAAAAAAAAAATCGGACCGACGAAACGTTCCTAACAAGCGCCGGGACGGGGGAATACTTTGCGGAGTTAAAGGAGGTGTTACATGGGCCGGACACAGGCGGACAACCAAGTTAGATATTAGGAAAGTACTACGAAGAATTGCAGAGCAGAGAAATGCATTGGAAAATATTAAAAAGAAAGGGGCATACAACGTGCAATGACATGAATGGGCGAGAAGAATAGGGAAGGACTAACTGATACCTGGCAACTGGCTGATTCACTGAAGAAGATGGAAGAAAAAAAACATGAGCATTTGTGATTATAATTTTTTATAATGAAGCAAGGGCACATAAAAGAAAAAGCCAGACTGGAGAGTTATTATCGTTGGTTAAATAGTGTCGTAAAAGGAAACCAATCCCCTGGCCCTGAAGATTGTTCCTCTGGTGCGTGTTGCGATCGCGAGGGTTGGCAATGCTCATTCCAGAGGCGACCGTGGCCAAGGGAACAAGTGAGAAAGTATGTGAAGGAAGTTGCGTCAGAGACTTTCTTCACAGACGGGACACAGTTGCATAGAAACTCAGCGGCTGTCCCATATGTACAGAGGTGGAACAGGCGGCACAGGGTGACGATGGTTGCATTACATGTTTACCAAGAGGTTGCTGTCCAATCAATTCTAAGATAGTCTTTAATAACTAGAAGAACATCTTTGGAAACCTTATTTGAAAAACCCCTCTATATATATTTCTAAATAATATAACGTTATATCGAATAAAACATTGCAATCACCGTCAGTGGTTTAATATATTCCACCAGTGTCTTATATTCTACAGTTATTCGTTATATATATATATATATATAATGGATTTTACTCATTATGGTCCATTTATTTAGATATTTTTAATTCACAACAAATGTAAAGTCCTCGTATAAAAATTTTATTCCAGTTCCTGGAGTTGCCCGGGGTTGTCATAATTAAACTCAGCGACATCCATAACCCCCTGATTCGACTCCAAATAATCATTAATTTTAAAAAATTCATTAGAAGCTTTTTTTAAAATAAATTAATGACTATTTCCATTTGCATATAATTTTTTTTTATGACGACTGTACATTTTTCCTTATTTTTGTTAATTATCTGAGTGTGCCAGTCGTTGCCCGGATTGCCATAATTAAACTCAGCGACATCCATAAGCCTCGGATTCGACTTCAAATAGTCATTAATTAAAAAAAAAAGTATTTTTTACATTTATATCTATTTAACTACGTGATTAATTTTCTTTTAGGGTAACAGGCTACACGAGGGTAATCCACATGGTGGCAACTCCCCTTTAATAGCACAGGAAGGGATTTGAAAGGGGGGATGCGGAAATGATGCCAAGGGTTAACTAGGGACCCCGGGCTGTAGTTTAAGGATCCTACCCGGCATTCTCCTAAAAGTAATGCAGGGAAAACCCTAGAAAAACCTGCATCAGGTAGGTCTGGCATTGGGTACTTGCCCCACGCCCTTCCCTGGATGGCGGGAGAGGAGTTTGCTGTGGGGACGCAGCATTCCCTTCTCCGTGCCTCGACCAGTTTAGGCGGCAGCTGGCCGGCTGTTCCAATGGGAATAGTGAACAACTCTTACCGTATTCCGAAGGCCTGTGATCCCGGAACATACACCTCTCAAAACAGGCCTCGGAATGGGGAACCTTAGTGCAAAAAACCAGAGAGAGGAGGAGGCATCCCCAAATGTAGCTTCCGCGAGAGCTCTCTGGGAAGGTTCACCTTAGGAATAAAATTTTTCATGGGGACTGTACATTTTTCCTTAATTTTGTGAACTATCTGCGGGTGCTCGTCGTTGCCCGGGTTGTCATAATTAAACTCAGCAATAATAACCCCCTAATTCGACTCCAAATAGTCATTAATTTTTTAAAAAATAAAAACAAACACCGCAGCATCATTTTTAATTATATAATAACAATTTCCAATATAAAGTGACTGTTAAATGGACAAGAATATGTGAACATTAATATTGCTCAAGGATAAAATAAACAAGGAATTAACGTTGTTAATATTTAAACGACTTTTATAAGAGACAAAATTTTTTTAAAAAAATTAATCGCCGTTACAAAAAAACATTATATTATTGTAAACTCAAAGGGTAAAGCACCGAAATTTCTTTTCAATATTTTCAAATATTATCTTTGTATATTTACAAGAATAACTCTGTAGCAGTGACCAGAACAGTTAAAAGCTTTAATTTAATGTCTGTTTCGCAATTAATAAAACAATTTATGACCCCAGACACTTTTTATTTATATTGTAAAGACGTTTCGACACCCCTTTTAAATCTTCTTCAGGTATTTTCCAAAAATAATATAATAAACTAGAACAACAAAATGATAAACAAGTTACAAAATTCACACAGTTTTGAAAAAGGGGGATTCCCGAGGCAACTCACAATTCACTTGTCGTTAATAAGAATTTAAAAACTTGTTAATCGATTTGTTGTGCTAGTTTATTGTATTATTTCTGGAAAATACCTGAAGTAGAGACAAAAGGGTACCGAAACGTCGTTCAATATAAATAAAAAAATGTCGTCAGTTGTTTTATTATTTCCAAAAACACAGACGTTAAATTAAAACTTTTAATTCTTCAGGTCATGTTTCCAGAGTTATTCTTGCATATATATACAAAGATAATATTTGAGGTTTACTGTAAATAGATGCCGAAACAAAGACGACCTTTAACGATACTGAAAGAAGAGAAACTTAAAAATATGTAAATTTAAAAATTGCCGGACGTTTACCGCGCGTTTTTCCCCTCTAACGGCGAGAAACATGAGACTGAAAAATGAACAGAGGACTAAAATAAAATATAGAATATAAATAAAAAATGCAAAGTGTCTGTATAAGGTCAGCAACTGTTTTACGGACACGAAAAGTTGTTTCAAACCTGAAACTGATAATTTTTGGTTCAATTTAGTGTTTTATGAAGGTAAAATTAATTTCATGACCGACGTAAAAAGATAAAACGCCGTCCAGTGTCCTTCAGGGGAGGAAATGTTGGTACCGAGTCCACGGGACCTACTCAGTCCAGTCTCTAAGGTTGCTCAATCATGAATTCATCATCATCATCATCATCAGCTGGAGAGCCTCAACACGTTCCATTTCTGTTCGTCCTTTGTTGAACCCTCCCGTGTCACGGATGGGCGTTGGTTGATGTGTTGCTTCCCTTCCTCCAGCCCGGGGTCTAAATTTACTCTACCTCCCCCACCAACAACGCCCTTTTACTCAACACCGGAACGACCCCTACCGTCATGTTTTATAAATATATAAACACCAAGGAACACACACAAATCCCCGGAAACGTGTGTAGGACGATCCTGGAGGCGTCCGACGTCACTGTGACGTAGTCCATCAAGGCCTTCAAGTAGTTCCTCTGGTCAGAACCACAGCAACGCTTTAACGGTGATCGGACTCGTGGCCCCCAAACTCTGATGATTCCTCAACCTCTTCGCCCTCAAGTCTTTGGGGAAACTCGAAACAAAAATAATACTGTAAATGCAGTTCCAGTGTTCCGCTGTCCGAACTCGAGGAGATCTGGTGACGTAGACTGGACTGACTGAGTTGCAACCATCCTTTCCTTGAAGACTCAAGCCACCAATCCGGACTTCAAATAATTCAAAACTTGTACTTTTCTCAACGTTACTTTGATGTGCGTGAAGCTGGTTTACTATTCCACGACTCCAGCATCATTTGATCCAGTGTAATCCACCCTGGTTTACGCACTCTTGGAGACGTCACAAGCAAGTATCCGGTCTGCGTTAAGCCGGTTTACTATTCAATAACTCACGTTACCCAATTCTTTTTTCTAGAGACTTTCTTTGCTCGGGTATTTGTTTCCTCCGAACTCTTCGTGACGCATTCACCAGTTAACTCTCTACTCTCTACAACGTTGTGTAAAGCTGGTTTACTCTTAAACGAATCAAGCTTGTCGTTTCTCTATGCGTGTGTAACTTATCTCTGTCTTTTGTTCTGTAATTCCGTTCGCCTAGCAGCGTCAGGAAAGAGCTTTTCCGTAACGAACTCACAACAGGTTGTTTTTCTCTTTTTAACTTTCCAGCGCGCGTGAAGCCGGTTTACTATTCCACGGCTCGAGTTAGCCCATTTTCTCAAACTTGGCTCTCTTTATAGTGCTCTATTTCCGTTTCCGCCTCAACTCCATAAAGAAAACTTCGCGTAACGGATTCTCCATGTTTGTATCTCGAAGTGTCCGGACTGCGTAAAGCCGGTTTACTATTTCACGTTTAGAGTTAGGCACTTCTAGTTCCCTCTAAATCCTTCTGATTGGTTCTATATATCCGTTTGCTTTAAAAATCATCGTAACGCATTCACCAGCATACACTTCCCTATTCCTCAACTTTCCTGTGTGCGTAAAGCCGGTCTACTATTTAACGACTCAAACTAGCCTCTTCTAATTCCTTATAATATCTCATTGGTTCTATATTTCCGGTTGCATCTCAGCGTCACCCATCCAAAACAAAAATCCTTCCCTCAACTTCGACGGTATGCGTAAAGCCGGTTTACTATTCAACGACTCAAACTAGCCTCTTCTAATTCCCTATAATATCTCATTGGTTCTATATTTCCGGTTGCATCTCAGCGTCACCCATCCGAAACAAAAATCCTTCCCTCAACTTCGACGGTATGCGTAAAGACTGTATACTATTCAACGACTCAAGCTGGACCCTTCTAATTCCCTTCTATATATCATTTGTTCTATATTTCCGTTTCCATCTGAGCCTCACATCACTCCGCAAAAAAAAATTGTAACGCACTGAACATCGTAAGCTCAAAACTTTTACGGTATGCGGAAAGCCGGTATACTATTAAACGACTCAAACCAGCCCCTTTCTAATTCCCCTATAACGACTCGTCATTTGGTTGTATTTATTAGTTTGTTTTACAGTGTAACCCAGCAAAAACAAAATCGTAAGGCTTTGAACAGCTCTTAGGTTTCCGGCGTGCGTAAAGCCGGTCTACTATTTAACGACTCAAACTAGCCTCTTCTAATTCCCTATAATATCTCATTGGTTCTATATTTCCGGTTGCATCTCAGCGTCACCCATCCAAAACAAAAATCTTCCCTCTACTTCGACGGTATGCGTAAAGCCGGTTTACTATTCAACGACTCAAACTAGCCTCTTCTAATTCCCTATAATATCTCTTTGGTTCTATATTTCCGGTTGCATCTCAGCGTCACCCTTCAAAAACAAAAATCTTCCCTCAACTTCGACGGTATGCGTAAAGCCGGTTTACTATTTCACGACTCTAGCTATCCCCCATTAGTTCGCTATAATTCACTGTCTTTTTCGTACACCTCCTGAAATATTCATCTCGCAGACCGTCCCAAGTTTCTATCCAGCCTGTGCGTAAAGAACTTTCACTTCCAAGTAATTCCTAATCGTCCAGACATTTTTTAAGATGATTTTCATATGAAATATAACTTAGATGGGCTGCGTTTCAACTACTTCAGTTATTCGATTGTCTAACCGAAATCGTCCTTAAGAGTGAATATAATCCCCTTTTTTTTTGAGCGAACAGAAATATAAATCGTTTCAAAGCTTAACCGGAGACGGCGGTGTTCACGGTCTTCTCTGCAACAGAAGCCGTCCTTACTGACAACTCAACATGCAAAAGGTTCGAACTGATAAAAATTCCCCTTCAAAACCAATGACTGTAGGTGGAATAAACAAAATGGCGGTTCCCCGAACTCTGAATACATACGGTAGATGCGGTTGCGTGGTTCACTCCGCCACAAGTGTCTTCTGTTCCTGTTGTTTGCCGCTTGTGAGTAAGGTTTAGTCTTCCCACACGCGTGCACGTGTCCACAGAACAATGCAAACACACACACACACACGTGCTTGTTTATTCCAAACGGAAAAAAAGCATCTTTACCGTTGGGCGCAAAAAATACAGACAACACCTGCAAGAGGCAGCGAACTCGGCGTGGCAAAGCTCAGGGGAAAACAAATTAATCACCTGACGACAAGCAACAAAGGTTGCGGAAACGTTCAGTGGTACTAATTATTGTCTTTGAAAGGGGGGACGCGGAAAGGTAGAGGAAGGTAGCCAAGGGTTAACTAGGGGCCCCCGGGCTATGGTTTAAGGATCCTGCATGAGGTTGGTCGGGCATTGGGCACTTGTCCGACGCCCTTCCGATGGCCGGAGAAGAGTTTACTGTGGGGTTGCAGCATTCCCTTCTCCGTGCCTCGACCCAGTTTATGAGAAAGCTGGCCGACTGTTCCAATGGGAACAGTGGACAAGTCTCGCCGTATGCCGAAGGTCTGTGACCCCGGAACATACACCTCTCAAAACAGGCCGAGGTGCCTCGGCTTGTGGGAACCTTAGTTCAAAAACGGAGAGGAAAACTGCATACCCAAAGGTAGCCCCTTCGTATCTCTCCTAAAAGGTTCTGCCTGCGAGAGAAAATCCCTCGCAGGTTACCTGCGAGAGAATCCTCTCGACAGTAAACATATATATATATATATATATATATATATATATATATATATATATTGAAAAGTACTAACACTTGAGAGTATTTTCTAGATGGCGGGCTCGTAGGGCCCTTGGCACAGTGACGCGAGTAAAGTCCCCAATACAAATTTAATTGTATTAACGCTTTATAACTGTCATTGATTTTTTAGATTTATTTTT
This sequence comes from Zhengitettix transpicula, assembly GCA_037074705.1. Lineage (NCBI taxonomy): Eukaryota > Metazoa > Arthropoda > Insecta > Orthoptera > Tetrigidae > Zhengitettix > Zhengitettix transpicula. The sequence goes on along the minus strand of CM073590.1, from coordinate 249,644,651 downwards.
AAAATGTGTTTTTTGTTCAAATTTTATCCCCCGGTATTGAAATCTCCAGTTTGTGCCTCAACGTCGCCCCTCGAACTTCGCTCCCTGCCCCCATTTTTAAAACCTTCTTTAGAATACGCAGTGACGTAGTTGATATGGTGTTGCGCAACACGGGCTGATATCCTCGTACATATGCAGACTTGGTTGAGGTCGCCACTTCCTGTTTACACGAGGGGTCCAGCCCAGTCCCGAGCCGTGTCCAAGCTGAAGGAGTGGATTATTACGCGAGGAGACGAGCGGCGAGCGGCCTTGAATCTGCTTCGGTTCCGGTGAAGCGGACCTGACTCTCATCCTCAAGCAGGATGTCGTCTCCAGCTAGCTAGAGCCTCACAGCCTCAGCAGTATGAAGGAACGTTGTCGAGTAAAGATCCTCGGCATCGTCACAGTTGTGGACCACGCCGAGGTATAAAGGTCAGCAACTCCCCCAACGGCTCCATACCACGGTCAAGTATCATCATAGATGTGGATGGACATCTTGATGACCAGAGTTTCCAATCACTTCACCAAAGTACACTATTAGATAAAGATTGACGGTAGACATAGACCAAGGAACAACCCAAAATGGTGAATGAAGATCCAGAAGATTTTCCTTACCACGGTCAAGTATCATTATAGATGTGGACGGACATCTTGATGACCAGAGTTTCCAATTACGTCACCAAAGTACAGTATTATATAAAGATTCACGGCAGAGATAAAACGAAGAACAACCCCAAATGGTCACTGAAGCTCCAGGAGGTTTGTCTTACAAAGTTGTGGACCCATGGTCTCTCTAATTTAAGATCAATAAGAACCCGCCGTCACTTCGTTCTTTGATATCGGTGCCGCTGTCAATCAATATTATAAACCAGACAATCCATGGTCTCCCTAACTTAACATCAATAAGAGACCGCCATCACTCCGTTCTTTCAGATCGATGCCCTAAACAAAACATTGTAACCCAAACAATTCATAGTCTCTCTAATTTAATATCAATAAAAGCCCGCCGTCACTGTCGCCCTTTAATGTCGGCGCCGCCAACAAAACATTGTAATTTAAACAATTAATGGCCTTCTTAATTAGTATTACAATATATATATATATATATATATATATATATATATATATATATATTGTAATGATTAAAAGAAGCAAATTAACAAAAATTTAATTAACAATGATTAAGATTAAAAGGAAGCTTTTAATTTACCAAAGATTAATTTAACAGGTGATTATTTAGGGTTTTTTTTCAAATAATTTGCCCTAGGTGGTTGTCATGCGAAATTCAATAATTACAAAATTACCACCCTAATATTTTATTTTATAATTGGTGGCGTTCAAAATAAAATACAATGTTTTATATTATACAAACAAAAATCAAAATTAATAACTCTTCTTCTCAGGGTCTTTAACTGGGGCTTGATAAATAAGAACAATCAAAAAAATATCAATTAAATAATTAACAATTCGAAACCAAATTGAGACGAACAGAATACGAAATGAAAAGAACTAAATGTGACTAATACGTTTAACTGTCGTTTACAGAATTTAATTAGTTTGGTTTGTGCTTACAAATGTCCTGCTGGTACCGAACTTAGTTTTCGGGGCTTGGGGACACTATTTATTTTTACACTTAAAGGGACCATTAATCACAGAATCTACACATCACTTTTTTTTTATTTTGGCAACCTTGGCTACATTTCGATGACTGCACCAATGTTATTCCTCCGCGAAGATTGTCCAAAGTTCTGTTTTGACGAAACTAGGGATTACTTTACAAAATTCACGTTACTCTGTTTAATGTTTTTATAAAGACCGTTCGTTCTCTGCAACGTTTTCACCGTCGGCCGCTTCTTTTCTCCACTGATTCACCAGCTTTATTTTTTTAACTATGCTCGCCGATGTCTGTGACCTCTGCGCAATCCAGACCACGACGTACCAACTGCATCCAACTTATGTTCCCCGTACAAAGCGCGCGCGCTGTTCACGACGAAGCTAATCTACGCTTTTTCCATTGTTTGCCTTTGAGATCGGCGCCGCTAAACAATTCATCATTAATGGCCTCCTTAATTAGTATTACTATATATGAAGATAACTTTTAAAATGATTTTATCTACAAGTGTTCGTCGTAGAAGTATCTTTTTTTTAGGTAACAGCTACATGAGGGGTAATCCACATGGTGGCAACTCCTCTTTAATAGCATAGGAAGGGATTTGAAAGGGGGGATGCGGAAGGGTCGAGGAAGGTAGTCAAGGGTTAACTAGGAGTGCCCCCGCCCGGGCCTGCTGTTTAAGGATCCTTCCCCTCGGCAAGATAAGGACACTCCTCCGCGTCTGTTGTTCTGGTCGTCGTGAGTCCAGAGACAGAGTTTCCCCATCCACCTAACATGTTCTAGCCTTGGTCTTCCCTCTTCTAATCCCAGTCCCTTCTCTTTTTATTCAATGTCCCTCCGTAATGTTATCTACCCCACCATTTGTTTAGGTAACAGGCTACATGAGGCTAATCCACATGGTTGCAACTCCCCTCTTATAGCATAGGAAGGGATCTGAAAGGGGGGATGCGGAAGGGTAGAGGAAGGTAGCCAAGAGTTAACTAGAGGCCCCGGGTTATGGTTTAAGGATCCTACCCGGCAATTCGCCTAAAAGTGATGCAGGACAAACTCTAAAAATACCTGTATCAGGTAGGTCGGGCATTGGGTACTTGTCCGACGATCTTCCGATGGCCGCAGAAGAGCTTTCTGTGGGGTTGCAGCATTTCCTTCTCCGTAGCTCGACCAGTTTAGTAGGTAGCTGGCCGACTGTTCCAATGGGAAAAGCGGACAACTCCTACCGTATGCCCCAAGGTCTGTGACCCCGGAACATACACCTCTCAGAACAGGCAGAGGTGCCTCGGCTTGTGGGAACCTTAGATCGAAAACGGAGAGAGGAAAAGGCATCCCCAAAGTTAGCCCCTTCGTGTCTATCCTACAAGGTTCTGCATGCGAGAGAATAGCCCTCGCAGACCCTCTTCGTAGAAGTATCTCTTCACCTGACCGCGTAAAAGAGAGAGAGAGATCAATGGCGCCCAAAGCTGCGAGGAAGTGGAAGAGAATCCGCCTTTTAAGGAAGACAAATTACCGCCGCCTGCTATCAGCAAGTTGTTATCAGCGACTTTGTCCGGGTCTTCCGCCTCACCTTCTTTCTTTTCTTTCTTTACAGAACCTGGAGGAAGTGTTATCAGCGCTTCCGTTAGCCTCACTTACTTACGCTTGTATGTAACTGGACAACCAGAAAACTGGGACACACGGAACAGCAGGTGCCTTTATCCTGTAAGGAACCCGGACACCCACCACGGAACGGAAACGGTCCCTCAAAAAGGGGAAAATAAGGTGAGCCAACGACTCAAGTAGCATTAGATTAAATCGTCCCAACGTCCATAGTCAAGGTTTATTGATTCATTGATTAGGAACAGAAAAAAAAATCAGTTCCAGAGCAGAGTAAATACCAGGAAAGTCCACAAATTTATTCTCTCTTAGAGGAAGGTAGATGGCAGTTTGCTTTCATATTCTACGACAATTATTGCATCTACTAATATTTCCGCCATCTTGGACCCGTGTCGCTTATTTCCTTATTCAGAGAGATAATCGTAGTCAGAATGTGTTAGATAACAAACTGAGATCGCTGACTTTGTTTCCAACCAGCGTTCATCTCAACCGGACACGTAATTCAATCGTTCCGTCATCTCGGAGATGAAGAAACACACGCGATTCCTAAGATAACAGCGGCGCAGATGGAGAGATGATGGGAAGATAAGCGAAGCACTTTCTCTCTCCCGATACTCGCTCGCATTACCTCAAAGTGATGCTTGCGGACACGGCGTGGAGAATTCTGTTGCATCGGAATAACTGGTTTGGTAAAGGCCTTTAAAAGCCGGCGTAAAGTGACCGTTCAATAACAGGTTAAGGGCGCGGAGGTGAAAGACCCCCTGATGAAAGAAACCAAAGCATAAACAACTGTGTAAGTGGAGACGAACGGTGTTGGGAAAACACCTCTGCTAAACGTTGGCCAAAAAGAAATATGGACGTCTGCGAGTATGCGCGTTATGTTTCCCCTACTAAATCCAGCGATAAAATAAAAAGGGAACAAACGTTGATCTTCTGTGGTGTAGTCCGGAATCTGTCCTGCAAGATGAGGACACTCCTCTGTGTCTGTTGTTCTGGTCGTCGTGAGTCCAGAGACAGAGTTTGCTGCTTCTCCTCCCTGCGGTAATATTTCCTCATCTTGGTCTTCCCTCTTCTAATCTTAGTCCCTCCTCTTTAGTCAATGTCCCTCCGTAATGTTCTCTACCCACCGAATTCTTTTCAAGACTTCCCTGATTTGTCACCCGATCTGACTTTGAAGTGGCCTTCTTCAGTAACTTCACGTTTCAAATGCTTTCTTTTCTATTCTGCGATGCCCTGGACTGTCCCAAGTCTCCAGATAAACACTTCACAGTATCGTATCTTACATTAAATGTAACCAAATTCATCTTCCTCTTCTTTTTCTTTTTTTTTTTTTAAAAAAAGAAATCTTTCCTTGCATGTGCTGCCCAACTTTTTTTTTATGTTTATTTCTCTTCCTGTCGGAAATCCATCTACTTCCTTTACTCCATGTACTCAGGGGTTTTCCCAAAGATGGCGCCTGTGAAATTTAGCAAGTCTTCCAAACCTTCCGTGAGTTGATTCAAATAAAATTACAATCTCTCGTCTTAGTGCCTTAATTAGACCTACCTCATTTTCCAAATTACCCCCCACCCCACACACACACCCCTCGCCTTCACTTCCTTCATTGCTTTGTTCAGTGTACGTCAGTGTTTTTCCGAACCTTTTTCTTACTACGTCGCAGTTAAATCTTACTAATTGCCCACGACCCCCGCTATTTAATATATATATATATTATATTCATAAAATTGAATTATTTCGTAAAGAACCCTAATTACAACGGTTCTTGAATAATAATAATAATTCTAAACTTATTTCAAATTAAGATACCAACCGTTTTTCTTTTACTACAAGTTAAATCATAGGAGGACCCACGTTTTGGGGGGAAACACCGCTGTACATAATACAGCAACCCTGTGTTTTTTTAATTATTTTTTCCTTCCGTCCTTCCGGGTCCATAAATTCTAATTACCCCTGTCTTGACACCCCGTGTAGGTTTATATAGATAACTCCATCTGTCTTCGGTATTTTTTATCACGATCAACTGAACAAGATCGAGCTAAAGATCGTAGCATCCAACTTGCCACGGCCGAGACTGCAGTGGTATTCACCTTTATTAAAAAAAAAATTTGTTGTTGTTGTTTGACTCCGTCCACACTTTTATAAACCACTCAGCGCTATCAAAATTCACAAAAAAAAGGTTATTCATATAATCATTATGAATATTCTAAAAAGGTAAAAATTGTTAATTGCTATTGTAATGCCAATTAATTAAGACATTAATTGTAAATTTGACAATCTAAATTGTTAGAGAAATCCTTTGTGGCGGCGGGCCAGAACATGACAACAATAGACAAGCCGAGCATTGTTTCCTTTGTCGGAAGAAGCAATGCGCGCTCAAAATTGCGAGACGGTAGTTCAGTTGGCTGGAAGGTTTGATGAGATGCTGTTCGTATTATGACGAGAGAAGTGCAGGTCACATTAAGATATTGAGAAGTAGAGTTCACGTTATGATATATGGGGTAGAGTTGAGTCTGCATTTCGGCTCCTCAGCGATCGGGAAGGTCGTAAAAGAACTTTTGGAGATTAAACACGTGGCGAGAGACGAGGAGGAAAACGAAAGGCGAGAGACGAGCATAGACAAAACTTTCACACACAAGCAGAACTACGAAACCTGCTAAGCACAGACAGTTTTTAGTTGAACATAGCCGGGCAGAGATTATAGCAGAAGTCAACCGAGGGAGAGAGACGAAAGGAGGATTCATCCTGGTTCCTGATTTGTGATCTAAAAATATTAATTTTAGAATCTGTGAGTTTTAGTAGAAGCTGTGCAAAAACCCCGCCATAGTGCTTCGTCAATTAAAGGTATCCTGGAATGCTGTGAGTAACAATATAAAAACAACTAATTATGTAAACCGGATTAAAAGATAGCCGTCAGATTTCGTTCTCTTCTTTTGATTAAAATTTGTAAATTAGTTTCCATCGTTTTTCTCTTGTAAATTGTAATTTGTGGTAAAGATTATAAATAAATGATTCGCCATTATCAAACCCAGTAGAGACCCTGAGATAAAAAATTTTAAATTGTGTAATTGTTTTTAAATAAATGCTAATAAAATTTTTGTTTGTAAATTAAATTCTTTCATTTTATTAAAAGTCCAACTTTTTTAAATTATTACATAAATGGCGCAGCAACGTGTGGCTCGATTTTTGATAATTTTTTTTTAGGGTACCAGGCTACATGAGGGTGATCCACATTGGGCAACTCCCCTTTAATAGCATAGGATGGGATTTGAAAGGGGGGATGCGGAAGGGTAGAGGAAGGTGCCAAGGGTTAACTAGGGGCCCCCGGGCTATATTTTAAGGATCCTACCCGGCATTCGCCTAAAAGTAATGCAGGGAAAACCTTAGAAAAACCTGCATCGGGTAGGTCGGGCATTGGGTACTTGTCCCACGCCCTTCCCTGGATAGCGGGAGAGGAGTTTGCTGTGGGGACGCAGCTTACCCCTCGCCATGCCTTGGCCTGTTTAGGAGGCAGCTGGCCGACTATTCCAATAGGAATAGCGGACAACTCTTGCCGTATGCCCAAGGTCTGCGACCCCGGAACATACACATATCAGAACAGACCGAGGTGCCTCGGCATGTGGGAACCTTAGTTCAAAAAAACCAGAGAGATGTGAGAGCAACCCCAAAGGTAGCCCCCGCCAGAGCTCTCTGGGAATGTTCAGGAGGTCCGCTCGATTTTTGATAATAGGGCAGAATCATAATTAAAGAACGAAATCTGACTAACCGAGGTATTGGTGTGAGATAGTATTTTATTTTGGATAAGGATGTGCATGAAAATTGTACGCGTTATTGAAAAGAAAGAAAAATGATTAATGGTGCGTTAGAATAAAAGATGACAGGTTGTTTTAAGTGTTAGGTTAGATTTAATTTAGAGAAAATGGGTTTCTAGAGTTAAAAAGTCCCAGAGACAAGTGGGAGGAGCGGATAGTGGATATATATAATGATATTGGAGTATTTGGGAAGAATGAGTATGAAAAATGAAGACAATTTGAAAGAAATGAGAGCAGATATGAATAAAAACATTGCTGACTTGAGTGCAAAAGGGGATAAAAATTTAGCAGAGTTTAGAGCAGATGTAAAGAAGGACATACCTGAAAATAATTTTTTTTTAGGGTAACAGGCTACCAGAGGGTGATCCACATTGGGCAACTCCCCTTTAATAGCATAGGAAGGGATTTGAAAGGGGGGATGCGGAAGGGTAGAGGAAGGTAGCCAAGGGTTAACTAGGAGCCCCCGGGCTATAGTTCAAGGATCCTACCCGGCAATTCGCCTAAAAGTGATGCAGGGAAAACCCTAGAAAAACCTGCATCAGGTAGGTTGGGCATTGGGTACTTGTCCCACGCCCTTCCCTTGGTGGCGGGAGAGGAGTTTGCTGTTGGGACGCAGCATTCCCTACTCCGTACCTCGACCAGTTTAGGAGGCAGCTGGCCGACTTTTCCAATGGGAATAGCGGACAACTCTTACTGAATGCTCAAGTTCTGTGACCCCGGAACACGCCGAAGTAGAACTCATAGATTTCAAATTCAATCAAATAATGATAACTCGTGTATTTCTGTTTCTTTCATTTGAATTTAATTACATTTTCGAAAATTGTAGATGATTTATTGAAACCCGATGGTGCAATTAAAAGAGAATTAAATTCTCTTAAATAATACACTATATTTATCTGACGTCATTCAATCGTAAATGAATAAACCAGCGGGCCTAATTTGTCGGAAAAAATATATTGTAAAGTCCCTAAAATGTAGATAAAATAAAAATTTGGCACTACCTACCGTTACTTTTTGGAACCTTTTGAGGTGAATATATATAAAAAAATCTTTATATGACTGACAAAATTTGGTTTATTAATTTACACTTGAAGAATTAATTTATAATTCCGACCGAATTTCGTCCTCAAGGCCATGCAGAGTGTTTGTTATGCTGCACAAACTATCACTGAACATTATTTGTCGGTAGAACGCTTCATGCTCTTGATATCAGCGAAAAACTGCAAAAAGGCGGAAAATTTCGGGTTTTTTTACGGCCAGAGAAATTTTTACCGAGGCCTTTGGAAGAGGAAAACTTGGCCTCTTTTCTTTCCCAGTGTATCTACTGCACTACTGGAGTGATCTCCCGCTGGAGCGCTGAAATGCGGGATGTAAATCAATGTTTGGACACATTTGACCAGTTTCACTGTATCGCAGAGCAATTAATATATATATATATATATATATATATATATATATATATATTGTAACATGATCGTTGCGAGGTACGGTCGAGCGCCCTTGGCGGGGGTGACTGCAGTGGTTGTGTTTATGCAGGTGCCGGTAATGCGATGTTGTTTTAGGCCGGCCAAGGGCAGAAGCGTAATGGTCAGTTCCAGACTGGACTTGACCGAAGATGGACGTGCTCCAAATAATTGATAAACCACGCCCTGAAAGTGACCAACGTCTCATGTTCGATTAAATAAAATTATGAAAGATTAAAAAGTTGTTTTGGTGATTTTATCCCAAAAATTACCTGGCGCCCAAACATGAAGAATCAACGAAAAAACGCAAGGAGGGTTGCGGAGCGGGTACAATAAATATATATATACGTGTCATACGTGTCTAATTCTGTGTTCTCATTCGCTGGCACGAGCCATGCGGGACCCAGCGTGATCTTATCTGCAGCAAGTGCCAGCGGGTTCTGCCTGAACCACCAAACGAGGGCTTTGGATCAGCCTCACTTGCGGAACTCTCTCACAGACTCGCATCAATTATTCATGCCAGCGTCCCATTGATTCGGACTCTCGAGGACCACCGTGGTGATGATCTCATTCCAGACTGAAGAATGCCCCCGCAGGAGGATAGAAAGGAACTGTTGATGGATTTGCTGCTGGCCCACGAGTTTCGCATGAGGAGACGTATTGTTCGGTAATATTACCAAGGATTCAAAGAATCCAACAGGACGTCGAAGCTTCGCGGGTTGGAAGCCCCGTAAATGAAGAATCAGACAAACACTTTCAGAAAATCGTAATACCACATTTAACTCAGAAGTAGCTTATTTAATTATTTCGTGAATTTCCTTTTCCTCGTGAAGAACTTGCCACAGACACGACAATATTAGAATCTCCCCAGGAGCTCAGAGGCCGCTGTGAAGTGTTAAAGGCACTCGCACTGACCTGCTTCGAAGGTGCTCTTGAAGCGGCGCCACTGCCTGGCGTGGTGGATGGAGTAGACGCCCGTGACCACGAAGAAGAGCACGCAGGCGCAGACGGCGAGGCCCAGCACCACGACCTGCCAGTCCCAGACCAGCGTCTCCGTGGCGGAGAAGGGCGGCTCCGTGTGCACGCGGACGTCCCTCATGGCCGCCGTGGGCGACGGCAGCGACGTCGAGGACGCGAGCAGCAGGACGTCGTCGGCCTTGACCTGCGCCGCGGACTCGGGCGGGCGCTTGTCGTGGTGGCGGTGGTTGTGATGGTGGTGGTGGTGGATGTGCTTGGTGCGGTTGCGGCCCCGCTGCTGCTGGTGGTGGTTGTGGTGGTGCGAGCTGTTGCGCGGCAGCCAGGACCAGTCGATGTTGAGGGCCGACAAGGGCCCGCAGCTGGTGTCGCTGTGCGGCTGGCAGGGTCTGAGGACCACCTGGCCCGGAGGACACTCGCGGCATGGCGCGCAAACCTCGCGGCGCAGGTCCCAGAACTGGCGCCCGCCTCGGCCGCACAGCGTCGCCTCCGACAGCGCGACCACGCAGGCCACCTGCGAAGAACAGACATCGTCAACATCACGGCGGTCATTTGGGGAGCCGCTGTCACGCACTTTCACGTGACTTGACGTGAAGTCCCGACAGTGTGCGAGGCTACCTGCCAATGTTGTCTTACGGGCCAGAGACACTCTTCTATCACGTTACGTCACTGCGGTGACAAGTGACGTCACGATAATATCACATTTCTCAGTCCGTATTCTGTTTTAAAGGTTGTTACAGGCGCTTGAGGATCCCTGGTCACCTTGTCCCCAAAGAACAAAGAATTATTTTACTTAATTACCATCAGTATTATTATTTATTGTTAATAATCCACTAAAACCTCACCATTATGAAGGTGTAACTCCTGATGTCTCCACAACGGTCGCTCCTACACTAATTTCTCACAGGAGGAAAGTTGTAGAGAATTTAATCCTCTTTTTAACGCTCTAAAGTGGGTTTCAAAAAATCATCTGCAATTTACGAAAATACGCATAAATTCAGATGAAAGAAACAGAAATACAGGAGTTGTCATTATTTGACTGAATTTGAAATCTATCAGCCCTACTTTGTCACCTTTAATTTCATTATTTGATTGAAAAATTTTTTTTTCTCAAACTGCCTTACTCTCTCAGTCAGGTCCTGTTATTGTTTTTTAATGACGCCAAATAAGTCTCGCGTGTCTAAGGGAGACCTGGAGGAGGGTACCTTTGGGGATGCCTTCACATCTCTCTGGTTTTTTGAACTAAGGTTTCCACAAGCCGATGCACCTCGACCTGTTCTGAGAGGTGTATCTTTCGGGGTCACAGACCTTGGGGCATATGCTAAGAGTTGTCCGCTGTTCCCATTGGAACAGTCGGCCAGCTGCCTCCTAAACTGGTCGAGGTATGGAGAAGGGAATGCTGCGTCCCCACAGCAAACTCCACTCCCGCCATCCAGGGAAGGACGTGGGACAAGTACCCAATGCCCGACCTACCTGATGCAGGTTTTTCTACGGTTTTCCCTGCATCACTTTTAGGCGAATTGCCGGGTAGGATCCTTGAACTATAGCCCGGGCGCCCTATTTAACCCTTGGCTTCCTTCCTCTACACTTCCGCATCCCCCCTTTCAAATCCCTTCCTATGCTATTAAAGGCGAGTTGCCACCACGTGGATTAGCCTCATGTAGCCTGTTACCCTAAAAAAAACGCGTGTCTGACGGGTAAGCTGTCTGCAAAGGCTATTCTCTCGCAGGCATAACCTTGTTGGAGAGACAGGAAGAGGCTACCTTTGGGGATGCCTTCTCCTCTCTCCGTATTTGAACTAAGGTTCCCACAAGTCGAGGCACTTCGACCTGTTCTGAGAGGTGTATGTTCCGGGATCGCAGAACTTAGGCATACGGTAAGAGTTGTCCGCTGTTCCCATTGGAACAGTCGTCCAGCTGCCTCCTAAATCGGTCAAGGCAGGGCGAGGGGAAGCTGCGTCCCCACAGCAAACTCCTCTCCCGCCATCCAGGGAAGGGCGTGGAACAAGTACCCAATGCCCGACCTACCTAATTCAGGTTTTTCTACGGTTTTCCCTGCATCACTTTTAGGCGAATTGCCGGGTAGGATCCTTAAACTATAGCCCGAGGGCCCCTAGTTAACCCTTGGCTACCTTCCTCTACCCTTCCGTATCCCCCCTTTCAGATCCCTTCCTATCCTATTAAAAGGGAGTTGCCACCATGAGGATTACCCTCATGTAGCCTGTTACCCTAAAAGAAGACGTGCTCCCCTTTAAAATTAAAAAAACTGTGTAGCAGCGGTGAATTAGGGTTTAACGAACCCCAGTTGAAGGAATCAGATTATGTAAATGGAGAGTTGTCTCCCGCTTGCTCCGAGAGGAGAAGCATTCTTCCGTGGTCTGCATTCATAACGCCGCAGCAGCAGGAGGATCTTCTCCTTCGTCGTCGTCGTCGTCGTCGTGATCCGATCTCGTCAACCAGAGTGACGCTGTGGAAGAGACTCCAATGAATGCCAATGAGCAGTCTTAGGGTCCCAGCTATATTTTAGTCTCTGTGTAGTTGAAGGTTGTATTTGTTTACTCCTTTAAGGTACCGGGGGTATTTTTTTAGGCTTTATTAAGTCATCGAGTATTTTTATCCGTAATGTAATTAGGCCTGATTTGTATGAGAATTCAAGAGTTGTTAAAGCACCGTCAGTCGTCATCCTGAAGTTAGCTGCCGAGGGCTTAGGTCGGGCAAGGGGAACGTAAAATGACGTAAATGTTCCAAAAGAAAGTGACGCTGGTTAACTCAAATGTTTACCAAGTTTGTTAGAGCCTTATCCAGCGATAGTTTAGATGAACACCCGGGCAACGCCGGTCACTCCGACAGTACATATGTTATTAACCAATGTAATATCGGAAGACTGTAGAAGACCTTAAAGTTAATAAGGAACGTGTGGTTTTCCCAGTGTAGTTGCTGGATGAAGTTTTTCTCGGGATTCCAACCGGGTAGCGTAGTTTAGTGAAGACAACGTTCTTCACCTGAAGAAGATGGCGGTGAAAGCCATCGAAACGTTGTGTTTACTTAACTACGCTATCCGGTTGGAATCCCGAGAAAACTTCATCCACCTTAAAGTCAATTTTTTTTAGGGCAATAGGCTACATGAGGGTGATCCACATTGGGCAACTCCCCTTTAATAGCATAGGAAGGGATTAGAAAGGGGGGATGCGGAAGGGTAGAGGAAGGTAGCCAAGGGTTAACTAGGGGCCCCCGGGCTATGGTTTAAGGATCCTACCCGGCATTCGCCTAAAGAAATGCAGGGAAAACCCTAGAAAAACCTGCATCGGGTAGGTCGGGCATTGGGTACTTGTCCCACGCCCTTCCGATAGCGGGATCGAAACGTTGTGTTTACTTAACTACGCTAGCCGGTTGGAATCCCGAGAAAACGTCATCCACCTTAAAGTAAATTTGACCTGTTACAATATATATATATATATATTTTTCTTCTGATACATGAGAGAATGTTGGGAACGTAGACAGAGGTAAATGTCTCTTCCGTCAATCCATTCGGACGACTACACACGGAATATTGCGACGACGTTGTCCGCGCTCGTGTGTGAGTTTGAGCCAGCTGTGGGGGGGGGGCGGAACCTCGTCCCCTCCTTTTGAAGCGGAACGCGTAGTTTCTTTTGTCTGACCAAGTGGCAGGAGGAAGACAATAAAGGAACAAGTTGACGACGTCCCTCCAATTAGCCGGGCTCTCGGCCACAGACAGAGAGAACCGGATAAGATAACAGCAGCACTTGAGATGAAGCAGCGTCGACAACGACGAGAGACGGTGATGGAACGATAATACGGATTTATAACTACAGATAACGACTAGGTACAGTGTAGGGAGCTTCAGAAATGGAAACAGCTCGGACTGTTGCTGCTGGTAAAACCCATGGATTTCTCCTACAATAAATATCACAAAAATAATAAAGAGAATACGAAAATTAAATTTACGACTCGAGCATATAGAGAGAAAGATTTCACTAGCTAGAAGACGGAAACCGCCACGGTTAAACTACTATCGAGGGTGGGGAAAAAAAATGTCGACCGGACCAGGTTATCGGGGCGGGCGCTCCAACCATATGAGCTGCCCGTGTTCGGTGCGAGATTCCTCTGTCCATTAGACCTGATACCGGTCTCGTTCTAGAGGAATTTCTCAACAGGAACAGGGGGTAGCTCAGATGGCAGCGCGGGAGGTCCAGGGGTCGATTCCTGGTCAGGTCTGCATTTTTCCATCCACGATGCTTTACTGAAATTCATAATAATATTTTTTGGGGGGAGGGGGGGGTCGAAATATATTGGCCCCGATTTAATTACTTGATATGTGGCCAAACCTTTTTTGTGCATGATTATTTTAATATTTTTAAAACTAAAGCTTTAAGGTGTGTATTTTTTTATGAACACAATACGGAAAAAATAACAACCCCCCCAAAAAAATATGGCTGAAATTTTTCGAATTTTATTTTAATCATTTTTATTATGTTGGCAGTATCCAACGTCATGCAGCATGTAGGTTCCTACATATGGACGGTCATTAATCTACAACTTCAAACGTTTTAAGGCACTTTTATTTGTATTTGTAAATAAACTTCGACTACAGTAAAATTTAAATTTAATTTAAAATGTAAGTCATGAAAATTTCCTTTTATTAAAATTCAGTCCAAAATAATAATAATAATAAAAAAAGCCCTGAGTGATGTTAACAAAAATATTGTTCAATAACACAGTTTTAATTAAAATAATTACAGCTCTATATAAATAATTTTTATGTAACAAATGTAATCAGGTCTGATTAATCAGTAATTCACATTAATTGGACAATTATTATTTTAGTGTAATTAGAAACGCCCTTGAGAGATTAATGACCGTTGATGTTCAGAACCTCCACGTTGCATGATGTCGCGTATTGCCAACATAATAAAAATGTTTATAATATTATTACAAAAATTTCGACCATATATTTTTTTTTTGGGGGGGGGGTTGGTTATTTTTACCGTATTGTGTCCGGACACTAAACCTAGTAGGGTCAGGCTCACTCCAGAGAGTCTGCTATGCAGCCAGGCTGAAGAGTTTGGGACCTGCTGTATTAAATAAATACTGTGAAATTATTTGATATGTTCCAAACCGCCATGTTTTTTATATTTAACGAAATTAAAGAGTATTTTTTTAATACCAGAATTTTTTTTTTAGGGTAACAGGCTACATGAGGGTAATCCACGTTGGGCAACTCCCCTTTAATAGTATAGGAAGGGATTTGAAAGGGGGGATGCGGAAGGGTAGAGGAAGGTAGCCAAGGGTTAACTAGGGGCCCCCGGGCTATATGTTAAGGATCCTACCTGGCATTCACCTAAAGAAATGCAGGGAAAACCCTAGAAAAACCTGCATCAGGTAGGTCGGGCATTGGGTACTTGTCCCACGCCCTTCCCTGGATGGCGGGAGAGGAGTTTGCTGTGGGGACGCAGCATTCCCTTCTCCGTTCCTCGACCAGTTTAGGAGGCAGCTGGCCGACTATTCCAATGGGAATAGCGGACAACTCTTACCGTATGCCCCAAGGTCTGTGACCCCGGAACAAACACCTCTCAGAACAGTGCCTCGGCTTGTGGGAACCTTAGTTCAAAAACGGAGAGCTGGAGGCATCCCCCAAAGGTAGCCCCTTCGTATCTCTCCTACAAGGTTCTGCCTGCGAGAGAACATCCCTCGCAGGCTTTTTCTTCCGTAATACCAGAATTTCAAATATTTAACATTTCTAAGACTTTAGATTCTGTTGTGGCTGAGGGTGGTCGTTACATTCCAGAGGAAACAGGACCTTCGAGGGCCTCGGAAATTTAATAAAATCTCAAAATCAATATTTTTTTAAAAAAAATAGTGAGTTAAACTCTTTGGAATGAAACAGGGAATTTTGTCGATACAGTACACAGGGAGATTGAGAATTCCTCTTACAGTTTTTTTTATGGGGTTGGGGTTCACTCACAGAAAGTTCGGACAGGAGGCATGTTGTAACCTGACCTTAAGTGGCATGTTGTTTCATATCTGCATATCACAATCTCTTAGAAACCCACCAGATGTCTCTGCCAGGGTCATACTAAGAGGTTATGTTGCATATGTGCTTGCACTAGGAACTGAAGGGTTACCATCCGCCGTAAATTATCATCAACATTAGACAAAAGAAACAGCGAACTCGTGTAGAGGAAACTTTCGTTCCTAAATGCAACGCTTTCAGGGGTAGGAACACCGAAGGCTCCTGCGGAGTGGCCAAAGGTCAGATTACAGACCCCGTGATAGGGGGATCTATTGCAAGAATTAAGTGAACACACACACGACTAATTGGATAAACAAATAATTATATTATTTATTTTTAATCTCCGTTTTCGTACTGGAACATATAATTTACTCGGGAGTCAGTAAGGATCGTCACGGTTGGGCGGAGGGAAACCTGAGACCTTCGCCATTGTGTGTGTAGGTCCTCCTGCAGCAGGTCAAAGAAGGCGTGAAGTGTGGCGGATCCGTGGATAAAAGTCACGACCTGCTTTGTCCACTCTGGTGCTAGACCCCCGGCGTGTGTGGAAGGGAGGGGGACAGGACAACAAACAAACACAGGACATCGGAATGTCTTCAGTCGCTCCGTGAGAAGCAGTAAATCCTGCAGACGTCGAAACAGCGCGGCAAGAAAGCCTCAAGCACGCTTTAAAGACAGGCGGAAAGAAGTTTTTATATATATATATTTGAGGGTTTGAAGACGCGCCTCCGAGCAGGTAGAAGCCTTCGGAAAATTTATTCACACATAATAGAAACCTCCACGCTATATGCAACTTTCTACCCGGCACTTGAAGCTCTGTATGTAACATCTGTGCTGTCAGAGACACTTGTTACTCGTAGCAGGTGGATTGTTCCAATCACTTATGTATTTATACATAAACAACAGCCTTTTGACGTCAGAGTAGGATATTTAATAGAAATTACACAACGTTTCGTCGCTAATTTGCGACATCTTCAGGTATCAAAATGTTTTTAATTGTCTTACACAACGTTTCGTACCTAATTTGCTACACCTTCGGGTACCAAAAGTTTCTCACTTGTCTTACAAAACGTTTCTTCGCTAATTTGCGACATCTTCAGGTATCAAAATGTTTTTAATTGTCTTACACAACGTTTCGTCGCTAATTTGCTACACCTTCAGGTATCAAAAGTTTTTTTGCTTGTCTTACACAACGTTTCGTCCCTCATTTGCTACACCTTCGCGTACCAAAAGTTTCTCACTTGTCTTACAAAACGTTTCGTCGCTAATTTTGCGACATCTTCAGGTACCAAATTTTTTCAATTGTCTTGCACAACGTTTCTTCGCTAATTTTCTACATCTTCAGGTATAAATTTTTTTTCAAATGTCGTACACGACGTTTCGTCGCTAATTTACGACATCTTCAGGTATCAAGTTTTTAATTGTCTTACACAACGTTTCGTCGCTAATTTTCCGTTATTTTCAGGTATCAAAATATTTTCAAACGTCTTACCTGAAGATATCGCAAATTAGCGACGAAACGTTGTGTAAGACATTTGAAAAAATTTTGATACCTGAAGAGGTCGCAAATTAGCGACGAAACGTTGTGTATTTTCTGTTAAAAATCTTACTGTGATGTCAAAAGTATCTTAACTAGTCAGAACATATATATGTCACTTAAGTGTTCCTATAAGAATGAAAATTCCCCTACATCTGATTTTTTTGGTTTGATGTATTGTTTTGTTAATACCTTTGTGATCCTCTTTCCCTCTCTCTCTCTCTCCCTCCCTCCTCTCTCTCTCCCTCCCGTCTCTCTCTCTCTCTCAATATAATTTGGTTCGTTTCTTTGTTCCTTCTGGTTGTTGTGAGCGACTCTGGGAGGGGAGGGGACTGTCCGTCTGGTCCTTGTGTGTGTCCAAACACAGGGTGAAAACCCTGGCATTCCTGAGGACGATGAATGAAGCAGGTTAACGACTTGTTTGTCCGCCAGGAGGAGGACGCGTCGTGAAGGTGATGTAAGACGCAGCAGGGAGACCGTCCTCAAGAGAGAGACACCACGGTGAAGCCTCAGCAGCTACACGCAAACTCACAGCGAAAAAAATATGGGGTATTTCTTTTTTCCCCCCAAATTGTACATGTTGCGGCCATTACTGGAAAAACCCTCAAGTTATCCAATTCTGAAGACCTACAAACCACGAAATTTTGGCACCTCTTTTCAGTTTTTCGCTGATAGAAAACGAATGAAGCCTTCTATTGAAAATAACGTTCAGTGATGAATTGTAGAGGATAAAATTCTGCATGGAATGGTGGACACGAGGACGAGATTCGGTCCCAGGAAATGGTAGAAATCCTTCGTCAAAGTTACGACATTGTGACGTCACTTTCGAGGAGACCGCAGTTTGTCGTATTTCTAGCGCTGATATCTCCAAAATGGCCGCCAGTAGAGAAATTTGTCACGGAATAAAAGATTTAGAGAATTTAATTCTCTTTCAAACGCATGATCTGGTTTTAAAAAATCTATTGAGAATGGCCGGAAAAATACACACACACATGTTGCTGTCTGCGCACAGGCTGATGTCATGGCGCTGAGGACGATGGGAGTGACGTCACTGTCTGGTCTCTATTCGCTTGCAAGGAAGAAAGAATAGTATTCATAACTGGGAACGGAGCTCTTTTGCTATTCTCTATTCCTTGCAAAACAATATAGATACTCCTTGAAACGCTGGAGTCTTTTTTCCTCTTAGAAAACAAACATCTTAAACGTTTTGATATCCTCTTGCACAAGACCGTGACGTCACTCCCATCATCCTCAGCGCCATGACATCAGCCGTGCACAGACAGCAACATGTGCGGATGTATTTTTTCGGCCATTCTCAAAGGATTTTTTTAAAACCAGATCCAGCGTTGGAAAAGAGAATTAATTTCTCTAAAACATTTATTCTTTGACAAATTAGTCTACTGGCGGCCATTTTGGAGATATCAGCGCTAGAAGTACGACAAACTACGATCTCTCTAAAAATGACGTCACAATGTCGTACCTTTGACGAAGGATTTCTACCACTTTCAGGGACCGAATTTAATCCTAGAGTCCACCATTCCATGCAGAATTTTATCCTCTACAATTCATCACTGAACATTATTTTCAATAGAACGCTTCAATATGTAGTTATCAGCGAAAAACTGAAAAGAGGTACAAAATTTCGTGGTTTGTAGACCTTAAGAATTGGAAAACTTTGATGTTTTTCAGTAATGGCCGCAACATTTTTTTTAGGGTAACAGGCTACATGAGGCTAATCCACACAGTGGCAACTACCCTTTAAAAGCACAGGAAGGGATTTGAAAGGGGGGATGCGGAAGGATAGAGGAAGGTAGCCAAGGGTTAACTAGGGGCCCCCGGGCTATAGTTTTAGGGTCGTACCGGGTATTCACCCAAATTAATGCTGGGAAAACCCTGCATCAGGTAGGTCGGGGCATTGGGTACTTGTCCCACGCCCTTCCCTGGATGACGGGAGAGGAGTTTGCTGTGGGGACGCAGCATTCCCTTCTCCGTGCCTCGACCTGTATAGGAGGTCACTGGCCGACTGTTCCAATAGGAACAGCGAACAACTCTTACCGTATGCCCAAGGTCTGTGACCCAGGAACATACACCTCTCAGAACAGGCCGAGGTGCCTCGGCTTGTGGGAATGCGCGGTAAGATGTATATATATATATATATATATATATATATATATATTTACGGGGTTGAAAGCCCTGAGAGAAATTGTCTCAGGTTTGTTATTTTTTTAAACTATCCCTCAATAAACATAAAACCGTTACAGAGTTCTATCCGACGTTTCGGGACTGGCATGTGTGCTACTCCATGCTCATTTAAAAAAATAATAATAATTCGCTGGTTCACTTCGTAATGAATACAATTGAGAGTCTCATTGAAAGAAAAAAAACCTGACCACAGTGTCTGTTTCTTTGTACGAGGACTGATCAAATCAAATCATTGAAGGATCTGGATGACTCGGGTTCGTCCTCGGATTGAAACACACTGGACGGAAAGCTGAAGACGTTGGGCTTGTATTGTCATCAGTCTCCACTGTGCCTGTGGTGAGATGACTACATTCTGCTTCGTTCCTCGTCCCGGTCCGTAATGTTTACTACTTCATTTTAACGTCTTTCCCCGTCGTCCCTTATCGGCCTTTAAACGACCTGAACCGTTGGCAATTAAAACCGATTTTATGACTCCATCGGCGCTGATGGTTGGACGGACATTACCCGTATAATAGCAGTGCAGGATTACGACGGCGACGGGATGAAGTTTCACCCTGAGCTCGCCCCGCGCGCGTGCATCAAGAACATTCCTCCTCCTCCTCCGCCTCCTAAATTGGCCACTTAACCACTCTGCTCCAATTAGGGTCTTCCATTGAAGGAGGACGGGCGGACGCTAACAAAACAAGCTCGTCGCCGACACCACCAACTGCTCTAATAAAGTCTTCATTCAAAAGACACACACACACACGCCAATTGACTTACCCAGAAACATCCGCGTCATGCCACGGCCGGGGCGGGGGAGGGGGGGGGGGAAAGCCAAAGCTTTGGCGGAATTCAACAGAAAAGAATGTGACGTCATCGTATTGACGGAGAATCTAGAGAAGATCCACAAACACTCTTTCCTTAGGTATGAATGAATGACTGAAGATAGCCGATGTTATCCCGTTGAGGGCAAAGGCCTCCTAATAGTAGTGGTAGATTTTAGAGGCTTAAGGGGGTGAGCTAATCCGCGTAAGATGCCTTACTTATTAATGCACTACATGGTTTATACTGCATTAGGACAAATGAGGAGCTTAGAGACCTGCACAATGAGCAGGATGATATAATATCTGTGATAAAAACTGCTCGAGGACACGTACATCGGATGGAGAATACAAGAGAACCAAAGAAAGTTCTGGAAGGGGGCATCCAGGTGGCAGAAGATACAGAGGTAGACCAAGAAAGCGTTGGAGGAGATGGAGAACCAAGGCAATCGAAAG
This sequence comes from Zhengitettix transpicula, assembly GCA_037074705.1. NCBI lineage: Eukaryota > Metazoa > Arthropoda > Insecta > Orthoptera > Tetrigidae > Zhengitettix > Zhengitettix transpicula. The sequence goes on along the minus strand of CM073590.1, from coordinate 249,624,159 downwards.
AGAGCTTTGGAAGATTGCAGAGACCACGGTTCTACAAGGACCGTAGCGTCAAAGAGTCAGTCACATGGTTTATACACTAGTTCTAGGACTTTCCACTTGTTTCTGTCTCTGGCTATTCTGGTCCATTGTCCTCCTGCTTATTTTTTTTTTAATATGTCCGTCCACTTGCGTCTTGGTCTTCCCGGGAATCCCATGAGGTAGCTTGTAACGTCCATCTTTACAACGTCTGGTCTTTGTAGCCTGTTGTGCAATGTCTATGTCTAGATGTTCAGAGAAATGCCAAGGATCTTCCTCTGGCGTACTTGTAGAATGTCGCTCTCTTTTATTCTGAGGGTCCAGCCACACAACAAGACTAGTGTCTCCATTTTGAGCCTCCTATTCATGAGGGTTCTGTCCAACAATATAAACTTTAAGGGCCACAAGGTTTTCCAAGCTAATGAAACTCTTCTTTTTATTTCTTCTTCAATTTTGTTGTCAAAGGAAATTATTTGTCCTAGATATATTGTAATACCAATTAAACAGGCTTTTAATTGTTTTTAATATAATTGAATTGTTGGCGGTACGGGTGCTTAAAGACGACAATCGCGACGGGTTTTTCTTTTTTAACAATGGAGACTTCATCACTTTTAGGCGAATTGCCGGGTAGGATCCTTAATCTTGTGTTTTCTCGCCACGCGCGCGCGTGTGTGTGTGTGTGTGTGTCCATGAGCGTAGTTTGTTACGTTATTTGATTTTACGAAGCTCAGGGGGGCTACGAAGCTAATACCCGGGGGTCCGTCGTGTGAGATATCTTCAGAGAGAAACAACGAAGGGTGACATTAATAAAAGTCCTTGTTTCGTTAGGAGGCCGAATGCCTTTGTATCCCGTTCGCTGACGTCACAGGAGCCTCCCCGTTGCTCAGGGGGGGGGGGGGGTGGAACTACCTCAACCTCTGCGTCACTCCAGATGAAACTGCTTCGTGGCGGTGGAGCAACCTGCAAAGTAACAACACGTCAGGTGGCGTTGACACTCAACGGTCAGTGGCGAGTGACGTCAGGCGTTAAATAGCCTATGTACGTGTTCGCGAGGACAGTGGCGGAGCTTGGGATATGTTGTAATAAATTAATAGCCATCGCAGGCAGCTCTAAATTTCTGATGAAAGAAAAGATCTTGTGTTATTGTTGGGATGGAGAATCTGTGAGGCAGTATCTTTGGCGTTGTTATTAAACAAGCACGTAATTTATTGCACATAAAATTATATATAATTTGTTACGTATTTGTACTGCAGTTGATTTTACGTTGATCGTCTTCATCTGTGGAATAAATCACTACAGAACGTTGTAGGAGAGACAGGAAGGGGCTACATTTGGGGATGCCTCCTCCTCTCTCCTGTTTTTGAACTAAGGTTCCCACAAGCCGAGGCTTCTTTTGAGAGGTGTATGTTCCCGGGAGTCGCAGACCTTGGTGGGCATACGGTAAGAGTTGTCCGCTGTTCCCATTGGAACAGTCGTCCAGCTGCCTCCTAAACTGGTGGAGGCACGGAGAAGGGAATGCTGCGTCCCCACAGAAAACCCCTCTCCCGCCATCCAGGGAAGGGCGTGGGACAAGTACCCAATGCCCGACCTGTCTGATGCAGGTTTTTCTAGGGTTTGTCCTGCATTACTTTTAGGCGAATTGCCGGGTAGGATCCTTAAACCGTAGCCCGGGGGCCCCCTAGTTAACCCTTGGCTACCTTCCTCTACCCTTCCGCATCCCCCCTTTCAAATCCCTTCCTATGCTATTAAAGGGGAGTTGCCACCATGTGGATTAGCCTCATGTAGCCTGGTACCCTAAAAAAAGATACAAAGTCTATGAAGAATTCAAAGACAGTATTTTTTCCTTTGTTTAATGTTCCTTCCTTTCTTTGTGAAATCAACGCCCAGAGTCCAGGACGCAGCGGACTTGATGGAAGGTGTCGATGAAAGACAAAGAACAGCGAGTGTCACGTGTCTGTGTCTTTATAGCGGCAATAAATTTCTGTTCCTCCGCGGACACGACGACGACAACGACGACACGCTGCTGCTGCTGCTGTTGGCGATTATTCTTCCTCAGACAACACGTCCCAGGCTTTCCGGTTTCCCTCGGCCCGACGACACTTAACAAAACATTTCGCGCATTTGCACACACACACACACACAGAGAAAGAGAGAGAGAGAGAGAGAGAGAGAGAGAGAGAGAGAGAGAGAGACTCCGCGGGGGTCGGACATCCGGAACTGTAAAGGCACGAGCTCGCAATTAAATACGACGCATGTTCAGAAAGAAAGCGTAATAGAATTTTTTATATTTTAGTTTTAGAAGAAGACTATCTGAAAAATAAATTACAGGATATTGTTATTATTTAGGTTATTCAGGGTATTGCATTGTCTTGGAGTAGAAAAAGTTAAAGAAAAATGGCAAAGAAAAGCAAAGAAACAAGAAAAATAAAAAGAGGCAGATCGAAGAGAGAAAAGATCAGAGAAAAGATGTAGAGATTGCACTCCAAGTGCAGCTCATGAATAACGAGGACATTGGTAGGTTTATCAAGAGCAGAAGGTTGGTACTTAGGATGGATGAAAGCAGAACAACCTACACGGATTTATGGACTGGAAGCCAGGGGGAGACCCTGGATAAGATGGGTAGATGACATCGAGAAGGATATAGAAACCATGAAAGTAAGAGGATGACCGGAGACTGACACAGGAGAGGGCGAAATGGAAGAAAATTGTTAATAAGGCCAAAACTCACATCGGCTTATAGTGACAATAAAAGAAGAAGAAGAAGAAGATTTACTCCAAGTGAAGAAAACAAGAAAAACGGAAAGAAACGGGAGGCAGTGAGGTTAAACGAGATGCCGTGAAAAATCGTCAAGATGTTCAGAGAAAGATGTGAAAACTACTAATATAAAAATATTATATCGTGAGAGGTTTGGCGGATTATCTCTGACGGGTTTTAGGATATCTGTGGGATGGAAAAGACAACGTCAGAGAAGAAGTTGTGTCAAGAGAAAAAAAAATTATTACAAAGGATCGTAATAGAATTATTTTTTATCTTTGTTTTATAAAAAGACTATTTGAAAAATAAATTACATGATATTATTAGGGTATTCCATTGTCTTGGAGTAGAAAGGTGAGCAAGGAAAAAGTGAAAAAAAAAGGCAAAGAAACAAGAAAAAAGAGGGAGGTCAAAGAGAAAGATCAGAAAAAAGGTGTAGAGATGTAGACGAAAACAAGAGAAACAGGATGTTCGGAGAAAGATGTGGAAACTACTAATATATAAAAGATTATATCGTGTGAGGTTTGGCGGATTATCTCTGAAGGGTTTTATCGGTGGGATGAAAAAGACATTCGTAACGTGGATGATCCGTGAAGGAGTTGTGTGAAGAGTAAAAAAATTATAATTATTACAAAGGATAGAAAACGGTTTTACACAAATCTTATACGCATTGAGACTAACATTAGAAAAATAATATATTGAGTAGATAAGTGAGTAAGAAAAAGTGAAAACAGGTAAAGAAAAGTAAAAAAAAGAAAAGCAAAGAAACAAGGAAAACAGAAAAAAAGAGACAGGTCAAAGAGAAAGATCAGATGTAGAGATATACTCTAAACGAAGGAAACAAAGAAAACAAGAAAAAGCAGAGAAACGAGAAAAACAGAAAAAAGAGGCAGGTCAAAGAGAAACATCAGAAAAAAATATGTAGAGATGTTATCAAGCGAAGGAAACAAAGAAAACAAGGAAAAACAGAAAGAGAGAGACAGTGTGCAAGAAACTAGTTAGTAGTTTCAACACATTTCTCTGAACTTCCTCACGATTTTTCACGTCATTTCTTTAACCTAACTTGTTTCTTGCACACTTCCTCCCTCTTTCTGCTTTTTCTTTCTTTCTTTCCTTCGCTTGGAGTAAATCCCTACATATTTTTTTTCTGATCTTTCTCTCGTTGACCTGCTTATTTTTTTCTGTTTTTCTTGTTTCTCTACTTTTCTTTGCCTTTTTTCACTTTTTATTGCTCACCTTTCAACAACAGAATACCTAAATAATCTAAATAATAAAGTTACCTCACCATTGTCAAAAAAATAAATTTCAAATCCAGAATATTGTTGATACACTTGTCGACTATTTTTGCAACATAATCGCCATCTTGTGAGCGCAAGCTTCTTTATGCCCTCCTCGACTTAAATTTTTATATCGTATTTAGAATCCCCCCCACACTTGTGTAACTACATATGGCTGTGATATAAGACAGATTCTGTACACATGACTGTCTCTAGTTTACTAGGTGTTAGACTAGATGTAGACTGCTGTAGTGCTGCTGTCACGTGGCAGAGGAGAACTGTTTGCCTGGCCGTGACGTGACAGGCCGCAGTCACGCTTCAAATCTATACCCAGGCAAGTCACGTGACAGAGGAGAACTGTTCTGCCGGGCCGTGACGTGACAGGCCGTCGTCACGCTTCAACTCTATAGTCTGGCACGTCACGTGACAGAGATCTGTTTGCCTGGCCGTGACGTGACAAGCCGCCGTTACGCTTCAAATCTATAGCCAGGCAAGTCACGTGACAGAGGAGAACTGTTCTGCCGGGCCGTGACGTGACAGGCCGCCGTCACGCTTCAACTCTATAGTTTGGCACGTCACGTGACAGAGAACTGTTTGCCTGGCCGTGACGTGACAAACCGCCGTCACGCTTCAAATCTATAGCCAGGCAAGTCACGTGACAGAGGAGAACTGTTCTGCCGGGCCGTGACGTGACAGGCCGCCGTCACGCTTCAACTCTATAGTTTGGCACGTCACGTGACAGAGATCTGTTTGCCTGGCCGTGACGTGACAGGCCGCAGTCACGCTTCAAATCTATACCCAGGCAAGTCACGTGACAGAGGAGAACTGTTCTGCCGGGCCGTGACGTGACAGGCCCTCGTCACGCTTCAACTCTATAGTCTGGCACGTCACGTGACAGAGAACTGTTTGCCTGGCCGTGACGTGACAGGCCGCCGTCACGCTTCAACTCTATAGCAGGGCAAGCCACGTGACAGAGGAGAACTGTTCTGCCGGGCCGTGACGTGACAGGCCCTCGTCACGCTTCAACTCTATAGTCTGGCACGTCACGTGACAGAGAACTGTTTGCTTGGCCGTAACGTGACAGGCCCTCGTCACGCTTCAACTCTATAGTCTGGCACGTCACGTGACAGAGAACTGTTTGCCTGGCCGTGACGTGACAGGCCGCCGTCACGCTTCAACTCTATAGCAGGGCACGTCACGTGACAGTGATGGCACCTCTACAAACATCGGCCTCGCTTCCTCCACTTCCTGTGTTCCCCCGTCTGCCTAATTCCGCACAGCTTCTGTCTACCTCCGTGAAGACCTCGTCTCATAATGAGGAGTACGATGACCGGAAACGTGGCGGGCAAATAACAAAAGCTTCCTTCTCGTAAAAGCTCGGCCCATTTGCTATTTCCTGTACAAGGGGAGGGCAGGTTTCCGGAATGCCCCCGTGGAAGAAGAGGCAGGTGGAGGAATGGCTCGTGGGCAGAGAGAGCCAGGGGAGGATGCTTGCTTGCCCTGGCGCGCGTTCATGGAATGCAACTGGCGTGTTCACTAACATGCGACGCAGACTGTGAACCACGTGACGTGACAGGCCGTAGTCACAGTACGTGGCAGCGTGGCTCCACCTCTACAATGAACCTGTGCTGTCGCTGGAGTAGCACCACACTCACATGGCCAGCTGGCTGCTTTAGCAGGAGCGATGCGTCGCAAGGCCGCGAGTTTGAAGTTGTTATGAAAGTTAACTTTTACAAAATGGAGACTAACCACCTACAAGTTAAGGTTTAATTTACGCCGTTAAATGAATTCCCCCGAAGACTTTTGCCATGAAGCTGGCTTTGCCTCGCCCGCCTGTTAATTTCCTGTGATCTTCCTGCCGGGGTCCGGCGTCCTCGTGGTCGACCTCCCACCTAGGCAATTTCACGGCGACAAAGCAAAGCCAACAGCCGGCGCGTTCTCTCGTTCCCTTGCCCCGTCCGTGTCCTTTGTGCCGTCTTAATTTCCCGCGTTAATATTTCATCACCTGGACCGTCGAGACTTTGCTTTCATTCCCGGAAAATTTGGAGAAGACTGAAAAGGGATAATTTTAATCGTCCTTTGACTCTCCTGGTTTGTTCTCTGCTGCTTGGGGGCGGCTGTGATGATACAAGAAACCCCTTTGGAAATTAATCTGGCGCTTGTGTGGATTTAGTTCCTCTTCAGTCCTCCTGTACATGAATGTTTTAACATATTTCCCTCCCGTCGATTGTTTCATAAAGATAAAGAAAAAATTAATACGTCATCATCTCTTTTTTTCGTTTCAACCGTTCTTTACCTCCCCCTGTTCTTTCTTGTAGTTCTTTTGTTTTTAGGGCAACAGGCTACATGAGGCTAATCCACATGGTGGCAACTCCCCTTTAATGGCATAGGAACGGATTTGAAAGGGGGATGCGGAAGGGTAAAGGAAGGTAGCTAAGGGGTAACTAGGGGCCCCTGGACTATGGGTTTAAGGATCCTACCCGGCAATTAGCCTGTGATGCACGGAAAACCATAGAAAAACCTGAATTAGGTAGGTTGGGCATTTGATACTTGTCCCACGCCCTTCCCTGAATGGCGGGAGAAGAGTTTTGCTGTGGGGACGCAGCATTCCCTTCTCCGTACCTCGACCAGTTTAGGAGCCAGCTGGCCAACAGTTCCAATGGGAACAATGAACAACTCTTACCGAATGCCGAAAGTCTGTGACCTTAGTTCAAAAAAGGAGAGAGAGGAGGAGGCATCCCCAAAGGTAGCCTCCTCCCAGAGCTCCTCTCACTGACGATTCTTAATTTTGGAAATATATGCAATTGGCGGCACGTTACAGTTTCGGAAGACAAACCAAATAATTTGTTTGTTTATTTTTAAAAAAAAAACCGCTGTTACACGTGATCCAGTTTGACCTAAAAATTCTTGAACAAATAAAAAACCTCTTATCGATAAAAATATCGATTATCCGTACTAGGAAAATGAAAGAAGCAAAACTTTCGATATTTCTGCCGAGTCATCGGTAATTGCTTCCAGGAGAGACAGAGAGAGAATGAGAGAGAGAATGAGAGAGAGACAGAGAGAGAGAGACAGAGAGGGACTGAGAGAGAGACAGAGAGAGAGAGAATGAGAGAGAGACTGAGAGAGAGACAGAGAGAGACTGAGAGAGAGACTGAGAGAGAGACTGAGAGAGAGACAGAGAGAGACAGAGAGAGGGACTGAGAGAGAGACTGAGAGAGAGAGACAGAGAGAGACTGAGAGAGAGACTGAGAGAGAGACAGAGAGAGGGACTGAGAGAGAGACAGAGAGAGAGACTGAGAGAGAGACTAAGAGAGGCTGAGAGAGGGAGAGAGACAGAGGGAGAGAGACTGAGAGAGAGACAGAGAGAGACAGAGAGAGATTGAGAGAGAGACTGAGAGGGAGATAGAGAGGGAGAGAGACTGAGAGAGAGAGAGAGTGAGTGAGTGAGTGAGTATGAGGATAAATTGGATTCCAGGACTCCAATGAACGTCACTTTCCTTTAACAGGAGATCTTGCAGCTGTGTCTGACGGCGGAAAAAGAAAAGTGCGCTTTCGACGATGGATCGCGTTTGGAAAATAATAACTTTTAACACTCAGGCAGGTCCATATTATTTATTATTTATTTTTAAAAACCAAAACAAAGATAAGGTGAAAAAAACTGACCAACAGTCGACGAACTAGGTTGCAATCGTACAGAAACTCTTAAGCGCGCTCTTTCTACATTTCCATCCACCGATGTGACTAAAAACAAAACAAAAAAAACACTCATTTTTGAAAGGAAGACACCAGGAACTCGGAAATCTATAAAAGTATGCGTCTTGCACGGGAAAAAAAATGGCAGAGGAAAGAGACACACACGATTAAAAAAACGTTCACTTACGCAGTCATTTGACAGGAGAAAGAGGTTTAATACTGCTCCACAGAAATGCAGCTAAAACGTTTAATAGACTAATTATGAATTAAGAGCGTGTGTGTACGTGGGTGAAGCGGGCACAAGGTACGAAGAAAACCATAAAAAAACAGCAACGCTTCGACTTTGCGCTCTTTTTTTTTCTTTCCAATTTTAACGCACATGAACACAGCGACGTCAGAAACATGTACACATGATAACTTCACTGCACACAGAAAAATAAAGTAAAAGATCTGCCGAAGCCGATAGAATAGCTGACAAATAAATAAAATTTGGATTTTTCAAAACAAAAAAAAATATTGAAAATGTCAAAACGAGGTTGTTGTTTTGAGTCCAACTTACGCTAAGCAGGAAGACTGGTCCCATCCGTGGTGCTCGCGGTGAAGGCGAAGTAATCCAAAAACAAACACGGACCGACGACGTTCAGAAAGAGAGAGCGCGACCAGACCGAGAGCGACTGCTGCTTACGTCAAACATGTTTCGTCTACGGCTGCACAAACCCGACTCAAGCGTACGTTCAAGACTCGTTCCGCCGCGCCACCAAGGCACTCGGCTCGCAGAGACACGCGCGCTACAAAGACTCCGCCGAGCTGGTGTAACGTCTGTGGATAGATGCACTGGAATCCGGAGATACTACACACTTACAATGGCGAGGGCTGTTCAAAGCTAACAATTGCGGATACAGATTTTTTTACGAGTTAGTTTTGTAATTTCCACGGTGTACTTGCTAGTGAAATGAGTTATCAATGTAAATGCCTCAACAGCTGGCAGCGATGACCGTCAAAACGTCGGAGGATGCCCCCAGATATTTCTTCAATGTAAGTGATCGTGAAATACATTTTAGTCACTACCCGACAAATTTATCAGACATTACAATATTTTTGCATATTTAAGTTTCTTCGATAGAATAAAACACTAATACTCTCATAGTCTCAAGGTTACACGAGTGGGGATACTTAGAAATTTATCTGCGTTCACAAAGCTTAATAGACAAACAAACAGAATTGACCACTTATAATTGTTTATATATATATATTATTTTTTTAAAATTATACCCCGATATTATGTACTATTGGCTTCGAGGTATCACATGTAGTACGGGAAGGTGTAGTAATGACACAACTTAAGCTTCAAATATTTTTAATTGGTCAAAAGGACCTGAAATCTACAAGAAAAGTTCTTTCAATCCTTCTGATGAATATACAAAAAAAATTTATACCCTGCTGGTTTTAATTGGTCAAAAGGAACTGAAATTTACAAGAAAAGTTCTTTCAATCCTCCTGATCAATATAAAAAATATATAATACCCTGCTGGTTTTAATTGGTCAAAATGACCTGAAATCTTAAATAAAAGTTCTTTCAATCCTTTTGATCAATAATAATAAAAATTATAATACCCTGCTACAATCTCGTGAAATATGAAAAACATTTCTCTGAACAAATAAATCAAGCACTAAAAAAATCTCTTTATAAAAATATCTACAGTATTAAAAATAAAATACAAAGTTATCCATTGTGAAATTAAAACTTGACAAATTAGGTAAAAAATTAATAGAAAGATTAATAAAATTCATATGCAAAAATCGTTTTTCCAGGGTGTCTTGTCACTTAGCTGTATCCCAGCCAGCCGGAATGTGCCCAAGATTTGCACTTGAAGCAAAGTAACAATTAATTAAACAAATATTGATAGAAAGAGGTGCACGTCAGTTAATATGCGACATTGCAAACTCTTCGTCATCTTAACCCAGATCACAATTTTGGTTTTTAACTTGTTTATCATGATCATAGCTTACCATAAATTACCTATACTATACATAATTTTTACTGCAACAAGTTGTCTTTTGAGGATATTATATATATATATATATATATATATATATACAATATTAGGAGAATCCATTAAGGAATTGGAACTAATTTGGTGACAAAGTCACATTCAAACTTGGATAGTGAGGAAGGATAGAAATAAATAGGAGGATTACGCTTTATGTGAATTCATATGCTCGGGCGAAGAATTACGCACATAGAAAAGCATAGTTCAAAGCAGAGAGAAGGATAGAAGAAGAAGGAAAGACTGAAAATATTTGACCCAGGCAGGATTTGAACCCACATATTCTGCTCAGTACACAGACGCCTTAACCATCTTGGCCACCAGGTCAAGTTCCTGACCAGGAAAATATAGACAGTCTTATTGTGGACAAATTAAGTTACCATTGTCTAGTAATTTCTTGAGCCATCCAGTCAACAAATTACAAGCACTGATTTCAAATACACACTGTTCACAAAAACAATCTGACCTAACAATACTTATAAGGAAGGAGGTTTATTACCCTTCACCATTAGTCACAGAAAGTGCCTAGACAAAGCTGCTAACTATAGCAGCATAGGAGAAATATAGTGTTGGTCCCCTACATTACACATGTAGTTTCTTCGTCAAATACCTTTCATTGTTGATGTTTTATTGTTGGTGCTAATTAGTGTCTAGAATAACAGTTACACTTAAAGTTGTCAATATACACAATAACATATATTTTAACATTTATCACAAAAACATTGTTTCAACAATATTGTACAAAGAACTAATTACATAATCATGACATAGATATACCAGAAAAAATAAATTGACTAAAATTATAATTCGAAAAAGTTATATAAAAAACTAAAACAGTTTCTCCTCAACCAGATTTCAGTTTGTGTTTAAAGTTCAAAATGAGAAAACAGGTACTGTGGACTGATTTGAGAAACCACACCACCTATATACAAGAAACAATTTACCTTCTCAAATATTTCAAAAGGATATTGTGTCCAATGTCCTCACACAAACACACTGGTACACATTTTTTGAGCTCCAACACAGATTCAGCCAAAATTTCCAAGACTGGAAGCAAACCCACCATCTAACTGTGCCAAGTCAGTATTAAAAAGTGCAAAGAATTCTATTAGATTCAAATGTAGAGTTAAAAATGGGGAATAATTTTTTATGTTGTATAAATGAATAACATGTACATAAATTAAACGTGAAAAACATTACAATAGAGAAGTGAGGCACAAGCACCAAACTTTAAAGGAACTATGGAATGCTGATGGCAAACTGAATGAAGAATTGGCGGAGGATACAAATAAGTATATTTTGGAATTCAAATCTCAAACCATTTACAAAACATGGAAAGTACTCACGTTTGTCCACCAGGACAGTGTAATGAGTTTCTCTGTAAAACAAAGGCCCTAGAATTGTGATCCTGAATGTCACGAATGATATTGTCAAGGAATATTTTCAAAAATGTACAAAAACAACAATATCATGCATATTTTATTACAAAACCTTTTAAAACATTTCTCGGACTGTTTCCAATTGAAGTATACCGCTGCCTTGGACTATCGGCTACATATTCCCAAATAAATCTCATTTTGCTCAACCACACAATTTGTAACAGAAAGTTGAACAAATAAATTAAAATACTGGCACAGATTCAAGGACACTCACAGATGACTTAAGGAATGTTTTGAAACTATATTTGCAGGAAATACTTTTGTAACCCAATACTTGGTTTATACTGAAAGACATCGACACCTTCACCATGTGCCAATAAGTGTGATATAAAATATTTACACACACATATATATGATACCCACATTCAATTAGAAAATACAATTTTAAGAGTAATATTCCATCATTAATACAATGATGTTCGTTAAGCTTCAACTGACAGCAAAATAATTATACATATTATATAAATATATTTGACAGGGCTCTGTTTTTATATAAACATGATTCTTCACATAAAACTCTTTGGTATATTCCCACAATCTCAATAACACTCTATAGAAACTGATTTACAAATTTCAAACAATGAAAGGTTCTGTCCGATTATTTGAGAAATATCAAATATATTTCAGGCAGTAAGAAGGTATTTTTTAACATAGTCACCTCAATTCTTGTTTTAAAGCTCATTTCAGACTTTATTTAAATTATTTAAGCACTCCATTTTCATGACACACCAAATATTTCCCCAGACATGGAAAGCCTCTGTAGGAAAGGTTGGGCCTCACATGACAACATACCAAAATTTTGTTCCCAGGATGCATTCCTCCTGTACCTTGCTTCCAGGCGCAGTCTCTCAATGAGAACTTGAGGGTCAAATGGAGGTTTTGGTAGAGTCTGGGCCAGAAAAAGATCGCTCACCGCTGATGAAAGTGTGGACTGGTCTACCTCACGTATCTGACCTTTCTCCCATGTACCATGCTGTTGGTCAGATAAGTTATCAGCTTCTACCTGATCTGGGGTGCCACCTTGAGCAGTAAACGAAGGAGGGTCGATGCTGCCCAAGTCCCGGATAGGAAACACTCTGTCACTGTCATCTACTCTGTATTCCAGAGGTTCCTCATCTCTTTCTGGTTTCTGAGATACTCCATCATTTACTTTGACAATATCCTTATTATCCTTATCTAAAACTTCTTCTTCTTCCTCCACACTGCTGGAGTCATCCTGTTCAGAAAGCTGTGTGGAACTGTTGGAATTTTCCTCTGGCAGTGCCTCACTCACGGGCTCAGACTCGTCATCGATTTTATCATTATGACCCAGCTTCTCCTCAAGCTCTGAGAACAATTGGACTAACATCTCATGCCTCTGTTTTTTCAACAGCTCCGAGTCTTCAGGAGTAGAACCTCCTGGCGTGGTGGAAGAACCATTGTTTGTTGGCGTTTCTTGCAGGTGTTCTTGATTAAGTTTCTGGTTGCGATGAGTTGCTAACTGCTCTCCTCGGAATGTTCTTGTATCTGTGTTGCTCAGCATTTCCCGTATGTCAGACTCCCTGTGCCCGCTGCAGCAATGCAAAGCCCCAGGGTCTATCGGGTGGGCCTCTGTCAACAAAAGTAGTGTGCTGTAAAAATTACATCTTTGCTCACAAAAGAGTCACAGCTCTGAACAACTAGTTTTGTTCTCTGTGATGCTTTTCTTATAATTATTTTTTTTACCTTTAACACATACAGTAATGAAAAATGTAGTTAAGATCCAAGTTCTTTTGAGCGCAGTAGTTAAGTATATTGTTAATTTTTTTCATTTTATATTATATTATAATTAGGATCTAATTAAAATCCGTATATTCATTACAGCAAGGTACACAACATGCATATTTGTTAAGAATTCTATAGTCAGGAATTTTTAAATGTTCTAATATCAACTATAATTATTTATTCAGTAATTTCTGTTAGTTTTCCTGGAATTGTTCTTGGGTTTCCAACTGGGTGTTGTTATTAAGCATTACATTTCATCAACAGTTCTAGTCAATAGAATGTCGTACGTAGTAAATGACATTCCATTGACTCGAATGGTTGACATCTTCTGGGTGAAGACGAAATGTCGCGATTAGTAAACGCCACCCAGTTTCCAACCAGAGAACAATTCCAGCAATATAAATTATCTTTATTTCAGTTTTGGTTTTCAGACTGACAAAATTCCAGGCTATATAAAATAAGTTGGGGATGTATCACATTAGTCTTAGGCACACACATTAAAAATGACGGCAAGTATAAAGTTGGCCTAAATCCAATGCCAAATTGTTAAATTGAAACAAATAAAATCGTTCACTTACATTCAGCTTCTTTATCAAATTTAGTTACATCCATTGATGTATAGTCACACTGAAAAAATTTTCCTATAATTTTATTTTGAAGACAGTCCCATGCCTTCAAATTGACTACCCTTACTCGTTATTCGTACCTGTGTTAAAAATGTAACCACCGGACTCTATCACACATTCACCCCAAGGTGTTTTAATAAGAGTCCCTTGCTGCCCCTGGTTGTGGATGAAATTGTCAGGATCAAACAACAGGTACAGGTACTTGGTAGTTTCTGCGAGAAAGAACGATTCCATGCGGTCTTCTTTTCTGTGGTCTCGTACATCTTTAATCTGGAAAAAAAAAAACATGCTAACAGATACCTTCAATGAGATATACAGATGATTTGTCATTGTAAGCAGGTTTAATGGTTCACAAATATCCGCACAGACAGAGATTTCTATTTACTAATCAGCATACAAGACAATAATTTATGAAATTTTACATTCATATAGTTACTTTTTTTTCTTTATTTTTGGTGTTTGAAAAAAATGGCATTTATTTTCTGTACAATACTTGTCAAAATACAATAATTCAAGTGTTAATGTGGGAACTATACTAATGACAATTCAAATAATCTCTGTGATGTAAACTAACATGGTCAAAGGTATTCGTTCTTGGATACAAAAAAAACTTATTGAAGTACCCAAACAACACTTACAGTCGCATATCCACAAGGTGTTCTTGCACTGTGCTGTATGCTGCGAAGAATATCCTTCCCAACCTCTATCAAGTAGGGATCTCCAGTAGCCCTGTACAGATACATCACAGATTCTACTAGTTCTGGCCTCAGCGGATATCCTTCCCTGTTGGCACCAACTTCCCCCTGGAAGATGCTAAAGGTTAGCTTAGGAGTCTTAACAAAATAATTACACAACAGTGCCAAAAGCTCAAAATAAAAAACTTATGAATGTTTCTGACTGTACTTTAGTATACAATGTGACATAAAACATTAAATTACAATCATTCACTTGCTGATTCATTCAGTTCGAAACCTTGTTGCATCATCAATTCTCCCTTTTCACTTGTATAAATTTGTCCACTTCTCATATTTTCAGTATAGTATACTTTTTTCTGTAACATATCACTTCATTTAAATTCTCACAATCTGTTAGTTATCGGGCACACCCAAAAATTTTTTTACCACTGATGACTTTTACAAAATCAAAGGATTTTGTGCCAGTGGAAAATTAATATATTTTACATGAGAGATTTTTTTGAACATGCAAATTATTAACAAAAAAACTCAGATTACAAAATCAAGTGAAATCTACATCAATAATATTAGAAAAAGTTAATACTTCAAATGTACAGTTTTTATTATTAATCTGAAATAATCTTAGAAACTACATGCCTGTGGAATGTTGTAAAATTCTGGCGTGAAACCGTATTGCTTCCACACTTGATGATAATTATGGAGAGATTTCATTCCTTTGCCCACTTCACCTTTTGGAAAAAAATATGTACTGATAATTGAGGATGAAAGTTACGTGATTACATGGATCAAACAGTTTCATTGAAAGTAACATTACCAATAAGGCTGAGTACGCCAGGCCAGTAAGCTTCCAAAGACTGGAATACAGGCAACGTGACCTGACCCTTGGACATGGAAACCCAGAGGTGCCAATCATCACGGCTTAGGTACTTGTCTATGGCCTTGCGACCTTCTTGGAACATGTGCATGAGCTCAGGTCTCTGCAGGAGGATAGCTCCTTTAGCCAAGTACTCGTAGTACGAGTCAACGCCTGCACCTATGCCAGCATCCTGCGCCGTCCACCGTCCTGTCTGGACATCGATGTGGTTACCAACCAGACCGATGGCTGACCTGTGGTGGTATAATGAATACAATGCATTCATTGCCACCTGTTGGACAGAAATATAACTATGTCCACTTCTCTGCTAATTTACATTTTGTTACAAGAAGTTTTGTGACTAATACAATATTAATATAGCATTTATATACAACACTACACATTATTAATTAGAGTAATATTTTTTTTTTGAGAACAAGAAACGTACACATTCAGATCTTGTTGTTCAAAAATTAAACTTTCATTGCACACTATAAATAAGGAATTAATTTTTAAGATGAAAAAATATATTCTGAAATGATCAAATAAAGTCATTCTATAAAATAATGTACAAAAATTATGATGAACTAGTACTATTCTTCTAATAAAAGTTTGTCAACATATGATATGAAATAATTAAATAACATTTTTATAATATGAAAAGTTTTAAATTATATTGAAACTTTAAAATCTAAAAAAAAATACTTAATCCAAGTAAACCTTCATATCACTTATCGTAAATATTAATCACATCACTAAATTTAATATACAAAATGATCTCAAGTGTTTAAAGAGCAACATTTCATTTCTGATAAATTGTTATGACCTGAGAGTACATTGTGAGAGGTATCAATCTAGTTACACATATTTTCCCTGTATGGTGACAGATGTAATAGAAATAATTACAGTTTAGTGGAAGCCAAATCTTGGGAAAGATACACAGGATTACTTATATAACAATAAACCAACAACATACAACTATGTATATAATGTGAAACAACAAAAACTAATTCAAAACGCATACTTCTTCAAATACTGGGTCTCCGGTCAACCTCGATAGAGTACCCATTTCAAGGATGAACGTTCCAACACCGGCAGTGCACGTTACGCTGGTCTCCCCTTCTGGGACCCCATTGCGTAAGTTTACCGTGCCATACGGCATTCCAGTGACTGTGTCGAAAGCTGCCAGTAAACGCCGGGCCATGTCTTCTGCAAGCTGAAGCAGTGGTCCATTACAAGGCCAGCCAGGCTCAACTGCAACACCCGCCCTGATTTCAAGAACAAAATTTTTTTAAAGCCATTAACAAAATAAGTTATGGAGTAACAAATTAAAAATTGAGTACCTGTACGATAGTAAATGTGCACTTAACAATCCACCTATGATTCTTATATTTGTTTCAAAAACAGACACATTTATATTTGCATCAAAATTGGCATGAGTTGTAACAATATCAACAACCCTTTGGAATTCTGAATAATTTCCCATCACCGCCAGTGTGTCGAGAGCATCGATGAGGGTCAAAGAGTAGCTGCAACAAATTATAGAAGCAATTATTGGACAAATTAAAAATAAAATAATGTATCCGAGTACCCTGTGCAGGTGCAGCTTAATACTGAATTATGAGAAATTTTAATATTTAGACAGTGCAAAACATTTGAGTGGGATAACGTAAATATTAATACTATTATTCTGTAATTACAGAGTCTAATAAATATATATATATATATATATATATATATATATATATATATATATATATATATATATATATTTAAGTATTAGATAAAAAACTAATTTTGGTTTTCCTTTCGTATCTGTCAGTAATATAATCAAAGCAATGAATGTGTCACATGATTATATTGGTTTGCTTATTTAAAGGTGCTAAGTAGTGGAAGTAAAAGCAAATAGTTATCAAGTTTCCTTTCCAGAAAACATTTCGACTAACCACGTATTGCTGCTGAAGAGGATAAATACAAACAATAATAATAAAAAGCCTTAGAGAGGACCTCGAGCATCTTGATCGACTGTTATTTGAAAGTGTATGAAGAGTTACACAATTGTGGGTGTCACAGAAATACACAGTGTTACAAGTGACAAACATAAAACTCATTACCTTCCCCAAGTATCGACACCATCACAGCTGAGTGGCCGTAATTCGTCATAAGGATAAGCATATTTCAGGTAACTATTGTATGCATGCTGAAACATCTGTCGTACTTCTTCTCTGTAACACGATTACCTTTTATTAATTTTAAAATTATAAATTTGAATGACATTCGCACGTGCTGTATAATTCCAAAAATAAATCAATTGTTAAAACCTTAATATTTTCAGTTCACTTTTGTCGTATTTCTTGCTGTAACAGTTTGTACCGCATAAAATCACAATAACAAACACGTATGCTGATTTTACGAAACTTTTGGCAGAAATAGTTACACATGATTCAGGAAGAAATCTCATGACTGCAGGAACTAGAGGAATAAAAATATCTATATGTTACTTCACATGTGTTTACGCGGCAAGGGAGATTAAGGAAAGGAAGAGAGACTTTTGACGTTTCACATATGTTCCTAACCTTATCGGGTAATATACTACGGTGTAGTCACGACATTTCTTTAAAGCAAAGATGTTACACTTAACAACACTTAATACTTTGCATTAAAAAAAAGGACAGACGTTGACAACTGTATTGTTGCCAACCAAAGGTCATGAAAACGCACCGGTGCACATTATTTGTTTAGTTTCTCACGAGCTTTCAACACTCGGTTCGATCTTTTATTCTAGTTGAATGTATAAATATGCCTATTTGATAGAAATATTCAGTAGGTTCAGGCTTGATCCACAGAGAATTATAATATGATGTGTAATGTACACAGTGCCTTTCTGTTCAAATAACAGCTGTTGCAACATGTGCTTCATGGTTAACAATGATGCATTGGCCAAGTGTTCAGGACGGCAAATAGTGTAATCAGTTATTTAAAGGAGTGACCATTTCATCCCAAGCATATATTAATCAACTCTAAACATGAGTAGCAAAAGTTTTAAGAAAAAAAGTGAAGACTTGCAGAAGGAAGATGTTTTCCAAGCTGTCATAATCGCTAACAATTTTAATGAAGCTTTTGATCCCATTACTTTATCTCAACCGTCAGTAAGTAACAGCATATTTTCGTATTCAATAGAGGAAAACCTTCAAATAAACACAACCTCTCAACCAAAGCATCTGTTGTTGTTTTTTTCAGTGTCTCGTAGAAGTGGCAAATATTCCTCTGTTGGATTACTCATTAGAATTTTTGGGACTGTCAGGTGTCCAAGAGGCTATTGTATTTTGCAGTTTTCATGCAGATAAAATCAAAAAACACATAAGGTTAGGTTTTTACCATAATTCAGTATTATTGTGCGATCTCACATTTTAAATATTTTAAAAATGCAAATGTTGTTTCAAGGCAAAGCAAGTGGAGTCAACCTTCATCTACAATGACTATAAATGTACTGGTGTCTGAAAGATGCCGTTCTTTAGGAGATGCAATGAGAGACATAGACGCAAAAGCAATAATAAAAAATGATTTCATTTTACTTTTTGGAGATACAGTTGCCAATATTGAAATGTTGCCAATTCTGGAGAAACACAGGTAACTATTTGTTAATATGTCTTATTTGCTATATATCAAGTTATTTTCTAATTGTACTTAAAATTTTGATTATCCCTATAAATATAAGTAAAGTACTGTTTCTTTTTTAAAACTAAAGATTTTTCATAATTTTCATTGAAGTTCTGTAATATAAATGAGTTTCATTTTAAGTAAAATAATACTTTTGCTGTTGTCAGAGCTTATCAAAAGCAAGATAAAGGATCAGTCATGACATTATTATTCAAGGAAACTGGTCCAGGACACAAAGCTCGCTCACCACAAGATAAAGTGTTGTTTGCTATAGATTCAGTGACTAACAAAATGCTGTATCATAAAAAATTAGGTGCAACGAAGAAGATTCGCATGCCTACGGTAATTATTTACACTATATTTTCATTTATGTATAATGGATGAGCCTAATAAATTGACTGCCAGAATTGTTTCAGTTATATGTTCTATATTGTAAGGCAAATGTGATGATTTTGAACATATTTTCACATAAATTTAATAAATATTGTTAATATTAAGACATGAAATAATTCTATATTTATCTGATTATCCAATAATTTTATGATAGCAAATTCTATTTTATTATTCTTTCTTTGTCAATAATTATTCACAATTAGTTTTTTGTATTTGTAAATATTGTTATAGAATAGTTTTCTGCAATGATTTGTTTGTTTCCGCACATTTTTATGTAAGACGATGTAGAAATGTTTTTACATATGTTCGATATTAGCCGTTTTTACATATATAAATTATGCTTAATACTTTGTTTCTTTTATAATTTATATATGCTTTTTGGGATGATATTCAATCACATTTCTTAAAATAAAATTTTAGTAAACTGTAATATTTCCGTACCTCTAACAACTTATTATATTTTTTTGTTATCAAAGGAAATCTTCATTGAACACTCAGAAGTTAACATTATGTATGACTTTATGGACACCCAAGTCTCTGTCTGCTCTCCAGCTGTTCCTCCGCTCTTTTCAGATAATTTTGATTTCCAAACCCTAGAGGATCTTGTCAAGGGGTTAATCATTAATGAAGAGATTCTTTGCAGCTCAATATATTTCCACCAACTACAAGGTGCAGAGTACGCTGCTCGTGTCAACAACTGGCACATGTATCACAGCGTGAGGTACGTCCTTCTGTGTAAAATAATTAATTTTGATAAACTGGTCAAGATACAGATGAAAGTGAGACGGAACAAGCATATTCAAATGGATAATTATTCATTAAACTTATCAGGCACAACAAATTTCTTGCAAATACATGTTATAACATGTGAAGGAATATATTTTGGCCGATCAAAATGGGTATACGATTCACTAGTTAACTTAATGATTTTTTTTTATCAAAAAACAACAAGGAATTTACACAGTTGTGCTTCTGTTAGCTTTATGCTTGCCCGACATGGAATTGACATTACTTTTTATTCTTTAGGAAATGTTTGAAAATAATTATTTACAACTAGCACCTAAACAAAAATTATATAGAAGTGGTAGCAAACCTTTTTCATCTTTAGCCGAGTCTCTGAAACACTCCTGGATGGAAGGTTAGGGGCAATGTAATTCAGACTAAAGGGTAACACTTAATATTTTAAATATTTAAATGTCGGTGAATGAATTGGAGAACAAAGCAATAGTTACAGTGAAAACTTTTTCGAGATTTTATTTGCAAGCTGGAGTAGATGGAAATATGGGCAGATTTTACACAGGAGACAGGGAAAAACTGAGTTTAATATGTTCCACATATATTAATCTCGTTACTTGGCAAACTTGAAACAGCTTTATTTATAGCAATATTCACTTTTGTTATGAAAATAATTTTTAACCATTATTTTTTTTTCCAGTCATGATATCATGCACAGATGGACCTACCCCATGGTTCCTGATGCTCCCTTCATCGCTGAAAATGAAGCCTACACGTTTCTTCGACACAATGTATACAAGCAGAAATCTGTTAACCTGGGAATGTAAGTGTCTGCCACACCTATGATGTGGGTAATTGCGAGGATGTCACAGCTACTTTTATACTTGGTTTAAGACTGTACAAACTTAACACAAAGTTTCTTCATTCCAGGGGCTGTGTTCTTGAAGAAGACGTCGTCATAGCAAGTAGCACCACAGTTGGAGAAAAATCTTACATTAGCTGTTCTGTAGTGGGCAAGAATTGTAAGATTGGGAAGAACGTAACGATAACAAACTCATACATATGGGACAACACAGTCATCGAAGATAACTGTACAGTTTCTTTCTCTCTGGTGGCAGAAAAGTGCCACATAAAATCTCGTTCCTCATTAACTGAAGGGTGTGTAGTATGTGGCAATGTTATAATAGAAGAAGGTACCATTCTGAAAGGAAAAAATATTGTGTCCAGGCCAATTACCAAAAAAGACGATTTTGGTTATGACGCAGGTAATTGTTAGCTAAATAATTATTAATTAATTAATTAATCTACCTCCATTTACAGTGAAATTTAATATTTCTTCCTTTACTGATGTACTTTCCCTTTCATTAAATAACTCACAAAATAAATGGAAGGTAATGACTATGAATAGTTGATGTGGAGAACTGCGTAACAGATGCAACACATTCAGAGAAAGTACGATATTTGAAGTTTTCAGAATATCAAGTACATTTAAGTCCAGTTATAGTGATGCAAAATATTTCTTGTCTAAGATATAAACAAAATTACAGATATACTAAAACCAACAATTGAAATTCTTAATTGTTTAATTGAAATCCATATTTGTGTTTTCATCGCTTTTGAGTTTCATCAACTGACAAGTGCAGTTGTCTCTCTCTAGGCTCCTCTTCGCACCTGACTAAAGGGACAAGGATCCCAGAAACGTTGTGTGGTATTTATATTATCAAATTTTTGTCTGAATTGGCCATCTTTCATATTCATTATTTTCAATCAGACAAATTTTTCATTTTGAAATCTATATTATATGTATAAGAGAGAATGAAGATTGGTCACCATGTCTGACAAAATATGCTGTTCACATTTTCAGAGGGGTCCCATATCAATATTATTTTTATAAAAAACATTGAAGTCAGCTTCTTGGCACATTATCTCAAATTCAGGTGTGTTCTTTATTTCAGAAATAACGTGCGAGAAGATATCTGAAGTGGCATACATTTACACTGCCAAAGTGGAAGTGTCTGAAGATGAAGTACAAATCCCTAAGCCTCCAGGGCTATACTCTGTAGAAGAAGAATCTGATGAGGGAGAAGGTGTAGAAGAAGAGGAATCTGACAGTGATATGTCATACAGAGATTCACCAATCCCTGACGATACTAACTGTGAGTCCCAATACAAAATCTAATATTTTAAACTTGTTTTTTAATAGTAAATATTTAACAATATCAAACTTAATAATAAGAAAAAAAGCAAAATACATACAAAAGAAATGATATGATTATAGTGTGATATTTATATCTTCACTTCGTTTGTCTTGTATTTGCCTATTTTTCCTCATTAATAATTTTCAAAACATTTTAATATCAATCTTATTTTGTATTTTTTTCTTTCAAGTATTTTTCAGTGAAGTAGTGGACTCATTGTTACGAGGCTTTGAAGACAAACTGGCCTGCGACAACCTGATCCTTGAAATTAATTCATCCCGCTACGCGTACAATGTTAGCATGCAGGAGGTCAATTACCACGTCGTCCGGGCAATACTGAGCTTGCCTTCGGAAACCAAGCCTGCTGGTTTCCTTGTGGAGCTCCACAAGTACCTAGTCTACTTCCAGCCTATTTTTAAGAACTACGTCAGGAATGAAGAAGCTCAGAAGGAGTGTTTGAAAGCATTGGAAGTAGGTTCACTCACGTTTGGATTTATTCATTTCTTTAAATTTGACATTAACGATACAAGTACATCTGCTTGAAATCTTTGAGATCTAATGATTATAATGTGACACTAATCTATAGAATGCTTTAAATAATGATGTGATGTTAAATTTTGAATCCATGTAATTTTATTTTTCCCAATGAGATTAGTACTTATCAATTTTTAATAACTTTTGTATTGTATGTGTCTGTGTCAGACAGAATCAAATAGCAAAATAGAGAGGCTGGTGTTTTATATACCATAGTCTTGATTTATTATTTTACCTCTAGAAGAATTTCATGGTTGAAGATTAAAGTTTCTAGATTTGTTATTCCGACATCATATATAACACACATTACCACGAGTTTAGAAAATAACCGTTATTTTGGAAATCTTCAGATTGAAAATTCAGTTATTTTATAAAAGAAATACAAGCACAATTTATATTGTCAGAAACCATGAAATATTAGTGGCTTTAGTCAGACATTGGCCTCTAGTCCTCACTATCAACTTCTCATCTCTGACCCCACTTGTCCATCTTGATGCTTTTCATCCATCTGAGGTTGGTTTACCCTCTATTCTTTCAATTTAAGAGTAATTAATTTCACAATTCCCTATGTAAACCTTATTGCAGTGTTCTCACAAGATGATAAAAATTCTTTTCATTAACAGGGACAGGTCCAGCACTTGGAGTTCTGTCATTTGTGTCTTTAACAGAGTTTGGTATATCTTCTAGCAATAATGCAAATAGTTTTCAGATTGAATTAAATTGCTATTAAGTACCAGCCTTTGAAACTTTTCTCCTTTAAAATTAGATCCATATGTATTAGACACTTATTCACAGGAAATCATTTTTCCCACTAAACTTCAATACACATTTGCATGAAATTTTATATTCAGGTCATGTCATATTTGAACTGATCCTATATGTTGTTTAATTTTTGCAGGACATGTCAAACTCAAGGGGAGAACTGGCAGAGGTCCTTATGAAGGTTTTGAACTTTCTGTACGATACTGACATATTGAGCGAAGATACAATATTGCAGTGGCACAATTCTGGCGATGAGGCGTCTCCAACGGCGGCTTCCATTAGAAACCAGGTATTATTTCAGCTTGTTAAAATTTGACACAAAGTCTCAGCCATGTCTATTTACATTAATTGAGATGACTTAATTGGATTAAATTTAAATATCATAATTCAAATTTTAAAGCAATTAATAGACATTATAATATTATTTCTAAAAAATTTTTCAGGTGTTACCTTTTATAACGTGGCTTCAAGAAGCTGATGAAGAATCTGAATCAGATAGTGATTAAAATATAATCATATTTTTTCCTTTTTTACTATTGTTTCCATTTACTTGGTCCCAGTCGAAAAATAATTACATAATTTAGAACTCTCATTGTTATCATACATTGGCAGCAAATATTACTTATGAGAGTCAGAGTTCCATGTGTGTGTATACACAAAATTTTCATAAAAGTTACAAAAACATTTTACAAAGTTTCCTTTGAAAGTGATGATTAAAAATTATTCATTGAGATAATGTTATTTTTCCTCCTAGAATCACAAACCTTTCTGTTTCCCAATAACAGATGTTCAGTTTTAATTAGGAATTTGTCTTAGAATTGAGAAGTCACATAATTATTTATTGGTAAAATGTAGTCATTTAATTTTAGAAAAAAAGGCACTTATGTTCATGATACACACACACATAATTATCATGAATAAGATATTGAAATCAATTAGATAATATAAGCAAACATATAAATTGAGCATTCTACTTAATTTTATAAGCAGTTTGGCATAATTTACTAAGAAGCCGTGGCAGTAGGAGTTGAATCAGCCAAACCAGTGGCTGCCCATGCAGTCCCTGGTCCAGTTGTTCTGGCAAACCCAGCACCACTCAAAGCCGCACTGTGGTCTTGTGCAAACCATGTGCATGCAGCCTCCTGTGATTATAGAAATTAAGTCATCAAGATTCTGTTTGCTAATGATTCTTGGGCAAGGAAAGAAAAAAGTAAACTGATTGTGCATTACAGGAGTGCAGGAAGGTAAAAAGCATTTTAATCTAAATTTCTATGATTATTATGAATTCTTATTTTAATTGTCCACATCATAGCCAATAACAACCATAGGCCGTTTCTCTACTTTCATCACTCGCAAAATTATCAAACTTAATAATTATTATAATACAGACAAATAATAACTCCTTTAAAGAAAATGTACTTACCATCCCTCTCAGTTGGAGTCCTGCACTTGGGACAAGGTTTTGTCGAAACTTTTATTATCACTTTGGTGGCATCATCCCAACGTGCCTTTAAAATTAAGGAAAAAAATTATTTTTTCTGAATTTGGCTATCTTTCTTATTATTAAAATGTAATTTGTTATTCAGCATTTTCTAGACAATATCAAATTGAAGGATTAATCGAGATAAAATTAAAATTGTAGTGTGATTATTATTTGATAAAATCTCCCTTTGTCTTCAGGTAAACAGACTTCTACAAGACTAAACTAACATAATGAGACTTTAATACATTTAAATTTAAAAATAAATTAAATAGTCTGAAAAGTTGTGAAATTATTCTTACAGATAAAGGCAACCTGCTTCACAATTTCTTCCCTTCGTGCACCAAATAGATTTTTAATCAGTGTCCTGTGAAAAGCCATTCTAATTTCTTCCACTCACTGGTCTTTCCCGATTACAATAGCAAACACACATCTCACCTTTTCTGTACTTGTGGCTGTGGGTTAATATGCTCAAGTCCTATCAAACAAATGTATTGTATCATCTTTAAGCAGTTTTCACATGATGGTGATATCAGAATACTGTAGTTTAGAAATAGCATAATTACTTCAGTGATCAAAAGTGATGCAGTGGGAAGAAAATTGTATTTGCTTTTGATTCACCTTGTGACCATTTTAATTCAAGTTTCGCCAATTTTTCAGGCAAATATTGATATGAAGGACTAGTACAATCTTTAGGGTTACTACATTTACTTTCCCAAAATGAGACAAATAGAGCAGGATACAACATAGGGAAATCCTGGACCACATGCCACTCTCCAAGTCCAAAATGATTCAACATTCCTTTCCTATCACTAAAGACTTTCCACATATGATTGTTCAAAGCCATCATTAATAATATTTGTTACCCCCAAGAGTTTATCTATCAAACTGTGCACTGTGCTTTTGTTGATTATCGATTATAGCTAATGACTAGAACACCAGGTTTGAATTCGGCATTGGGAGACCAGGAACGCCAATAGTCAATTTAAGTCCCTCTTTCCTATCCAAATATGTTAATTAATTTGACTATGTCACATGAAACTTACTTTCTGTATATATACACACAATAGGCTGCAAAATGTAGGTGAGATTTACCGAAGAAACTCGTGAGACAAGAAATGTAATATGTACCTGAGCTGCATGCCCAGGATTTACGCTGTATGCACAACTGCCTGATCCTGCAGCATTGCCTCCACCACTCTCACAATCGCCCAGGTGGTATCCCTGCAGACACTGGCGGCAGAATACAAACTGCAAGGAATTAAAAACTGGATAAAGAACTCTGCAATATATTTCTCAGTTTCATTATTTTAAAACAATAACAAAATCTTTCACAAATTCTTAACATAAATAATGGAAACTCTATGGTCAAATTATAAACAAGTAAATCATAGGCCCCTACAATTAGTAGTGACACTGACTTACACCACAGCCATTGATACAGGTTATTCGCTTGCAGTCAGGGTCAGCTAAAATTCCCATGCCACAACCTGGCTGAGGACAGAGGACTCCTCCAGCCTGTAGAACATACTCCTCAGTGGCAAATCTTTGGTATTGGGCATACTGAAAAATCAATACAATCACAATATAGAAAACATAGGACAAAAACAAAAAAATAAATATTCAGAACATTTTGAAAATTGAGATGATTCAAGTAGTGGAACGCAGACTAAGGCACCCTGGACCAGTGAACACTGTGATTGCTGCTTAAGGACAGATGTAATAAGTTCTGTGATAAGAAAAAAGCCAGATGGCAGAAGACTTTAAAGTCTCAATTATATTTTCTGTGAACTTGTAAATAACACCGTTTACACAGAGTGGATCCATTTAAATTAATTAATTACATGTGACAAACACGATCATTTACATAGTAATGGAAGACTTCCTAAGCTATATTCACAATGATGTACCTGCTGTGTAGTAAGAAGCCGGAAGTGATGCACTTCCTTGATGAGGGAGTCTGCGCAGCCTGCGGGGCAAGGAAGAGTGTACCCATATTCTGGGTGGGACCAGAACTGACGGTCCCGCAGCCGTGACAGGCTGTAAGTGCGGAAGCAGTCCAAGCACGTTACGTGACTAGAGTCGCAAGGGAACACCAAGACTGGATCACTGGAAAGGAACAGTAGAATGTGGTGAATCAACATTACCGATGTAAAGCTGAATAAGAAAAAATTTAATAATCTCAATGAAAAATAACTTTATATTTAAATAAAGGTTTAGGCATATTTAATTAAGTAACTAATAATTTTTGTTCTTAAAGAAGAACTTTGCTAGAAAATGATTGCTGTGAATGTTATCGAAACGTAGCACTTACAATTTTTCACTTGGTTAGAAGAGAAGATTTTATTCAATATTTATTCTATTTATACCTTTTAAAAAATACGCTTGACACATTTGAATTATTTAACTTCTTTCTTGCCTTATTTTGGCTCTACATTATTCTGATAGCTGCTACTTAACTTTTGCTTCAATAAAGTTTAATGATTAATGATTGGAAATTTGTTTCATATTTCTTATATAATCTATAAATTATAATACTAAAAATGACCTTTGTACAGACAAACTTGGAATAAAGAAACGAAAAGTTATATTTTTGACCATTAGAAAAAGTCACCAGTCCACGTTGAAATGACCGGCTTTTTAAAATTTCCTTAGTTTTTGTTCCTCTATTTTAAGTTTGTCTGTACAACTAGTTTTTTTCAACTGTATTGTGCAGTTGTGTCACTCCAGGCTCTTGTTTTTTAGTTTTATCTTCAACTGAAGAAAGTAACAAGATTTCTTGAAATATTGTGTGGTATTCATATCACCACTTCTTTTGTCTGTATTCGGCTATTTTTCTAATTATTATTAATTTTTAAAACAGACATATATTTTTCATTTTATTACAAATATATTGCACTCCAATCTTTATTCACTGATTTTTCTGTTTATAGTTTCTTATACTTGGATATGATAAGTAAGCAATAAATAACATGTACAGAAACCAATGTAAAGCTGAACTGATACGGCTTTTTCCATTTTTCATGATAAAACCCGTGTTGAATAAATATATTTAATGTTTACCTGACATCTGTGCAAGCCAAACAAGGAACATTGTGAATGTTTGACTTTATCAGATAGAGGGCAACTGCCTCGTCATCTTCACCTTGTGAAGTATGCTCTGCACACTTAAAGAAAAAGTTTGCAAATGTCGGGCCGTCATTGCTTCCAAACTGAAAAATAAACGTAAAATCAGGTCATGTTCCAAACTTATTAAAAAGGACAGTGAATCACTAGAAAACTTACACAGAGGTCATTTTCACATATGCCAGTAATTTTTTGCTTCTCCAACACATCTTCCCAACACCTGGGATCCATGTCTACGGTGAAGGCTCCACTTTTACAACTTGCACAACGTACCCGCAGTTTCCCAGGTTTCATGGTTTTGCAAGGGTGGGAACAGTACACAAAAAAGTGGGCTTTCTTCTTTTCATGGTCTGTAATAATTCAATAAAGCAATTAAGTTAATTGCAAAAACACCGGATAAATAAGTGTTTTTATCAATTTTTGTTATTAATCTTGTTTATAAAGAGTTCTCGGGTTTCCGGTCGGGTAACGTGATTTGAGCACAACGTTTCCATGGCAGACACCACCATCTTCGTCAGGGGTGAACTGTTTATTATTATTAATCTTGTGTCCATTTTATCTTAATACTAATAAATAATTAGTCTAACATCTGACAATATTAAAGTTTGATGGCTTTCTCAATGAATAGAATTAAGAAAAGCTTCTCGGATTTCCGTCTGTAGGCAGGAACATTTCAATGACTTGCTCAATCATAATTTCTTGGTTAAGAGTCAATTCTGGGATTGACAAGTAGCCAGTAGTTGCCAGAGAAAGTCGTGTAAATGTTGCACTGTATGGAAAAGACTCTGATGGAAACCCAAGAAGCTTTTCTTAATCCAATCATATTGCATGAAAATCATACATTGACTATTAATGCCCCATTATTTCTATTCCCTTTCTAAATGGGGTCTAGATTTTCTACATTACCATTACTGAAATATTGAAGACATTTTTAGCAAATATGGAAAACTATCCTCTTGCTTTTTGTACAGTACAATTCATAAATTTCAAATTTGTGAAACTTTATATGTACAACTGTATTGTAGTGCTCTTTTATGATCAATTATAACTGCATCAATATGAATCCGATATTTTTTTAATGTCCTTTATTTTTACCTATAGATTATCACACTCACCTCATTACAACATATGTTTAAATTTAATTATGACTACCTGTGGAAAGTTCTATGTATTTTAGCGTATGTTGATTTACCTTCTTCGGCGATTGCCTTTTGTCTCTCCGCTCCACTCAGTTGTAAATCAATCAGGGTTTCATTTAGTGGTTTTGATCCACCATTTCTGCTCTCATTGCCATTGTTCTTATTTCTTCTCGGTGAGGGTTGTGTCTTAACGGCATGTAAGATGCTCTGGTTGCCCAGATCACACTCCTTAATCGGACAAAACATAAAAGAGTATTTTCAACAAATTATTTTGGAAGCTAAGAATCACTAGGAAGAATAAATTCACAAATGAATAAAAATTACTTTTAAACATGGAAGCCTAAATAATTAATATACTCCCAATAGATGGTGGAGATTTCAATTATGTTTGTTAGTAAATAATCTGCTCCAAGGGAACAATACATTTATTAAAGATTGAAGCCTTTCCCGGTGTAGTTGTTCAATATATTGTTCTCGGAGTTGAACCGGGTTTCGCACAATTATATTAGAACGCAACGTTTCGACGCCTAAAAGCTCTGTCGTCATCTTCTAGGTAACATGAAATAGTAATATGAAATGGAATGGTTCCGGCACTTCGTCTAGAAGATGACGACAGAGCTTTTAGTTGTCAAAACGTTGCGTTCTAATATAATTATGCGAAACCCGGTTGAACTCCGAGAACAATATATTGAATACATTTATTGAATCTTCACAAAAGAGAAGTTAAATAATGTTTCAATTAAAACAATCTAGACTGAAATAAAATATTAACTGTAATCAATATACATTTAATAATCTATATTGTAGAAGTCTGGCAATTTCATGAAATATTACAGTGGCTGCTAATTTACATACAATAAATGACAAGAATTAGAGCAGAAACAACAGAGTTGCAATAATGACATGATTATTTTCTGGGTGAAACAAATTAAGTATCAGTAAACATTAAATGTTACAAAAATTAAATTGTGTAAAGAGTTGGAGAAATATTGAAGCTTGCTTATTATTTTTGTAGCTTTTCATAATAATGATTGTACTTAATCATTTTAAACTGTCTGCTATTAACTGTCAAATGTCTCGGGCATATGTTGGGATTATTTTAAAAGTATGCAAAAATGTCACGTAAATTTCATAAGTCTTTCGATAATATGAAACATAATTAATTATTACGTGAAGAATAAAAATCATTTTATTAAAAGTACGCGCGGATGAATGTTGAACAATTTTAAAGCTAGTAAAGTTTCTGTTCTACGTGGCAGACAAACCTCAACGACTGTCGAATCGTCCAGCTCCTTCCCAGCGAAAATAATTTTAACCTCTTCGGGAGTCAGTCCAAGTTTAGGTGCAACGACTTCTTTTACATTTTTAATGTCCCACTTGGGATCTAGATCGACCGACAGTGTGTTACCAGTGTTGGTCTTGACGTAGATGCTCAACGAGTTCTTGATGGTTCTCTTACCCAACGACAAGAAATGTAACATGCTCTCAATGATGCGCAGAAATAAGTCAAATACGAAACTCATCGTCCTTTATCGGTTAATTGTTACACTCGGACGTGGTAACCGCAAATAAGTTCATATTCGCGCTCCGTTAGTCATCTGTCACACAGTGTGGCACGGCTGCCAACCCAAGAAACTGAAAACCGGTGATGCCGGCACGACGAGAGAAACAGTAACTACGGGGGCGGAGGATTTTTCGGTGTAATCGATATTTAAATCATCCGTATAAAGATCTTTTGCTGATTAATTTTGCTGAGATGTATTTGGACTCGTGTGGTATTATTGGCCTCCACTATGAAGACCGCTAATATAATGCACATTATTATTATCAATAGCCAAATGACAGACAAACTGAAGTGATAATATAATATAAATGAAAAAAATTACGTCTGATTGATAATAATGTATAAGAAAGATAGCCAATACTGACAAAAGAAATTTTAATATGAATGTCACACTACGTTTCTCGGATCCTTCAGGTGCTACGAAGACTCCACTTGTCAGTTGACAACACTCAAAAGCCAAGGCTCTTCTTAGCACCTGACGAAAGGGAACAAGGATCCCAGAACCGTCGTCGTGTGGTATTTTTGTCTGTATTTGATAACTTCCTTATTCATTATTTTCAATCAGACGTAAATTTTGTCATTTTCTTTTGTTTTTCTACGTGACTTGTTTTTAGTGATTATTACTGTGAACTATACCACCCACATAATACAAATGAGCCCAAAATTGTCAGGGAGCATACGAAAGGCAATGGGGCTGGCCATATATATATATTTTTAGGCCAACAGGCTACATGAGGCTAATCCACTTTGTGGCAACTCCCCTTTACTAGCATAGGAAAGGGATTTGAAAGGGGGGATGCGGAAGGGTAGAGGAAGGTAGCCAAGGGTTAACTAGGGGCCACTGGGCTATGGTTTAAGGATCCTACCTCGGCATTCACCTAAAAGTAATGCAGGGAAAACCCTAGAAAAACCTGCATCATGTAGGTCGGGTATTTGGTACTTGTCCCACGCCCTTCCAATAGCGGGAGAGGAGTTTGCTGTGGGGACGCAGCATTCCCTTCTCCGTGCCTCGACCAGTTTAGGAGGCAGCTGGCCGACTATTCCAATGGGAATAGCGAACAACTCTTACCGTATGCCAAGGTCTGTGACCCCGGAACATACACCTCTCAGAACACGCCGAGGTGCCTCGGCTTGAGGGAACCTTAGTTCAAAAACGGAGAGGAGGCTGGTCATATTAAAGGCACTTGGCTTTAATTTCCCGGAACGCCTTCAGACGACTGCGTGTGCGGGACAAGCGGCGCTGCCGAACAATCGCTGGTGTTTCTCTTCACGCGGAGATAATTATTATAATTGCACTATAATGTGGACGCAGGGACACTAGGGAAGGTGGATGGATTAGAATGACTGGACTTCGGGGGGGCTCCAAGAGTCTAAACGACTAGTAGAGTTCTTAGTGCGGAAATAATAATTATTTGTACTAGATAAATATCAAGATTTAACGCTTTGTATTCATAAATTTAAAATATTTTTTTTGTTTCAATTTTTAAACAAAAACTAAACCACTGAATATTGGTTGCACATAATTTAAAAGACATAAGTTATTCCTGTTCAAGCAGATTCCAATCTTGAACTGAACGCTTCGCCAAAAAATAATTTAAAACCCCGATTAGGACTTGGCCGAAATAATTCGTTGTTTTTTTCCCTTTCGTGTAGCGCTTCATTGACACTCGGCGTCAGGATTGGACGAAGTCATGTATCGATCGCGATATCTCGATTAATATTAATTAACAGCGGGAATATGTTCATCACTGAGAGGTAAACTCTGTAGGAACTTGTTGATATATCGTCACGTGCGTCCGCTCGACTCTTCTTTTGCATTTATGGAATGCCTGCCCGTCCATAACCGAATTTATTTACTGTAAAAGACTAATTTTTAGTCAACCTATGTTAAGAATACCTCCAACGTTTTGTACGTAGAGCAAAACTGAATGAAATTTCATCAACCGGTTGTTGTTGCGTCGCGATTCTTGACGCCGCGAGGAGTTCTCGGTGATGAATGCTCAACTTGGAACCTTAACCTATATCTTCTTACTCACGCGCGCATATACGTATCTCTTCTTCTTCTTCTCCTTTACCGTCGCGAGGCACGGACGTTATTAATTCGCTCCCGCGTAGTTGAGATTTGCAGTGATATCGCACGCGAGAGCTTGTTTTGTGCCCTCTCTGGAGCGGCCAGAGCCAAAGCCAAAGGAATTCTTTGGGCGGCCGTAATTGCCGTCTGTTCCGCGAGCGAGTATAGGCTATGTGTGTGTATAACAGGCACAAGTGCAAAAACTATCAATGAACGGGCCCAGCGACTCGCTCCTCAAATCGTGATCGTGTCGGCAAAGTGAGACGTTTTGTTCTCGTCGCCAGTCGAGATGGAGGAAATGGCCCTCGCCGAAAAATTGAAGGAACACGGCTGGTGAGTTTCCACTCCTCTGCAGGCACTTTACCTTCTCTATTCCGTACAGAGTCTTCGTCGCAAACTGCGTTCGGGTTTCCTCAGTTTTCAACCCGTAGATTATTTTCACATCATTTTTCCTTCCTCGCGTGGGATGTGTATACATGCTACTTTTTTTTTTTTGCCCATCCACAGGAACCTGTCCGAAAGGGCTATTAATCAAATAGGCGAAGATGGGAAGATCACGGACGTCCAGGCTCTTATCCCGAAACTTATCGATGTGAGTATTCTGTTTATGCTTTTTATTTAACAAAAATTCACTCGTCGACGCAATGGAATGCAGCATATTGACTGTCCTAATACTAGGTTATAGTAACGTCAGTAAACTGAACGTTTCAATTTGATCACCTTAAAAAGTACTCAGAATTTAGTGTGTTTTGTAGTTGGTGGTACATTATATGCTTCACAGAACTACCAACTTTTCTCTCCAATCATTTTATTACTGACCTACATCAACTTTGTTTTGTATATAAAGTACTGAGACTGCCAATATTTTATTTTTAGCTATCGTAAGTAAACGCTGTAAGAAAATGTAATTGTAGACTCTTATTGTGAACATTGCCACAAGTAAATACTTCTTTATAATATAAATGTATTATTGAAAACACTCGCTCACCCGGCAAGCGTGCAAGATACATCTCATTCAACTTAAAAATGACTGCAATATTTGTCTAAAAAGGAAAATAAGTTTTTCAGTCACACTTGACATATGCCAAATGAAATACCAAATGTCAGATTGACAAAAAATCTAACAGTTTAACATAATTGCAAACATTTACTGATGTAAAATATTAGATGCCAATTTATGAAAATGGAAACAAAGTTGTCTTTGCTTGTATAGAATGTGGAGATGTAGGTAAATTTTATGTTGATGCTTTAAATCTATTGTTATTTTAATAACGTATCATAGAGAATATCAATGTAGCTAATTATATCAAAAACAATCTGCACACAACAGTAGAACGTTGGATTTTCACCAAGATCATTCTTACATTTGAAGGCAGCTAACAACAAGGACTCGAATCCCAAGGCCAGTTCATATTTTTATGTTGTGAAATGTTATCACAGTGAGGATTAATAATATATTTATAAATTATAAAAATACAGATATGTAGAATGTATCACATAATTGTTTTTTCAGGTGGTTGCTAATTCAGCCAAAAGCTCAATACGTATATACACTCACAATTCATTTGTATAGAAAAGAGGCGGGGGTAGAGTGGAAGACTTACCATAAATTGAAAGTTGGCATCAACATGTCTAATTTTTAAGCGCCTGGGGCTCTTCTGCAGAATAGTAGGACTGAACATCGTGGTAGCCCGTTTCGAAGATGTTCATCCTGCTGTATTGAGTGAAGGGGCTTAAGTCCTTGAAAATTAGGCATGTGTTTGCTTCCCAGCCTGGTGATGCCAACATTAGATTTAAGGCCACTTTCTATCCCTCGATTCAGGGTTACTGAAGTTATGGAAATATCTGCAAACGCTTACAATCACTATCAGACCCAATAAACTGTGCCCCAAAAAGTGAGGATGTTTCCTTCATTTAATGCTTAAAACCTTGAAAAATCTTATTGCAGTTGAGTGTTCAATGACGAAAACCATCAGAATAGTGCATGCTCTCTGTATGAATATGACATCGTAATGACCAATGAATTTGACAATGTCACATTATCTTTACTTCCTTTAGCACTATATATGTAACACATTTGGATAGGAAAGAGACACTACTAGTCGATTTACCTGAAACAACAGTTGGTCCAGTCGGGCTGAGCAGGACATAATTTTTTTAAATTTTCGAGGACCTGAGGCCCCTTCATCACATTTTCCTCGAGTATATATGAACTGAAAATTGTGGTTATTTTCCAGTTCACAAAATTATACATGACAGGTTTAATAAAATAATAATTGACTGTATTATTTTAAAAAGGGATTTATTTTACATGTTCTACTAATTTAAGAATTTTGACCTTGGAGATCTGAATTTCGTTTCATGTAGACATTTTAAGTCAATATTATTCATTTGAATCGTGTATGAAATAAAGCATGGCAATTTGTAAACAAATAACTGGTCACGTGAGAATAACAAGCTTTTAAAATAAACAAGTGATGATAAATTATGGACAATGGTTGTCCATTTTATAAATACCTCATCATTAACTTAATTTGTTTAATTTTACCACTACCATACATGATTACTGAAGAGTAAACAAATATTGCAAATAATATTAAATTATAACAGAACATTGCATCTTTTATCAGATTTTAATTTATTTTGTTGAACTGTTTTTATTTGCTTGTATCAATGAGACAGTGTAATTTTTTTAAAAGTATCTTGTATTTAGTCCACGCTGTATGCAAGTATGAATGATTGGTTTTAATAATATATTTTGATATTTTATAGTTGAGTAAAGCAAAGCGCTTAAGTAGTTAAAATATTATATATTAGTGCAAGGTTAGTATTTTTTTTTATTGAGGTAATTAAAGTATAATTATTTTCATTCAATAATCCATTTAATAATATTGCAAAGTTTCATTGGCATTGATGTAAATTGTCGTGAAATGAAATGAATTCAATGAAACAATTCTGAGAATGTGAGACGAATGTACATGTTTCCAAATTCTGGGGCTGTTTAGAGTTACTAGTTTATTCGATGCTTTGTGAATGTTACTCCCCGAAGTTGTACTGCACATATCTGTGCTCTTATTTAGATTCTACTTCAGATCTTGAGGGAAGAATATACACAAAGCAGTTGTAAGGAATGTGGTAACTTATGAGGAGAAACAAAGTATTAGCTAATCAGGGTTAGGAATGGAATGTGGTGTTATTGACCCTGGAGATTCCTCAAGTCTTGGTTATTCGAGAATGTATTCGGATCGGTGATTCTGATTCCTGCTGGGCTGTAACTAAAGCTGATTATTCTATCTATAACTTAGGATTTCAGTTATTTTAAATCGCCTCTGTCATAGCTGAAATATGAGTTGAAGCTAGAATGTGCCACTTAAGGGCTACATTATATTGAAATTAAAATATAAATATAACTTGTCTGTTAAAATTGTGCCAATTAGATAAATAAATAGCCAAATAACAGACAAAAATAAGTGCTAAATAAATACCACATGTTTCTGCAATGTGTATTGCTTTTGTCAGGTGAGCCGCAAGAATGTCGCACCTCTCAAACCAGGTGAGGAAGTCAAGACTTAGTCACATGGTTTGTGTGGTGTGACATTCTTATGGCTCCTGTGTTTTCTAAATCACCTGATGAAAGCAGCAAGGATTTCAGAAGTTTGGTATTTATTTAGCTCCTATTTTAGTCTGTTATTTGGCTGTTTATTTCTCTCATTTGTACACATTATATTGTACTAGTCGGTAAGAGTAATTATAAGAAAAGTAATTATGTTTATTTGAAAAAAAAATCACACCAATGACAATTTTAAATCTAGCAAGTAATAATTTATGTATTTATGAAGTTATTTTTAATAACAATTAATTCAGTTTTACTTACAATATATAATCCACGAGTAATATTGAGAGGCAAGTTCTGCTGCATTCCCCGTAGCTGCTAAAATAAATGAGTAACATTGATATGTGGCCTAAAACAATGCATTGTTGCTTTTGTATATTAATAATATTATTATTATGTTACGAAATAAAATATTAAATAGACATTTTTGTAACATAATATAGTAATGAAATTTAAAAACTTTTTATTGTTATTATGATAGTAAAGAAAAAGCTAGTTATACATTTGAAGGGACTGTTCACCTTCAGGTTGATATTCATTCCACTTAATGGTTGTTTCTGAGTAAGCTCTAGGACAGTAATTCAGTGTTGTTGGTATAACCCTTAAAATTTGCAAACTAATCAATAATACTGTTAATAATATTAACCTATCTCTCTTTCCTTTCCATACCAATATTGCAATTATTCTTTAATGGATGCTCCTAATATTTAATTCCCTCCACTCTATCCATTCCTCATCTAAATTACTATTTGTCCATAATAAGACTGTCTGTGTTTGGCTGGTCAGTAACTTGACTTGGTGGCCGAGATGGTTAAGGTGTCTGTAAGGTTCAAGTCCTGCCTAGGTCAAATATTTTCAGTCTTTCCTTTTTCTTTCTTCCTTCTCTCTGCTCTGACCATATGCTTTTCTATGTGCGTATTTCTTCGTCTGAGCATATGAATTCACATAAAGTGTAATCCTCCTATTTATTTCTATCCTTCCTCACTATATATATATAATATTAGTAAGGATATGTCATTGTCAAAAATAATTGCGATATTGGTATGGAAAGGAAAAAGAGATAATAGCTTGAGGCTTATCTGAAAGTGAAGAACGGTGTAGCCATAGGGAACCGAAGGTTGTGGAGACTCTCAGCCTCCGCCTTCAGGAAGGAGTGTTACACCATTCCGTGCACTGACCAGCCTCCAAAAATTAGTGAAGTACAGTGTAGCCGTGATGATGGTGAAGCATGTATTATTTAAACCATTGTGAACCCAAGAAAATAATTTCTGTAAAATTGATAGAGTGAAAGTATTGTTATCTGTTGCCATTCATATTTTTAATGGTTTCCTAGAGACCACAAATTATGGCTGTTAGTAACTCATTAAAAACTAATTGCTGGTATAATAAACTGAAGCGATTTGTATTAATAAATCTTTACATTCTGATACTTTGATAGTAACAAAATGCTGATGTATAATGTATGAACTTATATGTGGATCAATGTTGTGCTAATATTTCTCTTTCATTGTTTTCCCTTACAGATGGATCTCAGGGAAATAAGTATTGCTGGATTTCCTAGTGATCTTCCTAAAACTAAGTATGACAGTGTGAGTACAACTACACAAGTTTATTGTTCAAAGTGAAATCTTGCATGTTGTAAAGGTATATAACATTCTGTGCTGACTCATTGCTGAAAATAACTGTGGGTTAAGGAGATCTTGTTCAGAAACAGCTAACAGAATAATGAATCATTACAAGGAGAATTTCTGCTTGACGGTTACAGATACCTGGAAAATTTGTCGTGCAGATACAGAAAATTCGAAATGTTTCGGCTCCCAAGGCAAACGAAGAATCAAATCGTGCTCCAAGAATGTTGAAGTTGTTCCTGACTGATGGCCAAACAAGTTGTCAGGCAGTTGAAGTTGAATTTATACGCAAAATAGGGTATGTTATTTAATTTGTTCTGGTGTTAGACAGGGTGTATGTACCATTATTATTTTCAGGTTTGCAAAAGGGGTAGGTTTTCATTGAAGGTTTAATGTTCACAACAGTTTCTTGGCTTTCTACTTTATGTTGGTGATGCGTTGCAATACTTATGTCAGGGCTTAGTCAGCAGAACTTTTCTATTTTGTAAATTCTGTTAAATGAAGATAACAGAAAATAGGTTAATTGAATAAAGGTTTAATTAAACAGTAAATATTCCAAGAATCTCTCTTAGAGCTTGAACGGAGATGAGAATAATATTATTTATGTTTTAACTCTAATTTTAGTCAACTCTTATGAAAATGGATAAAGTAAACTTGAAAGCAAGGAAATTCTGCATTTTCCATTTCTAAGAATTTATTAAAATAAATTCTTCACACAGTGTTTAGAAAGTATTTGACTTGATGGTTATGGCACTCTATAATCCCTCAATATCCATTCCACCCATCATCCCAATATCCTCCTTATTGCCCCTAATAAACATAAATTTTCCCTGATGCGCAGATCTTTTCAAGGCAAACTTTAATTAAACATTATAATCAATCTTCTCTCGTTTCTAAATCGGAATGATAATGGCCATTTTTGAGACCCCAAGTTTTTCACTTAAATATTTGCAAATTTTAAATGCTATATAATCATGTATTTGTCTTATAAAAACTAGATAAGTCTCTGTATTATAAGGTTTATTTAATTATAATTATAATAATAACTAATAGGAAATGAATGTATCTACTGTTTAATTTAAAGTAAGCTACAGTAGTAGGATATTTCATTTTTTTATTTTTGTGTGTTATATTTACAACAGCTCAATTGTGGATACATTATTGTTTATGTTATTGTTTCAGTTTTGATACACCTCCTGGCACTAAACTCTACCTGAAGAGTGAAAACCTACCAATGACCTCGGGATACATTTTGTTACAGCCTTCTTTCATCGACGTGTTGGGGGGGAAAGTTCAACATATGGTGGAAAAATGGGAGTTAAATATGGTATGTTTCTTTTTATGGAACGCTGTATATTATAGCATTTTGTGATACTGTAACCAACTAACACATGAAATTTATTTCAGACGCTCACAAAGTATGCAAGGAGGAGAGTTGTCGGTGAAGGTGGCCCGCCTCCCTGGATTCCGTTTGGTGAAAAGATTTTGAAAGTTAATCCCCAAGACAAGAATTTTAAAGTAAGTCAACATTGGCAATGGAATTATTGATTGCATTAGGTGTAAAATCAGATATGTGAATGAAATGTAAAAGATGAAAAAATTTACGTCTGATTGAAAATAATGAATAGGAAAGAGAGCCAATTCAGACAAAAAGGGTAATGTAAATACCACACAACATTTCAGGGATCCTTGTTCCTTTTGTCAGGCAGGTGCTAAGAAGAGCATAGAGTGACACAACTGCACTTGCCAGTTGACAAAACTCAAAAGCCTATCTAAAAGACTTTTGTTTTTGTGGATTTCATGTGTAAATGTAGTCTAATGTTTTGTGTAATTCTATTGAATCTATTATTTGATTCTTGCCAGGTAAATATGGTTCATTTATTCTAAATAGGAATATTTGTATGAAAATTCAGCATTCATGTCTAGAAGCAAATAATGCAATTAAGCATTACAATATTTTCAATATTTGAAGATCTAAAATACACCAATGAATTTATGTGATGTATTCATTATATTATATGGGTTGTAATATTTTATTCAGAGAAATGATCATAGTTGACGGTGAAATTGCTATTAAGTAGAGATGTATAATTTTAACCATTGATGTATGTTTAATCAACAACTGCTCCATCATATCAGTGTGTGAACAATATTGTTTAAATTTATCACTGTATCATAGAGATCTAAGTCAAATTATTTCTCAATTTACCAGTTCACTTTTGCATTCTTCTGAAACCACACAGCTTCACACAAATTTTCCGTTACATTGGAAGTGCACATGTGAAAGATTTTATATACAATAATAGCCACATTAGAATTGTTGCTTAACTAAGAATCAGAAGACCTGTGACTGTAAACTAACTAATTTGTTTGGCCATTTGCAGTCTCTAGAAACGACGAAGGAAAAAGAAAATAGGGAAAATGCAGAGTTTGAGGCACAGAGGAAGGATGCAATCGAAGCTGCTAGAACTGGAGCCAGAAAGGTCTTTGGAGGGGGCCAAAAACAGGTAAGATTTAATTTTTTTAATAAAAAAGTATGGTTTCATTTAGGAAAAAATAATATGGTAATCATATTGTGCAGATTGGAAGGAATGCTATTGGTTCATAATTATCTCATAGTCCACTGTAGATAGCTGAATGTACTGTTCTCCTTATCACATTGTTCCATAAATTTGAGTACATGTAATACATTGCCAAATTCTCAAAATTTAAAAAGTGTAGAATATTTCATTTATGAAATCAGTTCTCCATATTTTGAATTTAATATGCAGTAAATTCAACCTGAGTAAATTTGCTTTAAGAATATAATTCATAGGTTAGTCCCATTCATGTGTGATTATGTTTACTTATTAAATACTGTCTTATTCAACATCAAAGCAGTAGTAAAAATTAAGTCATCATGTAACTTTTAAATAAAACCATTTAACGAACAAACAAGAGTTGTTCCATGAGTTTAGCGAATGTTTCGTTTCAGCTTCTTGACTACAGTGTCCAGCAGATTGTGAACTGCGGATACACGGTGGATGAGGCAGAAGGTGCTCTACGACAAAACAAAAACAATGTAGCGCGGGCGCTCAGAGCTCTAGAGGTAAACAACTTTTGATCATTATTTCATTATGTGCATTTTTCTAGGTAAGTTGAAATAAAAATAGGGGCTGATATTTGTGTATTTCAGAGACGTGATGGACAGAGAAAGGACGATGGTAAGACAAGAGGTGATGGGAAATCAAAAGGAGGGGAGGAACGTGAGAGGAAAAAGAGGGGTGACAGAGAAGATGAGACAGGCGTGCCCCCAAAACCGTCAGGAAAGATTCCATTATTTGCTTTTCTGGAGGATAAATTACCTATTACGAATGGTGAGTAAATTACAAATTTTGGTATAAGGTGAAGAACATATAGGTAACGTTTATTGCATGGAATGTGTGTATTAAGAAAGTGAAAGATGTAGTTACAAAATTACTGTGGAAAAGGGAGAAGCGTTTTGAACAGATTGATCATTGGGATCCAATTAAATTTGTCGTACATTAAGTTTTGGAGTAGTCTTGGAGGAATAGTTACTAAAGAGAACAGACATTAATAAAATCATTTTACAATTAATGCAATATATTTCCATGATTTGAACTTAATAGGAAATCTGTGAAACTCCTTATTTACAATTTCATATCTAATTGGATTTCACATTACCATTCTGAATTTTTTTAGATCATTTTTAATTTCAAGATTGTGTGTGTGTTTCAACTTTAATGGATTTACAAAAACTTGAGGAGGATTGTTTAGCAATTTTACATCTTTCTTTTTGTCTGTTTAAGTAATTTATGTTTGTTTTTTCAGACAAGGATAGTGAACAGCGCAATAGCTACAATGGTGCCAGCAATGGAAATGGAGATGGTGTTGGTGCATTGGGTTTGGGAAATTCAGAGAAGAAAAACTTTGGTTCTGATTCGGTTTCTAAAGGCAACCCTCGTGGTAACAAATCAGACAGGACAAGCTACTCCCAGGGTCGCGGTGGTGGAGGAAACAGGGGTGGCTCTGGTGGGAAGACCAGTGGCCGTGGAAGCCGTAGTGGTAACGGTGGCAATCTAGCTATTAACTGGAATGCAGGGCCAGAACAACGTGCAGTTGCTTACCATAATGCAAACTCTCTGAATCGAGATTCTGACAGGGGCCGTCACACGACCATATCTGGAAGTGGTGGTTCTTCCCTACAGCAGCAAAAGCCTCCACGCTTTCAGAACCAACAACGTATTCAGCAGCAGCAGCAACAGCATCATCATCATCATCAACAACAGCAGCACAACAATGAGAGTATTTACTCCCAGTCAGCCTGGCCAAACTCGTACAACGATCATCCTTACAGTGTCGGTAACTGGCCTGGAAGGAGCCCTGTGCAAACAGGAAAACCTTGGGATGAGTTCCCAAACCACCGAGAAAGCTACCAGAATCCGAGCTATGACCAGAACAAGACCAGGCCACCCAGGACAAACAATCTGGCAGGAGCAGGTTATGGAATGACTTATGACCCACAAGATATGGATGGCCGTGGACTGGCAAACAGGCTGGGCAATGGTCCCCGGAACTTCATGCAGCAGCAGGCAGACGGACAACACAACAAATACAATGCACTGGCGCAGAGTGTCCTTGGCAGCCGTGAGCCTTATGACAGTTACCCGACGGCCCCTCCACCCCACCGTCCTCAACAGCATCCGCAAAGCCAGCAGATGTTCAGCGGTGTGGTGGATTATGGAGTGACCAAAGAACCTCAGGTACTGCCCATGAACAACAACTCTCACAGTGCCCCTAACATATACGGTGCTCAGCCCAACCACTACAGTCTGGATCAGAACAAGATTTGGCGCTGGCAGAAGGGTGACAGGTGCATGGCCAAGTACTGGGAAGATAATGTGGTGAGTTGACAGTAAATTATGTAATTTGAATGTTGCCTTTAGGATACATAATAATTATTTCTATTTTATACTAAATTAAAAATGTATGTAAATATTTATTTAACACACTGCAGTCATTTGTCAGTCGATAAATCATTTGGACTGTAAAAAGTAATATATATTCAACTTAATGTTAAATTCTTAAGTTCAGTGCCTCTTCGTGGCAGGTTAAACAGACTCATTAATGCTAATGTTGACACGAACTGTATTATTTGATACTAATTGGTTCTTAAGTATGAGTATACGTTTTAGATATTAAACCTCCTAACATGCCTGCAAAAAAAAAAAGATATATGCAACAGTATTATATTTGACAGTTGGCTGCTAGACCTTGTTATGCAGTAGAGTTTTCCTGTTCTCCTGCATCTTGTGGCACTCTCTTGTAATATTCTTTGTTTATTGTGAGGCAATCTGCTCTGAAATTATCAGCTGCCTCATGAAATGTACAATTAAATTGTTCTTAACCTCGTAACCAACTTTTAACAAGTTTGATTTCACACAAGATTTATGAGTGCTTCAGATATGTCTGTGGTGCCTACTAGTTTA
This sequence comes from Zhengitettix transpicula, assembly GCA_037074705.1. Classification (NCBI taxonomy): domain Eukaryota; kingdom Metazoa; phylum Arthropoda; class Insecta; order Orthoptera; family Tetrigidae; genus Zhengitettix; species Zhengitettix transpicula. The sequence goes on along the minus strand of CM073590.1, from coordinate 249,580,620 downwards.
TCTATAATTATTAACATGTGACTAAATATTCCAGTATTACAACGCAGAAGTGACGGGAGTTTCTGAAAGGACGTGTGTTGTGAGGTTTTTAGAATATGGCAACTTTGAGGAAGTTCTGCAAGATGACTGTAAACCTGTTATTGAGGTAAGTAATACTCGAGTATGGTGACTATAAACTTTTTTTTATCTGTTTTATTGTTGTCGACTCTTAAATTTATATATATTTTTTATAATATTTGGAATTCAAATTTATTTTTTACTTCAGTAAATGGTGTTATACTTGTAATACCAGAAATAAACCATCTAAACACTCTGTGTGGAGGATACAAACAGCAGACGCAAGAAAACATTGTAATAAATGTAGGGGTGAAAAATTGTTTGCCAGTACTTGGGACCTTCAATGGTTCTTGTGTTGATGTCTAACATACTCTAAGAAAGGCTCCCTATCAATCATAAATAATATGGTTATTGTCATAAACTATTAAATGTAGTCTGTCATATTGCAATGTGAATAGTTTTTCAGCATTTACGCATTGAGAATATTGATGAGATTGAGTCATTATATTTACATTTATTGCTCCAACTTCGTAGATAGTTCAAGTTAGTATTGATATTAATTGATATCTAAATACTTTTCTTCATTATTTGTTAAGATGATGATGACACTTGTCATAATATTTTAGAGCATTGAGAGGAGCTTTTGTCAAACATCAGTTCTCACCTTAACTTGCGGTTAACTTCAAACTATATTCAAAATATTATCCATATACTTCATAATATGGCAAATTGCAGGCTGTGTTTATTAAAATTTTATTATTATTATTATTATTACTTATAGTTTGTAATTTTTAGTGTGATATTCCAAGTCTTGGCAATTTCATCATTTATTAGCCAGCTTAATATAAATGTGATGTATGTATGTATGTATGTTGTACTTTAAGATATTCTACACTTGTATTAATTTATTCACAGATTCTTAAGGTTTACATCAATTGTTTAGCAACACATTCCTAGATAAATAACATATTGGAACATATTTGAGCTCATACAGATTTGTTTTTGTTTCAGGATAGCCCAGGGCACAATGTTCAGTCCTCAAGTGCCTTTAGCAGTTCATCTGACACACTTCCTCCCCAAAATAACCAGAATCATTTCTCAGGTAGGAGATTCACACAGTTCCTCGTTAAGGAGTAATGAATAAAAGAAATGAAATTAGTTTGCAATATTTATATCAGGTCAATTTCTATCTGAATGAGAAATTATTTTTTAAAAAAAACCATTTTGTTACTGATAACTGGGCTACTTGCTTGTAATATTTGTAAGACAGGGTCTGAAACTTGTATTATTAAAATTATTAGCAAATTTTAACTGTCTGATTATTTGTTGAAAATCATAGTGTTGCTGGCGTAGTAAATATAATATGAAGGAAATGAATGTCTATTGTTTATTTCCTGCCAACTAGTTTTAGTCGTATCTTTTTCCATAAACTGTTTCGCATTAGCAGTCAACTTATGCTTGCGTTCTGTTTCTTTAATCACTTCATGTATCCATGACCAGGAATCTTACCTCATCAAGTTGGTTCTTTTTCTGACAAAATTTCGTTTTTCATATGTTGAAATCACAAAATCTTTATTTACCACCCACTAGTTATGCAGCTATTGGAGTATATCTGTGTTACACATCAAATATGAGAATGCTACATTAACAACACACCGCTTCAACGACTAACAGCTTTGTCGTTATCTTCTAGGTGTTCTACCTGTGTGAAACCCTTGATCTTGATCATTTCGTAACCATTTCAAATTTCCGTGATTCAGTATATTCATTCACGCTACTAACAATAACTAAAATGATTTCTGGGTTAATGTTTGACCTCAAATTCTCCGATGTTTATTTGACAAGAGAACAATGTCATACACCGATTCACAGTCGTTGACAACAATTTAAACAATGAAAACTTTTAAACACATCCCACATTTTCTGGCTGAAATTATACTTAAAATCAGTTTGTATAAACAGCCATCTTCTCATTACATTGCCAATGATATATTAAACTGTTAAGATATTTATTTTTACTAGTTGTAAACGGTAACACTGATGTGACAAAGCAAAATAAATATAAAAATGAAAAAATTAACGTCTGATTGAAAGTAATGAATAAGAAAGTTAGCCAATTAAGACAAAAAAGTGATAATATAAATACCACACTCTGTTTCTGGGGTCCTTGTCCCATTCGTCAGTTGCGAAGAAGAGCCGAGAGCGACAAAACTGCAACTTGTCAGTTGACAAAAGTGCAGTTGTGTCACTCGACGAAAGAGACAAGGATACCTGAAATGTAGTGTGGTATTTATATTATCACTTCTTTGTCTGAATTGGCTAACTTTCTTATTCAAAATAAATATCATAACAAAAACATTACAAAGTCATTTGGTATCATAATAAACAAACTGCGAAGTTTATATACTTAGTTAATAGTTCATTTTTATTAAATAGGAATAACGTTGCTATTGAATATTTCTAGTTCAATCATTGAGGCAATATTTACAGGTATACTGGAATTTCGGCGTGGTGGTACAAGGCCGTACATAAAGAGTTCGGGAAACGAGCGCAAGCCTCCGAGGATACAGCAGCAGATCTACATGCCTCCTGCCCAGAGGAAGTGACAGCCAGTGTAGGACTGTTTCCCTCTTAGTGTCAACCTTAACCGTGTTAACTCTTTCAAGGCAACTGCAAGTTTTTTTCCCCTCGTTCCCTCAATTTCCCTTAATGTGAGTTGTTACATTGAATCTTGGATGTTGGAGGGTTACATTTGTGTCAGTTCTACCAGATATATTATACATACATAGTATTCATAGATGATATTTTTTTGGTTGTGCTAAAATTTTGATATAAAGAGAAACAGTTGATCACTGTGAAATACTGGAGCATAACTCATGGTGCTAAAACTGTGGACAAAAAGAATGGCCGTAGGTCACAACGTTATCTTTCATTTCAGCTATGCAGGATCCCATTTCGATATGAAAAGCTGTGATTTAAGTACTCTTTCCAATCGTAATCCCCTCTTTTGGAAAAATATTAATGCAACTTTTTTAAAAATATAGTTATTGTAAAATTAGCAAATAGTGTGCCAAAGAGAAATTCAAAACAGCGTTCGATGGCTGATTCTTTTTGTCTTATATCCGAGACCGTCGTGTTCGATACAGTTTATTATATGTTTACACTGGCGAATTGCTTTGCCGATATAAATAAAAGAAAAATGTTTGCGTGGCTTGAAATGGCAGAATAAGTTTCAATTGTTACGTTTTTCGTTCTGTGTGAATTATTCATGGAAATGTTACCGAAGTCTGGTACCTTCTTCAGGGATGTAAAAGTGTTACTAGGTCCAGCTTTTTAAAATTTGATGAGATTATGTGACCTAACTGTATACTTTTTTTAAACCATTAAGTTTGTTATATAATTTTATTTTGGTGTACAATTTGAGTTTTATTTCTCATTCACAATTTCCAAGGGGAAACAATGTGAAAAATATAAAAGTTTTTTTTAAGAAAAAAAAAAGGAAGTGGGAGGGATTACCACAGTCACAGTTTCTAACACTCCTCCCCCCAGTTTGTGTTATTGATATTAATGAAGTAAATGGAGGAGGTCCTTAATATGCCTTTTATTTTGAATGTAACTGGTGTTTTAAATTATTTATGTTTGCTAGCATAACGGATCATGTTTTGACATGATTTGGCTCATCAGCAGGAATTTATTGACAGGAATAAAATACGTGAATTTGTTAGGCTAACTGTTTGGTTGTAAATAACACAAAAAATAATTGTATAAGTTGGATGTATTATCTGTAAAATAAACTCTTATTATTTTTATTTATAACAAATTATTTTCTACTTTATTTATGTGAAAGTTGTGGTAACGCTGTAAAAGTTTTAGATAAAAACCAAATTTAACTTGGGAGTAATTGTTTCATTTGTACCTGTTTGCAGGGTATTTGGAATTAAATAAAAGGGTGAAACTTTGAAGTTGTGGAGTGACATGATGCATACAATTATCCCAAGTCTCGAGAGCCTTCACAGAAAGTGTGGTATGGCAGGAAAAGTCTGTTACGTGGACAGAAATGGTGCTGAATGCCAAATTTGAAGTAGATTATTCAGGGAATTTTTTCCAAGACGAGCTGAATGTCGTGAAGCATTTGGGGTCACAGAATTTGTAAGCACAATGGTAGAAATGTGGTTAAGAGAGTGAAAAGATGAAACTGGCGGGGTGACTGAAAATTATTTCTTGATTCAGTTGCAGCGAAAGCAATCGGAAAGAAAGAATAGCGTCTACTTTTAATAAAATGCAGACGTTTGTATTAACCCAAGCTAGTAAAATTTATGCTGAAGTGTTACAAACAGACCGTATGCAGAAGAACCTCGATCTTATAATCCAAATAAGCGACATTTAGGTTATGACAATTGATAGTATGTTTCAGGTCACATTATACGTCATCATTGCAGAGTTGATTCCAAGAGGAAGGAACTCTGAACAAAACTACAGGAGGCTGGACCTCCAGTAAGTCGTCACTGCTGCTTATGATTCAGACGACATAAGTGATTCCTCACAATGCACCGACTGGCTTTGTAACGAAAGCTCTATTAATTTTTTTTTGATTAAAAACTTTCAAGATGCTAGTCCACAAAATTTTTGACGATTGATATTCGAGAATGGGAACAGTAAGGGAGAGTCTGAACTTATTTACTGACCAATGTCGACTGTCATTGTGATGTTGCTCTCGTGAACAAACCACTTTCTGGTGATCTATATATTCTCAATATCGTATCCGAAGATTACTATATTATTTTTTTTTGTCATTTAACACGCCCTAAAAAATTATTTTTTAATGTGCTTGGCTTCCTTAGGATTTAATAGGACCTTACAAGTGAATTGTAACAGTCATCGTCAATATAACTATATGGAGGTTTGGACAGTTAAATTAGAACCATTGTAGGAATCATGTGAACAAATTTGTTAAGGAAATGGCGATTATATGGACTACCTATAAAGTATTTTTTATTAGGTAGAGACCATGAGACTGAACTTAAGACACATGTTTATGAGCATTTCTAAATTTTTGGTAATCGATGAGAAATATTTATTTATATTACTAAAACATATAGAATAGAATAGAAACATAAGATCTGTCTGAAGTTTCATAGTAAATAGTTTTCTTATACTGGGAAAAATGTATTAATTTTTTAAGAGAATAAAAATTGAATCGATTGAGTAGACGAATGAATAGTTTAGAAGAAGTATTAGCTCAAAGCAATGAAAAAAAGGACGTTTTGAAAAGAAGGAAACTCGGTCCAGTGTATTATAATCTGACATGTATGCACCTACTTACTTAAAGCCGACTTTTTTGCGTCTGAATGATTTGTACAGTAGTCATAATTATCTAACTGGACAGGCAAATTATGCAATTTTCCCCCTCATTAAAACTCCTGATAAGTAACTACTCTAGCATGAAAATTATCTACATACTCAAGTTCAGCTTCAAAAACTTCATCTTAATGCTACAAGAACTCAAGGTAATGCTGGTCGTGATTCTCCGGAGCGAGTACGGCAATTTAAATTCAAGAGGGCAGACTAAGTGCTTGCGACAAGCTGAATAATTTCGTAACAGGTGTCCTGTCTCTGTCCTCCTCAACAAGGTGCGATTCATGAAAGCTGAATGAAACGTCCGACTCAAGCGCGGGTCTTACTTATTTAGTAATCACACGATTATTTAACCCTTAAAACGTGCCTCCGAACACGACAAATTTATTATTTTTATTTAAAAAGACCATTTTGGCGATTAAAGTTTTCGTTTGATCAAAGATAATACCGTTTATAGTGAGTTAGGAGCTCGCTTGACTGTTTCGTAGGATGCGCAGTACTCATTTGAGTGTTTGAACTCATTTTATTTGGACTTGACACGTACAACGATGTACACAGAAATTATTTTTCGTATTTTTGAAAGGTTAACATCGTGTCGTGATAGGTTTTTCCGTCGAGTGAGTTATTGTTTACAGTGACACACGAGGCTCGCTTGAGCAGTGTGCAAGATGGCGTCACGGGTGCTGTTCAATATGAAATTTCAAGCGAACGCTCCTGACAAACGCGAATATTAGAAAGAGAGAAAAAATAGGTGTCGTTTAATTCCGTACGGCCTATGGAGATGGTTATAAAATCGAGGAGCGAGTACGCGGACTTGGAAGGATTAGTCGGTAAGTACGACGACAACATTTCTGTCCTTTTATTTGGTCATTTCATAACCTCTAGTATGTCACCGCGGCGGAAAAAATATATTTTTTCCGCTATTATTAAGATGAGAGGGGGGGGGGGGGGGGCACGACACGGGTAAGTGATTGCGGGAAATGGGGATGTTATGAAACTTGGACACAGCTGATTTGAATTTATTTCGACGTGACACTGCGGTGTTTTCTTTGTGGTAGAATCGGTGGTTGCTTCTCTCGTGTTCGCGGTTATTTTTTTTTTTAAAAAAGACTCTGATATATAATAACTCAATTCACTTAATTGGCATTTCGTTTAAAGGTGGATAAAGTAGTTCGTAGAGAGTTTCTGGTTTGAATCAGGGAATGATGCAGTACGGCAGTTGGGGAGAATCAGTGGGATCAATAAGTGTAATTTTGTAGCGGCAATTGCTTCCGTAGTGCGACGGCTGCTGTGAAGTCTCTGGTCTCTCTCTGTTCAATATGTTTAGTTGTGTGTGTTTTAATAACGTATCCGCAATTCGCGTCTTTGTGCCACAAAATTTAATCTGTGAATCTCTCTCTCTCTCTCTCTCTCTCTCTCCTTTTTTTTTAAAGTGTCAAGCCTAATAGCTCTGGTCTGATTGATGATTCAATTATATATATTGTAATAATAATAATAATCTATCTATATAATAAAAAAGGGAGTATATTTGTATGTATGTATGTTTGTATTTACGTTGTTCTTTATACAAATTTTATCGCGTGGACAGAATGCAACAAAAATTGGTACACGTATTCTGCCAAAATCGAGAACCGGTACTGTGGGGGTGAGAAACCCCTAGAATAAACGTGGAAATAATTATAATTGAAATAAGTTACGGATTAGTGTTAAATTACTGCGCGAGACGATGACGTCATAAGTTTTCAAGACTTTGACGCATCCTAAATATAGTTCTGTATTTCGTAATGAAATAAAGCAGAAATATTTTTATTTAATATAAAGTATACATGTGGAAAGAATTATAATTAAAAACCGTGATCATTAAATATTAAATTGCTGCGCGCCAAGAGACAATGACGTCACGCGAGAGAGAGAGACGTTACTACGCAACGAACAAAGGAAATATCTCCTTTATTAGGAATGAAATGAAGCAGAAATATATTCTTTAAATAAAAAGTATAATTTTATACAGCAATACTCCATCGAATGATGATAAAGAAGAATACGAATTACTTTACCATCCTTGGGGGGAAATGTAAGTTAATTTTAGCGCTGTATTAGTTGTGAGTCCAGCTAACAATTTCATCAATGTAATATTTGGTAATGTATGAAGACTGAGTGACGATTATATCCTGAAATACTCAAGGAATATATTTAAGTAATCAATTAAATACTTTTTCGAGTTTATATAAATAAGTACACGAGCAACGCCGGGCACCCTGCAGCTAGTTATATATAATATATGAATGTGGCGTTTCTAAATGAAAGAACTTAAGTGAAAACTATTAAACAATATTTATTAACAATTTTAAAACAAGTATAAAATACCCAAAATAATAGGGATCTCAGGGTCTTGAACTGGGTTTGATAAATGGCAGAATTTATATAATCAAAATTACATTTCCTTTTTTTATGGAAATAAAAGCGTCTGAACATAGACGAAATTTGTTGTGGAAGAAATAATACTAAAGATTGAATTTAAACAATTTTAATTTTATCAAGAATTAAGGATCTCATTTTATCGATAATTAAATAATTAAAGAACGATCTGACTTTTATCTTTTAAACACGGTTTACAAATGATTTTAAAGTTTTTCTCTACTTACGGCCGCCCAAGTCTCATTTTTAGCTTTTCGTGCACAATTTTGGGGACGTCACTGATTCTAAGTTCTCACAGGCTCTAATTGGCGTTGTTTGTTAGTTGGTTTAACACACATTGGTTGGTTCTCGATGCTTTACTGCAACCTGGATTTGTAGCTCTCATGACTTTAGTTGAAGATGGACTTCATTGGTTCGTCTATGGCCAGCCAGCATGAGGAATCTACACACTAGTTGCTCTGTCTCCTTCCCGACTGAATATTGCTTTACTTTTTAATAATATTTGAAAGCATGTTTGTAACTGGACCACAATCTTTCGTTCTGACTGCCGACTGTAAAACTTTTCGTCTGATCTATTCGCTGTCCGCTGCCCGACTGCAAAACTTTTTATAACATGAATTTTCTGGTCTTTACACCTCGCTGTTTCTATGCCTGACTGAACTCCTCTCGTCTCGTAAATTTTGACATGAAGTCTGTTCTTATTTTTATCAGAGTTGTTTTACAAACTGAGACTGGGGATCCTTGAGTGGTTGGTACACATTAAAAATAATGATAAAAGTGACGGATAAGTAGGAATTTTTGAGAAGGAAAGGACAAATAATTGGGGCATTTTGGCAGCTCTTAGGGCAAATTGTGTGACCGACGGAACCCTGAAAGGCATCATAACAGATGGACGAGGCAATTATACTAAAAGGAGATGCTTATTGTAACTGATTGAGTGGCTCTAGGAGCGGGAGAAAGCTAACAGATGGTGTTTGTTGTGCCGAACATGTAATTTCAAAACAACTGTTTTCTCAGCCGATCGACAACAATACTTTCTTTGCATTGCCGCCTTGTTGCGGCGTCCACTCTATATCCACCAATAATGAGTCCTCTACAATCCAACTTTCCAATTAGCACAATGTCTTAATTACCAATTACTACAATATATATACTAATAAATTTTTGGTTAATGAAATTTGCCCCACGTTGTGGTAGCAATTTTATGTAATACATATATAAAATAAAATAACGGTACCAATTTAAACAAACAATTTTTATTTATTACACAATTTTCTAATGGGAACAGCGAACAACTATTACCGTATGCCTGTGACCCGGAACATACACCTCTCAAAACAGGCCTCGGCTTGTGGGAACCTTAGTTCAGAGAATCCTCTCGCAGGTGAACCGTTCCCAGAGAGCTGTGGCGGAGGCTACCTTTGAGGATTCCTTCACATCTCTCAGGTTTTTTGAACTAAGGTTCCCACAAGCCGAGGCCTGTTTTGAGAGGTGTATGTTCCGGGTCACAGGCCTTGGAGGGTACGGTAATAGTTGTTCGCTGTTCCTATTGGAATAGTCGGCCTGGTGCCTTGTAGAAGCACGGAGAAGCGAATGCTACGTCCCCACAGGAAACTTCTCTCCCGCCATCCAGAGAAGGGCGTGGGACAAGTACCCAATGCCGGACCTACCTGATGCAGGTTTTTCTAGGGTTTTCCCTGCATTACTTTAAGGTGAATTGCCGCGGGGTAGGATCCTTAAACCATAGCCCCGGGGGCCCCCTAGTTAACCCTTGGCTACCTTCCTCTACCCTTCCGCATCCCCCCTTTCAAATCCCTTTCCTATGCTATTAAAGGGGAGTTGCCACCACGTGGATTAGCCTCATGTAGCCTGTTACCCTAAAAAGGAACGAGTTAAATCTAAATTAGCCTCGTGAGTGGACGCGCTTCCCAATCATTACAGTCATTAAAAGCGAGGAAAAGTCGTTCTAAGAGTTGTGGAAGGGAGGATTAAGTCCCTGTAATCTGCTTTATCCGATAAACTTTCCGTCGTTACGCTTCAGTTTTATTTCGGTTTGGTTTTCTTTTACTGTTCTATCTTACTTTTTTTATAAAAGAAATTAACTGTTCATTAGAAGCTTGGGTTGATGTTAACGTTTAGAGGAGGAGGCGGGACACGTAGCCAATTAACAGAGATAAAAATAAAAAAAAATAATTAGATGAAATAGCCAAATACGGGAAATATTAAGTGCAGATATAAATACCACATTACGGTTCTGTTATCCTTGCGGTTGTGTCTCTCCAGGCTCTCTCGTGGTATTCTTTCTCTTTCTCGAAAGGAACAAGGATCCCAAAAAACGTTGTTGTGTGGTATTAATATTATCACTGTTTTTTTGTTGTCTGAATTGGGCCATCTTTCTTATTCATTATTATTATTACCTATAGTTTTTACTCCTTGGCTTCTTTAAGAATAATAGTGGCCTATTTCACCCGTCTGCCAAGCTTTGTCTTCTGTCTTCACCTTCCCACTTTCCACTTTCTCTAATTTTTGGCCTTACAACCCGTCTTACTTTATTAACCACTATCATCCATTCTAAATTTGTGTTCCCACCAGACATTGCAGTCTTTTTATTAAGGCTGAAATAGTTGGGGAATTGGAAGGTTTAGAAATGTGTGAGGTGTCGAAGAATACCGCTGTTTAGGAGTGAAGGAAGGAGGATAATTTTCTTTCTTGTGACAGGAGGAACAATGAGAGTGAAAGGTTATGAACGCTGTTAGGTTGACGTTTTTTGAAGAAAAGAAGCTCCAATGGAGGGAGTATATTTACGAAAGTGTGGGCTATGGAGTACGAGGTTAAGCCTGAAATGGTTGTAGAGACGGGGGAATTGGAAGGTTTAGAAATGTGTGAGGTGTCGAGGAATGCCGTGTTTTTATAGGAGGGGGGCTGGCGTAAAGAAGGAATCAGAAGAGAGAAAACGTCGCAAATGCAAGGAGGAGGATAAATTAAAGAGAATATTCTACAGATATAAACCTTGTGAATCGAGGACGGATTACAGTAAGTAATTAACTCTTATTAGTAAATAACCTAACAGTGAAGATTTATGAGAAATCAAACGGATAATCGCGAGTACAGAGTCAGAGTACAGGAATTAGAAAACAACATAATTTATATAAAATAAAACTGATAATATAAATACCACACAAAGACTTTTTGGGATCCTTGTTCCTTTCGTCAGGTGTGCGAAGAAGAGCCTAGAGCAACAAAACTGCACTTGTCAAGTTAACAATAGCGCAGTTGTGTCGCTCTAGGCTCTTCTTCGCACACCTGACGAAAGGGACCAAGGATTCCCAGAAACAACGTCGTCGTTGTGTGGTGTTTACATTATCACCTCATTTTTTTGTTGTTGTCTGAACTGGTTTTGAAATATGTGTGTGAGGTGTGTTGAAGAATTCCGCGTTGTATACGCGAGGGACGGATTGGCCTAAAGAAGGAATCAGGAGAGAAAAAGTCGCGAGTGAAGGAAGGATACATTAAGGAGAATATCCTGCAGCTGTAAACCTTGTGATCCGAGGACGGATTACAAGAAAAAGGGTGAATAACCTAACAGTGAAGATTTATGAGAAAAATCAAACAGATAGTCCGCGAGCATGTCAGAGAGTACAATTTTTTAAAATATTGAAATGAGAACATGTCTCTCTCTAAAGAAGAAATGAATGAAATTACGTTGACGAAGAGAGATGAATTCCGAGTGTAATCAAGCACTTATGGCCGGCCCCCCCGTAGTAACGAGGCAACGTTGCACGTGGCTCCCAAGCTGCCGTGTGCGGTGAGTTCCCTAATAATTATGCAATGCGTAGACCACAACGGGATATTTTAAGAGGACGCAAGGTCGCCCACGACGACTTTGGAGGAAGTTCGCGGTTTTCCTTCCCCTCGACCACAGGACCACACGAGTATTCACACCTTGCGACTGTACGGTTCCTGAATATTTTTTTTAAAAAATATTTAATCAAACTGAAACAATTCAGTACCAACCATTTGTTTTTACTGTAAAGCCTCGCAATTGAGGGTGGACGCTGAAGCAGAGTAAATGAAGGTAGATTTAATTTGCCTCGTAAGTTGGCTGAAACGCTTCGGGCATCATGGCGATCGTTAAGCTGGCCGGCCTTTTCTTTTTTAACAGCTGTGACGTCTCTCCTATAATCCTGACTTAAGTAGGCTGACATCATCTTAAGCCACGATTGAAAAGTGGTGGAGAAGATTAAAACCTTGGTTCGTTGGGGGGGGGGGAGATTTATTGCGAGGAAAGGCGTAGCTTTGCCCAGGTGCTTCAAGAGTCCTGTCGCTGGACGTTTCCTACTATTTGGGACGGACGTAACAGGTGCGGCGTCAACTCCCTCCCTCTTCCTGGTGTTCGTGTCACGTGACTGGGTGCAATTTGATCTAATTCCCTCTCGTGACCACAACAACCGAACAACTGCCTTCAGACAGTCCTAGAGGCTCACAGAAAAGCTAGCCTACACATTGTCGTCTTTGAAGAATTTGTGCCGCCAACAATCCAATTATTAAAATCATTACTGGCCTCTAATTAGTATTACAATATATATATATATATATTGTAATGATTTGGTCTTTATTACCATATATATATAAAAAAACTTTATTACATAAAAATACATTAAACAATATTGATTGGGCTGCAGCAGCTTTACATATAATCTGCAAAAAAATAACAATAATTACCTCCGGATTGGTTATGAAATCCTCCTTCTCTACAAGGTAATGTCGGGGGCTGGGTTTCTATTCACAAACACAGCTCAGTTCCGTTCTGTGTAAAATAAATCTTTAACTCCTGAAGGCAGTTTACATTAATGGTGACCCTTACTTTAACTTGTGGCGTCAGCCGATTTGCAGCGGATCACTGGTCTTGTAGCACGCAGCACACGATCTCCTTCTTCGGCCTCCACGCGATGGACGTCCACACGCCAAAACCTTTTGTTCCTTACAGCTCGCCAAATTTTGCACCCTCTCGCCTCTCTCACTCCACTTTCAGTCCTCTCTCTCTCTCTGTCTCTCTGCCTCTGTCCACTTTCACCCGGGTTCGGAGTATATACCCTTACTCCGCTCCCCGCCCCAAACGATGCAAAAAAAGGGACGCGCACCCTCGGCTTCTTGGGGCCTCTCGGGCACACGTGCACGTTTGATTAATAATTCCTTCTCAGGCCCGCGGATAAAGGGCGGCCACTTGCCGAATGTTATTCACTACAATATATATATATATATATATATATATATACGGGCACTCGTCAGCTACTGTCCTCCTACTCCTCTGGTCTGCCAAAGCGATGTGTGAAAGTGACCGTAATAAATTTTACAGACCCAAATCCTCTCAATAGAAAGCCCCCGACCGCTGTCACTCACAACTTCCCCTCCCCCCCCTGCTGCAACCCCACTGATTTCGTGTTCTCCAAGACGCGCCGAGTCCTCGACAATTTTAAATTCAATTTTTCACACGACGTTTGAAGGCATTCCAAATTTTGAATCATTACAATATATGTCTGTAGTTAGGAGAGAGAGAGAGGGGGGAGGGGGGAGGTCTGTGCGTAATTCTTTTTAAAACGGGGTCTTAGAATAATTAAAGGAACTTTTTATTTTTTTAATTTGGCCATTTGTTCAAACCTCAGCTAACCCATTCTCGTACATCCCTGGTAAATAATTTACTGTGTGTTTTTTTGTTTTCTCCCCCTCTCTCTCCCCTCCACACCCCCCGTGACGAGCCCAATTGTTGTAATATTTGATTGGCGCTGCAGTTCCTCTTGTGCTCCGAATACGACGGTTTCTCTTTAAGTTGTTTTTCCTTTTTTTAGAAGCGTCCTGGCACAGTCAGACAGTAGAGAGAGAGATGGAGTAAGAGAGAGAGAGAGAGAGAGAGAGTCGTCTGTCCTCCCATTAACCTATTAAGGCTACTCAATCCAATCACGTCACTCAAGACGCGGACATAAATCACCGGCGGCAACGGAGATACGGAGAAAACACGCATCAATCACTCGTACCTCAGAGAAAATATTGCATTCTTCATCGCCACGCCGCGGGGGTTAATTCTACGCGTTGTGAGTGATGGATTCCTTACACAGTGGAATCTTGAGGATTGAATTTCTTTCCACGTAGAGGGGAAGGGGGGGAGGGAGTTGCTCTGGGCTCGTGTGTGTTTGTGTTATTTCGTCACGTAAAATATAGATGGCGCTGCAGCAGCTGTCGGGTCAAATATTCGGAACGCGCCGTACATGTAGGGGAGGGTTGATGCAATTCTTACGAGGTGTAGCGACATTGTCAGGAGGAGGACGTTAGGATCTCGGTCTGGAACGTGGAAAAGAAAGGTGAAGCCATCGGCAGGCTCATGTGTTCCCTGCACATAAATTAATTTAGTAAGAATTAATTATTCTTTTTTTTGGGGGGGGGGGGAGGGGGGTAACAGGCTACATGAGGGTAATCCACATGGTGGCAACTCCCCTTTAACAGCATAGGAAAGGATTTGAAAAAGGGGGGATGCGGAAGGGTAGAGGAAGGTAGCCAAGGGTTAACTACGGGTCCCGGACTATATTGTAAGGATCCTACCCGGCAATTCGCCTAAAAGTAATGCAGGGAAAACCCTAGAATAACCTGCATCAGGTAGGTCGGGCATTGGGTACTTGTCCCACGCCCTTCCTGGATAGCGGGAGAGGAGTTTGCTGTGGGGACGCAGCATTCCCTTCTCCGTGCCTCGACCAGTTTAGGAGGCAGCTGGCCGATTGTTCCAATGGGAATAGCGGACAACTCTTACCGTATGCCCAAAGTCTGTGCCCCCGGAACATACACCTCTCAGCCTCGGCTTGTGGGAACCTTAGTTCAAAAACGGAGAGAGGAGGAGGCATGCCCCAAAGGTAGCCTCTTCGTATCTGTCCTACAAGGTTCTGCCTGCGAGAGAACATCCCTCGCAGGTATCGCCTGTGAGAGAATAGCCCTCGCAGACCTTCTTTCCCTATTAATTATTCTCAATTTTAAGAACCTTCGCAATAATAATAATGTTATTACACTACGGGTGTATGCCTCGATATCAGAGAATTTAAACTCCCCGCATGAGAGGTGTAATAATGTATATTACCTCTTCTGGCCTCGGTGGTTAAGATCCCACCGTTGCCACCATACAATAATCGAATTTCCCCTGCTCTCGTTACCACGAGATATATAAGAAGAAATTGAAAGTTGGGGTCAGGAGTGCGCTATTAGTCGCCCTTTATAAGAGCTTAAAGGACTTAGAGAAATAACATGAGGCTTTAGTCCATTAGAATAAGAAAGAAGTTTTATTAACCTTAGTCTACAGCCTAGAGCAAAGATAATAGAAGACAGAGGGGCGTAGGTTCCACGTTGACGTAATACTCAGAGACTAAGCCATATCAGAGAAACCCGGCCTTTTGATACAAGCGTTCACCAACGGCATTCAAAGATCTCCTGCTCTGTGTAGGAGGCTGGGGGGAAGAACCTTATTCACAGAGCCTCGTCATCAACACGTGCTCCTTACTCAGCAGGGCACGTGGAGTCTTGTTTATCTCTTATGCTGACTCGGAGAATCTTGAATGTTTACAAATACACTTTGTTTCTGATGCTTACTCAGAAGTTCCTGAGCCTACAAAGGCAGACCTTTATATATATATATATATACATATATATATATATATATATATTCCAGAGGCAACTCACTACATTTGAAAGAAAGGTTCTGAGGAAAGGTTTTTTGGCACGGTAGAAGTGAAAGGTGAATGGAGACGAAGGTGTAATAATGAACCAGACATCGTGAAGTTAATCAAGATTAGAAGGCTAGAATGGGCAGGACATGTGCAACGGGCAAATAATAGGCAGGATATTGAAGACTTCCCCAGAAGGAATAAGGAAAGCCGGGGCTGAGATGCGAAGACGGCGTGAGAGAGACAGAAAGATGTAAGGATAATCGAAAAACAAGAATTGGAGAAATGCAGCGCTGAATAAAGGGGAATGGCGAAAAGTTCTTCAGAAGGCCATGGCCCACAAAGGGCTGTCGTGCTATTGATGATGCTCCTGGTAAAGCAGCCAGCAGGCCACGTGAGTGCTGTTCCAGCGACAGCACAGGATCTGTACACACTTTCAGCCCCTGCGTCAAGCGATTAAGCTCGACAAACTGCTAGCTTTGTGTGTGCTGCGGTGCTGACAGCACAAGGAAACAGACAGGCGGCCGCCGCGTCAGGCGACGTAACCAACGTAATCGGAATAAATCTGAACTATTCACTAATTATGAATCTTATTTTATAATAGTTTATATTTTCAGAACATATTATTCGAAAATTTTTGGTAAAATAAAAAAAAATCACAATATATTACAAGCACTGAGATGTTTAAAGTTACTTTAGGAGAATATATGAAGAAGCTGAGGTTTTAGATAGGATGATGGTTATTTGGGAGTGGACAGTGGGGTTTTATGTCCTGCTGACGTCATCCTGTAGGCCCAGCTGGGGGACCGTTTTCTAGGAAATACCGAGGGGGTTGCAGCGTCCGCCCTTAGCCATCTGCAAGACCGGAGAATCATCCCATCAGAGGAGGCGGTTTGTGTAAGTCACATGACCACACCGTATTTTTGGCTCCCCTACGAACCCCTGTAACCCGTGTTTTTGTTTATTTTGTAAACTAGCCCTGGGTCTTTGGAGACGATGACAAGAGCTGGAAGTTCATATGTTTCCTTATATGTGTGTGTGTGTGTTAATAAAATAATTAAGTTCACGCTGACAAACACTTAAATAGATATTCTGTGAGTTAAACAACTACTTCAATAAAAAATAATTAAATATCTAAAAAAAATATCCAATAAAAATCCCATTATCCATATTAAAACATTAACAACTCGCTACCGAAACCTCCCGAGTGTCTCCGCTCGAGATTCTTAGGCCGTGACGTCACAAACACTTGGTGCGGAATTGATTTTACATACAACTAGAATAATGAATGAGAAAGGGGGGGTAACGTAAATACCACACAACGAGGTTTCTGGGATCCTTGTTCCTTCTGTCAGGTGCGCGAAGAAGAGAGCCTAGAGCGACACAACTGCACCGGTCAGTTGACAACGCTCAACACTCTAAATAAAATAACTTAATTTGACAAAACTCTGTAGGCTTTTGAGTAGCGCACTGCAGACACACACACACACAAAATGGGGATAACATAAATACCTCACAACGTTCCTGGGATCCTTTCGTCAGGTGCGGGGAAGAGCCTAGAGCGACACAACTGCACTCGTCAGTCGACAAAACGTCAAGAGCGACGGAAACGCGACGACAATGGGAGGAGAGTCGAAGGGGTCAGCGCAACAATGAGGGAGCGACGACAATGGGAAAGCTGAGGGTTTAGGGATCGTAGCAATTGTTGAGTTCCGTAGTGTCTGTTTGTACATTATTAATAGCTGTGATAATATAAATACCTCACAACGTTCCTGGGATCGTTTCGTCAGGTGCGGGGAAGAGCCTGGAGCGACGCAACTGCACTGGTCAGTTGACAAAACTGAAACGTAACGGAAACGCAGCGACAATGGGAGAGCCGAAGAGGTCGGCGTAACAACGAGGGAACGACGACAATGAGGGACCCGTAGCAATTGTTGAGTTTCACAGTTGTCTGTCTGTACGTTAACAGCTGTGATGTTTGTGGTTTAATGTGAAGCATCTCTGGAATTGTCTCTGGCTGGCTCGGCAACGACTAACATCTTAGCATTCTGCGCCAATCAAATGTATGTTTAGAATTGATGGCATTGTTTGGAGGACTAACAGTTTGATATTAGACACGTGATACGCGTATGAAGGGAACGTTTAGTCCGCCCTGTGTAGCAGGAATTACAATTAGATTTTGTATACGACACAATGTTCGCTGTAGGTGTCGAGTGGGTCCTTGGTGGTTTCTAATCAAGTAGGAAAGAGAGTGTTAGAGGATCTATAGATGACGGATATTTGATATTCTTTGAATATTTGGATATTCTTTCATTTTAACAACTAGAATAAAATGGAAGAGGCTGGTAAAATAGAAGCTGGGTTAACCCTCTTGGAACATCTGGAGCTATTCGCTCCGTTCATGCTGTTCCCTTGCGGTACGTCGATGAACAGAGATGTTAATAAGCTGACGTGAAGACGTTGATCCCCCCGTGTCCAAGCCTGTCCGCTTCTGAGGCAGCTGCTGCCTGTCTGGGGCTACATCGGGAGTGACACTATTGGTATCAACGAGCTTGAAAACAGTAACGTAGGCCCCTCTCTGCGTTATTTGTAAATTCCACCCTGTCCACAATCCCTTGCAAGGGTAGCCACGGGTGACTTGAGTCCTCACAGCGTTTGTTCCCTAGATCGTAAGTAACATTTGTTTGGGGGTTTGAAATTTCTTCCTAGTGTGTAAGATCCATTGTGAAAATAATTCGCTGTCTGTTTTGATAGTCGTTGGGGGTTTATTTTTTTTTTAAGAAAAATAATTATTGATTTCCAACCAATGAGAGAAGACCCGGACGTGGATCATCGAAGGACGAAATGTGCCTTTGGAAGCGTCAGAATTTTTGGAATATATTTTTTTTCTGTGTGTGTTTGATGTGCAAGGGGTTAGTTAATTAGTTCACCCCTGTTCTTCTTCTTTTTTACTTTTATTTAATGCATAGTGATGAAGCGCAATCTTGAAGTAACCAACCGCCATGATGAATACATTAGGGTTTTAAATTGCCAATTATGTGGTTGTGTCTGGTGAAAATGAACGCTACATGTCTCGTTTTTTCAGGAAGCGGGGACGTGGGGGGGGGGAGATGAATTGTTATTGGCGTGTCGGGGGTGGGGTTGGGGGCGAATACGTAGTTACCTTCGCTTCGAGCAGTGAAAGAGGAACAGGTTGAAAGCGGCCGCCTGCTGGAGAATAATATCCTACAGTGTGTGTGTGTCGCATGGAACCCAGTTATGACCCTCAATCCGTACGGTCTGAAGGCAGGATGTAAACCAGCTGATTGCCTGACGTAGCCCGGGTATTTATTTATATCGGACCGTAAACTGAATTGCCTCTTTCTATCCGTTTTTCTTGTTTTCTTTGATTTTCTCTTTGCCTTTTTTCACTTTCTCTTGCTCACCTTTCTACTCCAAGACAATGGAATACTCGAATAATCTAAATAATAATGTTACCTCACCGTTGTCACTGCCTCTTACTTTGTATTTTTCTTGGTTTCTTTGTTGAATTCGCTTGGAGTGTACCTGTACATATTTTTTTCTGCTCTTCTGGATGATCTTTCTCGTCATCTCTTTAATCTCCCTCTTCTTTCTGTTTTTCTTTCCTTTTACTTTTTTCCCTTCTTTTCTTTGTCCTTTTTTCACTTTTGTTAGCTCACCTTTCTATTCCAAGACAATGGAATACCCGAATAATTGAAATAATAATGTTATCTTACAATTGTCACTCTTTGTTTTCTTCGCTTGGAGTTTACCCTTTACATCTTTTTTTCCTGTTCTTCTGGAATGATCTTTCACGTCATCTCTTTGAACCGAGTCTTTCTTTGTTTTTCTTGTTTCCTTCCTTTTGCTTTTTTCTTTGTTTTTTTTTTCACTTTTCTTGCTCACCTTTCTACTACAAGACAATGGAATACCCGAATAATTTAAATAATGTTATCTCACCATTGTCACTGCCTCTTACTCTCTGTTTTTCAAGTTTCCTTTGTTTTCTTCGCTTGGAGTATACCCTTTACATATTTTTTTCCTGTTCTTCCGGACAATCTTTCACATCATCTCTTTGTCCCGAGTCTTTCTTTCTGTTTTTCTTGTTTCCTTCCTTTTACTTTTTTCTTTGTCATTTTTTTCACTTTTCTTTCTCACCTTTCTACTACAAGACAATGGAATACCCGAATAATTTAAATAATAATACTACCTGACCATTGTCACTGCCTCTTACCTTCTGTTTTTCTTGTTTTATTTGTTTTCTTCGCTTGGAGTTTACGCTTTACATCTTTTTTCTGCTCTTCTGGAATGATCTTTTACGTCATCTCTTTGACCCGACTCTTTCTTTCTGGTTTTCTTGTTTCCTTCATTCTGCTTTTTTCTTTTTTCACTTTTTCTTGCTCACCTTTCTACTACGAGGCAAAGGAATACCCGAATAATGTAAATAATAATCTTGCCTCACCATTGCCACTGCCTCTTACTTTGTATTATTCTTCTTTTCTTTGTTTTCTTCGCTTGGAGTATACCTGTACATCTTTTTTCCTGCTCTTTTGGATGATCTTTCTCGACATATCTTTTATCTACCTCTTCTTTCTGTTTTTCTATCCTTTTACTTTTTTCCCTTCTTTTATTTGTCTTTTTTTTCACTTTTGTTTGCTCACCTTTCTACTCCAAGACAATGGAATACCCGAATAATGTAAATAATGTTACCTCACCATTCTGACTGCCTCTTACTTTGTTTTCTTCGCTTGTAGTATACGTCTACGTCTTTTTTCAGCTCTTCTGGACGATCTTTCAAGTTATCCCTTTATCCTACCTTTTTAACTTCTTGTTTTCTTTTTTCCTTTTCTTTGCCTTTTTTCCCCCCTTCACTTTCTTGGTCACCTATCTACCCCAAGACAATTAAATTCGTACTACACCTTTTATACAGTGCGTCAAACTAACTCTGTCAGAATGACTCTGGACAGTTTCACCTCGGAAAGGCGTGGGACAAGTACTCAAGAGGATTTGTCCTGCATCACGTTCAGAGTGAATGTAGCGAGCGGGTAGTATCCTTAACACTACAGCCCCATTGGGCTACCTTCCTCTACCTTTCCGCATCCCCCTCCCCCCTTTCAGTCCTTTTTCTTTGCTATTAACGGGGAGTTGCCACCACGTGGATCACCCCCTCATGAAAAATATTATTTCCTGAGAAACTTGTGCGGGCCCTTAGAAAAAACAAGATGGAGGCTAATAATAATAATAATGATAATAATAAAGAGTCATTCCATGCCAAGAAGATCTCGTAGAATGTGAGATGCGAGAGTTTTGAACGACGAAACGCGAGTTTAGTTTGTATTTGTGTCACTGGTAGCGTGTCGCCCGCATGGTAGTAGGATCTCCTCCCTCCCCCACCTCCACCCCCACACCGTGGATTGGATTAAGGCCATCGCAATCACCGCCACTGGAAGCCCGCAACTGCCAACAAAGGGAAAGTGGTCCTTATGCACCTGGGCCAGAAGGCTCAATGTCGCGTGAAAGACGATTCTGTCGATCGCCTCCAAGGTAAAACTGCGGCTGCTACTGCTTTTTCCGCCCCCTCACCCCCTCCCCCTTTTTCGCCCGATTTGTTTCGCTTAATGTGGGGCGTTGTCTCGCGTTTTTTTTGTGACCGACGCGGGTTATTTTCACGAAAGCTCCAACCGACCGGCTGCTAATGGATATTCATTGGCCTTCCATTCCTGTCCACTTTTTATTCGGGTGCGAGAAAACACGCCCCCCCCGGAACTCCACCATCCGTCAGTCTTTCAATGTCGTGTTCTAATTTGAGTGTCCCTTCTTCTACCTCATCGCAGTCGTCTGTGGCTAGGCAAGGTTGCGACTCAGAACCTGACTCCGTCAACAAAATACCCCGGGGGGAGAAAATGTTGTTAACTGTTGTAAAACCCTCAGTGATCACTCAGGGACATCTTGACACCTACCTTCATCACTCCACAACATCTACAATCCTACCCCAACCCCCTCACAACTACGGAAACAAGGAACATAAGGGCAGGAATGTCTGGCTTGGATCGACAAACTAACAGCCGCCGGCCGACCTACGCCTCTGCAAACGTCGTGTACGAGACACTCGCAACATACGATTCTTTCCTTTCCCTCTAGTCCAGTGTTTTTCCCAACCTTTATTCTTACCGTGCCACAAGTTAGTATTATTCGTCACCACCTCCGCCACCCCCTCCCCCCGCCTATGTAATACGAGGGTGGTCTGAAAAGTTTCGCGACCTCAACGTTGAAGATGGCAGCACTAGTGAATAAAAGCTAGTGAATTTCGTTGTACATCTGTCGACGGTTACTCACCAAAGTTTCAGCAGCCGTGTTTTGGGGGACGCGCAGTTGTTACGTGACAGTCGTGTTTGAGTGTGAGCTGATGTGAGTGTTTTTTGTGAAAATGGAGAAAATCGAGTATCGAGCTGTTATTAAACATTTGTTTTTGAAAGGCAGTACGCCTACAAGAAATCACAAATGAGTATTGGGGGGGGGGGGGGCGCTGCACCATCATTTACCTCAGTGGCAGCTGACTTTAAACGTGGCCGTAACGAGCTTGGGAGACGATGAACGTCCGGAAACTGCAACTACATCGCCAAAGTTCACCCTGATGGCGCTACACGAAGTGAGACAGACAGCAGAGGTCACGAAGAACGTGTTTTGTCAACATTTAGGCGTGAGAAAGCTGTCGGTGCGTTGGGTGCCGCGTTTGAACATTTCCAACGCTCTGTTGGCGAATTTAATTACTGTAGATGGAACTTGGACGCATCAGGCCAGACAGTGGACTGCAAAGTGATGGCGACTGTCATGGAGTCATCTTAAAGGACAAACCATTACAGGAGCATCGTTACTTGACAAGCTCAAGGCAGAAACGGCCACATTGGCAGAGAAAGAAAAATCCTGTCTCACACCGTCAGCGGTCGCCATGGTTTGAGCTGGTTGACCATTCGCCTTACTCACCAGAGCGACTTCTTCTTGTTCCCTCATCTAAACAATTGCGCTCGGAGGACGAGTGAAGAGGCCATCACCTTCGTCAACACTTATTATTTTGCAGAGGAAAATCGCCGAGCACTTTTTGGACCCTGGGTCACAGAGATGGCAGCTGCATCGCTGGGAGAAGTTACAAGGAATCTTCTATCATTGTTGGTTGGGTCCGGAACTTTTCAGAACCAACCTCATACATAAAAAATGAAATGATTTACTGAACTACGACGTTTCGGCGACGTCATTGAGCAGAACAGATAAAAAGAAACCGTCACCCTTTCCCTAGAAACGCTGGTCCAACCCGATCAGTTGTAAGGATCAAGAGAGACGAACTCAACCATGTAGGTTAATACCTGGAGGGGTCCACAAGTAGACACGGAGGTAAAATTTCACTGACTACAGAGATATTTTAGCGAATAAGAAAAGCCACACCCCTGGCCCGCCGTGGTGGTGGTTACAATGAAGAAGATCTGTCGTGCTTCGATCTGCAGAGACAAACTTTGTGGAGCTTTAAAGACATGTCAGAGGGAGAACATCCACACACAGCAAGATGGCAGCAGCATCGCTGGGAGAAGGTACAATGAATCTTCTATCATTGTTGGGGGGTCGAAAACACCCTCGTAGATACTTCATCAATGTAATTATTCCCCCTGAAGAAGGTGGTAGGATTGCAGAATCGTCTGTTAGGCTGTTTTATTGCCTTTGGATTTATTTGCTGGACGTGTAAAGAGACACGTCACGGTTACGTCAGAACGCGCCATGACGGGTCACAGTCGCCAACCAGCGATATATTGAGCAATGCAGCTGCTTCCAGTACCCGGAAACTAAATAAAGATCTCTCTAAAACTGGAATGACGTCACGTCGCGGATGCCGATAAAATCCCTCTGTTATTTGAAACGACCGACTGTAGCGTAGTTACGTTGGCTGTAATTTATTCTACTATGTTCCCCCAACAGTCTGAAGATGTGAAAATAATATTGTCACATAAGTGTAAAAGGTTGATGGAATTGGGGGACTCACGAACTTTGGCAGGCAGGCAGGAAGAACCACCTGAGACTCGTGAGCGTTGTTACTACGAGGGACCTTCAAAAAGTAGTGTCTCCTATTTTATTTATTCTTAAATAACATCTTTCTGACAATCCACTGCAGTGGCAACTTCTTAAGTCAACAGGTGGCAGCACTGGCATTGACGTACGTATTAGACAGCGTTCTGAGATTGTAAGGAGGTTAAAACGCGCATTCGCATTCGTGAAAGTGCTTGAAGAAATATGTAACAGTGGGTGTTTGTTGCTGTAACGTAGCTAAAAGCGCACGTACGTACGTATTAGACAGCGTTCTGGGATTGGTAAGAGGTTGAAACGCGCATTCGCATTCATGAAAGTGCTTGACAAAATGTGTTAACAGTGGATGTTGGTCGCTGTAACGAAGCTAAAAGCGCAAAACCCTGTAGGCGTCGATGGCTTAGGAAGCAAGACCACGCTTTTCACCACATCAGTGGTGCCCTTGTTAAAGGGTGATTAAAAATTGTGGAAAAGCGACGATGACTATATTGAAAAAAAATGAAAATTTAATTATTGAAGCTGTTTAAATTTCATTCACTTGTCTTGACATATAGAAGAGATAATTTAGGAGGCATTACTTTTTGACTCACGCTGGTATCAAACTCACACGATCATTCACCTAAACTATGGAGCCTAGGATTGTTTTCAGGGACACTGAATGAGCGTGGTGAGCTCTCGTTTTTTTTTGGTTGTTGCAGTAACCTTTGTACCAAAGTTTTGTGATTTCCTACCAAAACTACCCTCAATTCCGTGGGAACTGAAAAGAACGCAGCGTGTTCCATAAGGAACCTGCAGACGGCAGGAGTGTTCAGTGGCTAATAGCTGATAGCTGTTACAGAGGTTCGAAGTAGGTGGTTGTCTCGGTGAAGCCGCTACACTGCAAGGGGTTACTACCCCGCCTTGAGCGCCCCTTACGTACTGCCTGCTCCCTTGCCACGCCCCCGGGGGTGCTGGAAACAATCAGGTAGAATGTGAGCGGCTCTATCCGAGAGACGACCTCGACGGCAGCCAGCGATGGCATGTCAGGGCAGGGCGTGGCTCCATCCACCCTTCTCTTTGACGCACCGCCGCGGCGCGGTTCCTCCGTCTCTTTCTCTCTCACTCTCTCACAGTGCTTGCTCTGTTTCGCGTGTGGCTAGATAGATAGCGCGCTGATAATCGCAGATCCTAACACAGAAGGGGCCACACCCTGCCGCGCCCTCCTTCACCTGTCCGCACCTTGCAGATGAATCGAACGAAACACACAAATAGACGAAAGAAATAAAAAATAAGAGTGGGGGAACCTCTGACGTGTCGGAACCGCGGTAAAGTGGTAAAGCATAAACGAGGCAAAACAAGTAGGACAGTAGGTGAATGTAGGCGACGTGGGGAAACCTGGGAGGAGTTTACACATACTGTGAAGGGGATGTTACGGGTGAAATATCCTCCTCCTATCCTTTCATTGACGCACATTTTATATTTCTCGGTAACTCAACGACTGATTATCTTATCCATCGGAATTCTTAAACCTTCACGTGTTCCAGTCCACATTTCCCAATCACCACTTCAAGGTAGCCTCAGAATTCTGCAGCGGAAGAAAACTTCAACGCCCCATCAAAATAAAAATCATCAACTAAAAGTCGCTTATGGTCCAGGAATCGACTGTTTCTTTAAATTGTTTTGGTATGATTTTACTTGTAACTGCGCACACAGTTGAAGTATATTATATATATATATAAAATTTCAAATTAAGTATTTAATATTTGTGTATTAAAATGTCTGTGTTGATAATATATTGATGAGATAAAATAGTCAAATAACAGTTTTTTGAATTAATAAAACAATTGATGATCTGACACGTTTCGACACCTATTTGTACCTTCTTCAGGTATTTTCGAAATTAATGTAAAAAAGTAGCACAAAACAAGTTATTAAACTCAAGCCAGTGTTGCGACATAAATAAATAATAAAAAGTGTCACAAATTGTTTTATTAATAATAAAAAATATAGCCAAATAACAGACAAAAGAAGTGATGATGTAAATACCACCCTCACAACAACGTTTCTGGGATCCCGTGTGTCCCCCTTTTTTCCAGGTGCTTAAGAAGAGCCACAACTGCAGCGGTAGGAGTTGCATTTTGAGTTTTGTCAACTGACTAGTGCAGTTGTGTCGCTCTAGGGCTCTCTTCTTAAGCACCTGGAAGAAAGGGGGACACACAAGGGATCCCAGAAACGTTGTTGTGTGGGTGGTATTTACACCATCACTTCTTTTGTCTGTTATTTGACTATTTTATCCAGCTAATAAAGTAAATGGAAGTCCAGGAGGTCGCCTGATCCAGGCAGCGACGACGGTAGTTGATAGTAGTGTAGGTAACGGATGGAACTATGACGTCATTTCCTGTTGAGTGTCCCGCCATGCACGGATCTCACGGTCGTCCCGTACCTATTTATATACATATATATATATTACATAATCTTGGTACAGAGTATTTATAAGACAATATATCGTGTGTTACTATTGTATATGTGTGTGTGTGTGTGTAGTGACGCGCAACCTCCCTTTCTTGTAGACGTTGCGTCGTCGTCCTCCAGGAATATCTCTTTATTGGTGCACCCTTCTAAAGCGACAAGAATTTCGAATTGGTTCAGGAAGATGATTTCGAGGAGGAGGAGGAGGGATCGTCGACGTTTCGGTAAGACAATAAATGATGGCATCAATTTATTTTTATTTCCCCCCTCCCCTTAGTGCATATATATATGTTATACATGCTCGAGGATAGGATCAGAAAGTAGTGTCATAAAATATTTAATAATTAGGATATAACAACGGTAATTGCGCAGATCATTGCCTGAAGTGTCCGTCACAGCCACTATGCATCTGTTCACCCAGGTATCAAAACCAGTATGGTGGTGGTGGTGGTGGTGGTGGGGGGGAATTCAGTCGTTTTGAATGTTTGGCGACAAGGAGGTTGTGATATCATACGCGATAAATTAAAGGGGCTGTTAGTGAATTCGTAGTTTTGAGAGAAAGGTACGGAAACTATCCGGCTGAATGGGATTCGGTCGGAGGTAAAAATCAAGCGCCGTGTGATCAGCGTCTTGAGGAAGGTATGTGGGAACGGAATAAGGAGACACGATATACTGTGGGTTCTCCATATCTGTAGTACCGTCCAAGGACATTATAACAAATCTAGGAAGTTAAATATTACATAAAAATAATTGATTGGGCGCCAGCAGCTATACATATATATAGTCTGCAAAAAACTAACAATTAGCTTCGGCTTGGTTAATGAGATCCTCCTCCTCTACAAGGTAATGTGGGCGGCTCGGTGGCTATTCACAAACAGAGCTTAGTTCCGTACTGTGTCTGAAGGCACTTTACATTAATGGTGACCCTTACTGTATCTCGTAGCATCAGCAGTGGATCACTGGTCTTGTAGCAGCCCACGATCACCTTCTTCGGCCTCCACGCGATGGACGTCAACACTCCTAAACCTTTTGTTCGTTACCGCTAGCCAAATAATTTTGCACCCTCTCGCCTCTCTCACGTCACTTTCAGTCCTCTCTCTGGTCAGTCTCTCGGGTGCGGAGTATATACCCTTACTCCACCTCCCCCCCCATACGATGCAAAAAAAAGGGACGCGTACCCACGGCTTCTTGGGGCCTCTCCGGTGCACGTGCGGAGTATAAACCCTTACTCCGCACCTCCCCAAACAATGCAAAAAAAAGGGACGCGTACCCTCGGCTTCTTGGGGCCTCTCCGGCGCACGTGCGGAGTATATACCCTTACTCCGCCCCCCCCCCGAAACGATGCAAAAAACAGGAACGTTTACCTTCGGCTTCTTGCGGTCTCTCCGGCGCACGTGCGCAATATATACTCTTCCTCCGTCCCCCCAAACGATGCAAAAAAATGGACGCGTACCCTCGGCTTCTCTTTGGCGCATGTGCACTTTTAATTAATTCCCTCTCAGGCCAGCGGACAATTAAAATTCTGTCCATAATTAACCTGGGAACTTGGCCCTTGTGTTAATCCACCAATTAACGTAATTTGCAAATTTTTCTTGTATCTTAATTTTGTGTGTCTGAGGGGCGTGCATTGTCGGGTTGTGAGGGTTCGCTGGTGTTGTTGAATTTGATGGGGTGGGGTGATGTGGGTGAGGAGGTGCCAGAGTGTTCTGGGGGGAAGGACGAGGTCGATGGGGGCGTTTTCTCTTGAGGCGACGTACGTGTGTGGGTCGCTATGGAAGTGCTGGAGCGTGGTGTTAGGATGGTTGAAGGTTACGGATGTGGTGATTATTGAGGTTACTTGGGAAAGTTTAAAGTCGTGGTGGATTGTGGAATTTCTGAGTTACCAGGGAGAGTTGGTGATTGTGCGAAGTATTATGTTTGGATTTTGACTGAATTGGGTTTTGGCTGTTGCTCCCCGTATGGATGAGGCGTAGGACCATGTGGAGAGATATACCAGGCGTTTTGTGCTGAGAGCGAGTGGGGATTTTCTGTTCAGGAGAGGATATAAGGTTAATTTTAGAGAGGAGGTGTTTAATGTGGGGTTTCCAAAATAATACAATGAGTAAAAGACTATATGACAAGGAAGTGTAATGGGCGTCAGCAATGTGCGACGTTGGGTGGTATGAAGTTAGGTGACGGACATTGCAGATGAAGCGGCTGGCCCACAACATCTGTCGCAGATGTCAATCAGACGCGTTAGAGCTTACGACGTTGCTGATGCCGAATGGAGCGACTCAAGTGGCTGGCTCTGCCCGGAGATTAATTGAGTGGGATCTCAGAAATTGGGTTCTCAAAGGCTTGACTGTTGGAGTGGAAGAGCTTCTGGAAACATCCGAAGATGATCAACACTGGACATGTTCACTGGAGACGAGACCTGGACGCGTACCTCTGTGACTTGGATGAGGTAAAAACAGCTTCGAAAATCATGTGTCAAGAAGGAAATTCCCCCCCCCCACTCCCCACCTGAATTTTTCCATAATGCTTGGGGTTCAAGGATGGCGCGCTAATCTCGACAACTGCATGGTGACTGTGTTGAACATTGATGTTGTGTAGATGACAGTTGAGGCTGTACCAGTTCCGTTGTTATGTGCTCATTATTATGACACACTGGAGGCGTTACATTTTGATCCAACCCTCGTATATTGTCCAACCATCATGGACCGTCGGCGGATGAGAAGTCTGCCTGGTATCTCACATGGTCAGGCACGTGGTCAGTGTGCAGAAATTTTTCCCTCAGCATTGTCTCACATTTTCTTGTTCATTTTCTTTTTGCATGAGCACTTGATCTCAATGATCATTGGGTAAACCGGTTAAACCCTCCAAAATTGGGCTGACCGAAAGGTGAATCGAACCGGAGGAATTGGTGGGCAAGTCCAGTGTTGTGTAGGTGACAGTTGAGGCTGTACCAGTTCCGTTGTTAGGTGCTCATTATTATGATATGACACAATGGAGGCGTTACTTTTTGATCCAACACTCGTATATTGTCCAACCACCATGGACCGTCGGCGGATGAGAAGTCTGCCTGGTATCTCACATGGTCAGGCACGTGGTCCGTGTGCCGAAATTTTTCCCTCAGTCTTGTCTCACATTTTCTTTTGCATGAGCACTTGATCGCAATTGGGTAAACCAGTTAAACCCATGGGGACGACCAAAAAGGGTGAATCGAATTGGGCAAGCCCAGTGTTCACATCAGTGTGTCTGGTTTCCCCCCCTCCCGACGGCTTCTGGGACCTGCCATTCCGCGGGTTGGAGACCGTCCGTAAAAGCCTTCGTCTGTCCGTCCGTCCGACAGCAACTTAAAAAAAAAGGTATCGCGAGGCAACTTTTAAAAGTCACCTCTACCCCACTAAAATGTCAAACGTTCCGCAGTGCAGGCGGGCCTCAACAAGGGAAAGACCCGAAATGTCAGACAACAATTAACTTTTATGACTGCCGCATCTAGTCCCGGTAAAAGGTCTTATTATTTACTCCTTAATTTCTCCCCCTTCTGCCTGACGACGACTCCTGGTGGAAAACCTGCGACTCCGTTGTCGAAGGAGGATGCAACTGTGGTCGTAGGTGCGATGATAAAAATATGTTAACTTCAGAAATGGAAACGAAATCAAGTAATGAAGTGATCAAGCTGAAATGAGAGGAATTGAGAACAGTGTTGATGAGTTAACTTCTCTTTGACGAAGGTGGACTTTCAGTGCTTACTACTATACTTTTCTATCAGGCTTGCTTGAGCAGCCACAGTCGATGACTACTTTCACATCTCTTACTCTGTGTGCATTTACTCAACTCCTCATCATCAGCACCTAATTAATATTGCCCTTGGCGTATTCTACGCCCCCACT
This sequence comes from Zhengitettix transpicula, assembly GCA_037074705.1. Classification (NCBI taxonomy): domain Eukaryota; kingdom Metazoa; phylum Arthropoda; class Insecta; order Orthoptera; family Tetrigidae; genus Zhengitettix; species Zhengitettix transpicula. The sequence goes on along the minus strand of CM073590.1, from coordinate 249,550,697 downwards.
ATTTTTTTACCTATCACCAGTATAATAAGAAAACTAACTAATAATACTAATAAGTAAATTTTTTTATTGATATTATAAAATCGAAAAAGTCTCTGTTAAAAGAACTCAGTTTAATTTGTAATTATATATATATATATATGTATATTATTATTATTTAAATAATTATCAAATCAACGAGAATATAATTTCTTATGTATCAGCCATACTAAACTTAAAATTCCTGACGGTAGATGCTAATAGTTTTAGTTACCCCACGTTGGGCGCCATATTTTAAAATAATAATTTTTTGTGTGTTTGTTGCATGTGGGATGAATTAAATGAAATAAGTGTTTTAAAAACAAACGTGACAATTTGTTCAAAGTATCAATCATTAAATTATTCTCCATATTAAACCCGACTGATTCAAGACACGTACATTTAATACAATTAAAATATCATATATCTTAGATAAATAAATATCCGAATGGCATAAAAAATAAGTGCTAGACAACAACGTTTCTGCAATCCTTGTTGATTTCATTAGGTGGTCACCTCGTGTGAACGGTTGTGTTGTTCTTGTGGGTCTGGCGTTTCTTGAATCACCTGACGAAAGCAACAAGGGTTGTAGGAACCTTCGGTGGTATGTAATTAGTCTTTTATTTGGCTATTTTTTTATCTACTTAGTATCCTTTGTAATTTCGTACCGGGTTTAAATTTGGAAAACCAATAAATAAGTAGTTTTCCATTGACGGTACGCAAGTTGTTATTAAACTGAATAGGATTAGGTTATAGGAAAACTCCAGCGTGATCTCTTCTTCAGCGTCGCGGGGAATAAATCGACGAAAGAAAATAGGAAATACGATAACATGAGGGTTCTTGGTATCTCTGGTAACCGTCCAGAGACTTGAACAAATCAGAAAGCGCTAGAAAGTTAAAGGATGTTGTAATAAAAAAATCTTAACTCTAGAGGACCAAGAAGACTTTTCACCACGAAGGCAGTTGAAAGAGTAATTTGTATAAATAAAAATAAATGATAAAGTAAGGTAAAGGGATAGTTTCTAATGATCAAGTCTGCGTGGGCTATTCTCTCGCAGGCAATACCTGCGAGGGATGTTCTCTTGGAGGCAGAACCTTATAGGAGAGATACGAAGGGGATGCCTCCTCGTCTCTCCGTTTTTGAACTAAGGATCCCACAAGCCGAGGCCTGTACTGAGAGGTGCATGTTCCGGGGTCACAGACTTTGGGCATACGGTAAGAGTTGTTCCCTGTTCCCATTGGAACAGTCGGCCAGCTGCCTCCTAAACTGGTCGAGGCACGGAGAATGGAATGCTGCGTCCCCACAGCAAACTCCTCTCCCGCTATCGGAAGGGCGTGGGACAAGTATCCAATGCCCGTCCTACCTGATGCAGGTTTTTTTAGGGTTTTCCCTGCATTACTTTTAGGCAAATGCCGGGTAGGATCCTTAAACTATAGCCCGGGGGCCCTAGCTACCCCTTGGCTACCTTCCTCCACCATTCCGCATCCCCCCTTTCATATCCCTTCCTATGCTATTAAAGGGGAGTTGCCACTATGTGGGTTACCCTCATGTAGCCTGTTACCCTAAAAAAAATAATGGGATATTTTCCAGAATGTATTAATCATTTAACTGAACATGGACAATTAAAATTAAAATACAAATTATGAGAGTTGAGTTAGCCGGGCAAAACAATGGGATCCCTTAATCCCAAGTTAAACCATGGTTTACGGTAATTCCCCCGCCCCCAGGCGCGTCAAGGATTGAGACACTTGGCAGTTACCTCGCGTTGTGGTCATGTGGCACCCTCGTTCTCTCCGAGTCCTCTGGATGATGCAAGTTTAGGGGCTGCACGTCAGTCCCTGGCGACGGTTCGTCGAGGAAGTCTCCCCTCTACACTTTCTTTACAGCCCCCTTCGCCGGATGTGAAAATATCGATGTTCTCGACCAATTTTCGATAATCGATCTTTCCTGAACCGAGAAATGTGATTGGTTCAGGCAGTCACTGTGTTAATTTAAATTTCTGGAGGTTTTTGGAGAGACGTTTCCCCCACAATGCGACAGTCCAGGTAGCCTCCAGGAGGATCAACAGCCTACGTGCCTAAGTCCAGATCTTAGGGATTATCTACCCGCCACGACGGTGGCGCCTGTTCAAATTCCAACTTGCCAAGCTCTCAACCCTTGCTAATATCTATATATATATACCAATTATAAAACTATCGCGCTACATGTAGAGAGCCAGAGAGAATATCCCTTCCTGAGTGCAGAGACACTTGCATGTGAGCGGGGAACCAATTAAATATAGGAGATAAGTTCACGTGGTTTACAAAGGGATCATCGCCGGGTTTCTGCGCTGTCAGCAAAGTAACCCAAAACGGGTTTAGAGTTGTCGAGCTGTGACGTAACGGGAACTGCTCCGCATCCGTCCTCGACTACAGGGAAGGTTAGTGTTCACTCTGTGACAACTGCTTTTACTATGTAACTTAATATTACCCTGAGGCATGAGAAGGCAAACAAGGGGCCGCAAAGTGTATTTCAATTTCAAATCAGTGTGGTAATTGCACCGCCAAAGAGCATTCGTGACCGGGTCATTACCATAGAACCTCTGTTGTTGTAGGAGCGGGTCGTAAATAAACAACACGAAGCCCGTGCAAGGCGCAGGAGGAGAAGTGGCGGACTCTGACGGTTCTTCTCTGTAGCCATTCTAATATCCTGTGAAACGTGTCAACTGTCCCAGTGCTGCCCTCTTTGGTAGCTTGGACTTTAAGAATAGGAAAAGTTAAAAAAAAAGCGCGTGGTGTTTATACATTAATTAATTCAAACGAGACAAAATCTGGTAAAATCTATCCTCTAATAAATAAAATTACCTGTGTGTGTGTGTGTGTGTGTGTGTTCCGCATCCAAATCTACTCCCGTGGAGGAAGGAGGAACAAAATTGGCGTACCGGAAACAAACACTGTGGAGGAGTGAGGCTCAAACCGCCGGTGATGTCCACAGTCGCCGTATTACAAGGAGAACTGATCGGAATAAATTTTGTTTTTAGGGCAACAGGCTGCATGAGGCTAATCCACATGGTGGCAACTCCCCTTTAATAGCATAGGAAGGGATTTGAAAAGGGGGGATGCGGAAGGGTAGAGGAAGGTAGCCAAGGGCCCTCGGGCTGTAGTATAAGGATCCTACCCGGGCAATTCGCCTTAAAGTGATACAGGGAAAACCCTAGAAAAACTCTTCCAATGGGAGCAGAGGACAACTCTTACCGTATACTCCAAGGTCTGTGACCCCCGGAACATACACCTCTCGAAACAGACCGAGGTGCCTCGGCTTGTGGGAACCTTAGTTCAAAAAAAGGAGAGGGGAGAAGGCATCCCCAAACGTAGACTCCGCCAGAGTTCTCTGGGAACGTTCACCTGCGAGAGAATTCTCCTGCAGGCTTGATTCCTGATCGGAATATGTATTTTTTTAGGCTAACAGGCTACATGAGGCTAATCCACATGGTGGCAACTCCCCTTTGATTGCATAGGAAGGTATTTGAAAGGGGGGGATGCTGTTGGGTAGAGGAAGGTAGCCTAGGGTTAACTAGCATACCCGGGCTATGGTTTAAGGATCCTACCCGGCATTCGCCTAAATGTAATGCTGGATAAAGCTTAGAAAAACCTGCATCAGGTAGGTCGGGCATTGGGTACTTGTCCCACGCCATTCCGTTGATGGCGGGAGAGGAGTTAGCTGTGGGGACGCAGCCTTCACCGGCATAGGATGCAGCTGGCCGACTGTTCCAATAGGAACAGCGAATAACTCTCACCGTGTGCCCCAAGGTCTGCGTCCCCGGAACATGCCACCTCTCAGAACAGGCCTCGGCTTGTGGCAACGATAGTTTAAAAACCGAGAGAGGAGGAGGCATCCCCAAACGTAGCTTCCGTCTCTCCTACAAGGTTCTGCCTGCGAGAGAATAGCGAACATAACTACACGTGGCTACAGACAGCCAGGGAGAATACCCCTTCCCGAGCGCAAAAACACTTGTATGTGAGCGGGGAACCAATTAACTTTGGAGAGGAGCTCGCAGAATGTTTCTGGAATCCTTGTTCCCTTTTTAATGGTTCAAAAAAATATATTCGTAAGAGCCTAGAGAGACACAACTGCACTACTTGTTAGTGGATGAATCTCAAATGGCTACGTAAACGCAACCCGCACAACAAGCCCACGCACGGATCCGCCGTCAGGACGTCCGTGGAGGTTGTGACGTCACGCACAGTCACAAGTAAAGAAGCCCCTTGCGGGGTCTGGAATCGGCCGTCCTGAGAAGCTCTGCTGCTGCTGCCGGTGTTGTTGAAGCTCCAGAGACGGCGGACGCTTTTAGACTCCGCAGTGTGTCGAAACTGTCTTCGCTTTCCTTGGCACACAACAACGCGAACTCGCGCAACAAAACACAGCTGCGGAACAGCAACGACATCTCTCTCTCTCTCTCTCTCTCTCTCTCTCTCTCTCTCTCTGCGTGTGTGTGTGGTCTCTCTTGTCACGTCGCCTTAGTTATCCGTTTTGTACAAATCTTATCGCTTTGTCTCGACCTGACGTGTTGGGAGTAAGGTTTGCAAGGGCTGTTCTCTCTCAGGCAGAAACTAGTAGGAGAGATACGGAGGGGCTACCTTTGGGGATACCTTTTCCTCTCTCCGATTTTGAACTAAGGTTCCACCACAAGCCGAGGCACCTCGACCTGTTCTGAGAGGTGTATGTTCCGGGGTCACAGACCTTGGGCATACGGTAAGAGTTGTCCGCTATTCCCATTGGAATAGTCGGCCAGCTGCGTCCTAAACTGGCCGAGGCAGGGAGAAGGGAATGCTGCGTCCCCACAGCAAACTCCTCTCCCGGCATCCAGGGAAGGGCGTGGGACAAGTACCCAATACCCGACCTACCTGATGCAGGTTTTTCTAGAGGTTGACCTGCATTTATTTAGGCGAATGCCGGGTGTCATCCTTAAAATATAGCCCGGGAGCTCCTAGTTAACCATTCCTCTACCCTTCCACATCCCCTCTTTCAAATCCCTTTCCTATGCTATAAGAGAGGAGTTGCCACCATGTGGATTACCCTCATGTAACCTGTCTAAACCCCAAATTATGATAAACAAATATTGAGTATTGATTTTACCATCATTCTGTGTCTCCTCCAGTGCGTATTGCAAGACATTGGTCAGCCATTTCAAAGTCACACCCCCACAGTACTGTTTGTTGTGCTTTTTAAGAATATGTGTACTCAAGGTTTTTGTTGCAATGTGTCCAGGCGTTTATAAATTTGTATAAAGATTAACGTAAATACCTACATACATACAAATATACATCCTTTTTATTATTATTATGTAGACTTGATAGTCCGCTATTCAGGAAATTGGTCAAGTCAAAAGAACCCTTAAAATACATGAACATGAAGCAAGTACATTAAAAGGAACGTAATGAAACCTAAACAAAAAATATATAATATTAACGTCACATATAATAGGGGAAAATACAATAAATACGTAGGGATGAAATGTTCGATCGAAACGTCACGTGATCAGGTGAGAGCAGCTTTTTCATATAATCACTGCACTCTTCGCGAAATGATTTCTTTTTCTAGGAATGGAGTCTGTATGATTATATATATATATATATATATATATATATATATATATATATATATATATACAGGGAAGTACGTGAAGAGGGCAAATAATAGCATTACAGAGATCGCGGTGCGCATCGTGTTGTTACTTCTTCCCCCTCCCCACCAGTTCATTTAATGGCTTCCAGTCGTGTATATATATATATATATATATATATATATATATATATATATATATATATATATATGTATATATTGTAAAGGGCGTACTTCTTCAACATGATTTGAAATGGACTCTGTATGATATATATATATATATATATATATATTCTCTCTGCATTCCGCCCCACCGTTTCAGCTTCTCCCCCCCCAACCACCCTGTAACAAGAGGGGTAATAATAATGGCGCGTCGATAAATCTGATTTCTCAAAGACAGTTCCGACCTCCGCCTGCGTTATTTCTGTTTGCCTATTTCCCTCCTCCCCTCCTCTCTCTCTCTCGCTCTCTCTCTGTCTCCCTCTCTTCTTGCTTACTTTTCCAAGATTTGTATCTTTCCCCTCACCCTTTCAACCCTTCCTCTGAAGGACTCCCTCTGTCGATTATAATTACATCCCACGATCTGAGCCTTTTTCTTTTTTGGCGTTTATTTTTGGCCTCATTTTTCGTAATTGACGGGATTTGAATGAATGCACTGCAAAGTCTTTCTTTTCATCTCTTGTCTGTCTCTGTCTCTCTGTGTGTGTGTGTGTAGCCTACAAGAGTGTCCCCACACCTCCGTTGTTGGTGAAGGTCTTCCGCTAGCAATCACCTTTGAAGTCTCGATCCTCCGTTTCCGTGAGACGAGGAACCCTCCTCCCCCTCTCCTCCTACCTTTCAGATAAAACCGCGGCGACCTTTTTACCCATAATGATGAAGTCATACTTAATTTCTTTCGGTTCCGCTTTGAGTTTATTTTTTTCTCTTTTCAATTCTTACAACAACAACAACAACACAAAATATGTAATTGTCCTCGGCTCGTTAAATTACCTTCTTTCTCCCCTCCTCTTCCCATCCTCCGTACTCCTTGTGTGCAGTTAATAATCCGCCGTGTGGCAACGAAATTGATCGCTGAGCTCAGGGAAGAGGGCAAGTAATAGGATTGCAGAGATCGCGGTGCGCATCGTGTTGTTACTTCTTTACCTCCCCCCCTCCCCCCCTCCCCCCCTCCTCTGTACTCCTTGTCTGGAGTGTGGCAAATAATAATATTACAGAGATCGCGGTGCGCATCGTGTTGTTACTTCTTTACCCTCTCCTTTCCCCCCCCCCCACCAAAGTTCACTTATAGACTTCCAGTCGTGTAAAAAACAAACTTATAACAGACATTTGGGGAAATATACATTATTACACTTTTCCTCACCCCCTACACCCACACGCATTGCCTCCATATGCCATATTCCTTCGGCGCTATGCTTTACTTATTCCCAAAAGTTATCTCCTTATAAACCAAGTGTTAAGTTGATTAAGTTGGTGTTTTCTTTTTGCTTGCTTGCCAGTTGATCAATCTCATGATTCGTTGTGACCAGGGAGTCTCTATTGCCGCTGTTTTAAGGGTGTTGTGTTTATCTTATCACGTTCAATTTCTTTTTTCTCTTATATCTAATTAGAGTATGTTTGTTATAATTTTGTCCCCCCTTCTAGATTTTAATTATAACACTTAAGTTTGAGTCTGATTTATTTTTGCCAATAAGTTAAATTAAATAATTTAAAGATACTTTTTTTACCCTATGGACTTTCAAGGGGTTGTTTGTATATATATATATGTCAACAATGTAATATTTAAAAATCAAATCATGAGTTGTTTCAACAGTGTTGTAATAATGTTACCAATCATAAAATGATCCACAATGTATGAGGAGATAAAGAACACTAGGATTGATAAAACCTATTATATTATTATTATTATTACTGTTGTTATTGAATTACAGCCATTAAAATTTCTAAAAGTTTGTTAAAAAAATTATTATTATTATTAATACATTTTTACCCCATTTTTTTATATAAATAATCATGTAGCAAATAAGAATTTATAACCAGAAATATTATAGTAAATTTAAGAAGCTGAAAATGGTCCTTAAAAAACTTATCATATTACTACTGTATTATGAGAGTAGAAAATAAGTGAAAATGTATGTCAATCAACAAATACAAGAAAAGGTCTTTACTGTAGTGTTACGTTTCGTCCAGAAATTTTGATGAGACACTTTTCAATGTATACATGTATATATTGTAATATAACAATAGGTTATGTTGCATTTGCCTTTGTCGCGCGCCGACGATTGTTGTGTTACGAGTCAGTCTCCAGGTGGAAGTCAAACTGTCCGAAGCTCTGTCTCCAAGGGTAACGACGTTCAAGCAGTAGTCGCTACAATATTATCGCCCGAAAATCGTGAGCTAAAACTGTGCTGAGGCCGATGTTGCAATATATATATGTGAAAATTAATACGTTACAATATATGTGTGAAGATGAATGTTACAATATGTATTTGTAAATTTATGTTACAATATATGTGTGAAGATGAATGTTACGATATATGTGTAAAGCTGAATGTTACAATATATGTGTGAAAATGAATGTTACGATATATGTGTAAAGCTGAATGTTACAATATATGTGTGAAAATGAATGTTACGATATATGTGTAAAGCTGAATGCTACAATATGTGTGTGAAAATGAATGTTACAATATATGTCTGAAGATGAATGTTACAATATATGTGCGAAGATGAATGTTACGATATATGTGTGAAAATGAATGTTACAATATGTATTTGTAAATTTATGTTACAATATATGTGTGAAGATGAATGTTACGATATATGTGTAAAGCTGAATGTTACAATATATCTGTGAAAATGAATGTTACAATATATGTGTGAAGATGAATGTTACGATATATGTGTGAAAATGAATGTTACAATATGTATTTGTAAATTTATGTTACAATATATGTGTGAAGATGAATGTTACGATATATGTGTAAAGCTGAATGTTACAATATATGTGTGAAAATGAATGTTACAATATATGTGTGAAGATGAATGTTACGATATATGTGTAAACGATATATGTGTAAAGCTGAATGTTACAATATATGTGTGAAGATGAATGTTACAATATGTGTGTGAAGGTGAATGTTACAATATGTGTGAAGCTGAATGTTACAATATATGTGTGAAGGTGAATGTTACAATATATGTGTGAAGGTGAATGTTACAATATATGTGTGAAAATTAATTCGTTACAATATATGTGTTAAAGTTACGTGTCAAAATATATATTTAGTTGTACTTGAAGGTACAAAACTGTCTTTTACCTGAAAATGTCACCAAAATTGTTTACGAAACGTCATATACTGATGACACTTTGTTTCCGTTGATTATTACACATTTTATTTTCTGACAAATTGACTGTTTTTCTGATTTAATTTCTTCACAATTATTTTTTACTTGAGGCCGATTTGACGAAGTACAGGAATTTTTTCGGTTTAGCCGCACATGGGATAATTTATTTTTGGGAGGCAGGTCGCGAGTAATGGCTACGTCAGACCATCTATTTTTTTTACTTACTTCAAAACGTTTTATTTTTTTTGTAATAATGACGTTCATCCTCGTAGAGTAATGTTTTTTTAATGGGATACTTTCAGAGTTTGATCACCCGTCTCGATGTTCTTCGCTTCATTCGTCGCGGAACTTTTCCTTTCTCCCTGCCTGTTGTGTTCATTAATTCATTCGTCTTCTCGTCGATGTAATTCCTCGTGGAAACATGTAAATTCCTCTTCGTCGTAGTTAACAACGTTTCATCGAACACCATTTCAAAACTGTTAGCGAGTTTTAGCAAGGGGGTAGGGGGGGTGGTTGTGAACTTACTAAATCCCCACCCCCCCTGCAACGTTTCCTTGGTTGTTTAACTTGCTGTGGATGTTCTTCCTCTGACTGTCTTTATAAAGTTCCACAAAGTTTGTCTCTGCAGATCGAAGCACGACGGATCTTCTTCATTGTAACCACCACCACGGCGGGCCAGGGGTGTGGCTTTTCTTATTCGCTAAAATATCTCTGTAGTCAGTGAAGTTTTACCTCCGCGTCTACTTGTGGAACCCTCCAGGTATTAACCTACATGGTTGAGTTCGTCTCTCTTGATCCTTACTACTGATCGGGTTGGACCAGCGTTTCTAGGGAAAGGGTGACAGTTTCTTTTTATCTGTGGTGCTCAATGACGTCGCCGAAACGTCGTAGTTCAGTAAATCTTTTCTTTTTTTTTATGTACGAGGGTGGTTCTGAAAAGTTCCCGACCCAACCAACAATGATAGAAGATTCCTTGTAACTTCTCCCAGCGATGCTGCTGCCATCTCTGTGACCCGTCCATAAAGTACTCGGCGTTTCTCTCTGCAAAGTAAGTGTTCACGAAGGTGATGGCCTCTTCATTCGTCCTGCGAGCGAAATTGTTTAAATGAGGGAGCAAGAAGAAGTCTGCTCTGGTGAGTAAGGTGGATGGTCGGACCGTAATTGGTGGATTTTCCGCCATGGGAACCGCTGACGGTGTGAGACAGGATTTTTCTTTCTCTGCAAATGTGGCCGTTTCTGCCTTCAGCTTGTCAAGTAACGATGCTCCTGTAATGGTTTGTCCTTTAAGATGACTCCATGACAGTCGCCATCACTTTGCAGTCCACTGTCTGGCCTGATGTGTCCAAGTTCCATCTACAGTAATTAAACTTCGCCAACAGAGCGTTGTAAATGTTCAAACGCGGTACCCAACGCGCCGACAGCTTTCTCACTTCTAAATGTTGACAAAACACGTTCTTCATGACCTCTGCTGTCTCTCTCTCACTTCGCGTAGCGCCATCAGGATGAACTTTGGCCATGTAGTTGCAGTTTCTGGACGTTCATCGTCTCCCAAGCTCCTTGCGGTCACGTTTAAAGTCAGCTGCCACTGTGGTAAATGATGGTGCAGTGTCCTCCCCCCCCCCCATACTCATTTGTGATTTCTTGTAGGCGTATTGCCTTTCAAAAACAAATATTTAATAACAGTCGATCCTCTTATTTTCTCCATTTTCACAAAAACCACTCACATCAACTCACTCTCAAACACGACTGTCACGTAACAACTGCGCTTCCCCCAAAACACGGCTGAAACTTTGGTGGGTGACCGTCGACAGATGAACAACGAAATTCACTAGCGTTTATTTACTAGTGCTGCCATCTTCAACGTTGAGGTCGCGTAACTTTACAGACCACCCAACGTATAACTGTAACGGATGTGAATATCAACATCTATACCCCAGATAATTGACATGAGTCAAAAATACTCTTTGGTGGATTTTTCTACCTGACGTTGGCAGCACTGTGTAAAGTAACTGCAAAGGAATAACGAAATACGGCCAAAGTCTCTTTCAATAGTAAAAATATCAGTTTTGTGTAACGTCGTTAGTTCTGAACAGTTCTCCCTTGACAATTATTACCTTAATCCTTTACACATTTACAATCAAGTATGTGTGTAATTAAAGTAATATACACACTTAAGCAACCATTTTTACTGTCACGTAACAACTTTCGCGTTCCCCCCGAAACACGGCTGCTGAAACTTTGGTGAGTAACCGTCGACAGATGAAATACACTAGCGTTTATTTTACTAGTGCTGCCATCTTCAACGTTGAGGTCGGGAACCTTTCAGACCACCCTCGTGATACATAGGTGGGGTGGGGGTGATGAATAACACAAAGTTGTGGCACGGTAAGAATAAAGGTTGGGGAAAAAACCACTGGACTAGAGGAAAGGAAAAGATGCTGTAACCCTTGGACCAAGCGTATGTTGCGAGTGTCTCGTACACGACGTTCGCAGAGGCGTAGGTCGGCCGGCGGCTGTACGTTTGTCGACCCAAGCCAGAGAGAGAGAGAGAGAGAGAGAGAGTCTCTGTCTCGTTTCAGCGAAGTGTGTGTAGTGACACCATTGCGGTTCACGACAGTCTTGGGGGAAAATTTTTCTATTTCCTTTAATGCTCTTTTAGTTTGTCCGATATAACAAGACCAATTTATATATATATATATATATATATATATATATAAACACCATTGGTAGTGGAAAAGTTATTAATAAGACCGTTGTGCGTGTGTGTGATTTTTCCGTTCCGCTCCGCGACACTTGCGCCTTTGATACTTTCTTATGTCACGGACGGACATCGTGCGTGTGTGTGTGTGTGTGTGAGTTTCGTATGCGCCAAGTGTGTTTCTGTAGCATAGGCAAGAATAGATTTGTGTATGCGTGTGTGTGTGTGTGTGCGTTGCTTTCGCCAGTCTCTCTCACTCTGGTCCAGCCTGCGTGTGTGTGTGTGTGTGTATTTCCGCACACACAAGGAGGATCTGCTGATCTCTGACTCTGCGACTGTCTGCCTTAATTATGAGAAGGGAGACGTGGCAACATGTCGCCTTGATAGATAGATTTATTATAGGCTTATATTTGTTGCTCTGGACAAGATTAAAAGTTAGTAATTAACAACAACGTTTCCCGGACCATTGTCCCCTTTCTTCGAGAAGGTAAGAAGAGCCTAGAGTGACACAGCTGCACTAATTATTTAAACTTCTTAGAAATAAAGCAGAGTGTTTGTCTGTACGTTCCTTATACAAATCTACACCGGTGAAGCAAACTACACCAAATTTCGTACACGTGTGTTCTTTGTGACCAGGAAACAAACACTGTGCGGGATGAGACACGTCCACCACACCACCACGCCCGAGGAGCGGGGAGGGTTGAAATATTCCAACATGTTAAAAAACAGACGATATTTGAGTCTGATAAATATTTTTAGAGGGGGTCAAAGAGATTGACAGTGTTTCTACCGATGTGATGTGAATATAATTTCAACCCCTTTACAGCATGGGAAAGGAGCGCCGGTAGGGGTCGGGGTGGACGGGGCGTTACAAAGAAAATAACGCGAATAGAACCGAGATTGGAGTCAAATCCAGGGTTATAGATGTCGCTGAGTTTTAATTATGACATTAAACTTGCCATTTAACCCCCCAGGGGCGGGGAGGGGGCTGTGTGGATATTTTGAAACATGCAAACACGGCCGATAGTTTCGTTGAATAAATATTTTTCAGGTTGAATTAGATTTATAGTATTTCTACCGATGTTGTATCAACTCCTTTTGGCAAAGGGAGAGGAGCACGCTCAGGGGTTGAGGGTCGAGATTCGTCATAAACAATAGCAACCGAAATTGGAGTGAAATTTGGGGGGTTATAGATATATGACAACCCGGGCAACGCCTGGCACCCAGGCTAGTTTAATTATAAACGATTAATTCTCTGATTTTATGTAATGGTGAATGATAATCACTGTCAAGGTAGACTGCTTGATCGTCCTCCACCTCCAGCGTTTGGCCTCCCAGTTCTTCCACTACTTCTTTGAAACTTCATCTCCTAATTCGTCTCCGTCGGTACGTTCAAGTTCAATTTAAGTGAAGCCTCCTCGGCTTTCTTCCCTGTAACTGTGGTTTACAACACGAAGACGTCTTGCCGTGAAGTCGTCCTTCATCGTCGTGGAGGCGGATTGGGACGGGAAGGAAAGTCAAATCCGTGGTTATAGATGGCTCTGAGTGTAATTATGACAGTCAACTGGCCATTTAACTGCCCCCAAGGGGAGGGGTACAGTCGAGGGGGGGGGGTGAAAAACTTTAAAATATGCAATTAAATATTTGAATTTAATAATTATAGTTGTATTTAATTAGATTGATGATATTTCTACGACTTTATTTGTGTATAATTTCAACCGCCCTTTCGATGTGGGTGGGGAGCACGGGTGTGGGTGAGGGGTTATGGATAAGGGACATCTCGGGCAACGCCGAGCACCTTCAGCTAGTTTTTAATGAACTTAGAAATGAATTTCAAAATCCCAAAGACTGCATGACAGTGGCTTCTGGTCCTGTGTAGTAGACAATAACGGCCGCCGTGGCGGAGTAGCTGAGGGAGGGGGGGGGAAACGTCTGGAGTCGGCCACATGTCCGCGTCGTCCGCATGAGGACGGTGGCACCCGTCCGCTGGCAGCTCGATAGCGACGCCGGCAGTGCGCAGGGGCGAGGCACGGAGGGGGAGGGGGGAGGAGGAGGGGGGATCGTTCCCCGGGACGCCGGCGGCGGGCGTCGCAGTGAGGGGCGGGATGCTGGCGTGGGAGGACGCTCGGGCACGCGGCGGCGCTGGCGGGCGCTGACAAGACATGCTGCCGTCCAGCAGGGAGCACATCGAGCTCGAACACTTCCAGCCCGACTACTTCGACGCCACCACAGGTCAGGTCCAGCAACCACCACCACTCCGGTTTTTCTTTTCTCCTCCGGGGGTGCGCGTCGAGCGTTTACCAAAGTTCACCGCGTGTCCCGGTGATCGAACCGAGGAGGGCCTCAGTGTTGCGATGTGTGAAGCACCAGAGTGTTCCTGTTGCGGCTGGCACGTTGTGGCCTTCACTGTTTTCTTCTTCTTCTTCTTCTTGTTACTAGAAGGGAATTTGGCAACATGGCCACAGTGTACTACTGTTCGTGCCAACATTCTCCCTCCTCCTCCTCTGATTCATAGAATGTAACAATTCCCAGTCGACTTACAGTGGCGGCTCTTTTTTTTCTTGCGGGGTTGGTTTCAACATGTGTGTGTGTGTGTGTGTGTGACAACTACGGAGCGACCAGCAACCTCCCTTCTTAAACAGGCACTTACGATGTTAAAGTGAGGGCAAGATTCTTCGCAAATGTCGTTCAGGGGTCTCTTGAAACGACTCCACACACTCACACACACACACACACACACACACACACACACACACACATGCACACGCGAAGGGGGGGGAGGTTTGCTCCGTCGTCGTTGGCCCTGGGAATCTCGTTGACCTCAGCCCAGAGGAGTTGTTATCGCTGACGTGACGTGACGTGGTCTCACCGTTGAACTTGGCCCAGCAGTGGGTTGATAAAGTGGTGACGTCACACACGATACGGTGGCAAAACTTCCTAAGGCCCTTTACCTTCCGCCCCCCGTCGCTGTCTTTGGGTCACTGGCGGGTCCTCGGGAGTTCGGCTCTTCTCCGTGAAGGAGCTGACGGATTAGATATTCGTTGGGGGTCGCTACTTGCTTCGCGGGCGTTTCCGTGAAAGTGGACCCAGGTTGGTTGAGTTTGATACGGTAAGAGAAAAAAAAGCGAGTTTATTAAGTCTACAACGTTTCAGTAGTGAGAGTAAAGATAAGCATGCAGACAGAAGAACAACACGCGTAGTTCTCCAGAGCCAAGGCAGGAGAGACGCGCCACTTGCAAGGAAACCGCGACGACAATGGCTGAAGTGTTGAGCGTAACAATGAGGGAGCGTCGCAGCGATTGTTGCGCCTCGTAGTGGTGTCGTGACGTGTCTTCTACTTGATGTTGGGTTAACGCTGCGCACTCGAGGGCTCCGCAGCGGAGCCATTTAAACTCTGCCTTCCAGCTCGAGTGCAAAGGGTTAATAATATGAAGAAGCATCTCTGACATAATTCTGGAATTGTTGCACCTGAGTGTCAACAACTGGAGTTAAAACCAAAAAAAAATATATTTACGTGTGATTAAAAAATAATGAATACGAAAGAGTGCAGTTGTGTCGCTCTAGGCTCTTCTCCCACACCTCAGGAACGGGACAGTGGGAAGGTGTAACAAGTCTAGACATTAATGAATAAAGCGATATATATATATATAAATACCACAGTGCAACGTTTCTGAGATCCTTGTTACCTTTCCTGAGGTTGTGAAGAAGAGCCTAGAGCGACACAACTGCACACTTTCGTATTTATTGTTTTCAATCTGACGTAAATATTGTTATTTTTTAATTCTAGACGTGGGCACCCGGTGCAATTCCGAGAATTATGTCACAGTGCTTTTGAGAGTGTCGTCAACTGACGACTGCGTAGTTGTGTCGCTCTAGGTTCTTCTCCCACACCTCAGGAACGGCACAACGGGGCAGTAATGAATAAGAAAAGACAGCCAATTCAGACAAATACCACACAACGACTTATCTGGGATCCTTGTTACCTTTCCTCAGGTGCGGTGAACAGCCTACAGCGACACAACTGCACTCTTTCGTATTCATTATTTTCAATCAGACCTAAATATTGTTCTTTTTTTTAAATCTAGACGTTGACACCATGTGCAATTCCAAAGAATTATGTCAGAGAGTGTTGTGAACTGACGAGTGCGCAGTTGTGTCGCTCTAAGCACTTCTTAGCACCTGAGGAAAGGTGACAAGGATCCACGACGACGATGCGAAAGTGTAACAAGTCTAGACATTACTGAATAAAGGGGATAATGTAAATACCACACTGCAACGTTTCTGGCATCCCTGTTACCTTTACTGAGCTGCGAAGAAGAGCCTAGAGCGAGACAACTGCACTCTGTCGTATTCATTATTTTCAATCAATATTGTTATTTTTTAAAATCTAGACGTTGACACCAAGAGCGATTCCCAGAATTATGTCAGAGTACTTTTGAGAGTGTTGTCAACTGACGAGTGCGCAGTTGTGTCGCTCTAGGCTCTTCTTCGCACCTGAGGAAAGGTGAACAAGGATCTCACAAACGTCGTGGTGTGTTATTTGTCTGAATTGGGTGTCTTTTCTTATTCATAACTGTCCCGTTGTGCCGTTCCTGAGGTGTGGGAGAAGAGCCTAGGGCGACACAACTACGCAGTCGTCAGTTGACGACACTCTCAAAAGCACTGTGACAAATTCTGGGAATTGCACCGGGTGTCCACGTCTAGAATTAAAAAATAACAATATTTACGACAGATTGAAAACAATGAATACGAAAGTGTACAGTTGTGTCGCTCTAGGCTCTTCTTCACAACCTCAGGAAAGGTAACAAGGGTCCCAGAAACGTGGCACTGTGGTATTTATATATATATATCGCTTTATTCATTAATGTCTAGACTCGTTACACCTTCCCACTGTCCCTTTCCTCAGGTGTGGGACAAGAGCCTAGGGCGACACAACTGCACTCTTTCATATTCATTATTTTTCAATCACACGTAAATATATATTTTTTTTGGTTTTAACTCTAGACGTTGACACTCAGGTGCAGCAATTCCAGTATTATGTCAGAGATGCTTCTTCACATTATTAACCCTTTGCACTCGAGCTGGAAGGCAGAGTTTAAATGGCTCCGCTCCGGAGCCCTCGAGTGCGCAGAGTTACCCCAACATCACGTAGAAGACACGTCACGACGACACAACGAGGCGCAACAATCGCTGCGACGCTCCCTCATTGTTACGCTCAACACTTCAGCCGTTGTCGTCGCGGTTTCCTTGCAAGTGGCGCGTCTCTCCTGCCTTGGCTCTGGAGAACTACGCGTGTTGTTCTTCTGTCTGCATGCTTATCTTTACTCTCACTGCTGAAACGCTGTCGATTTAATAAACTCTTTTTGTTTTTCTCCGAGTTAAAATTGGTTCTCGTTTATTTATTTATCTATCACTCTACATTCATGGAAACATTGTTACGCTCAACCTTGTGCTTTGCCGCTGTCGTTGCGGTTTCCTTCGCCTTGTCAAGTCACTTTTACAGTTGTGTCTCTCTAGGCCAGTGTTTCCTAACCCCCTCCCCCCTTTCTTTTTACCATGTCCCTCCATAGTGTTTCTTATTTCCTACGTAACGTAGACATATTTGTTTATATATATAATAGAAATTATTTGTTCGGTTGTTGAGTAATTCTGTGTGCATAAACAAAGTAATAATTTATTTTAATCAGAGATCGCAGCGACATTCAGTTCCGGTTTCGTGGAAGAGGAAATGGTGTTACAGATGTTGGCAGGAGAGACACGAAGGGGCTAACCTTTGGGGATGTCTTTTCCTCTCTGTTTATGAACTAAGGTTCCCACAAGCCGAGGCACTGTTCTGAGAGGTGTATGTTCCGGGGTCACAGACCTTTGGGCATACGGTAAGAGTTGTTTGTTGTTCCCATTGGAATAGTCGGCCAGCTGCCTCCTAAACTGGTCGAGGCACGGAGAGGGGAATGCTGCGTCCCCACAGCAAACTCCTCTCCCGCTATCGGAAGGGCGTGGGACAGGTTCCCAATGTCCGACCTACCCGATGCAGGTTTTTCTAGGGTTTTCCTTGCATTTCTTTAGGCGAATGCCAGGTAGGATCCTTAAAATATAGCCCGGGGGCCCCTAGTTAACCCTTGGCTACCTTCCTCTACCCTTCCGCATCCCCCCTTTCAGATCCCTTCCTATGCTATTGAAGGGGAGTTGCCACCATGTGCATTACCCTCGTGTAGCCTGTTACCCTGAAAAAAGTATAGGAAGGACGTAGGACTAGTACCAAGAGCCCGGCGTTACTGATGCAGGTTTTTTCTAGAGTTTTACCCTGCGTCACTTTTAAGGCGAATTGCTGAGGGGAAGGATCCTTAAACAGCAGCCCTGGGGCCCCTAGTTAACCCTTGACTACCTTCCTCTACCTTTCCGCATCCCCCCTTTCAGTCCCTTTACTATGCTACTCCTGGATTATCCTATATATATATATATATATATATAGCCTATCTACACCTTCTTCATTTTTCGGATCCCCCCCCCCCCATTGCCCACGTTGAACATTCAAACCACCGGTCTAGGCTAGACTCTTACGTTTTTTTTATACACCTGATGAAAGGAACAAGGGAACGTTGTGTGGTATTTACCTCATCACTTGTTCTCGGTCTGTATTTGGCTACCTTTCTCATTATTTTTTTTTTCTATGACAGGTTAATTTCTCATATTTTTGTATATATAGGGTAGGCCTACTTAGTTGGTGCCGGAGTCTCACTTGGCGCCAGTAACGGACAAGTCACTGAGCTGATGAGAGGAGGAGGAGGACCTTGACCCAGCGGGACCACTGCCAGACGGTCTCTGGCCACGTGGTCAGGGTTGCGCGTCGTCTGAGGATGGGAACTGCTGGTCCCGACGCTCTTGTAACACGGTCAACGTCCTTGCAAACAAATGTTTTTTCTTTAAGTTGGCTACAAAACCGGGTGAAATCTAAATCACCCCGGGGTGTCGACAAACCGTGGAGATCTGCAATGGGGGGTGGGGGGGGGGTTGTTTCTAGCCTCATCGCCCAGTATAAATCCACCCGGGCATCGATTTCGTTGTCGTTGAGGTTGTTATCTGTTGGCTGCTGGTGGTCGTACGTCGTCGAAGGTGTTAATCCCCGCGCATCCATGAGGGGCGGAAGTGGGGCAGAGCGGAATTAACACGACGAAGTCGACGGCGCCGGCGGACATTAACGGAGGATCCGGGGAATCCCTCCACGACCCCCGCCGTTCGCAATTGCCAACGTAATTTCAGTTCCGGCTGGATGAAGGCGCTGCTGCTGGATGGATGGGGTCAGGTCTGCAGGCCTTTGGCTGCTCACTCACTGGTCGCGTTCACCCACAATAAACAAATATATATGTATATATTATAATAACATAACTAACACCTTCTTGTCGATGTAGATTTTCTAGAATTTATTAGCAAGGGTAAGTTAATGTTATTATAAGAATTGATCGATGCGTTTGCCTTGTTGTAAGAATTAAACGAAACTACGAGAAGAATCGGAAGATTAAGAGGGAAAACAGGTGAATCACAAAGCAAAAACTGGCAGGAGGGTGAGACACGTGGTGGCGACTCCCTTTCAATAGCACAGGGAAGGGATTTGAAAGGGGGGATGAGGAAGGGTAGAGGAAGGTAGCCAAGGGTTAACTAGGGGTCCCCCCCCGGGATATGGTTTAAGGATCCTACCCGGCATTCGCCTAAAAGTGATGCAGGGAAATCTTCTTCTAGCATTATTTTGTATAATTTTTTTTTCTCCGTGTTTCTTTACGTGTTGATTGTCTCTTCAGTCACGCGTGTGTCTGCTTGTTGTCCCCCCCCCCTTCCTTCCCTTCTCCATGTTAAATCTTCCTTCTTCGTTTATTTTCTTGGTTCCTGTTCTGTCTTACTTTGCGAAATTCATTACCTAGTTAAATACTTGTAATCTAAATACTATTCTACGCTTTCAACCCGGGATAACAACGTTTCGACGGCAATCTCCGCACCATCGTCACCGATTCTTTCTTCATTCTTTGTGTTGGATTCAAAGCCAAGGATTATATTTCGAAGAGATTTACCGGGAAAGAAATGTCGGCGCCGGTTCTCTCTCTCTCTCTCCCTTCCTCCCTCCCTCTCTCTCTCTCTCTCCCTCCCTCCCTCTCTCTCTCCCTCTCTCTCTCTCCCCCTCCCTCCCTCCCTCCCTCCCTCCCTCTCTCTCTCTCCCTCCCTCCCTCCCCCCTCTCTCTCTCCCTCCCTCCCTCTCTCTCTCCCTCTCTCTCTCTCTCCCCTCCCTCCCTCTCTCTCTCTCTCTCTCTCTATATATATATATATATTCATATATATTAATTGACCCGTGTAAAAGAAATCCTTTTGCGAGGGCCATTCTCTCGCAGGCAGAACCTTGTAGGAGAGACATGAACAGGCTACCTTTGGGGATGTCTCCTCCTCTCTCCGTTTTTGAAGTAAGGTTCCCACAAGCCGAGACCTGTTCTGAGAGGTGTATGTTACGGAGGTCACACACGTTGGGAACACGGTAAGAGTTGTTCGCTGTTCCCATTGGAAAAGTCGGCCAGCTGCCTCCTAAACTAGTCGAGGTACGGGGAAGGGAATGCTGCGTCCCCACAGCAAACTTCGCTCTCCCGCCATCCAGGGAAGGGCGCGGGGGACAAGTACCCAATGCCCGACCTACCTGATGCAGGTTTTTCTAGGGTTTTCCCTGCATCACTTTTAGACGAATGCTGCGGGGTAGGATCCTTAAACCATAGCCCGGGGGCCCCTTGTTAACCCTTGGCTACCTTCCTCTACCCTTCCGCATCCCCCCTTTCATATCCCTCCCTATGCTATTAAAGGGGAGTTGCCACCATGTGGATTATCCTCATGTAGCCTGTTACCCTAAAAAGAAAAATAAATCCTTGTGATCCGTTCCCGTGTTACCGACGCGTCCGGATACGTTCGTGTCGGAGAAGAAGAAGAAGTAGAAGCAGTCAGAAAGTTGTTAACTTTTATTGCAACGTTGCCAAATTGCTTTGAGAATGTGGAGGAGTCATTAAATATTTACGACCATTGTTCTGTCTCTCTGTCTCTGTCTCTCTCTCTCTCTATCTTGTGTGTGTCGTGTGCGTCACGTATTTCTCCAAAGTCGATCAGAGAAGCTCCGCCATTGGTCAGACAGAGTTTTTACCTTCTAGTGTGTTCTCAGGAGAAGGGGCCACGAGTAAACAAAAAAGAAGTACGAAAGCGCTACGTCGTAAAATGAAAAATTTCGATTTTTATTAAAAAATTCATATGTATATATATATATAAATATTGTAATACCAATTAAACAGGCTATTAATTGTTTTTAATATAATTTAATTGTTGACTGAACCGGGTGCTTAAAGACGACAATCACAGCGGGTCTTTCTTTGTTAACAATGGGAGACTGGAGACCGCGCGCCTGGAGGAACGCAGTCGACGGCAAGACGCGAAAGGAAACGTCTGCACGGAGATACGAGACAGAGCGGTCCACATAAAGTAATAACACAGTAAAGTTTGAATTGTGTTATCCAGGAGGTCCAACGGCGAGACATGATAGTTTACCATATATATATATATATATATATATATATATATATATATATACTATGTAGGTCGAGACTTTTGATAATAATGTCCGGACTCTCTGGAGACACAGAAATCTCTTCCAGCCTCTGTTCAGGAAAGCCTAAAAACGGTTGGTGCCAATCATTCTTCCTTGTCTCAGACTCTTCTTGATGAACCCCCCCCTTCCACCCCCCAAGGCCAAAGAAACTATACTGCCATTAAATCATGAGATGACGCCCCTCTCCGTGAGTGTGTTTCACCCCTGGTGAAATCCGCAACCAGTCATAACGCGGGGACAAGCAAACCCGTTGCCGAACAATCGCATTGTAGTCTACTGTTTTCCCACTAATCCAAGTAGGCTCCATAGTAGAGACATAAAATTTCTTCGTTTAGAAAAACCCATTAATATTTCGTGTTCTGGAACTCTGTCCTATAGGTGGTATTCGTCATGTACTCCCCGGTGAAAATAATTTATAGTTCGATTAAAATTAAATGGCCGCTTTTGAGGTGGGTGTGGGTTGTGAAGCCTTGAATCCCACCAGTCAGAGCGCGGGGACAAGGAACCGTTGCCGAACAATCGCATTGAAGTCTACTGTTTTCCCAGTAATCCAAGTAGGTCCATAGTTTCTTTTTTTTTAAAAAAAAAATAATGTGCTGACTCTGGAGAGATAAAAATTCTTCGTTCAGAAAAACCCATTAATTTTTCGTGTTCTGGAGCTCTGTCTTATAGGTGGTACCGTCATGTACTCCCCGGTGAAAATAATTTATAGTTCGATTAAAATTAAATGGCCGCTTGTGAGATGGGTGTGGGTTGTGAAGCCTTAAATCCCACCAGTCAGAGCGCTGGGGACAAGGAACCGTTGCCGAACAATCGCATTATATTGTACTGTTTTCTCGCGCTAAACTAAGTAGGTCGACACTTTTGATAATTAACGTCCGGACTCTGGAGACATAAAAAAAACTCTTCCCGCCGCCTTCTGCTGGTCTTTTATTTTTGGAAAGACTAAACTGTCGGTGCCAACAAGTTTTCCTGTTCTGGAAATCTTTTTCTTGTCCGTTTCTTGCTTCAACCATGCGCCAAATAACCCATAGTGCCATTGAAACTAGTTGACCCTCCCTGTGACATTGCTGTGTGTGTGTGTGTGTCACCTTGAATCCCAAAAAATCAGAACGTGAGGGACAAGTAGCCGTTGCCGAACAATCGCATTGTGTTCTAATGCTTTCGCAACTAAACTAAGTAGTTCCACTCTTTTTATACATAGTGTCCGGACTCTGGGAAGTCATAGAATCTTCTCCACTACTTTATTCAGGAAGGTTTCGGTACCAGTATATTTTTTTCTCTCTAAAGTATATACTATATATTTTTTCTCCACGAGCAGGAATTTTCTCGTGTCGGTTTCCTTGACTAAAACTCCTCGAAAAAACCTATACTGCGATTAAAATTTAAGTAGCCCCTTGTAAGATTGACGTGTGTGACCTTGAATCGCTGCCAATCACGGGGTGGGCGTGTGGGACAAGCAGCCGTTGCCGAACAATCGCCCTGTATTCTGCTGTTGTTATTTCTCGGAGCGATATATAATCCCGGGAGTCCATTTTACGACGAATACGTGTGGCATCAGCGCCTGTCCTCACCCCCCTCCACCCGCGGAAACCCCGCCCCACCCCACAGTGCCTTCTAATTTTAATCGCGCTATAGGTTATTTTTCTCGTTGCCTTTTCCAGTGTTCCGACTCTATAGAACTATTCCAGCGGCAAAAAAAAAGAAGAAAATAATTCATCAGCGATATTATTTAATTGGTCGCGTTCTCTTTAAGCCTGGGTTCTTGGGGGGGGGGGCGGAAATCCCCCGCCCGTAAATCACTCTGATCCTATTCAGTTTATTCTGTATTGTTGCAGCAGCCTCTGGCGGTCGAGGGGGAAGCGACGCGCGCGTTAATTTTATTGCAACGTTGCCAAATAGCTTAAAATACCGGCGGCGATGAGAATGTGTGGCGGCGTCATTAAATATTTTACGATCTTCCTCTGGCTCTGGCTCCATGTGTGTGTGTGTGTGTGTGTGTGTGTGCGTGTGTGTGTGTGTGTGAGTGTTTGTGCTTTTAGTCATTCGAATGAGCTTCTATAAAAAAATATTTTCCTTTGCTTCAAAATTGGATTGAATATATATATATATATATATATATATATATATATATATATATATATATATATATATATTCTTCCTCTACCCGCGATGCAGATGCCAGGAGCCGAGGTAAAGCGTGGTGGCAACTCCCCTCTTATAGCATAGGAAAAGGACTGAAAGGGGGGATGCGGAAGGGTAGAGGAAGGTAGTCAAGGGTTAACTAGGGGCCCCGAGGTGTAGTTTAAGGATCCCACATGGCAAATGGCCTAAACGTTATACAGGGAAATCTCTAGAAAAACCTGCATCAGGAGAGTCGGCCTCTTGGTACTCGTCCTACGTCCTTACGATATTTTTTTACGGCAACAGGATTCATGAGGGTAATCCACATGGTGCCAACTGCCCTTTAATATCATAGGAAGGGATTTGAAAGGGGGGATGCGGAAGAGTAGAGGAAGGTAGCCAAGGGTTAACTAGGGGCTCCCGAGGTGTATTTTAAGGATCCCACCTGGAAATTAGCCTAAAGGTTATGCAGGGAAATCTCTAGAAAAACCTGCATCAGGAAAGTCTGGCTCTTGCTACTTGTCCTACGTCCTTTCGATAGTTTTTTTGGTGTAAACAGGCTACATGAAGGTTAACCACGTGGTGCAACTCCCCTTTAGTAGCACAGGAAGGCATTTGAAAGGGGGGATGCGGAAGGCTAGTTGAAGACAACCAAGGGTTAACCAGGGGCCCCCGGCGTGTAGTTTAAGGATCGTACAAATATAAGTGTTACCAATCGTAAAATAATTACGACCCTACAAATTATCAAGTCAGAGAATGCAGCGCATCAAAACGGATTCTGAATAACACAAGAGAGAAATAAAACTGTTGGCGTAGTAAGATACATTTAAAAAAACTTCGAAGAAGTTACAACGGAAGGTATGAAACGTCGTTGTGACGAAGAAAATCCTTTTAAAAATGGTCACGAGGTTTTTAAACTCATAACATGATTTATAATTGAAAATAGTCCGACGTTTCGTCGCCGTTTGCGACTTCCATCATGTATACGAAGTCTGCAGAGGTCGCAAGTAGTGACGACGAAACGTAAAACTTGTTCTGAGTTTATAAAAAAAAGGCTGTTGGTTTTTTTTATTTATCACACTGGCTGTGGTTGCAACGGGGGTTGTTATAATTAAACTCAGCGATATCCATAACCTCGGATTCGACTCGTATTCCGATAAGAGTTTGGTATTGGACTCAAACGACAACGTCGTGAGAAACACGATAAATCTCACTGACGCAAATATCGGTGGGGTTTAACATGTTTGGAAAATTTGAACCCCCCAAGCCCCCCCCTCTCGCCGCCGCTGCTCCTGCGGGTGTTAGACGCGACTTACCCCTACAGCGTTTGTTCCCTGGTTCTAAAGGAACACGTGGTCCAAATTTTCTCCACGGCTGTAGATTTGTATAAGGAACAGACAGACAGACAGACAAACGTACATTCTATTTTATTTATTAGAAGAAGATGTCAGATATTTTTTCAATGTTATTATTATTATTATTATACTTTTTATTAATAACATAAATTCCTTACAGACCATTTAAAAAAAATATTTTAACCGTCAGAACGACGTTTCAGACCCCTTTTTTGTAATTCCGTCACGCTAAACCGGCTGAAAACATTTTTTTCTTCTGGGGAGAGTTAAGTGAGATTTACAGTGTTTCTCACGACGTTGTTTTTGAGTATAATTCCAACCCCCCCCCCCAATCCTTTCGACACGACGAGTCGACGAATCCGGGGGTTATGGATATTACTGAGTTGTTTAATGACGAAAACCTCCCACCCCTCCCCGGGCAACGCCGGGCACACACTCAGCCTTTTAGAGGCTGTTTCGCCCCCCCCCCCCACCCTACAAAAGTAGGAGTATTTTTGGTCGTAAATGAAATTTCCAACTCTCTTTGAGGGTTTAATAGCAAGTGGTACCAACCTTAAAAATAACCCTCCCCCATGTCCACTATATCATTTAGGAAAGCTGTGATATTTAATCTCGTTGATGAAGCTGTAGTATTATTATTAAATTACAAGTACCACCATTAAAAAAATTTAAATTGTTACTAATATTTTCATTAATAATGTTTAGGCAATTAAACTTTATAACTAAAGTGTCTAAAAGAGTTAATATCAATATATATATTATACTCATTTTTAAGAGGCTAAGAAATGGTCCTTAAATAATTAATGTTATTACTTCCCTGTTTCTTGTCCCTTTTGGATACGGGGGCTACGGATTAAACTGAGTGTGTCTGTTTCCATCCCTCCCCCCACCCCCACCCCCAGCAAAGCCACTCGTTTTAAATACCACTGTGATCAAAAAGTAAGGTGAAATTGTCATTTAAAACTCACCGGGTATTAGGAAGGCAGGTAATTTTTTTCCCCTAGGTTGGTAGGACTGTCTATGATATTTGCCAAGCGTCTGTTTGTTAAAAGGTTTAATTATCTGAGAGTTACACGTGTGTGTGTGTATGTGTGTGTGTGTTTCTTGTAAATAACCAAAGGTGAATTTTTTCGATTTTTGGCAAAGGGTGATTTTGTTGAGCAAAGAACTTGCATCAAATTTTGGTTTGTGGAAGGAATATTCTTGTGCGGGGACACGTTGAAGGCCTTTGGTGATCAAACTACGGCACAAAAGAAACGTTTATAAGTGGTACAACGAGTTCAAAGACGAACCTCGCGCGCTCTGGACGACCATCAACGTCTACCGACGAGGTCCACGTCCAAGAGGATCGTCGATGGACAATTAGAGATCTCGCTGGTGGTGTTGGAACATCATCTGGCTCAGCCTCTGAACCATTTTGTGTCTCAGACGCGTCAAGTCTCGATTGGTGGAGCCATAAAAGCGTCGCGTTGATGTGTGTGAAACTTTGCAATGCGCCATCACTGGAGACGAGACCCTGGAACCAGCGACCATCAAGGTCATGTTGACAGTCGTGGTGTGGTGCACTGTGAATTCCTCCAGGTTCCTTCACCACGATGATGCACCACGTCATTGGTTCTTGGCGACTCACATCGTTCCGCAACCACCGTGTGCGACTTCTGGCTACTCAGCAAACTCAAGAGGCCAATGCGGGGGCGCCGTTGTGACACCATGGAGGAGATAAAAACGGAATCGAAGAAGGACTTGAAGGCTGTACCGGGCGGGAAAAGACTATTGCGACTGTTTCGAGGACTGGAAAAAAGCGTTGGAAAAAGTGCACTTTTATAGGGACGGGGATGAAATTGAATTCAATAAAGAATTTATATGTTATAAATAAATTCACCTTACTGTTTGTTCATAGTGGTATTTAGTGGAATACATTTGAAGGCAGCTTGAACGTGTCTTAGTAATTCCAGGTGTCACTGTCGACGGAAGTGTCCAGTATCTCTCTCTCTCTCTCTCTCTCTCTCTCTCTCTCTCTCTCTTTTCTCTCTCTCTCTCCCCTCCCTCCCCCTGTCTCTCTGAATCATGTGAAATCCCAACTCACGTACCACCACCTGGAGTTTTATATTCAGAGGGTCTCGACGTATCGCGAAAGGGAATTGAGAATCGCGGCTGCCCTGAGAGGGGGCGGTGAGGGGGGGAGGGGGTTTGAAGAGGAGTCGTCGCGGAGTTCCCCAGGGATCTGGAGCAGGCTGGTCCGTCCCGAGGACGCGAGGCAGCTGTTTCCATCAGGACAACGACAACTCCTCCACCCTTTTAAAAGAAAACAAGAAGAACGACCCGGTAAAAGTGAAAAAAAAATAATTTTCAGCAATGTAAGTTTCCTGCAACTGTTGTGATCTTTGACCATCCGCAGACTGGAAGACAAATAGTCAAAGGTACAGCGCATGTTACAAAGAACATGAGTACAAGATATAAAAACGAACACATATATACTACTTGATAAACAATTATAATACAGGATGAAGTTTTCTCGGGATTCCAACCGGGTAGCGTAGTTTTGTAAACACAACGTTTCGATGCCTTGCACCGCCATCTTCTTCAGGTGAAGTGCCGTTTTGGAGAAGGTAGGGCTGTGTTTACACAGCCCCCTCCGTGGTACCAGGGCACGGGATGTTTCCATTGGCTCCGGTCCGTAGGTGGTGGGGGGGTGGGCAACCCTCCCCGTTGGTTCGTTGCGACCGCCTCCGGCAACCTCGGCGCGTCCGTTGCCGCGTTGGTGGCTGTTGTACCCCGTGGTCCGTTCCTCGGCGTACGAGACGCCCGTAGCATGGCGACGGCCGGTGCCAGAGAAACAGCCAACGGAAACATCCCGTGCCCAAAAAAATTATGATTACGGATTCAAGAAGCCTGCGAGTGGATTCTCTCGCAGGTAACCTGCGTGGGATGTTCTCTCGCAGGCAAAACCTTGTAGGAGAGATACGAAGGGGCTACCTTTGGGGGATGTCTTGTCCTATCCGTTTTTGAACTAAGGTTCCCACAAGCCGAGGCCTCACTTGAGAGGTGCATGTTCCGGCGTCACAGACCTTCGTGCATACGGTAATGCCGGCTCTACACTCTCGTGGAGCGACTTGGGTGAGCGGCTCGGACAAGCTGGAACGAGCCGAGCGGCTCTATCCACACTCTTGTCAGTACTGGCGAGCGGCTCAGTATCAACATGGACGTCTTGAAGGTTGTAGCTGCTGCTTATTTTTATTTTAAGTGCTACTATAACTATGTAAAAACATTTGAAGAAAAAAAACTAAGAAAGCTTGGAAGAAAAGGATATTGGTTTATATATATCCTCCACACCCGCTCCCGATCTAATCGAGGCCTTTTTTCGTCTAACATGGCCTCTAAATGTTGCCATCAGGGTGTCTTTTTTTCTTTTTTAGTTCTGAAATATCAATACTAGTAGACTGGCTAATCCTCACCCAAGCATCATTTAACTTTTTTTTGTCTTTATGATCTTTATGCTTTGGATTCCATATCACAGGCTCCATCTGACATAACTCCAAAAAGTTCAATACACTTTCATTAGACCAATCCATTATTAATAATGTAAACACTTCACAAATAAACTGTACAAAAGAGAATTATGTTGACAAGTACACACTAACTTCAAATTCAGACAATTGACAATGACAAGACGGACGAGAGTGGGGATAGGCTGTTCGCACTCGGCAATCGTTCCCTTTGACTCGGGTACAAAAAACCGACAAGAAATGGAGCGCCAGCGAGCCGAGCCGAGTGGTCCCGATCTCACCCGAGTGGACCATCCACACACTCGCGATCGGGCAAGTTCGTGTTGGTTCGGCGAGAGTGTAGAGCCGGCATAAGAGTTGTCCCGCTGTTCCCATTGGAACAGTCGGCCCGCTGCCTCCTAAACTGGTCGAGGCACGGAGAATGGAATGCTGCGTCCCCACAGAAAATTCCTCTCCCGCCATCCAGGGAAGAGCGTGGGACAAGTACCCAAGAGCCCGACCTACCCGATGCAGGTTTTTCTAGCGTTTTCCCTGCATTACTTTTAGGCGAATTGCGGGCTAGGATCCCTTAACATATAGCCCGGGGCCCCCTACTTAACCCTTGGCTACCTTCCTCTACCCTTCCGCATCCCCTCTTTCAGATCCCTTCCTATGCTATTAAAGGGGAGTTGCCACCACGTGGATTAGCCTCATGTAGCCTGTTGCCCTAAACAAATATGAATACAATATATTTTTTTGATAGTAGACTTTCTTAAACTAATAATTTTGAATCAAAATGGCGCGTTTTAATTAATCCAGGCTGTGTAACTGGATGTATGAATTATGTGTATGTGTGTGTTTAGAATGTCTGTAAGAAAAAGAGATTCTAAATAATTGATTCACAAGAGTGACCAGTCCCCTGGACTAACGGCGTCACTTTAGGGGGCGCACCCAAGCCAGCAAGTGGTGGTGCGATGGCGCCTTGCCCGCGCCGCGCGTGGTTCGTGTACGAGACGGGTTTAGAGAAAATACTTTGGCCGCGTTCCCTTAGTGAAGGAAGGACGAGGAGGGGAGGGGAGGGAGAGACGGTCTGCAGCGGCCGCAGCCAACTGGCACGATCCTTCGTCGTTGCTTTAGTCACCGACACCTTTACAACATCTTCTTCACGTCTTCGTCGTCGGGGCGTCTCGTGTCAGCGACGTTTCGATCCGGTTCTCTCTCTTTGAGAACGTCTGGGGAAATAAATGGACCGCGGAAAATGAACTGAAGGTCTGGCCGCTGTGAGTCCATATATATTGTAATAAATAAAAAGAGGATTAAAATAATCGCCCCACGTTGGGCGCCACATTTGTAATGAATACATTAGCGGCTTAAATTAATTAATTAAACACAACTGAATGATTTATTAAGCAATTAATTTGCGTTTTTATTATCTCGATGTACTCATAATTATTTTGCCCTACGTTGGCCTTTTTAATTGATTAATTTATTGATTAAACAGATATTAATTAAACAAAATGATTTCCATGAATTTAAATTGACAGTTCATTTATTGTAATATTTATATATATATATCGCCCTACTAGTACGTGGTACTACGTTCATAATAATCTAACCCTAACCTGCCCTTCAATACGTCCTTGCAAAATTATTTACTTACATCAAATTAGCTGACTGGCCCAGCGTTGCCCGGGTATTTATTGACTACCATGGTGCACTCACCTATAACACCGGAATCGACGCTAATCTCGATACTTTTTTTGTACTACTTTTTATGTAAAACCCCCTTCCAGTACAACCCCCTACGGTAAGGCTGCTTTCCCTTCCCTCGCCTTCTGGGAGTTGAAATTAGGCAATTAAAAAATTCTACAATGACACTATCAAATACGGCTCTGATAATTGCCATTTACGTCTATTTTTTTTAAATGTCACCCCCTCCCCCTTCAATCCCCACCCCCTAAAGGTGGTAGGTGTGTCTTAAGCCCCTCAGTGTCTTCCTGGATCGTAAGTAACACGCGTGTAAATTTTGGTAGAAATCGGTCTACGCTTTTAAGATATTGTAAGCGGAGATTAGTTTCACCCTCTTCCACCCCTTACTTCCTAGGGGCTGAACCACATCTTAACCATTATGGTAAATACAAGAATTAGACTCATTGACGTGTATAACCCTGGATTTGACACCAATCTCGGTTGATTCGCGTTTATTTTACGTAACTGCCCCTCAACCCCCTCCCTTATTGGTGCTGTAAGGGGCTGAAATTCTAAACTAAAAAAAATCTGTATAGAAAGTAATTATCTCGTGGAACCCTAACAGTAATCACTCGACCCTAATATCGGCCGTTTTTGAATGTTTTTAAATTTCACCCCGCCGTTCACCGCCGCCCCCTAGGGGGAGTTGCCTAACGCTTCGAAAACCCCGTCAGAAACCTTCGCGGGGTTGCGCACGACAACTCACCAAATTTTCATCGCAATGAGATGAATGGTTTAGGAGGGCGTAGGGGGACACACAGAGGGAGAGAGACACGCGTTCATTTACACGGACTGTTATATTTACTTACTGGGTGGAGATTCTATATGTAAATAAAAAGGGATTTAATAAATTTTAAATAGAATTTAATATAAAAAAGTGGAAATATTCAATTAATTAAATCAACCTCTTCCTCTGTCTCTCAAGAGTTCTTACGAATATCGTGGGGTGAACCACCACGTGGCGAATTTAATTTAATCAACAAACGAGGACTGGCTGTTACGATACTCGACAATACAAAATGTTTCCGGATTTATATATGGTCATGTGCGGTCTTAGGCGAACCATTTGTTGTGTCATATATATTTTTTGAGGCGTAGCCAGGCTACATGAGGGTAATCCACATAGTGGCAACTCCCCTTTAATAGCATAGGAAAGGGAACTGAAAGGGGGGATGCGGAAGGGTAGAGGAAAGCAGCCAAGGGTTAACTAGGGGCCTCCGGACTATGGTTTAAGGATCCTACCCCGGGGCATTCGCCTAAAAGTAATACAGGACAAACCCTAGAAAATCTGCATCAGGCAGGTCGTGCATTGGGTACTTGTCCCACGCCCTTCCCTGGATGACGGGAGAGGAGTTTTCTGTGGCGACGCAGCATTCCCTTCTCCGTGCCTCGATCAGTTTAGGAGGCAGCTGGCGGACAGTTCCAATGGGAACTGTGAAATACTCTTACCGTATGCCCCAAGGTCTGTGACCCCGGAACATACACCTCTCAGAACAGGCATCGGCTTGTGGGAACCTTAGTTCAAAAACGGAGAGAGGAAAAGGCATCCCCCGAAGGTAGCCCCTTCGTGTCTCTCCTACAACGTTCTGTCTGCGAGAGAATATCCATCGCAGACTATCCTCCTGTGTCAGTTTTTTTAGGGTAACAGGCTGCATGAGGGTAATCCACATGGTGGCAACTCCCCTTTCATAGCTTAGGAAGGCATTTGAAAGGGGGGATGCGGAAGGGTAGAGGAAGGTAGCCAAGGGTTAACTAGGGGCCCCCCGGGCTATAGTTTAAGGATCCTACCCGGCATTCTTCTAAAAGTAATGCAGGGAAACCCCTAGAAAAACCTGCATCAGGTAGGTCGGGCATTGGGTACTTGTCCCACGTCCTTCCCTGGATGGCGGGAGAAGAGTTTGAGCTTCACTAACCTCTTTATTAATTCAGTTACTCCACCCATGTGTGAGAAATTTATTTCACCTCCTGCCAGAGAGGGTCCGCAGAAAATTGGCGGTGTAGTGTTACGATGCTGCCTCGGTCAAAACACCCCGTTTGAACCGGTTTTTGGAAGAGACCTCTTGAACAGATTACGTGGCCTACTGTGAAGCTTTGATTTGTTCCCCGCCTTCTTAGACCAGACAACCCTCTCCTCTTTTTTTTTGTGGTTTCTGGTCATCGATCTTCGTTCCGTCCGGTTTAGACTCCTCTCAGATTTCTCCAAAGGTTAACCAGTCGATGGTACTTTTGTTTGAAATTTCATCGTTTGGCCTCAGCCAAGATGGTAGCCAGTGAAATCTATCGTATTTTCCTCACTAAACGGAATTATTCCCCGCAGATGTCTGAAACTTTGGTGTCCCCGTCTGCGAAACAGATGTTTCCGGGTTTTCCAATTTGCTGCTAATTTTGTTGGTAGTTCATCGGTTGGCCTCAGTCAAGATGGTAGCCAATGAACTCTATGGCATTTTCCTCACTAAACGGAATTTTCCCCCGCAGATGTCTGATACTTTGGTGTCCCCGTCTGCGAAACAGATGTTTCCGGGTTTTTCAAATTTGTCACGCCTAATAATCTCGGTCGTCACTCACAGTTGTCACTCACCACCGTTCTTGGTGACTTCTGGTATCGCTGTATTAAACATTTACTTCAATGGTTACATCGACATTGAGTTTAATAAAAATAGAAAGAAAAAACTCATCATCGTTTCGTCCCGTAATCTGAGACTGCTTCAGGAGAAATTAAAAAAAAAACAGGAGAGACCTTCGTATTACATTTTTGTGTTAAACAATTTTCCAGCGATGTCGCAACTGTCTCAAGACCGTCCATTGGCAAGTTCCAAAACAGAATATTTACTGCGGTCTGACTCTCCACTGATCCTTGTCCAGACTGATTGTTAATTATACATAAGATGATAGCCTCAATACAATGTATTTTTAAGTCTCTAACCTTGTGCTTTTTCTTCTTCTTGCAGGTAAGTGCCTGCAGTGTCCGTCCTCTCTGGTTGTATTGTCTGGTATGTACCTGTAGAGTCACCTACGTAGCTCTTCGTGTGTGTGCTTTTCCTCTTGGGGTCACGTTCACATTCAGTCATAAGTTCAGATCTTAAGTCACTCACTCACTACCTTGTCTTCCCCCCTCACCGCCAATAATATTCCAATTATATCGCTGTCTGTTTTATCTGTGTATATAAAAATAGGAATAAATATTATGTAAAAGTATAGAAACCCAATCAATCCTTTAATTGCTGGTTTTTTAAAAAATATTATATTTACATATATAATGGGCCTACTTGATTTTTTTTTCTGATGTCGTCGACCTGTGGCAAGGTGTCGCCGTTGTTTCATTGTAACGGCCAATGGAGTTGTTTTCTCTGGCCCCTGCGTGTGTCCGCCGCTTACGTTGTAATAGGTTTCTGCCCCCCGTCTGTATCGTAGGTTTTCTCGGGGAAGCGAAGCTTTTCTCTCTCTCAGATTTCCCCCGGGATCTCCTCGTCTTCGTGGCTTACGTCAGTGCAGTGAGACTTGCCCGCGGCCTTCACAACCTCTTTGCTCCTACGTCACGGCGGGGCGGAAGGTGGCCGTGCATTGCGCACTTGCTGCTGCTGCTGCTGCGCCTCGTCTTTGACAAGGATAACGGTTTTTATTCGTCCTTGCCACTATTTTATTTAGTACCGGCGTTGCCCGGGTATTTTTATTTTGTGTATAAGCCCAGAAAAAAAGTATTTTATTCTACATTAATCCATTAGTCGAGAAGTGACTTAAGTTAACCCTATGCAAAGGGGATGATAATTTCATCAAGACCAACGAAATACACCCGAAACCTAATATTCTATTGAAGAGATGTACTCTACACCTTAAGAGATTAAAATATATTCTGTTTTTCCTGTTGGAATTTTTTTTTCCGGGGTTTCTTTCCTTATTTATTGCGTCGTTTACCATTTTATCAATTTATTTAATTCTATTTGGCTGTTATCCTCGTCCGTCCTTTATTTTTTCTCCTTCTCTTCCACGTTTTTATCAATTTATTTAATTCTATTTGGCTGTTATCCTCGACCGTCCTTTATTTTTCTCCTTCTCTTCCACGCTTTTATCAATTTATTTAATTTAATTCTATTTAGGTGTTACCCTCGTCCGTTCTTTCATTTTCTCCTTCTCTTCCACGTTTTTATCAATTTATTTCATTGCATTTGGCTGTTATCCTCGTCCGTCCTTTATTTTTCTCCTTGACTTCCACGTTTTTATCAATTTATTTCATTGTATTCGGCTGTTATCCTCGTCCGTCCTTTATTCTTCTCCTTCTTTTCCACGTTCCTGTCTCTTTATTCTCACATTCGTTCCTATCTTTCTATTTATTTTAACTTTAATATTTTTCAAGCCTCTCTTACCGTTTAATCTCTTGAAATTTTACGTTCTTTTTTTTTTTAAAAAAAATCCTTTCCGTACTTTTTATGTTTATTTTTATTTTCAGTTTTCTTGTATACCTTTGTCAAGGGATAATTCTGATAATTTTTTTACATCAATTAATTAATAATGGGAAGCCTGAGTCTGAAATACTGTTTCAGAGGTTTTTTTTCCATCCTTATTTCTTGCTTCATTTTTCACTTTATTAATTTATTTAAGTCTATCCGGCTTTTTTCCTCGTCGTCCGTTCTTTTTTTTCTCCTTCTCTTTCCAATGTGTCTTTCTCTTTATTCTCACATTCGTTCTATTTTACAGCAATCTTTCTATTTATTTCGACTTTTTTATTTTTTTAAAACCTGTCGCACCGTTTAATTGCTTTCGATTTTACGTTTTTGTTCCTTTCTGTTCTCTTATGTTTATCTTTCATTTCATTTTTTTCCTTAATACGTTTTTAAAGGGTTAAATCTGGCGATTTTATTTTTACGTCCGTTGGCCCTCAGTTAATTAGTGATGGGAGGCCTGAGACTGTTTTAGAGGTTCTTCTTTCCTTTCCTTATCCCTTGCTTCATTTTATCAATTTATTTAATTCTATCCGGCTCTTTCTTTTTATTCTCCTTCTTTTTATTCTGTATATATTAGTTCCCTTTTACACCTATCTTTCTATTCATTTATTTTTTATTTTTTGAAGCCTATCTTACCGTTCAGTTTTAACTTTTTTAGTTTTTTTTAAAAAAATTCCTTTCCATACTTAATATATTTATCGTTCTTTCCATTTTTCGTTTATACGTTTTTCAAAGTTTAAATCGGGCGACTTTTTAAACGTCTGTTGAACCTCAATTAATTAATAATGGGATGTTTGAGTCTACCCAAAGGCTCGTCTAAATACTGTTTCAGAGTTTCTTTTCTTTTTTCTTTTTTGGCATTAAAATTATTTTTAATCCTTATTTTTTTCTTTTCTAACTACCTTTCATGTTTCTTGAAAAAGCCACACTTTTTCATATTTAGGTCTTATTCAAATTTCTTTTTATTTTATTTTACGCTTTATAAATCTTTTCTTCATGTTGTCTGTCTTTCTTT
Organism: Zhengitettix transpicula; assembly: GCA_037074705.1. Taxonomy (NCBI): domain Eukaryota; kingdom Metazoa; phylum Arthropoda; class Insecta; order Orthoptera; family Tetrigidae; genus Zhengitettix; species Zhengitettix transpicula. The sequence goes on along the minus strand of CM073590.1, from coordinate 249,515,245 downwards.
CAGACTTGGGTCACTTTTCTTTACAACCTGATTTTATTTTATTTTTTAAATTTTCTGTATTGTTCCCTTTTCACCCTGTTTCATTCTTCGTACACTCCCTTCTCTGCATTGGGGTTAAAATATTTGTAATTTTTATTTTTTCCACCGATCAGTGAAATACCCAGGGAAACGATGACGTCACTGTTAAGGGGGATCAGGCATTAATTAAATTCTAACGCTGTTATGTTAGAGGACACACACACACACACACACACACACACTAGAACGTTTCTTCGGCTCAACAGAGGATGATTCAAAGGGTTGTAAAAGTTCATTTCGCAGGTTCCAAAGACGTTAAAGACATATTTTCCAGTGCCTTGACTGACTCGCGTCGTGCAATTTGACTACTTCCGGTTTCACTTTGGTATTTCCATAGATTCACTTTATTATCCCTTATTATTAATATAGTGTCACGTGATGACGTCATCGGTTCAAGATTTTGTATTCCCTCTGGGGTTTTATTTTTTAAAATATAAAAAAAATATTATTTCAGGAGTTGTAGTTCTGAAATTATATATAAATTTTTCTGACTGTTTTTCGCTGATTTATTTTATTCTTACCCCCCCCCCACCACCACCCCCGCCCCCTCGTCCACCCCAAAAAATATTTGGCTGCTGTACCTATTGTAGTGATGTTCCTTAAAGAAAATTCCCCCACTCCACCTGGCGCGCAGTAATTGAGCACGTAGGAATCGCGTCAGGGACCCAGGCCTGGTCCCTGAGGAACGCCACGATTCCTTTTCGCCGGCCTCTCCTTTGAAGCTTCGCGATTCTCCATTTCCTTCCCCCCTTCCCCTCTCCTCTGCTTTTATTTTTTTATTTTACTTTCGCGTAATGTCGTCGTCTACTACCCCGAGTGATCCTGTTTAGTTTGGAGTTTCTGGTCCTCTAAAACAAGGAGAATGGGGGGGGGGAGACAGAGAGAGATACATAGAGATACAGAGCGAGAGACAGAGAGAGAGACACAGAGAGATACAGAGGGATAGACAGAGAGTCTGAGAGAGATACATAGAGATACAGAGCGAGAGACAGAGAGAGACACAGAGAGATACAGAGAGACACAGAGAGATAGACAGAGAGTCTGAGAGAGATACAGAGAGAGACAGAGACAGAGAGAGAGACAGAGAGAGATACAGAGAGAGACAGAGAGATACAGAGAGAGAGACGGAGAGATACAGAGAGAGAGACAGAGACAGAGAGTGATACAGAGAGAGAGACAGAGAGAGAGACAGAGAGAGAGACAGAGAGAGACGGAGAGATAGACAGAGAGATACAGAGAGAGAGACAGAGACAGAGATACAGAGAGAGAGAGAGTCAGGGAAAGTCAGAGAGAGAGAGAGACACAGACAGAGAGAGACAGAGAGTGATACAGAGAGAGAGAGACAGAGAGAGATACAGAGAGAGAGAGACAGAGAGAGATACAGAGAGAGACAGAGACAGAGAGTGATACAGAGAGAGACAGAGAGAGATACAGAGAGAGAGACAGAGAGAGATACAGAGAGATACACACAGAGAGAGAGAGAGACAGAGAGAGAGAGAGATGGAGAGATAGACAGAGAAATATACAGAGAGAGACAGATAAAGAGAGAGAGACAGAAATACAGAGAGAGAAAGAGAGATAGACAAATACACAGAGAGAGACGGAGAGAAGGAGAGAGAGTCCATTTCTAAATTAGTGAAGCGGTGGTCTAGGGGTTAAGGCGTTGGTCTTCTGGCCGGGCGTGTCGGTGTTCGAGTCCCGTCACCGGCAAACAATTTTTTTCCCTTCTTTTTTCATTAATCAGTTCCAGAGAGTTTTATTACAACTGTTAAGGTTACGTCACATGCGATTCAACTGTTTTTTGAGTTGGCTACGTTCCTCGAGCAAGCTTCAATTTAAACTTGTCATTTTCTCGTGGTCTTGATGAAGATTCTCCTGTTATTTCGTTCGAACGTGTCTTCTTCAGCCTGAAATTACTTCGCTGCCAAGTCGCCTCCTCCTCTCTCTATATTTTTTCTCCCCTATTCCCTGTTGATTGGTGAATCCTGGAGCAGTCTTTCCTCCCCCTCCCCCCCTCTTCTGTGGTCGTTCTTCGTCCGCCGGCTCGTAATCGGCGAGAATGTGTCGTCCGTCTGTGTTTCCTTTTCCAGTAGGAGAGGAAATGGAAAATTATGTCGTCGTCGTCGTCGTCGAGATTCCTCCGGACGAATCAGAGAGCCTCCGCTAGGGTGAACGAGGAAGGGGCGTGAGCGCGGCTGGGGGGGGGGGGCAAAGTCCTTACCACTTGAGTTATCAGACAACATGGTCAAACCTCGTGAAGTGACCGGGTCTTTGTGGACCAAGGGTTAACTAGCGGCCCCCGGGCTACGGTTTAAGGATCCTACCCCGCGGCATTCGCCTAAAAGTGATGCGGGGAAAACCCTAGAAAAACCTGCATCAGGTAGATCGGGCATTGGGTACTTGTCCCACGCTCTTCCGATAGCGGGAGAGGAGTTCGCTGTGGGGACGCAGCAATCCCTTCTCCGTGACTCAAGCAGTTTACGAGGCAGCTGGCCGACTGTTCCAATGGGGACAGCGAACAACTCTTACCGTATGCCTCAAGGTCTGTGACCCCGGAACATACACCCCTCAAAGCAGGCTGAGGTGTGCCTCTGCTTGTGGGAACCTTAGTTGAAAATACTAGAGAGAGGAGGAGTCATCCCCAAAGGTAGCCCCTTCGTATCTCTCCTACAAGGTTCTGCCTGCGAGAGGATTCTCTCGAAGGTGATCCTTCTCAGAGAGCTCTGGCGGAGGCTACCTTTGGAGATGCCTTCAGATCTCTCTGGTTTTTTTGAACTAAGGATCCCACATGCCGAGGCATCTCGGCCTGTTCTGAGAGGTGTATGTTCCGGGGTCACAGACCTTGGGGCATACGGTAAGAGTTGTTCGCTATTCCTATTGGAATAGTCGGCCAGCTGCCTCCTAAATCGGTCAAGGCAGGGCGAGGGGAAGCTGCGTCCCCACAGCAAACTCCTCTCCCGCCATCCAGGGAAGGGCGTGGGACAAGTACCCAATGCCCGACCTACCTGATGCAGGTTTTTCTAGGGTTTGTCCTGCATTTCTTTAGGCGAATGCCGGGTAGGATCCTTAAAATATAGCCCGGGGGCCCCTAGTTAACCCTTGGCTACCTTCCTCTACCCTTCCGCATCCCCCGTTTCAAATCCCTTCCTATGCTATTAAAGGGGAGTTGCCACTATGTGGATTACCCTCATGTAGCCTGTTGCCCTTAAAAAAAAGCTTTAGTTCATTACTGGAAAAGGAACTGTTTCCTTTCTTGTGCAGTTCGTCTCGACATACGTCCGTCTCTCTCTCTCTCTCTTGCGCGCTTGACGACACGGTTTCTTGCCACGCAGTGGTTTACCAAAAAATGGGGTGGGGGGAGGCAACCTTACGGGAGGGGGCGGTCGAGAAGAAATATTCCTCCTATGAGAGGTTTAAAACCTAATCCCGCCCCCAGACACGTGTTTGCTTCCATTTTTCGTTCCCATGTGTGGATTTTTTAGTGAAAAATTAGACCGTTCCCGGAACTGTTCCCGTATCCCGTGGTTACACGAGGCAGAAATTTAACATTTATTTAAGTCAGGGGAATCCAAAAGGGAAATGCTTGTTACACGGGGCCGACCGTGCGTTATCTTGCGTGAGAACTTGCAACGTAATAATGCCGCGATATCTTCCTTATCTGCGGCGTCGGTAACCCTCACATTTGTTCCGCTATCTGCAGGGAAGCGCCGTATGTCTTTATTCCGTTCCTCTCGAGGACTGTGATGCGTGCGACAACAACGCAGCGACGGCGACGACGACGCAGCGACGACGAAGAGGTCGGGCAGGTCGACGACTCGCCGCTGGTCGGCTCCGTTACAGGTAACCTCCCATCTCTGTGTGAGTAGGCCTGTGGAGGAGGAGTTTCTGTCAACGTATAGCAGGCCTCACGTACACCTGCGACTGTTCGCGCTGCGTCGTGTCCGCTCACCGTCCCTTGCGCCGCCTTATTTTCTTTTTTTGTTTTCTCGGTTAAGTAACCTCTCGGTTCCATCGGCGAATCTGCTCTCCTTAAAGACACCGTGTTCCAGTCCACTTCTTCAGGAAAATGTGTCCTCGGTCTCCAAAGGCCGTATCACCTAAGCTATTTTTCTTTTAAAGGTGAGTGTTCCCTGGGTCGGGCAAGAGTTGTCTTTATTATTAATTCCATTAGTCTCCTCGGTCTACTAAAGTGGGATACGTCACAATATAAGGTTACAAGAAGAGAATGTTACGATTACAAAGTTCGAACACAACGCCATTGCAATATAAAATCTATTAATTATTATTACCCACTATCTGAGTGTGCCCCCTCGTGGCCCGGGTATTTATTTAAATTAGCACCAGGAGGAGGAATTTAATTCTGCCACTAACCCTCTTTGGTTAACCAGCGTCAGTGTTTCGGAAACAATTACGCCATTTCCACTTTTCCCCTCCTCTGCCCGACCTAAGCCCTCGGCAGCTAACTCCAGATAAACCAGGGGGGGACGACGACGATGACTGACGGTGCTTTAACAGTTCCAAAATTCTCCTACTAAAGGCTAGCTAAATTAATAATAAAGCCTAAGAAATACTCCCGGTACCTTAAAGGAGTAATGAAATACAACCTTCAACACATGCACACAGAGAGACCAAAAATATAGCTGGGACCCTCAGAAATTTATAAATACCCCCTGGTGACCTTCAGAGGGGTCAAAACTACTCCGGGTAACTTTTTCTCAACCACGTCCACCTCCACGACGAGGGACATAAAATATCCTTAGCCACCGTGGCTAATGCCAGAATTAAATTCAGCGACTCCTATAACTGATTTTTTCACTTAACGAGTACCAGAGGGAGTGACGTCACTGATTGGGCAGTTAGTTAAGCAAATTCCTTCTGCAACACGTCACAGATACGTTTTCTTGAAATATAGTTCCATTTACGTGAAACGTTTCAAGGCAACCAGAGAGGTTGATGACGCCACCCACGACTTGTGACAGTTCTTGAGACGAGGTCCGTTGGCTCCACTTCCTGATGAACGATGCAAGTGTGTGGTGCCTCAGAGGAGGAATTGATTCGCCTCTTGGTAAACATTTCATTTAACCAGCGCGAGTGTTTGGAACATTGACGCCGCTTCACGACCAACCTTCAACTACACAAGGACCAAAAATATAGCTGGGACCCTAAGAAAATCAAAAATACCCCGTGGTACCATAAGAGGGTCAAAACTACTCTGGGCAATTTTTCTCACCCACGTCCACCTCCACGACGAGGAACATAAAGTATCCTTAATCACAATGGTTAATGCCAGAATTAAACTCGGCGACTCCTATAACCCCGGAATCGACACCAATCACGGCCTTTTTTCCCCCATTATTTTGCATGCAACCCCCTTCCACTACCACAATCCTTACCGTAATGGTGCTTCCCTCCCATGCCTTTTGCAGTTGAAATGAGACACTTAAAAAATGACGCTATCAAATTCAACGGCTCCGAAAACGTCTTCTTCGACTCTGATGATGGCCGTTTAGGTGTGTTTTTGTATTTTACACCCCCCTCCACCACCACCACCACTCATAGAGGCGGTTGGCGAATGTTAACCCCCTCTGTGTTTCTTCATGGATCGTAAGAAACGTGTGTGTATAAACTTAGGTAGAAATTGGTCCACGAATTTAAGATATTACACGGATATTAGTTTTACCACCTTCCACCCCCCTCCACTGTTAGGGGTTGATCTGCGACTTAACTGCCGTTGTGAACATCTGAATTAAAATCACTGATATCTATAACCATGGATTTGACACCAGTCTCGGGTTGTTTCACGTTATTTTTATTTAACGCCCCTCAACCCTCAACCCTCTTCCCTTATTGGTTCTTTAAGCGGGGGAGGGTGAAATTATACACTAAATACACCTGGATAGAGACTCCGAGAAGTAATTAAGCGACCCTAATATCGGCCGTTTTTAAATATCGCCCCTGTTCACCCCCCCCCCCCTCATTCTTGGGAGTTGCCTAACGCTTCGAAAAGACCGACGGGAAGCTTCACTGCGGGGTTGCGCACAACAACTCACCAATGTTTCATCGCAATAGGATGGATTTGACACTAATCTCGGGTTGTTTCACTCTATCAAACTTAACGACACCGAAAACACTTTATTCGACACTAATAATGGCCGTTTAGTAATGTTTTTAAATTCCACCCCCTCCCCACCCTTAGAGGCGGTAGGTGTGTGTCTTAACCCCCTCGATGTTTGTTCCTGGATCGTAAGTAGCATGTGTATAAAGTTTGATAGAATTTAATATTGTAAATTTCTCATGTAGGGATTTGGAACGCAATGGCTGGAGTTCCTCAAGGGTCTGTAATCGGGGGTCTTTTACTTTTTGTGAACTATTTGCCCCACAAAAAACTCCAAAGGGCTGCAGTCTTGGCTATTCTCGGATGAGTGCTTCATCTACAGATGGATAATGAGCACGTGGATATATGTGTGTATATATATATATATATATATATATATATATATATATATATTAGTGTTACTAGATTATTCGTCTAAAGGAAAATTAATGGCAGGAAAAACAAATATCCGCCGTTAATGGTAGTAGGATTAATGGGTACGCTCCTCTTATGCTGCCGCCGTCGTGCTTGAGGTCCACCGAGGAGGAGGAGGAGGAAGGCGGTATTTGCGCTATTATTTCCTCTTGTAGGTTACTTACTGATTCAGAGTTCTCTCCCTGCACCGTTACGTAACTGTGCGTGGCAAAGTGGAAATAAGAAGAAACTCTCTCCCCCCCCCCCGGGCCTCTTTTCGGGCGAAGACGCAAACAAGTTAATATTTACGACGAGGCTGTCTTAAGAAGTGACACTCAGAGACGGAAAAAAAACAACCTGTCTCGTATTTCATATTCTCAACCGACCCAGTTTTTAAGAAGGAAAATTTCGGGTCACTAACGTTGAGGCTCCTCTGAGCGGCTCAAACCTAACACACGAGGGGACTGGCTGATTACGTCACAAGATTACAGTCGTGATTTTTTTTTTCATTTATCTTTGTTGCACATACACACACATAGGGGATATATATATATATATATATATATATATATATATATTGTAACGCGCGTATATTATTTAACGTTTGCTTTATCATCGGAAATGTTGTTTGCTGTAGTTTGGAGAATTCTTTCGTTCCTCAATTCCAGACGCCGACCTGCCGTGTCTCAGGTAGCCGCACGTGGCTGTTTTAATACCAGGATAGTGAACATCGGCCCATGCCGCTAAGAACAACAAAAGCCCGTGACGCTAAGGCCGCGTCTAGACTTGCCGAGCAACGAGCCGAGCACGAACCGAGCATCCGAGCCGAGCAACGAGCTGAACCTTGCGCGAGTGTCACCGGAGACTCCCGAGCACGAAGCGAGCATTGAGTCGAGCAACGAGCCGAACCTGCGCGAGTGACACCGGAGACTCCCGAGCACGAGCCGAGCACGAGCAAGAAACCAGCCGAGCATCTTGAAGACACGCTTCACATAACAGCGACGCCAACCAAATTCTTAGAAACTAAATATGATATTGAACAATTACGAGACTCATTGCTGCAACTAAACTAAGCTACATGTGGCTCAGAGATACAGCAACAGGAGTGAATTACTAAAATCCACGGGAGTAATTACTGGATGTGTTCAAGCTTTCAGCCTCTTTTACGCCATTTTCCAAGATTCCGAAAACACATACGTGATACTTTTTTTTAAAAAATAAAAAGGGTTCTTTTCAATATCAATGAAAGTTTGTTGAATATTCAATATAAAATTGATATAACAATTAATAATGAAACTAACCTCGTGTAATATTACATGTAAATAGGATGAAAGTCATAAAGTTGCCTCATCAAATGAATTTTTTTTTAAAATCAATAGAATAATTATGGATTTTATGATTTTATAAGAAGTGCAGTGTTTGTTTTCGAATTATGTTTGATGTTACTAACATGGTTCTATTAGCACAGGTGCGGCCTAGGTGAAGATTCTTGCACCCTGACCGATATATATATGGTTGAGAATGGTTTCATAGTGGCTGAAAGCTTGCTCATGAACTGACATAACATCCACTGAAGACTAGATACCACATAACAGGCTGTCCCTCATTATTTGAATAAATTTAAGTGTGAATTCTTGCGACCACTCAATTTCATTTCCCATTTCTATTTAAGTAACGCAACGTAACGTAGCAAAGAATACAAGACAAAGAGTAGAGAATACACTATACTCTTTGATATAATTGAAAGAAATCGGTCCGCGTCCACACCACGACGTCCACGCGCCGAAGTTTCCTTTGATGCTTCGTCAGTAAAACCAACAACAGCCGGAGCCGCCCGGGGCGAGCAACCCTGGTTCGTGTGGCGCATGCGCACTGACTCATGTTCGGCTCGTTGCTCGGTATAGTCTGGACGGGGCTTAAGGGCGGGAAAACGTCCAGCTCCGGGGTAGGAGGATAGATTTTAAAGGACAGTTGCAGTAAAGACGTTGAGGAGGAGAGTTGCAGGGATCCCGAAGTGTGTTCTTATCCCAGTAGGGAAAATGCATACAGTGAATACACCTGCCTATCAACTGGTTGTACGAGGTCATTGCCGAATATTGGAGAACAAACCGAGACGCTCCACCCAGGCTGCAGGATTCAGAAAAAGAAAATCGTCGGTTTTAGGATGTTTGGAAATTTCCACCCCGTACCCCTTGGAGCGGTGGTGGTTGTCGTTACTTACCCACACATTGTTTATGACCGGTTCGCCATGAAGACGTTGTATGAGCTTCTCTGGAGCAGTGTCTTAAGCCGCCGGCCAATCACCATCACTTCGCGCATGCGTCCTCCAAAACGGAGCGACGTCACTCCACAAAAAGCAGACCGATTGAAATCCAAATGGATGTTGAGTTTGGCGTCAGTCCAGAGTCCAGTGCCAACGGGAGCCCTGATCCAATACGTTCGTCCATCACTCGCTCTGGGCCATGTGGAAAAAAGTATCAGGGATGCAAAAATAAATCCTCGATCGGTGTCTGAAGGATTGTTGTCGGATTCGGTCCAAGAATAATTTTTTTTCTCCTCGTTCAGATCCTTAAATTTTAGGATTCACGGCCTACGAATGCTGAGACCTTCGTTTGTTGTGTTCTTTAATCAGTCCTTCGTTTAAACTCTCTCTCTCTCTCTCTCTCTCTCTCTCCATCTCTCTCCATTTCTCTCTCTCTCCATCTCCATCTCTCTCTCTCTCCATCTCTCTCTCCATCTATCTCTCTCCATCTCTCTCTCCATCTCTCTCTCCATCTCTCTCTCCATCTCTCTCTCTCTCCATCTCTCTCTCTCTCCATCTATCTCTCTCCATCTCTCTCTCTCCATCTCTCTCTCCATCTACATCTCTCTCTCCATCTCCATCTTTCTCTCCATCTCTCTCTCTCTCCATCTCTCTCTCTCCATCTCTCTCTCTCCATCTCTCTCTCTCCATCTCTCTCTCCATCTCTCTCTCTCTCCATCTCTCTCTCTCTCCATCTATCTCTCTCCATCTCTCTCTCTCCATCTCTCTCTCCATCTACATCTCTCTCTCCATCTCCATCTTTCTCTCCATCTCTCTCTCTCTCCATCTCTCTCTCTCCATCTCTCTCTCTCTCCATCTCTCTCTCTCCATCTCCATCTCTCTCTCTCCATCTCCCTCTCTCTCCATCTCCATCTTTCTCTCTCTCTCTCTCTCTCTCCATCTCTCTCTCCATCTCCATCTCCATCTTTCTCTCTCTCTCTCTCTCTCTCTCGCTCTCTCTCTCTCTCTCTCTCTATATATATATATATATTTATATAGCGACTGTCCAAATACGTACGGGAAATAATTTTTCCAGTCTGAGGGTTTCACCGTGTAAATGACGTTCCGTTTTAAAATGTGGCCACTGGTTCCTGTGGTGTTTCCTCAATTTATGCGACAGAAGGGCCAACAGAATCCATCCGTTGGATTCAATCCACTCGCCTGATGGACGGACACGCGCTCATAGAATTCTTGTCAATCATGTTGGAGGATCACGTGACCTTACGTCACGGCCCAGGATCATCCATATATCGATAAGTTAAGAGACGGCCTTGAGTCAGAAAAATATGTTTATTAAAAAAAATATTAAAATATAAAATAAAAAATAAATAAAAATATTAAAAAAATTAGTAAAAATATTTTTATTAAGAACAAAAATTAAGTTTATCAACAAAGAAATTAAACATATACGTTTCGTTCTGTTTTACGTATTTCTTAAGGACGAAATTTATGTTTATTAACTAAGAAATTAAATATACCGACGTTTCGTTCCTTTTTTTAAGGTCCTCTAAGGACAAAAATTATGTTTTTATCAACAAAGAAATTAAACATATGCGTTTCGTTCTTTTTTTCGTACCTTTAAGGACGAAATTTATTTTTATTAAACCAAGAAATTAAATATACCGACGTTTCGTTCCTTTTTTTAAGGTCCTCTAAGGACAAAAATTATGTTTTTATTAACAAATAAATTAAAATATACGTTTCGTTATTTTTTAAGGATCTCTAAGGACAAAAATTAGTTTATTATCAAATAAATTAAATATACTGACGTAGCGTCCTTTTTTTTGAGCCTAAGGACGAAATTTATGATGATTAAAAAAACTTTAATATATCTAGGTTTACACTTTTTTTAAGGACCTCTTAGGACGACAATTATGTTTATATTAAAAAATTAAATAAACATTCCGAGGTTTCGTCCTGTTTAGGTCTTCTAAGGACGAAATTTATTTTTATTAAACCAAGAAATTAAATATACCGACGTTGCGTAATTTTTTGGGGGGCATTCCCCAAGGACAATTATGTTTATAACAAAAAAAATAATTAAATACACTGACGCTTATCCGTGTTTAGGTCTCGTAAGGACGAATATTAATTATTAAGAAATCAATTAAATATACTTTCGTTTTGTGGAAACTAAGGACGAAATTAATGATTGTGAAAAAAAAAATTGAATACACTGTGGTTTACTCATTTTTTTAAGGACCTCTTAGGACGACAATTATGTTGATATTATCAAAAAAATTAAATAAATATTCCGCGGTTTCGTCATTTTTAGGACTTTTTCAGGACGAAAAGTTTATTATTGAAACCAAAAAATAAATATACCGACTTTCGTCCTTCTTTTCGGACCCCTAAAAACGACAATTATGTACATTATCTAATAAATACCGACGTTTCGTCCTTTTTTATTGTCTGGATTTTTTTCTGTCTGTCCGTTTTTTTTGGACCTTGTAAGGACGAAAATTATATTTATTATAATGGGAAAATTAAATACAGCGACGTTTCGTCCTTTTTTTATGTTCGATACATGAAGAAATTTATGTTTATCAATAAAAATAATTGAATATATCGAAAATATGTACTTTTTTTAGGACCTCGCAGGACGAAAATGATCTTTATCAAGAAATAAATTCAAATATACCCCAGTTTCGTCTTTGTTTTAGGTCCTCGAAGGACGAAAATTAGTTTGTTTACGAAAACTTAAATACACAGACGTTTCGTCCTTTTTATGGGGTCCTTTTAAGCACGATTCTTATGTTTATTAACAAAAGAATTAATATACCGTCGTCTCTTCCTCTTTTTTTAGTATGAGGGAGGACGAAACGTGTGTTAATCGACAAAAAATTAAATATACCGAAGATGTGTCCGTTTATCAGGACCTCTAAGGACGAAAATTATATTTATTAACAAAGAAATTTCTAATATACCGAAGGTTCGTCCATCGTCCTCGAAGGACGAAAATTGTTAATCCCGCAAATAAATATAACTGGACGAACGTTTCGTCTTGTTTTAGGTCCTCGAAGGACGAAAATTTTTTATCCTCTAATAAATTTAACTGTACAAACGTTTCGTCATGTTTTAGGTCCTCGAAGGACGAAAATTGTTTATCCTCTACTACATTTAACTGGACGAACGTTTCGTCTTGTTTTAGGTCCTCAAAGGACGAAAATTGTTTATCCTCTACTACATTTAACTGGACGAACGTTTCGTCTTGTTTTAGGTCCTCGAAGGACGAAAATTGTTTATCCTCTAATACATTTAACTGGACGAACGTTTCGTCATGTTTTAGGTCCTCGATGGACGAAAATTGTTTATCCTCTAATACATTTAACTGGACGAACGTTTCGTCTTGTTTTAGGTCCTCGAAGGACGAAAATTGTTTATCCTCTAATACATTTAACTGGACGAACGTTTCGTCATGTTTTAGGTCCTTAAAGGACGAAAATTATGTTTGTTTCAATGGAAAATAAAATACACCCACTTTTCGTCCTCGTTTCAGGTCCTGTACGGGAATGAAAAAAAATTATGTTTATTAACAGAAAAAAAATTGAATGTACCGCCGCTTCGTCCTTGATAAGGACCTCTACGGACGAAACGTCGGTATATTCAGGTTTTATTTTGTTGGTTAATAAACCTAATATTCTGACTCAAGTTCCGTTTGTTTATTTATTTATATTTTTCATGATCATCAGTTTTATTTCCGTCGTGACGTCACTCGTGACGTAATCGAGCAATATTTTGAGCTCGTCAGGGGCCGCTGTGGACTATTCCAGAGATTCCTCTTATTCTTTCCTTTTCCCCCCAAGTGTTGACGTTGACACACACACACACTGTGGAGGGGTTCATCAGTCAGTCAATATCGATAGCGTGGTTCCTGTTGATCTTCACACAGAGAGAGACAGAGACAGCCTCTCTCCCTCTCTCTCTCTCATGTGCATGTGTGTGTGTGTGTGTGTGTGCTTCTATAAATACCGCGGGAGCCACACATCAAAGCCATCGGACGCTCAAATTCAATTGACCGAAGACAAAACAACAGGACCGACCGTGAGAGCTGATGGCAGCGGCGACACTTTGGATGGTAAAACCTCGACAACGTTGCGAATAGCAACACGATTTAAATATAGAAGTTTTAATACCGGCAGTAACGGATTTATTGGACACTCAGAGGCGCGCAACTCCAAAGGCTTTATTTCTCTCTCAACATCTTTGCAATTTATTACACTTCACGCACACATCCTTCCCCCGCTCGTGGTCACAACATTTATTTCGACCCGCCCACCCCCCCGCTCCCCCTGTCCCGTCCCCGCCGCAGCGACTGGCGCTGTCATAGCACCCGTGCCTTCAAAAACAAGATGGCTGCTGTCAAAAGCAACACACGTGCTTGTTATTGAATACCTGTGCTTTGTGAGGAAAACGGCCACAAGAGGGTTGAAAACAAGGAAGGTGTCGTGCGCTGGATGCACTCTAAATATATGTGGTGAAAGATGGCGCGCCAACGATCGGGATGGTCCTCGCTAAGAAGCGACCAACGTCTGACCAGAGAGTTAATGAGGTTTATCTCGATAAAATAAAATATTGTTCCTAAGGGATGTAATCATTTATTTCGACCCCCCTTTGTCCCCGCCGCAGTGACTGGCGCTGTCACAGCTAGCACCCATGCCTTCAAAAACAACATGGCTGCTGTCAAAAGCAAAACACGTGCTTGTTATAGAATACCAGTGCTTTGTGAGAAACTATGTAGTGACGAAAACGACCACAAGAGGGTTGAAAAAAAGGAAGGTGTGTGGGAGATGTCGCGCGCTGGATACACTCTGTATACATGTGGTGAAAGATGGCACGCCAACGTTCGGGATAGTCCTCGCTAAGAAGCGCCCATCTACTGACCAGAGAGTTGATGAGGTTTATCTCGATAAGATAAAATATTGTTCCCAAGGGATGTAATAAATTGGAAAACACACACAACGTTTTCGTGTGCCGAAGGAAATTAAACACTACTGTGCATATATATGTACAGAAAATTCTGTCATATTTGGGCTGATATAAGTAAATACCCGGGCCATCGTCGATCCACCGAGCTCGTAATTAAAATAAAAATACCTTCTCCCAGCACGAAAAAAAACCCGATTTTTTTACACAAATGGCGCCCAACGTGGGGAAGCTGAGTACTTTAAAATGTTAATAAATCTTAAGGGGGTTATTCAGACTTAAAAAATAGATTTTTTTCATAAATGGCGCCCAACGTGGGGGATAAGTAATTTAAAATGCTGATGAATCTTAAAGGCGTTATGCAGACTTAAAAAGTCAATTTTTTCCATAATTGGCGCCCAACGTGGGGGCTAAGTAATTTTAAATGCTAATAAATCTTAAGGAGGTTATGCAGACTTATCACAGGCTATATATAGGCAATCTTTTAATTAATTCAACAATTTTTTAATCTTATTTGTATCGTCAGCCTTTCTAAATACATTTATTTTCATTTGTCTGGTATCCATTTCTACATATTCACCTGAGTCTTTGTGTTTTCTCCAAGACTGACCTGACTTTACTCCTAACTGACAGTTGTGTCTCTTTCTGCATGTAATCGATATGTGATAAATCGAAATCGCAATTAATTTTTCAAATAAAATAAAAAATGGACGTGTCAAGTTGGCAGCAATGCATCAGTAGACCTTGTTTTTTTCTTTGTAACTCCGTAACGGGAAGAGACCGCGGGGAAAATAAAACTGTAAAGAATTTTTCAACAGGATTCATACAACAACCTGCGAGGGATGTTCTCTCGCAGGCAGAACCTTGTAGGAGAGATACGAAGGGGCTACCTTTGGGGATGCCTCCTCCTCTCTCCGTTCTTTTAACTAAGGTTCCCACAAGCCGAGGCACTGTTTTGGGAGGTGTATGTTCCGGGGGTCGCAGACCTTGGAGCATACGGTAAAAGTTGTTCGCTGTTCCCATTGGAATAGTCGGCCAGCTGCCTCCTAAACTGGTCGAGACACGGAGAAGGGAATGCTGCGTCCTCACAGCAAACTCTTCTCCCGTCATAGGAAGGGCGTGGGCCAAGTACCCAAGAGCCCGACCTACCTGATGCAGGTTTTTCTAGGGTTTTCCCTGCATCACTTTTAAGCGAATGCCGCGTAGGATCCTTAAACCATAGCCCGGGGGCCCCTAGTTAATCCTTGGCCACCTTCCTCTACCCTTCCACATCCCCCATTTCAAATCCCTTCCTATGCTATAAGAGGGGAGTTGCCACCTTGTGGATTAACAGGATTCCCCCAAAAAATGTACTTTTGTACCCCCCACCCCCGACGGATTACCGTAACTACCTATTTAAAATAATTAGTTAGTCTCCGTATGAAACAAGTCTTCACAGTATAGCCAACCTGAGAGATGTAGAAAAATTAAATGTTCAGAAGAAAACGTGAGAAGGAAGCTGGAGTTTAGGGTTCTGGAGTATCCGGAGTCTTGAATCTGGATGAGGATTGGGAGTTTCAAGATTATTTATGATTGAGGTCTTCCGGCGGAGTTGCTGTTGGTGGGTCTAGGACGTTTGTTGGGAGGGTCCAGAGGAGGTTCTGGTGAAAGTTCGCCGGCTCCAGCCCACGTCATCACCACAGGTGCCTGATGGAGCATCAGGGTTGTGAACCCGGCTGAGTTCTTCCTGATGAGAGACGTGCAGCACCGCAGCGCACCAGCCAGAGGATCACCTTCTTGCTCCTGGTGGTGGTGGTGGTTGACGACGTGAACGTTCCGCTATTTCGTGTTTGGTCCCCGCCATTGAAATCGTTGCGGTCGTGTGATTTACAGCGGGCTTTAATTAACCTTGGTCTGCCGTTGCTTCCCCGCGGCGCTCTTGTCCGTTGTTGTGACTGATTGGACAGAAACCTCCGCAGTCCCTGTTGTGATTAATGTGGGCGGAAAATTGAATTTTTTTCCCCCCTCGTCATCCGCAGCTGTCTCTCTCTCACGTTACCTGAGTGGTTGGATGTAGGTCGCTGGTAAATAAAATATTTGGACGCTGTCTGCGAGGGCTGTTCTCTCGCAGACAGAACCTTGTGGGAGAGACACGAAGGGGCTACCTTTGGGGATGCCTCTTCCTCTCTCTCCGTTTTTGAACTAAGCTTCCCACAAGCCCCGAGGCACCTGTTTTGAGAGGTGTATGTTTCGGGGTCGCAGACCTTGGGCATACGGATAGACTTGTTCGCTATTCCCATTGGAACAGTCGGCCAGTTGCCTCCTAAACTGGTCGAAGCACGGATTAGGGAATGCTGCGTCCCCACAGCGACCCAGCGCCATACCAGGGAAATGCGTGCGACAAGTACTCAATGCCCGACCTACCTGATGCAGGTTTTTCTAGGGTTTCTCCTGCATTACTTCTAGGCGAATGCCGGGTAGGATCCTTAAACTATATCCCAGGGCCCCTAGTTATCCTTCTAAAACCTTTATTCCTTGACAAATTACTTTACCGGCGGCCATTTTGGAGATATCAGCAGTTGAATGACGACAAACTGCAGTCTCCACGAGAATGACGTCACTATGTCGTAACTTTGACGAAGAATTTCTACCACTTCCTCCGACCGTATTTCGTCCTCGAGGCCACCATTTCACGCAGAATTTTATCCTCTACAATTCATCACTGAACATTATTTTCGATAGAACGCTCCATGCTTCTGCTATCAGCGAAAAACTGAAAAGAGGCTCAAAACTTCGTGGGTTTCAGGCCACAGAAAATTATCCCGAGGCCTTTCAGAACCGAAAACTTTTTTTTAAAAAAAAAATAAATTGCTACTGGGCTGTTGGGGTGGACGAACTGAAATATTTTTGTTATTTATATAAATCAGAAGTCAAATACCACCCGCAACAACGTTTCCGCAGCCCTTGTTGCTACCGTCAGGTTATTAAAATAACGTAAGATGCGTGACAACGACGCCGCCGCCGAACAAACCAGGTGAGGAGCACTGAAGGTTAATGTGAATCCTGGTTGACCGCGAGGTCTGTTTACAGCCCTGTGCTTACCCGCCCCCGCACGCTGAGGAGCGAAGCTCTTGTGGTATTTACTTGTTCTTAAAGCGGCTTACCGTCTTATCCACCACAACCAGGAAGACCCACGAGTGCGGCCACGTGTCGGGGGGGAAAAAAAGAAGGACAATATCGCAATCAATGTCGGTCGCTTCCAGGAACTGATTTTTTTCCGCTAACGAGTACCAGAGGGAGTGACGTCACTGATTGGGCAGTTAGTTTAGCAAATTCCTTCTGCAACACGTCACGATGAGGCGTTCTTGAAATATAGCTCCATTTACGTGAAACGTTTCAAGGCAACCACAGAGGTTGATGACGCCACCACACGACTTGTCACAGTTCTGCAGACAAGGTCCGTTGGCTCCACTTCGTGATGAACCATGCAAGTGTGTGGTGCCTCAGAGGAGGAATTGATTCGCACCTCTTGGTATAAACATTTCATTTAACCAGCGCGAGTGTTTGGAAGATTGACACCGCTTCATGTTCCCCCCTCTGCCCGACCTAAGCCCTTGGCAGCTGACTTCAGATCAGCCAGGATGACGCCTGACGGGGCCTTTAACGACTCGGGGAATTCTCCAACTACGTAAAATAAGGGGGGAGGGTCTAAAAATCACACCGAGTTAAAACTGTGAAAATAACTCGATGACTTCATAAAATCTGAAAAATACTCCTGGTACCTTAAAGGAGTAACAAAATACCAACCTTTAACTACACAAGGACCAAAAATATATCTGGGACCCTAAGAAAATCAAAAAATAGCGTACTGGTACCTTAAGAGGGTCAAAACTACTCGGGGTAATTTTTCTCACCCACGTCCACCTCCACGACGGGGAACATAAAATATCCTTAACCACCGTGGTTAATGCGAGGATTAAACTCGGCGACTCCTATAACTCCGGAATCGACACCAATGTCGGCCTTTCTTCCCATTATTTTTTATGCGACCCCCTACCTCCACCACCCTTACCGTAACGGTGCCTCCCTCCCTCGTCTTTTTGGAGTTTAAATTCGACACTTAAAAATTCTAGAATGTCACTATCAAATTCAACGACTCCGAAAACGTTTTATTCGACTCTGATGATGGCCGTTTAGGTGTTTTTATTTTATTTTACACCCCTCTCCACCACCACCACCATCCATAGAGGCGGTTGGCGTGTCTCAACCTCTCAGTGTTTGTTCATGGATCGTAAGAAACGTGTGTGTGTATAAACGTAGGTATAAATTGGTTTACGAATTTAAGATTGTACACGGATATTAGTTTCGCACCGCCTTCCACCCCCCTCCCAGCCTCCCCACCACTGCTAGGGCTGATATACGACTTAGCTGACGTTGTGAACATCTGAATTAAAATCACTGATATCTATAACCATGGATTTGACACCAATCTCGGGTTGTTTCACGTTATTTTTATGTAACGCCCCTCCATTCTCTTCCCTGATTGGTGCTGTGGATGGTATTCACCATCCTCAAAGCGTCCTCTGTCCATAATTCCGGACAATAGAACCCATCCCTTTGTTCTGCTAACGGAACTTGCCTTCAGGTCAACTCCGTCCCTAGTCTATCCCGGACCTGCGGATCGCACGGATCCCTAGTCCTTCCTGGTCCAGCGATTGAAAGCAGAAGTGCTGAATAAAACGTTAACTTCTAGTTGTGTGTCTTGAGTTCTAACCTGCCGTACCACATGGCCGAACTTCCAACACGTGTATGATGGATATAGTATCCCACAGTGCTTTAGGGAGGGGGGGGAGGGGTCGTGAAATTATACACTAAAAACATCTGGATGGAAACTGTGAATCACAGAGACTGTGAGAAGTAATTAAGCGACGCTAATATCGGCCGTTTTTAATTATCACCCCTGTTCACCTACCCCCCCCCCCTCCGCATTTTTCGGAGTTGCCTAACGCTTCGAAAGGCCGACGGGAACCTTCACTGCGGGGGTGCGCACAACAAATCACCATTGATTCATCGCTGTAGGGTGAATGGTTTAGGAGAGCGTAGGGGGACACACTGGCAATATTGTAGTATTTAACAATAATTTAGGCCTCCAATGAAAATGCAAAAATGTCAATTTTTTACCAAGAAAGCCCCACGTTGGGCGCCAACACACTCCTCTCCATAGTGCTCCCAGTAACTCTGAATGTTAAATTCTCGTGACCACCAACATCAACACATTCCCTCCATTGTGCTCCCAGTAACAGTAACTCTCTCTCTCTCTCTCTCTCTCTCTCTCTCTCTCTCTCTCTCTCTCTCTCTCTACATACATAAATAAAACTACCAATTTAAAATAACAATTATTATTTATTAAGACACAATTTACAATTACACAAATCTGATGAAATTTTATAAAATCAAAACAATTTTATTTATCTTGAATACATTTGATAATTCAGCCTCTGTACCCTCAGGGTCTTTCCTGGGTTGACAAGGAAACGGAACACAAATTTTACAATTAAACAAATACAGTTAAAATAAATGAAAAACGAAATGATTTAAGTGATTGAAACGAATGAAACGAAATCTGACTTTTTACCCTTATTTAACAATTCACAATTATGAATTCAGAAAAATAAAATTAGAATCTCTCTGGTCCATGAAATTTGGATCTCTCGCATACCAGCACACACTCACTTCATACAGGCGTAAAGAGCACCAGGTTGTTCTCACACTCTGCTTTCACAGCCACCTCCTCTTCATGACGTCACCCTCACGACGAATTCAACCAACTCTGCTGGCAGACAGACCTCCACGATGAAACTCCCACCGGCTGTTGATGACTGATGTCCACCTGATTACTCTCGGCCCCCCTAGCTTGGCCTAGCATCCGAGGATCTCTCCTGAATGCAAACTCCCAACTGTTAATAACATAGTTTCGGTCACTTTACCTTGGCCCTGTGGACCTGCACCACCGCTCTCTCCCTCCTGACACGTCCATCTCCTCTCCAACTCCTGTCTAACTGTCCTCTTATCTGCTCTCTTATTTATATCCCGGCTCCAGAATATTCCCTTGTTTTCACAGTTGTTTTGAAATTCCATGTTGGCCAAACAACACCAGCTGTTGCCTTTCTCCCGCTCCGAGAGCCACTCAATCAATTACAATAAGCATCTCCTTTCAATATAATTGCGTCGTTCATCTGTTATCATGCCTTTGAGGGTTCCGTCGGTCACAACCATTTAGCCACTAAGAGCCGCAAAAATGCCCAATTATCGTCCTCCCCTTCTCTAAGAGCCGCTTATCCATCATTTTATCATTATCTTTTATATGTACCAACCACTCAAGAATCCCCAGTCTCAATGGGTAAACAAATCTGATAAAATAAGAACAAAATTCATGTTCTTCTTAGCTGGTTATTACAATATATATATATATATATATATATATATATATATATATATATATGAATATATTGTAGTAATTAAAAGGAAATAATTAGCATGTATATATATATATATATATATCATCGCAATAGATTGATTACTACAATATATATATATATATATATATATATAGATAGATAGATAGATAGATAGAGAGAGAGAGAGAGACAGAGAGAGACAGAGAGAGAGACAGAAAGAGAGAGAGAGAGGGAGAGTGAGAGAGTGAGTTTATACTCATAAGACACGATTGTAATTCTAAACTACAGATTATATTAAAATAGTCATTAAGCAAGACAATGGAAAATATTTAAAAGAAATATATATGTTGATATCTGGCCGTTGATGCAGCACGCGTCTAAGAAGACGAGGAAAATCGACCATCTTAAGTAATTCAACATTCGATATTTCAATGTTTCTATCTGTAGTTGGTGAATCAGCCACGGGGCTGCGCTACCAGTTGTGCATTAATAAATCCATACACACACACACACATAATTACAGGATGTGATGAGCTCAACCTCACACAGGGGTGTGGGGGGGGGATGGGGGGTGGAACAATATTCGCCCCTCGAGGCCACTGGAACGTGTTTTTTTTTAAAAAAAATATATATATATAACTCTGTCGTCTGTGATTAAATTGTAACTGTCGGTCGGAATCAAGTTCCGTTGATTAGAAAGGAAAATAAAAGGGGGGTTGGAACGTGACTGTTTACTCGCCTGGTCCTTTCCGTATTTACCCTCGCGATGGAGCGGCTGTGGTAGTGAAGCTGCGTTCAACTTCCGGAGAGGCGGAATCCGCTCCTTAAGAGTCAATATTGAAGTTTAATCTTCCCTCCCTCCCTCTTTCTTCCCCCCTGCCTCCTACCCCCCGCCACGCCAACGCCCCTCGGGGGAGGAGGGAAAATCCAAGAAAATTCGTTTCCTTCTCCAATCTACCCTCCAAACATTTAAATTCGGTCTCTCGAGGTCGTCTTCGTGTGTCCCTACAGGGGGGGCGGAGGGGTGGGGAGGGGGAAGAATCGTTTATTTTTATTTCTTGGAGTGGACCTTTTTTCTCTCTCTCTCTCATTTTAATTGGGAATTTAACTTGTGAATACACGAGTGACGCAGCACCTCGGCCTGTTCTGAGAGGTGTATGTTCCGGGGAGTCACAGACCTTGGGGCATACGGTAAGAGTTGTTAGCTGTTCCCATTGGAACATTCGGCCAGCTGCCTCCTAAACTTGTCGAAGCACGGAGAAGAGGAATGCTGCGTCCCCACAGCTAACTCCTCCCCCGCCATCCAGGGATGGGCGTGGGACAAGTACCCAATGCCCGACGTACCTGATGCAGGTTTTTCTAGGGTTTGTCAAGCATTACTTTTAGGCGAATTGCCGGGGGGACCCTAGTTAACCCTTGGGTACCTTCCTCTACCCTTCCGCATCCCCCCTTTCAAATCCCGTCCTATGCTATTAAAGGGGGATGCGGAAGGGTAGAGGAAGGTAGCCAAGGGTTAACTAGGGGGGCCGGGGCTATGGTTTAAGAATCCTACCCCGCGGCAATTCGCCTCAAAGTGATGCAGGACAAACCATAGAAAAACCTGCATCAGGTAGATCGGGCATTGGGGTACTTGTCCCACGCCCTTCGCTGGATGGCGGGAGAGAGGAGTTTCCTGTGGGGGTCGCAGCTTTCCCCCCCTTTCTCCGTGCCTCGACCAGTTTAGGAGGCAACTGGGCCGACTGTTGCAATGGGAACAGAGGACAACTCTCACCGCGTGCCCCAAACGTCTGCGATCCTCCCTGGCACATACACCTTATCAAAACAGGCCTCGGCTTGTGGGGAACCTTACCATCAAAAAACGGAGAGAGGAGAAGGCATCCCCAAAAGTAGCCTTCTCCGTCCCCTCCAGAAAGTTTCTCCTGTTGTATACTGTACAAAAAATGGCCTGAAGGTGTAAGAGGAATTAAAGATTGTTAAATCCCTTTTGTAAGGAATAAACCTTCTCACAGCCTGAAGGGTAGTGGAATGGGAAGGAGCGACGAACCAAATCTAAGGATCGTGCGTTGGAGGATCAACAAAAACAAAAACACTGAAAAGATAAAAGCACGGCGATTTACAAGGAGCGAGACGACAGGTTGAGGAGGAGGAGGCTAAGGATCACAAAAGCACCTGCGACGCCGGTTAAGACGATTAAGGAGGAGAATACACGGGAGGGTTACCGAACGAAGCCTTTGACGTCGTGCGTCATGTAATTGATTTGAATGACAGAAACACGCACGGCTTTACGTAAACGTCAGATGACGTCACGGGGGCGTGATCGACTGGTGTTTACCTCATCCGGTAGGTTTTACGTGCACGAGGACGTGTGACGCGAATTACACCAAATACCAGAGGACTCGGATCCCCTTACATGTTGTTTATCTCTTACCTAATAAATATAATAGACTCTGTGAGTGTCTGTGTACACGAGTCCCTTTCGAACCGGAAACAAACGCTGTGGGGGTAAGACGCGGGGGAATGGCTGGAGTGGAAATTTTAAAACGTGCTCAAACAGCGGATAAATATTTTTAGAGGTCAAATACATTGACAGTGTTTCTATCGATGTGTTTTTTTTTTTGTGTGTGATTAATTTCAACCCCTTACAGGATCCTGTGGGAGGGGGAGGGGAGGAATGGAGTGGCACATAACATAAAATAACAGCAAATACAATCAAGATTGGAGTCAAATCGGGTGTTGTAGCTGTCGCTGAGTTTAATTTAACCACCAAGGGCGGGATTGGCTGGGGGGGGGGGTGGAAAATTTTTAACATGCAAATCACGGCCGATATTTGCGTCGAATAAATTTTTTCAGGGGTAATTAGATTTTTAGTATTTCTACCGATGTTGTTTGTCTATAATTTCAGAATGGGAGGGGACCTCGCTTAGGGTTGTGGGGGTTGTAGAGGCGTTACAAGGAAATAACGCTTAAACGATCCAGATCGGGGTCGAATCCGAGGGCTATGGATGTCACTGAGTTTAATTACGACATTCAACTTGCTGTTTAACTCCCCCTTGTCCGAGGGGGGTGAACATTTTCAAAAATATTAAACGGACCGATATCAGCGTCGAATAAATGTTGTACAAGGGGGATTAATGACATTAATAATATTTCTCTACAATTTATCTGTGTATAATTTCAACCCCGTTTCGGCTTGGGAGAGGGAACAACGTTAAGGGTGGGGGTGGAATTGATTTACATAAATATAAAACGCAAAAAAACCGCGATTGGAATCGAACTCGAGGTCATCGATGTCATTCAACTTGGCCGTTTAGGTGTTCTTCTACCCCTATGAGAGAAGGGGGGTTGGAATGGGAAAACTGTGTGTATTTTCGGCATTCGTGGATCAAATTTGACAAAATTGGGTACACGTTTTCCTTGCCAACCGGAGACAAACAGCGGGGGGGGGGATAAGACACGTCTACAACCCCCCGCCCCCGCCACAGGGGGTTGGGGGGGAGTTGGAATTTTTCATCGTTGCTAAAACCACCAAATATTTTTCTTTTGCGACGGAAAAATAATTTTTCGGGCCAGCGAGATTGATGGTGTTTCTACCGATGTTTCGTTGGTACAATTTCAACCCCTTTCTCCATGGGAGGGGAGCACCTTATAGGGCTGTGTGTGTGTGTGTGTGTGGAGGGGGGGGGGGGTGCGTTCAATAAAAATAACGCGGCAACAAGTGACACTGGAGTCAAATCCTGGGTTATGGATGTCGCTGAGTTTAATTGTGACGACGCCGGGGCAAGCCAGATCGTGATAATTGTAAACGAGGGTTGTTCACGGTTTGTTAAACTAGCCAAAGAGTATCGTTGTTGTATTTATTTTTAATGTATTTCGTATACGATTCATGTGTGTGTGTGTGTTGCCTCTGCTAACGATTGTTTTCTTTTTATTCGCAGGTAAGTGGCGCGATGACCGCGTGCCGGCCTTCCACATATTCCTATTGCGCTGGTAATTGCTTTTAATTTAATTATCGTTAACATGTAAATTATTTACTTGTAAATATATTTAACTTAACTGGAGTATAGAAAGATAAAAGTATTTAAGAATACAATAATGTAATGAACACTAATATCACTTTGAACGATCTTAACATAGAAAGAGTGGACAGTACTTAGAGGAGTGACAACAACAACTGCATGCTAGTTAATCTCAGGATAAACCAAGGCAACAAAAGCTGTTATAGCTTTTAAAAAAGGGTTCATGATGTCCCAAAAAAGATAAAAATACAGGCTAAAATAAAATAATAAAACCCTGTAGTCCTGTATTGGGGAGGGGGGGGGGTGAGAGAGTTGGACACTAACCAAGGCCGACGATGAAAAATTTAACAATATTTGAAAGAGGACGATCCTGAGGATAATGTATGGTCCAAGCTTGTGTCGATGGAGAATATGGAGAATAAAAATACAACGACGTGTTATACAGACTAACATATGTAGGCTGAAATGGTTAAGGACACGTGATAAAGGATGGACGATATTAACCTTCTCAAAGGTAGAAGGAAAGGAAGGTGCAAGTTAAGGAGCCTTGAAGGACAAACAAACATTAAAAGTCAACGCAGAACCGAGCTGTGGCTTGCTGTGTATTACGGCCATAAACGTTTGCGCCGAGGTGACGGGGCGTCGCGAGTAAGACAAAGGCGGCTGCCCTCAGGGGTATTGATTGACCCGACCAACATCCTCGTAGTTCAACCCCCCTATATTTTTAATTTTCTCATAAAATCGCCCTGAGATTAACCCGTTTAACGTATAACGTTGGCGACAGCAGCGCCGCCGCCGCCGGCCTTTACAGTTACACCGCCAAGGACAACTTTTGTCGTAGCGTTGTAATAATCTCTGGTCTTCTCCCGACATGAAGTCTGATAGTTGAAGGAGGATTCGTGACAGTGCGGCCGTGGTGGTAAGAGGAGGTTACTATTAGAACTCGTGTCGTCGTTCGTCAATTTTTAATTTTTTTTCTCTCTGTCTAAAAAAATCGTTGCAGAGGATTGGCACTACCTTTTTCCTTTTAATATTTGTGTATGAGCGCGTGCGTGCGTGTGTGTTTGTTTTTGTTTTTATTGGTGTGTATTCAGAGATCAGCCTTGTGTTTGTTCTTCCAGCATCCAGATGTCTTTTTTAATCTAACGTCGTCGTCGTAATCTTCTGGTGGGGGGGGGGGGGGCGGGGGGAGTCGCCCATCTGTGTTTACACAGTGTTTGTGTTCTCTGCTACTAACTTCGGCCCCGTCTTTCCTCTCTCTCTCTGTGTGTGTATATATATATATGTATATATTTTATTTGTCATCGACAGGAAAATGTTCGGGCTTTATTAATCTCTTCTCCGGTGAGTCACGTTCCTCCCTCCTATAAATATATTCGGGCGCAGACGTTTCGTAAAATTAGCTACACGTAACTGTGTAAAATAGCAAACTCCTCTCCCGCTATCGGAAGGGCGTGGGACAAGTACCCAATGCCCGACCTACCCGATGCAGGTTTTCCTAGGGTTTTCCCTGCATTTCTTTAGGCGAATGCCGGGTAGGATCCTTAAACTATAGCCCGGGGGCCCCTAGTTAACCCTTGGCTACCTTCCTCTACCCTTCCGCATCCCCCCTTTCAAATCCCTTCCTATGCTATTAAAGGGGAGTTGCCCAATGTGGATCACCCTCATGTAGCCTGTTACCCTGAAAAAAAAACAATTGACGATGATGTTGTCCGCGAGGGCTATTCTCTCGCAGGCAGAACCTTGTAGGAGAGACAGGAAGGGGCTACCTTTGGGGATGCCTCCTCCTCTCTCCGTTTTTTAACTAAGGCTCCCACAAGCCGAGGCACCTCGGCCTGTTTTGAGTGGTGTATGTTCCCGGGAGTCATAGACCTTAGGGCATACGGTAAGAGTTGTCCTCTGCTCCCATTGAAACAGTCGGCCAGCTGCCTCATAAACTTGCCGAAGCATGGTGAAGGGAATGCTGCCTCCCCACAGCAAACTCTTCTCGCGCTATCCAGGGAAGGGCGTGGGACAAGTACACAGTGCTCGACCTACGTGATGCAGGTTTTTCTAGGGTTTTCCCTACATTATTTTTAGGCGAATGCCGGGTAGGATCCTTAAACCATAGCTCGGGGGCCCCTAGTTAACCCTTGGCTACCTTCCTCTACCCTTCCGCATCCCCCCTTTCCCCCTTGTCACCACCATTCTTCAGGTGTCTAAAAAGGTCCTTTCGGGTTTTCTCAACTGACGAATGTGCAGTTGTGTCACTCTAGGCTCTGCTCAGTACCTGAATAAAGGGGACAAGGTGTCTAAGAAGAGCCTTATGGGTTTTGTCAACTAACGAGTGTGCAGTTGTGTCCCTCTAGGCTCTGCTCAGTACCTGAATAAAGGGGACAAGGTGTCTAAGAAGAGCCTTATGGGTTTTGTCAACTAACGAGTGTGCAGTTGTGTCCCTCTAGGCTCTCGTCAGTACCTGAAGAAAGGGAACAAGGATCCCAGAAACGTTTGTCTGGATTCCAATCAGAAGTAAATTCTGAGGAGACGCAGCGCTGGTCCACTCTGGTCCTCATCCTGTTTGTCTTCTCTCAACCATTCCGAAGAAACACGATAAATTTTTAGTAGATTGCAAAAAAAAACGTTTCTTAAAAAATAAAATTTAGATTAGAGCTTTCCGATTAGTTGCTCGCCGCGGTAGTAAAATGAGGGAGGGACTTGTCGTGCGGCCATTTTCGCAATTTGCCTCGGGCCACGGTCTGAACCCTCCTCAAGGTCATTGCAATGGATAAGAGAATCAGAATGAATGTTTTACGTGTACGTGCACCACGTCTGTTCCCCCTCCCTCGCAGTGTTTGTGTGTGTGTGTGTGTGTGTGTGTGTGTGTGTCCGCCTCGCCCCAGAGTCCTTTGCGATCATCCCCCGCCACCAGTTTCTGCCTCAGTTCCGTCCACTCACTGACCGTGCGTAAGTTAATCTAATCTTCCTCCCCTCTGGGTGTGGGGGAGGGGGAAGCGATTTCCAGTGGGTTAATGAGAAGCACGGATGGAGAGAGAGAGAGAGAGAGAGAGAGAGAGAGGGAAGGAAATGAGGGAGTATAATTTAGTGGCCCGGCCGATGTAAATCACGCGCTGTTTCTTTCTCTGCACGAACACACAAGTGCCCGCGGCGGGTCACAGAGATAAGGGTGCAATAATATATATATATATATATATATATATATATATATATATATGTATATATTGTAATGATTAGACTTTATTACCATATATAAAAAATACCTTATTACATAAAAATAATTGTTTGGACGCCAGCAGCAATATATATACATGTAGTCTGTAAATAATTAACAATAATTAGCTCTGCCTTGGTTAATGAAATCCTCCTTCTCTACAAGGTAATGTGGGCGGCTCCGTAGCTATTCACAAACAGAGCTTAGTTCCGTACTGTGTCAGAAGGCACTTTACATTAATGGTGGTGACCCTTACTTTACGATACCTCGGCCGTAATATTACGCTGACAATACAATATTGAAAAATCTTTTTTTTAAAAAAACCTCCTTGGTGTTTACTACAATATATATATATATATATATATTGTAGTGAATAACATCGGTAAGTGGCCGCCATTTGTCCGCGGGCCTGAGAGGGAATTAATTAAAAGTGCACGTGTGCCGGAGAGGCCCCATGAAGCCGAAGGTTTTTTAGGGGGGGAGTGGAGTAAGGGTATATACTCCGCACCCGGGAGATTGACCAGAGGACTGAAAGTGGAGTGAGAGAGGCGAGAGGGTGCAAAATTTGGCGAGCTGTAACGAACAAAAGGTTTTGGAGTGTGGACGTCCATCGCGGGGAGGCCGAAGAAGGAGATCGTGGGCTGCTACCAGACCAGTGATCCACTGCTGATGCTACGAGTTAAAGTAAGGGTCACCACCATTAATGTAAAGTGCCTTCAGACACAGTACGGAACTAAGCTCTGTTTGTCAATTTTGGACCTTGTACCTTGTAGAGAAGGAGGAGATAATTAACGAAGCCGGAGATAATTATTGTTAATTTTTGCAGACAATATATATATATGTATAGCTGCTGGCCCCAATCAATTATTTAAGGTATTTTTATATAATAAAGTTTTTTATATATGGTAATAAAGTCTAATCATTACAATATATATATATATATATATATAAAGTTATTAATGACGGCAGAATGTAACATATCAACGGGAGTGTCCGTTGATGAAGGCTTAATTTTGTGTTCTTGTTGTTATTCTTGGTGATATATATTTCTGTGTGTGTGTGTGTGTGTGTTGTTGAGATCTTAACAATTGAGGCGAGCAAAATTTATTGTCGTCGCCTTGAAAGGAGCAGTTCCCCACCTGTGGTTAAGGGGAGGGGGGTGTAGAAGCGGACGGTCTATAAAATTGTACTGCAAGCCACACCACGTGTTGAATAGTTGAGTCCACGCCTTCTGAGGAATCTTTGTTTCATGTTCGTTAAATAAACTATTGAAAATGTATCCAAGTTTGGTTATTCACTTGTTAACCTGGCGCTCAAAGGAATATGCTACAGTATTTATGTATTTAATCTACAGACGGGCAGTTCTGACTCGGTGCTAGATGCATGAGACTACAATATACTTAGAAATTAAATTAAGGAAGTTACAATGAAGGAGGGAATTAGAGTAAATGAATATAACTATTTGAAAGTATAACCTAGGTTTAGGGGCATTACGTCAGCTATAAATACATGCATATAGAATTATATTAATTAAAGGTTAATTTCAGAAAAAAGTTGTAGAAAAAATTATTATTGTGCTGGTCCGAAAAGGAGAACAGTGGAAAGATATCTCAAAACAGAGATTAAATAACTAAGGAGACAAGCATTTTACTTTCTTTTTTTCCGGGTGTAGACAGGCTATGTATAGGGTAATCCACATGGTGGCAACTCCCCTCTTACAGAATAGGAAAGGGATTTGAAAGGGGGGATGCGGAAGGGTAGAGGAAGTTAGCCAAGGATTAACTGGGGGGTCCCCGGGCTATGATTTAAGGATCCTACCACGGCAATTCGCCTAAAAGTAATGCAGGGAAAACCCTAGAAAAACCTGCATCAGGTAGGTCGGCCATTGGGTTCTTGTCCCACACGCCCTTCCCTGGATGGCGGGAGAGTGGGTTTGCTGTGGGGACGCAGCATTACCCTCACCCGTGCCTTGACCAGTTTAGGAGGCAGCTGGCCGACTATTCCAATAGGAGCAGAGGACAACTCTTATCGTATGCCCCAAGGTTTGTGATCCCGGAACATGCAACCTCTGAGAACAGGCCTCGGCTTGTGGGAACCTTAGTTCAAAAAACCTAACCTTAGAACGGTGATATATGTAAAAATAATACGATAAGACTCCTGCCTGCTTCGTCTACTACGTTGTATACTATCGCTGGTTTTTCTATTACATATATATATTGTGAAGGGTTCCTCCATATATTCTTTTTTTCTGAGAGTAGAAAGCATTCCCTATGACGGTTGTGTAGTTGTCGAAATGCGGCGATAACGTTTCGACCGTCCACGGCTCTATATATTAAAATACTTATTCTACCTGAAGGAGGACCACGAAATTGTGGACGAAACGTTTTATTGAAAAGAATATTTTTTTTTCTTTTTGGTTTCATAAATTTTTCCGGCTTATTGTCTGCTCGTCTTATTTCATCTTATGAATAAAATAGACTGTATGTGTGTATGTGTGTGTGTGTATGTTCCTTATACAAACCTACACCCTTAGAGCAAAATTCACCTAATTTCAAACACATGTTCTTTGCGACAGGGAAACAAACACTGTTGGGGGGGAGGGGGCTTGAGACACGTCTACCACCACCACCAACCCTCGAGGAGCAGCGTTGGGCTTGGGTGAAATTTTCAAAAATCCAAAACAACGGCCTGTATTTGATTCGGATAATAATTTTTTTGGGGGGGGAGGAGGGGTTCAGAGAGATTGATAGTGTTCCTACCGATTTTGTCTTAATAATTTTAACCCCTTATAGCATGGGAATAAGCGATAAGGGAGTTGTGGGGATTTACAAGAAAATAACGCGTATACAACCGAGATTGGAGTCAAATCCAGGGTTATGGATGTCGCTGAGTTTACATTAAACTTGTCATTTAACCCCCCAGGGGCGGGGGGGAGGGGTTGGATATTTTGAAACATGCAAACACGGCCGATATTTCCGTTGAATAAATATTTTTCAGGTTGAATTAGATTTATAGTATTTCTACCGATGTTGTTTCAACTCCTTTTGGCAAAGGGAGAGAAGCACGCTCAGGGGGTGAGGGTCCAGATTCGTCATAAAGAAGTAACGCAGTAGCAACTGTAAACGGAGTGTAATTGGTGAGGGGGAGGGAGTGTTACGGATATATGACAACCCGGACAACGCCTGGCCACCCAGGCTAGTTTAATTATAAACGATTAATTCTCTGATTTTATGTAAATGGTAAATGATAATCACTGTCAAGGTACACTGCTTGATCCTCCTCCACCTCCAGCGTTTGGCCTGCCTGTTCTTCCACTTCTCGCTTGAGACATCATCCCCCTAATTCGTCTCTGTCGGTACGTTCAAGTTCAATTTGCGTGAAGCCTCCTCGGCTTTCTTCCCTGTAACTGTGGTTTACACACGAAGCCGTCTTGCCGTGAAGTCGCCCTTCGTCGTTGTGGAGGCGGATTGGGATGGGAAGAAAAGGGGAGGTGGGGTGGGGGCGGGGCGGAGGCCAATGTCAACATTTTAAGCCCTTGCTGCTGAAGGAGAATCGATAAACGTCGCCTTGGAAAACGTTCCTTTCAAAACGAGAGAAGTAGAAGAAGAAGAAAAAAGGGACTGACGAAAGGATGCAAGGACGAGGCAAAGTAAATAAAGCAAGACCAGGGTGAGGGGTGGGGGGTGTAAGAGATGTAGTAGTAACTGACTGCTGAAGAAGAAACCTCCAGTTACATTGAATTTTTTTCTTTTTCATCTCGTCTCCTGTGTCCTACTTTGCTCCCGCGCGCGCGGAGACGAGACTAGCGGAGGAGGAGGGGATGCAGGGGGTTGGGGGGTTGGAGAAAGAGATTCGTGTGAGTGTGTCTGTACTTGTTGTACCTCGAGTTAATTAAAACGAGTAAACAGAAGAGAAGAAGACCTGGAAACAATCTCCGGTTCCGAGTAATGCAATTTAAGAACGCGAGACTCGAGCAGGTGGGGGTAGGGGGGGTTGGTGGGGGTGGTGGTGGGGGTTGAAGAGAATTTGCAATCTTCAGGCCGAGTGTTGGAAGCGTACGGACGGAGTACCAGGACTGTAAATAATATTTTTATTTTCTATCTATACGTCACTACGATGTCACGTGTCTGTGACGTCACGTCACGCCATGTCACGTTTGTCGGTCTGTATTCTGTCTTAAACGTTATGGCAAGCGCTTGAGGATCCCTAGTCATTTTTTTTTCCCCAAGAGTACGAAGAATTATTTTACTTAATTACCTGGGCTGCCGGGGGTTGTCATAATTAAGACTCAGTGACGTCCATAACCCAGGATTTGACTCCAATCTCGGTTATTTGTGTTTTATTTTTATGTAACGACCTTCCACCGAATCGTAACTAGACTCAGTGACGTCCATAACCCAGAATTTGACTCCAATCTCGGTTATTTGTGTTTTATTTTTATGTAACAACCTTTCACCGCATCATAATTAGACTCAGCGACATCCATAACCAGGGATTTGACTCCAATCTGGGTTATTTTTGTTTTTATTTTTATGTAACGACCTTCCACCGCATCGTAACTAGACTCAGTGACGTCCATAACCCAGGATTTGACTCCAATCTCGGTTATTTGTGTTTTTATTTTTATGTAACGACCTTCCACCGCATCGTAACTAGACTCAGTGACGTCCATAACCCAGGATTTGACTCCAGTCTCGGTTATTTGTGTTTTATTTTTATGTAACAACCTTTCACCGCATCATAATTAGACTCAGCGACATCCATAACCAGGGATTTGACTCCAATCTGGGTTATTTTTGTTTTTATTTTTATGTAACGACCTTCCACCGCATCGTAACTAGACTCAGTGACGTCCATAACCCAGGATTTGACTCCAATCTCGGTTATTTGTGTTTTTATTTTTATGTAACGACCTTCCACCGCATCGTAACTAGACTCAGTGACGTCCATAACCCAGGATTTGACTCCAGTCTCGGTTATTTGTGTTTTATTTTTATGTAACGACCTTCCACCGCATCGTAACTAGACTCAGTGACGTCCATAACCCAGGATTTGACTCCAATCTCGGTTATTTGTGTTTTTATTTTTATGTAACGACCTTCCACCGCATCGTAACTAGACTCAGTGACGTCCATAACCCAGGATTTGACTCCAGTCTCGGTTATTTGTGTTTTATTTTTATGTAACAACCTTTCACCGCATCATAATTAGACTCAGCGACATCCATAACCAGGGATTTGACTCCAATCTGGGTTATTTTTGTTTTTATTTTTATGTAACGACCTTCCACCGCATCGTAACTAGACTCAGTGACGTCCATAACCCAGGATTTGACTCCAATCTCGGTTATTTGTGTTTTTATTTTTATGTAACGACCTTCCACCGCATCGTAACTAGACTCAGTGACGTCCATAACCCAGGATTTGACTCCAGTCTCGGTTATTTGTGTTTTATTTTTATGTAACGACCTTCCACCGCATCGTAACTAGACTCAGTGACGTCCATAACCCAGGATTTGACTCCAATCTCGGTTATTTTTATTTTATTTTTATGTAACGACCCTTCCACCACATGCATCCCTAAAACGTAGCCCCAATACTTGCCCAAAAGGGCTTGAAATGATACACAAAAAAATATCTGCACAAACGCGACCTGATCTCAACGACCCGGAAAAAGTTTCTTTCGACGAATATACATATCAACCGTTTCTTAAAATGTTTGAAAATTTGGAGAGACCCACTGCCGTGACGTCACGCACTGCCACGTGATTTAACGTGACGTGCCCCCCCAAAAAAGTGTCCGACGCTATCTGGCCGATGTTGTCTTACTGGCAGCCAGAGTCACGTCACGTCACTTCGATGTCACGTGTCTCTGACGTGATGTCCCTCCATGTCACGCCATGTCACGTATTTCAGTCTGTATTCTGTTTTAAACGTTGTTACAAACGCTTGAGTATCCCTAGTCACTTTTTTCTCCAATATAACAAATAATTATTTTACTTAATTACCGTAAGTATTATTATTTATCGTTTAATAATCCACTAAAACCTCACCGTCATTATGAAGGTGTAACTCCTGATGTCTCCACAATGGACGCTCGTGCACTAATTTCTCTCACAGGAAGAAAGTTGTAGAGAATTGAATTCTGTCTCTGTTTTATTATTGACAATCAGAATGTTGCTGGCTTGTCCTTTTTATTTTTAGTGACGTTGGCAGGAAAGTCTGCACCAGTGAGTGGTTCTCTGTTTATGGTCACAGCATCCAAGACCCTCGCTGAAGGGAGGTTCTGTGATGTGACGCTGACAGCAGGTCGTGTTGCGATCTTGACGCATGACCTCCCTTTGACCAAAACATTCCTATTTTTCCGGTTTGTTTCCCCTATTTTTGGTAATATCATCGTATGGATACGAACTGGTCGCTCCGGCTGCGACGGGCGCAAATGTGTTACAACATACTCGCTGGTTGCTGATGAACGGGGGAGCCGCACGTGTGTGCTCGACCCAGTAAAGAGAAGAAGAGGGACGCGGTCGTCGATCTGCGTGTGGAAAGTTGTGTCTGGAAGTGCGCCAGGCGCTGCTGATGGCGAGGTTAGGAAGAACCGTCCAAACCGCGCCCATGACGTACGTTACGGCGGGGATTTTTACGAGCCAGGGCTGACGGTTACGAGGCTGTCGAGGGTGTGGCGGTCTCTTTGCTAATTATTATACGAGAGGAAGAGGGGACGGGAGGAAAAATACCACCACGCTGAAGCAAACAAAGAATAACTAAATTCCTTTCAAATTGGTAGCTGATTTGACCTCGAAGCTCTTCCTTGCGCCGTCGAGTCAAAATTCGTTGTGATTGTTGTCTCAGCTGCAGTGAGGCGGGTTGTTGACTGTGTGTGTGTGTGTGTGTGTGTGTGTGTGCCCAGAGCGACTACCATTTATTTTTCTGAAAGAAAAAAGAAAAAGAAACACTAGCGGGGGTTGTCGTAATTGGACTCAGCGACATCCATAACCCAGGATTTGACTCCAATCTCGGTTATTTTTATTTTATTTTTATGTAACGACCTTCCACCGCATCATAATTAGACTCAGCGACATCCATAACCCATGATTTGACTCCAATCTCGGTTATTTTTGTTTTATTTTTATGTAGTGACCTTCCACCGCATCATAATTAGACTCAGCGACATCCATAACCCATAATTTGACTCCAATCTCGGTTATTTTTGTTTTATTTTTATGTAGTGACCTTCCACCGCATCATAATTAGACTCAGCGACATCCATAACCCATGATTTGACTCCAATCTCGGTTATTTTTGTTTTATTTTTATGTAACGACCTTCCACCGCATCATAATTAGACTCAGCGACATCCATAACCCATGATTTGACTCCAATCTCGGTTATTTTTGTTTTATTTTTATGTAACGACCTTCCACCGCATCATAATTAGACTCAGCGACATCCATAACCCGGGGATTTGACTCCAATCTCGGTTATTTTTGTTTTATTTTTATGTAACGACCCTCCACCGCATGCATCCCTAAAACGTAGCCCCATTACTTGCTGAAATGGTGGTTGAAATTATACACAAAAAATTATCTGCAGAAACGCGACCTGCTCTCAACGACCCGGAAAATGTTTCTTTCGACGATTATATATCAACCGTTTTTAAAATGTTTGAACATTTCGATACCCGCTGCCGTCACTGTCACGCACTGTCACGCGATTTAACGTGACGTCTCCCCCCCACCACCTCCCCAAAAAAGTGAGTGAGGCTACCTGGCCGATGTTGCCGTACGGGGCCAGAGAGACTCTTCTTAACACGTCACGTCAGTGCCATGTCACGTGTCTGTGACGTGACGTCACGCCGTGTCATATTTTTCAGTCTGTGCTCTGTCTTAAACGTCATCACGGGCGCTTGAGGATCCCTGGTCACCTTGTCCCCAACAGAACAAATAATTATTTTACTTTAATCACCCTTAAGTATTATTATTTATTGTTTAATAATCCACTAAAACCTCACCATAATTATGAAGGTGTAACTCCTGATGTCTCCACAATGGTCGCTCCTACACTAATTTCTCTCACAGGAGGAAAGTTTTAGAGAATTTAATTCTCTTTTTAACGCACTGCCTGGTTTTAAAAAAAAATCATTCTCAATTTAAGCGACTAGTCCTCTAACTTCAGAATACCTGAAGAAGATACAAAGACGGTATCGAAACGTCGTCATAGTGTAAATAAAACGTGAAAAGTATTCGTATAAGGTATTCAATCTAATCATGTGTAAATACCTCCTCTGTAGGAAAATACCTCCTGAAGAAAATACAAAGAAGGTATCGAAACGTCGTCATAATATAAATAAAAAATATAAAGTGTGTGTTTAAAGATCATCTATTGTATTATTAATAAAAATACTCTTTGGTACCTTAAGACAGTGAAAAACACTCGCAGTTTACTCAGAGCCCATCGTCAAAGGCTTCACAGGTTAATTATTCATGGACTACGGGAACAACTCCTCCTCTTCCTCAGCTCCTGTTTCAAAAACTTGATGGAGAAAGTTGTTTAAGGTATTTTTATTTTTCCCCTCCTCCGTCTCTTCGTGACCTTTTCCCGGGGGTGGAAGGAAGGTTGGGGAGGGAGGGGGGTTTCTTTTATTATCATCGTTTGATGCGTGTGCGGAAAAGCATTTTCCTTGCTTTTTTAAAAAAAATTAGTTAACAAACTCAGTGTGCCGCGGCGTTGCCACGTGTACTTATTTATATAAACCCGACAGAATATTTTATTCTATATTAATCTCTGGTCATAGAAGTGACTTAACCTAGATCTGACTATTCCTAGTTCCCCACACACTTTAGTGCATTAATTCAACAGCCTGTGAAAAATACATTGAATTTTATTCCATCAGTCGCGACAAACACACCTCAGAGTTGCTTCTTAAATATACTCCTTGACTACTGCAGGACGTGATTGTCCCCCTCAGTCCTCAGACATCACCAAAGATTTAAATTGTCACAACGTAAATGCCAAAAAAA
Organism: Zhengitettix transpicula; assembly: GCA_037074705.1. Taxonomy (NCBI): domain Eukaryota; kingdom Metazoa; phylum Arthropoda; class Insecta; order Orthoptera; family Tetrigidae; genus Zhengitettix; species Zhengitettix transpicula. The sequence continues at coordinate 249,478,751 of CM073590.1, read as the reverse complement.
AGCCTGCGAGAGGATTCTCTCGCAGGTAACCTGCGAGGGCTATTCTCTCGCAGGCAGAACCTTTTAGGAGAGATACGAAGGGGCTACCTTTTGGGGATGCCTTTTCTACACCGTTTTTGAACTAAGGTTCCCACAAGCCGAGGCACCTCGGCCTGTTCTGAGAGGTGTATGTTCCGGGGTCTCAGACCTTGGGCATACGCTAAGAGTTGTCCGCTGTTCCCATTGGAATAGTCGGCCAGCTGCCTCCTAAACCGGTCGAGGCACGGAGAAGGGAATGCTGCGTCCCCACAGCAAACTCCTCTCCCGCTATCCAGGGAAGGGCGTGGGACAAGTACCCAATGCCCGACCTATCCGATGCAGGTTTTTCTAGGGGTTTCCCTGCATTTCTTTAGGCGAATGCCGGGTAGGATCCTTAAACCATAGCCCGGGGCCCCTAGTTAACCCTTGGCTACCTTCCACTACTCTTCCGCATCCCCTCTTTCAAATCCCTTCCTATGCAATTAAAGGGGAGTTGCCCAATGTGGATTAGCCTCATGTAGCCTGTTGCCCTAAAAAAAACGTAGACGCCATATTGGACTTAACCAATATGGCGACGAAATTAACTTACATTTGCCTGCAAGGATCGTAAAGTATTTAGTCTTGTTTTATTATTATAATAAGAAATTTAAGAAATTTAAATTATTATAATAAGAAATTTAAACGTCTGATTGAAAAAAGGGTTATTTTATATAATATAAAAAAATGATATAAAGAAATACCGCAGAACGCTTCTGGGACCCTTGGCCCGTGCTAATAAGAGCCTAGAGCGACACAACCGCACCACTCGGGCAGTTGACGAAACCAAAGAAGCCACCCTAATTTACTTCATGAAATGAAGCACAGTTGAAATATTTACGGTGGTACTGCAGTATAGCTACGTATCCCGCCTTCTAGCGTCACCTCTGTATCGGGCCTAGAACTTTCCGAACGAGCCTCTGTGTGTCGTCGGTTTGGCTCACCGGAGGTTGGCTGAAACAGTTAGGTAGTGTAATCCTCCCATGTGCTTTGAGAATCTAGGAGCCTCATTCACCTAAGGTAGTGGCATTGCAGGAAATAATAAGTAAGGGAAAGTGCGAGGGTTGTTCAGTAAGTAATGCCTTCTTTTTTTTGTTCTCCTTACATAAGTTAGGTATTGTTAAAATTTTGAATTCGGGCGCGATTCCTCAAGCATCCTTCTCACAATCCGCTGCCAGTAGGAACCTCCTGAGTCAACAGGTGGCAGCACTGCTCCACCACGCTTCCAAAATATGGCTGACATTGGCGTACGTTAATAAAGAATCTAGTCTATCGCGGTGTAGAGGGTGAATAAGGTCTTCTCGTTACTTTATTAACGTACGACCGCCAGTGTCAGCCATTTTGCAAGATGGCTGCAGTGCTGCCACGTGGGGAGACTCGTGAAGTTGTTACTGGCAGTGGACTGTAAGAAGAATCTTTGAGGAATCGCGCAGGAATATAAAATTTTCACATACATAACTTCTTTAAGGAGAAGACGATGGCAGTGAACGTCATCGAAACGTCGCAAATACAATTATTTTACTCGGTTAGAAGTCCGAGAAAACTTTATTCGTTGACGTACGCATGTATTAGACAGCGTTCTGTGATTGAATTCTTTTAATGCCTGAAGGTAGGTGAAACGTCCAGTTGTATATTCATCAAAATGGCTGCTAAATGTTTAACAGTGGATGTCAGCAATGGTCGGGATTCGTCGCTGTAACGAAGCTGAACACCGTTGGCCGTCGATGACTTAGGAAGCAGGACCACGCTTTTTTACCTCCCAGCTGCGGAATACTTGCCTCTCGGTTGAAAGGTGGACTAAACCTGTGGGAAAGGGCGGAGAAAATGTATTTATTAATGTTCTGGGTATTACGCTGTGGAAAAATTGCATTTATTTGTCTTGACTAATACAAAAAAAAAGAGAGAGAGAGAGAGAGAGAGAGAGAGAGAGAGAGAGAGAGAGAAAGAGGGAGGAGAGAGAGAGAGATTGAGATAGAGAGATAGATAGAGAGATAGATACAGAGATAGATAGAGAGATAGATACAGAGATAGATAGAGAGATAGATAGAGAGATAGATAGAGAGAGAGAGAGAGATAGAGAGATAGGGAGAGAGGAGAGAGATAGAAAGATAGAGAGAGAGATTGAGAGAGATAGAGAGATAGATAGAGAGATAGATAGAGAGATAGAGAGAGATAGAGAGTTAGACAGAGAGATAGAGAGATAGAGAGAGATAGAGATAGACAGAGATAGAGATAGAGAGAGAGAGAGAGAGAGAGAGAGAGAGAAAGAGGGAGGAGAGAGAGAGAGAAAGAAAGAGGGAGGAGAGAGAGAGAGATTGAGATAGAGAGATAGATAGAGAGATAGATACAGAGATAGATACAGAGATAGATACAGAGATAGATAGAGAGATAGATAGAGAGATAGATAGAGAGATAGATAGAGATAGATAGATTGATAGAGAGAGAGAGAGAGAGAGAGAGATAGGGAGAGAGGAGAGAGATAGAGAGATAGAGAGAGAGAGAGATTGAGAGAGAGATAGAGAGATAGAGAGATAGATAGAGAGATAGAGAGATAGATAGAGAGATAGATAGAGAGATAGATAGAGAGATAGAGAGAGATAGAGAGTTAGACAGAGAGATAGAGAGAGATAGAGACAGAGATAGAGATAGATAGAGATAGAGAGAGATAGAGAGATAGAGAGATAGAGAGAGAGAGAGAGAGAGAAATAAGAGGGATTACGTACTGACTCACCCTCGTAATTTACGAGGCATTCGTGGAATTATTTTTGCCTGTCTGTCGGTGTGTGTGTTTTGATGTAAATGACTGTGGAGTTTCGGGTCTTTGCTGGGTCAGAGGTTGGCAGCCGTGGCTTCCCCTGCGCAATACGGCTGTGGGCTGTTGACAGTATCGACGATATTGAGACTGTTCACGTATCGACGACATCTTGTGTCACATCGGTTGAGGCTGTGAGTTGGCGGCGCCGCCGTGGAGATGGCGCCTGCGTCGTGCCGTACAAGCGCACAAATTAAATTGCAGAAGTGCAGTAACGCGTTTAGTTTACTTTAGTTAGTTAGTTAGAGGAAGTGGTGGTGGTGCCATGGAGCTGGCCTTCATGCGACGACCCAACCGTTTCTCCAGATACTTGGACGGTGAATATTGTAGCTCAAAGATTCTATGTCACGTTAATTAGCAAACTTAATGTTGTTGTGCTCGACGACTCGGGAGTCCTGTTGAATGTGACGTAGTTAATGTCAGTTACATGATAAGTCACGGCGCTGATACCAATTTATTATCAGTTTTTGAAGAGGCGGTAAAAGGTTGAAAACAAACCATAAGTACATTAATTATAACGACAAACTTTTTAAACAAACCACTTGGAAACTAAGTAAATTTAAATTTAACCCTTTGCACTCGAGGGCTCCGTAACGGAGCCATGTAAAGTTGTCTTCAAGCTCGAGGGCTCCGCTACGGAAGGGGGTTAAAAATGCCGGATTAGTCTATATGAGAAGTAGACTGACAGAAAGCTCGGACACGGGAATGATGTTTCATATCTGCATCACAATCTCTTAGATAAGCAACGGATGTTATGTCCCCCTCCCCACGTTGGGCACCAATATGTGTCATAATGTCTTTTTACACTTTACACTCACAGTTTAATCAAGTTCTTTAGTTCAGGTTCCAATAATTTGTAGTGATATATATATATATATATATTACACCCCCTTAGTATAGTTAAAGAATTATTATTTTTCTTATTATTCACCGTCTTTTACTTGCGTTGGACAGAGAAATTTTCTGTGCGTTCCCGAATTTTAGTTCTTTTTATGTTAACCTCTAATTATTTATAATTAAAGCATTCAATTATTATATTGTAATTTTTATGTATTGACGTGTCCCTATTTTACCTCATACGAGGACTAGTGGAATAAAATAAATCACCTGAAGTACGTCTAAAAATATCCGCCGAAGAACGTTTACAAAGGCAGGCGATCTCGTTCACCGCGGCAACTGTCGCACCGATAGTTCTTTTTTTAAAACAACAAATATATTCTTGGTTGGTCTTCAGTTCGGATATATTTTTAACCCCTTCAGTCCGTAGAGTAGAATGCGACATTCCATCTGCAATCATATTTTTAATTTCATTTATTTATTTTAGTTTAGTTTCTGCGTAATAAATGACGTGACGTGAGCCACCTTGAGGATTATTATCTTTGTCCGGGAGTGCCTAGTTTAATTTTTTTTAGTAGTATGCGTGTTATCTTTGTATTATTAACGTAGTAGAAGTGATTATCTCCGGATGGTAAATACTTCTCTGGTAGAGACTCTCTCTGCACAACCACCACGTCACATCCGATTGTGAGATGATTGTCTGGCCTCAGTCCAGAGTAAACCACTACTTCTCTCTCTCTCTCTCTCTGGCTCTCCGTCTCTCTCTGTCTCTCTCTCTAACTCTCTCTGTCTCTCCCTGACTCTCCCTGTCTCTCTCTGTATCTCCCTGTCTCGCCCGGACTCTCCCTGTCTCTCTCTGTCTCTCTCCGTCTCTCTCTGTCTCTCTCCGTCTCTCTCTGTCTCTCCCTGTCTCTCTGTCTCTCCCTGTCTCTCCCTGCCTGTCTCTGTCTCTCTCTGTATTTCCATGTCTCTCTCTGTCTCTCCCTGTCTGTCTCTGTCTCTCTCTGTATTTCCATGTCTCTCCCTGTCTCTCTCCGTCTCTCTGTCTCTCCCTGTCTCTCCCTGTCTCTCCACGTCTCTCCCTGTCTCTCCCTGCCTGTCTCTGTCTCTCTCTCTGTATTTTCATGTCTCTCTCTGTCTCTCCCTGCCTGTCTCTGTCTCTCTCTATGTATTTCCATGTCTCTCTCTGTCTCTCCCTGTCTGTCTCTGTCTCTCTCTGTATTTCCATGTCTCTCCCTGTCTCTCCCTGTCTCTCCCTGTCTCTCTCCGTCTCTCTGTCTCTCCCTGTCTCTCCCTGTCTCTCCACGTCTCTCCCTGTCTCTCCCTGCCTGTCTCTGTCTCTCTCTCTGTATTTTCATGTCTCTCTCCGTCTCTCCCTGTCTCTCCCTGTCTCTCTCTGTCTCTCCCTGACTCTCCCTGTCTCTCTCTGTCTCTCCCTGTCTCTCTCCGTCTCTCTCTGTCTCTCCCTGTCTCTCTGTCTCTCCCTGTCTCTCCATGTCTCTCCCTGTCTCTCCCTGCCTGTCTCTGTCTCTCTCTGTCTCTCTCTGTATTTCCATGTCTCTCTCTGTCTCTCCCTGTCTGTCTCTGTCTCTCTCTGTCTTTCCCGTCTCTCTCTGTCTCTCTCTGTCTCTCTCTCTCTCTCTCTCTCTCTCTCTCTGTGTGTGTGTTTTTCTCTCCGGGTGTAGTTTTCGGCGGAATAGAATGACGTCGCTGACAAAGGCTGTTTTGTTGTTGAGAGTGGACAATGGCCTTCTTTGCTCCGTTGCGTCTTTGTGGCCCCCTTCCTTTACCTTCACTCACGACTCAATAATTCACTTTAACTCGCCTTCACTCCTCGTACACATCCCCACCCCGCTCCCCCGGCGTCGTCGTTGTATACATCACTTATACTACGGCGGCGGTTATTCAAGGAGCCCCGAGGCTGACCTCTGGAAAAATATGACCGCCGCGGAGGAAAAAAGTCTTTTTATATTATTATTATTTTTTTAAAAAAATTTCAAATGAAGAAGAAACAAAAATGTTCCGAGAAAAATAATAATTAAATATGGCTCGCGTACAGTCGTCGCAGGCTGCGTGACGTCAGAGTTGAGAGGGCAGAAAGCTGTATACGTGTTACCGTGTAAAAGGTCGAGGATTTTTTTTCTCTCCTCAACATGTTGTACATGTTGTGGCCATTAGTGAAAACCCCACCCCGCACCCCCCTTAAGTTTTCAAATTGGAAAGGCCTCGCCGGGGGGGGGGGGGCAGAAGTTTCTGTGGCTCTAAAATAAACGCAAGTAAGTTTGGCACCTCTTTTCAGTTTTTCGCTGATAGCCAAAGACTGAAGCGTTCTATCTAAAATAATGTTCAGTGATAAATTGTAGAGGATGGAATTTTGCATGGAATGGTGGACTAGAGGACGAAATTCGGTCGAGGGAAGCGGTAGAAATCCTTCGTCAAAGTTACGACAGTGTGACGTCATTTTCAGAGAGACTGCAGTTTGTCGTACTTCTAGCGCTGATATCTCCAAAATGGCCGCCAGTAGACTAATTTGTCACGGCATAAAAGTTTTAGAGAATTTAATTCTCTTTCCAACGCATGATCTGGTTTTGAAAATACATTGAAAATGGCCGAAACTAAGACACATGTTGCTGTCTGTGCACGGCTGCTGCCGTGGCGCTGAGGACGATGGGAGTGACGTCACGGTCTTGTGGCAGAGGATATTAAAGTGTCTAAGAGTATCCGTTCTTTTCTAAGAGTAATAACAGAGTCCAGCATGCCAGAGAGTATCTATATTATTTTGCACTCGCATCCTCAGCGTCATCGGTCCAGCACTGACCACGTGTTGTTCCCTAAAGCACACAACTTTTGAAAAAGGGCTGTGGTCCGCCGTTTGGCACCAGCGCAGAGGAAAAAGAAGAAAAGGATCAATAAGAGGCAGAAAAAGACAAAGAAGTAGGAAAAGACGAGGAAGAAAAGGACGAATAGGCGGAAGAAGAAGAACGTAATCGGACAACTCATCATTTTTTTAAAAAAAATATTCAGCATATATATATCAGTGTGCATCGCACGATCTGGTTTTAACAATCCAGTGAGAATGGCCGGAAAAAAACTAAACGCACCCACTTAACCTGTCAGGGTGAAACTTGTCTTTAGTGTTGCATATTAAAGTGTCTAAGAGTAAGAAAGAGTCCGGCGGCGTTTCATATTCTTTTGCATCTTGGCCCGTCTTTGTGTCTCAATTTATTGGTGTAGATAATTGAATGTAACATCTACACACCTGAAGATGTCCCGTCCACGGACGAAACGTTGTGTTTTATATATATTTTTTTATTATGTTTCAAACCGCGTGATTAAATTATTTCTGGCCAATAGGCTGCTATATTTTATTATACAACTAGCTGGGTTCTCGGCTTTGCCCGGGATGTCGTATATCTATAACCCCCAATTTGACTCGAATCTCGGTTGTTTTCGTGTTAATGATATGAAACGCCCCTCTTCCCTCACCCCCTAAGGGTGCTCCCCTACCATGCTGAAAGGGGTTGTTGTTCGTGTATAATTAGTACTATCCCTTTCTATAATTTTGACAGTTTTACCACGTTTGTAAATTTCCATCCCCGTCCCTCCCTTGCCCCTAGCGGTTCTTCGGCAAGTTGAATGTCAGCGACATCCATAAGCACGGATTCGACTCCAAATTTTGGTTGTCACCGCCATACATTGTAGTTTCCCACCGGGCGATGACGTCACCGGCGTGTTGCGTTGAGCAGCTGACATCTGATCCGTGGCTGCGCTATCGCTGTTTTCTTCAAAGACTTCAGCATTAATCTGTTAAGTTGGCAAAATGTCAGATCGGCGTCTGTTATCTCTGTTTCGTCGTGGTGCGTCCTCAGGAGTCAAGCAGCAACTGCGTCGTACGCGCACGTGCAGTGGAGGGAAAGTGAATGTAATAACCCGCTACGGAAAGGCAGGCTCGTGTGTGTGTGTGTGTGTGTGTGTGTGCTGTCACGTAGATTAGTTTAGTGAAGGAATTATTTACTCCTCCGTTTTAAAAGCCTTCATTATGGTTGTGTTTTAACACTGCGAATCGACGCTTCGATGTCAAAGAATTTAAACTCCCCCCCTCCCGCCTTGCAACTAATTCTTCCTTGAGTTTTTTATCTATTTATCTTTCTCTTTCTTTCTTTTACATTTCTTCTTCTTTTCTCCCCTTATCTTTAATTTCTTCTTTTTTCATTTTTCTTTCCTTTATTTATTTATCTTTCATTCTGTTTCTACCTTCATTTTTATTTCCTTATTTTTATTTTCTTTATTTGTGTCATTTTTCCTTTTCTTTCTTTTCTTTTTTATTTATTTTTCTTCTTCTTTATTTATTTTTCAACTAATTCTTCCTTTATTATTATTTTTATCTATCTATTTTTCTCTTATTTTCATACTTTATTTTACATTTATATTTATTTTCTCCCCTTATCTTTAATTTCTTCTTTTTTCATTTTTATTTCCTTTATTTATTTATCTTTCTTTCTGTTTCTACCTTTATTTTTATTTCCTTATTTTCATTTCTCTTTTTGTGTCATTTTTCCTTTTCTTTCTTTACTTTTTTATTTATTTTTCTTATTCTTTAATTATTTTTCAACTAATTCTTCCTTTATTTTTATTTTTATCTATCTATTTTTCTCTTATTTTCATCCTTTCTTTTACATTTATTCGCTACTGAAAGGCGTCCAGAGACTGGCTGGTGTGTGTGTGTGTGTGTGTGATGTCACATAAATTGATTTAGTGAAGTAATTAATTTTTATCCGTTTTAAAAGCCTTCATAATGATTGTGTTTTAACACTTCGAATATAAAAGAATTTAATCTCCACCCCGCCTTGCGAAGCATCGCTCCTGCTGAAGCAGCCAGCTGGCCACGTGAGTGGTGCTGCTGCTATTCCAGCGATGGCACACGATCTGGCAGCTATACACTGACTGAACACTGCGCATGCGCCGTAGACCTCTGTTCGACGTCCCCCCTCCCCCTGCGCCACCCTCCCCCCCCCCCGTACAGCTCCCACAACAAACTGCTTGCTTTGTGTGCTGCGATGCCGACAGCACGAGGAAACAGACGGGCGGCCGCATCAGGTGACGTAACCCCAACGGAATTTGAACTTTCCACTAATTAGAAATCTTATTATAAATGAAAAATTTACTTCAGTTTTGAAAATTAATAATGGTTAAAAAATAGTCATGTGCTGACCAAAGAGAAGTGAAGCTACAAATGCCACACACCGTTTCTTGAAACCTTGTTCCTTGCTTCAGGTTCGCTCTTGTGGTTTTAGGTTTTTTTTACCACCTGAAGAAAGTAACAAGGTTTTCCAGAAACGTTGTGTGCTATTTATGTTATCATTTCCTTATTCTTATTAATTATTATTATTTTCCATAGTTCTCCTCGAAAAAAAATAGTTTAGCCTCAACTGATTAATTATTATTACGTAAGCTTAGAAAATTAATTATAAGGAAACTAATGGAATACAGCCAGGTGCTTTTTCTGTATTTGGCTGTTTTTCTTATTATTTTCTTACACTTTTATTACAGTTTTAGTAAATGATGAATTAAAGGGATATTTTCCAGAATTTATTAAATATTTAACTGAACATAAGAAAAATAAAATAAAATAAATACAAATTATGAGTGTTGACTTAGCCGAGCAAAACAATCGGATCCCTTAATCCTAAGTTAAACTATGGCGCGTCAAGGATTGAGACACTTGGCAGTTACCTGGCTGGCGTTGTTGATCTCTGGCCGTGATCATGTGGCAGCCTAAGTCCTCTGGATGATGCTGTACGTCCGTCCATGGCGATGGTTCGTCGAGGGAGTCTCCCCTCTACACTTTCTTTACAGCCCCCTCGCTGGATGTGAAATATCGATGTTCTCGACAATCTATGGATCGATCACGTGTTAATTCAATTTCTGGGATTTTCGGAGAGACGTTCCCCACGGTGCGACAGTCCAGGATGCTTCCGAGGGTCAACAGCCTACGTGCCTAAGTCCAGATCTTAGGGATTATCTATCCGCCACGACGGCGCCGGTTCAAATTCCAACTTAGCAAGCTGTCAACCCTTGCTAATTTCTAGATACATTAAAATAATATATATATATATATACCAATAATAAAACTATCGAGCTACACACTTTATAAAATTTTAAAACATTGAAAACTTAAATGGGTTTTTTTCTTTGTCGGATTGTCCTTTGAAGTTGGTTGTTGGATATCATTCCCCCTTGGTTCGGGTATGACGCGTTTCTGCTCCCAAGTGTACAGGGTTACTACACGGCAGCGAACGGGATGGAATGATTCGCCGCCACCCCCCCCCCCCCCTTGAGCGAATATATGGCCCAAGGCTTCTCTCCTGTCCGTGGTTGTAGCTTCCACATGATTCCCACCAGCCTGGTTTCTGCTCCCAAGTGTACAGGGTTACTACACGGCAGCGAACGGGATGGAATGATTCGCCCCCCCCCCTCCGCCCCCTCCCCACTCTGAGCGAATTTATGGCCCAAGGCTTCTCCTGTCCGTGGTTGTAGCTTCCACAAGATTCCCACCAGCCTGCGATTACGAAGTAAGCTTCAGAGTAGTTTGAGGCCGTCATTGCCAGTCACAGAGCGAGTGACATGGCGGCCATTGAGCGTCGGGAGCTTTATTACGGGCTCGCCGGAGATTTCAGAGGCTTCGTTTGTCTCGTCATTCCGCGGCGGTCGACCACGTGCAACACGTGCCTTTGCCACCCTCCTTCCTCCTTGAGGGTAACGCGAGCTGCCACCACCACCCGCGTGCGTGACTCATGTCTTACAGGAAATAGCGACAACATACGGATCAGATGTCGGCCGCACACGCAACACGCCCTGTGACGTCATCCAGAGTGTGAGTGTGTGTAGAACAACGGGGAATAACTTTGACCAATGCTCTAGCGCCATGTGCAGTTTTCTTGGGAAGTTTGGATTTAAGGTGACCGCCCCACGCCCGATTTAAAATTAATTTAACCGTCATTCTCAGGGTATTCTAATTACACTAAGATCATAATTACCCAATTAATGTGAATTATTAATAAATCAGACCTCATTACATTTATGTTGAATAAAAATTATATATATATAAATAGCGCTGTAATTATTTTAATTAAAACTTTGTTATTGTTCACAATTTTTATTAATTTAATTCAGGATTTTTTGACTAACTTTTGATATAGAAATAATTTTTGATTTCTTTTCTTCTTAAAATTATATTTAATTTTACTGTAGCCAAATTTTATTTACAAACAAATACGGAGAGAAAAATTATCGGAGGGGGGGGGGCGCTTAAAAATTGGACGTTGTAGATTAATGACCATTTATATTTAGAACCTACACGTGCATGATGTCAGATACTGCCAACGTAACAAAAATGTTCAAATAATGTTATAAAAATGGGGGTTTGGGGGGAGGGGGGGCGGGGGTTATTTTTACCGTATTGTATTCACAAAAAAATTAGTTTAAAAAAATTATAAACAAATCACAAACTGCACGGGTTAACGTGACAGTAAATATATATATATATATATATATATATATATATATAACTCCTTGGTTCGACAGCCCATGAAGGGCCTTGCCCCTACCGAGAGGGCTCCCAGACTGTCATCTTACATGACACATTCTGGATTTAGGAGTGACACCTGGTCAGAGTGTCGATTCTCCCCCCACAGCCTTAACCCCAGTTTTCTTGGCCAGGACGACCACAAACATCCATGGCCTTTGCCGGGATTCGACCCCGGGACCTCTGTGGCAATGACTCTGGCCACTACGTCACAGCAGGCCGGCATATATATATATATATATATATATACTTGGGGAAAACATTTAAAATTAAGCATTTAATTGTGTATATTACAATATATATATATATATTGTAGCGTCCGTCCTTTCTTCCTTCCGTTTCTCGTGGCTTAATTTCTAATAAGGGCGTCAAGTAATATTTTCTTTGGAATGTAACTACCAAAACAGTTTAATTTGTAATTATTTTAACTTCTGGAGCCATGAAACGTTCAACATCTGCAGGTCGTGGCGTGGTTATTTATGAGGCCACTGGAACCTGAAGAACTGCCTTGCCACGACTCTTACAACAACAATACTCCAGAATACGCGGCAAGTGGACACGGACAATGCAACATAATCATGTTACAATATATATGTATATATATATATGTCAATAAGCATTACACTATATATATGTATATATATATTGTAATAACCAGCTCAGACGGACAGGAATTCTGTTCTTATTTTCGTCAGATTTGTTTACGAACTGAGACTGGGGATCCTTGAGTGGCTGGAACATGACTAATAATTGGGGCGTTTATGCAGCTCTTAGGGCTAATTGGTTGTGGACGACGGAATCCTAAAGGCATAATTACAGAAGGTTGTTGGACGATGTAATTATATTAAAAGGAAAAGTTTAATTTAATTGATTGAGTGGCTCTCGGAGCGGGAGAACGGCAACAGATGGTGTTTGTTTGGCGAAAGTGAAAATGCAAAAACTGTGAAAAACAAGTGAATATTCGGGAGCCACTATATAAATAAGAGGGCAGTTGTACGAGAAGCAGGAGATTTTTAGCATTCAGTAGGGAGAGGAGACGGACGTGTCAGCGGGGAGAGATCATCGGATGCTAGGCCAAGCTAGGTGGCCGAGAGGAACCATCAGTCATCAGTCAACAGTCGGTGGAGTTTCATCGTGGAAGTCTGTCTGCCAGCAGAGTGTGTACGCAGCAGCCTGGTGCTTTTTAAGCCTGTATGAAGTGAGTGTGTAAACCAGAGAGCGTGTATTAATTCTGAAAAATAAACTTACACGCTCTTTGGTCCACACACTCACTTCATACAGGCATAAAAGGCACCAGACTGCACTCACATTTTGCTGGCAGACAGACCTCCACGATGAAACTCCACCGACTGTTGACGACTGCTGACTGATGGTTCCTCTCGGCCACCTAGCTTGGCCTTGTATCCTCCCAACTGTTCATAACAATTGTTTTCGGTCACTTCAACTCGGCCCCGCGTCCGTCCCTGCGGACCTGCACCACCGCTCTCTCCCCGCTGCCACGTCCGTCTCCTCTCCAACACGAAATGATAATGAGGCTCCTTACTGTCCAACTGCCCTCTTATTTATATCGCGGCTCCCGGTTATTCCCTTGTTTTCACACTTGTTTTGAAATTACATGTTCGCCACAACAAACACCATCTGTTAGCTTTCTCCCGCTCCGAAAGCCACTTAATCAATTACAATAAGGATCTCCTTTTATTATAATTGCCTCGTCCATCTGTTATGATGCCTTTCAGGGTTCCGTCGGTCACACAATTTGCCCTAAAAGCTGCCAAAATGCCCCAATTATTTGTCCTTCCCTTTTCTAAAAGTCCACTTATCCGTCATTTTATCATTATTTTTAATATGTACCAACCACTCAAGGATCCCCAGTCTCAGTTTGTAAACAACTCTGATAAAAATATGAACAGAAAACATGTCGTTCATTACTGGTTATTACAATATATATATATATACATATATATATATATATATATATATATACATATATATATATATATATTAATGGCGTGTTTTACGGAATTTTAGCAGTTTTAACTACTCGTTCGTAAATATCACATTTTGTGTAGTTACAATATATATCATTTCACCGCATTTGCCTGCCATCCTATTTTTCTCGTCTGGTTTACTGATCTACCTTTATATATATATATATAAAGTCATCATCTGCTGACATGTTTCTGGCGCTTGTGTGCAATTGTAATTCCTCCCGTCGCCCCCGCTCTTCTTCCCGGAAGCGAGTCTCGTCTGGCTCCCTCCACCTCCGCTTCCTGTTTACGGGCTACTCTACTCTAACCCGAGCCTTTCGCCCCAACAGTTAATCCTTCCTCTCACAAGCTGAACCCTCTTATTCCCCGGTCGGTCCTTCCTCTCAAACATTGTTCCGTGGATAACAAACAAACAAACAAAGCAAAACGTACCGTGGGCGAGATGTTTGAGATTGCCGAAACGTTCTCGCGGATGTTGGAAGACTGTAATTTACTCTTTGCGCAATCTTTATTCTACTCATCATTATTATTATATTTTACCCTTCTACCTGCAACAACACGGATCTTCGTTTTCATCCATATCTCCACATCGATGATTTCTGAGGCGGATAATCACTAGAACAGGGCGTTTCGAAAGTTCGTTCTATCGTGAAAGGCGTGACCAGAAATTTTCAGATCAACTTTTCACCCGTTGGTGCATTTTTTCTGTGTTTTTTAACTGCAATCTTTTTTAAACCGTGATTTGTGTGTGTGTGTGTGTAAGAATACAATACGGTAAAAGTAACCAAAAACAATATGGTCGATTATTTTTATAAAACCAATTTTTATTACGTTGTAAATATGCAAGCATCATGCTCGATGTAGGGTTCTACACACATGAATGGTCATTAATCTACAACTCTTTTTCTTTTGGTATTTTTAAATAAAATTTGGCTACAGTAAAATTAAATATAATTTAAACTGTGAAAAAATCAAAGTTTTCCTTTATCAAAAGTTAGTCGAAAATAAAAAAAAAGGGTCTTGACGATATAAACAAAACTTTTGATCCATATTCACATTTTTAATTATAATAATATATATTGTAATACCCAACTTGTCGATAATTATTGTTATAGGAATTTAGATTAAACAAGCTATTAAATTTTATTAAACAAAACAATTTTATTAATCTATGATACAACTCAAGAAGATCTCTGTATATATTTTTATATCCTTTTACCTCAACAATTAAATTAAACTATTAATCCAGTTATAAATCAGCCTCTGTACCCCAGGGTCTTCACTGGGTTGATAAGGAAACAGAAAACTAAAACTTACAATTTAAACAATGCAATTAAATAAAATGAAAAACGAAATCTGACTGATTACCCTTATTTAACAATTTACAGAATTTATTACTGAATGTCTACTTACAATTTTATTTGGGGTGTTTCAGGAATGCTCTTTACTCTACAATGCCCTTCTGTGCACAGACTTTCACACACACGCTTCACAGACACGTTCACTTTATCCTTCTTGATATCCCGACTCCTGACAGCTTGCATGGACTAAAATGTTTATTTTATGTTTCGGCTCGGCCACCATTCAATTTGACCGAATATTTATCACCGCCTCCACGTCCCTCCTCCTTTGCGGTCTACACTTCAACTCCTATGTCTTTCTCGTTCAGATTCACTTTCATCCACGTCCATCTCCTCCCTTGCTCTCTGACATCCCACTGCCTCTTCTATGCACTTCCCCCTCTCCAGAATATTCCCTTTTTAGTCTCAGTTTTTGAGTTTCCACGTTCGCCAAACAAACACCAACTGTTGGATTTCTCACGCTCCGAGAGCCACTCAATGCAATTAAAATTAAACATTTCCTTTTAATATAATTGTGTGTCCATCAAACTTGTCATTATGCCTTTAGGGTTTTGTCCCGATGTTCTGTCACAACAATTAGCTCTAAGAGCCGCTAAACGTCCTAGTATAGTCCTCCCCTTCTCTAAGAGCCGCTTATCCATCATTTTATTATTATCCTCTTTTTTTATATACAAACCACTCAAGAATCCCCAGTCTCAGTTGGTAAACAAGTCTGATGAAATAAGAACAAAATTTATGTCCTTCTTAACTGGGTATTACAATATATATATATATATACAACTTTTTTACAACAATTATAATTAGGTCTGATGCATCAATAATTCACATTAATTCGATAATTATGAATTTAGTGTAATTAGAATACCCTTGACAATTACGCTTAAATTTACTTATTTTGAAAAGGAAAGATAAAAAAGCAAAGAAAATAAATATTCTGAAGTGCAACAGGAAAATTCTGTCCCTTGGGGGGGGGGGTTGACTCACTGAAAGCACGGACAGGAGGCATGTTGTTTCACCTCTTCAAGTGCGTGTTGTTTCATATCTGCATCACAATCTCTTAGAAAGCCAGCAGATGTCTCTGCCAGGGTGAGGTTATGTTGCATGTGTGCTGCACCAGGAGGCACTGAAGAGGTTGGCGATTAGAAACCAGTCAGAGATGTTTTTAAACGCAGCTGTCATTAATTTGGCGCCCAACGTTGGGCACATACAGCGGTCTTGATTCAAAGGTTAAAAAAAAACAACCGTACAGTGTTTTTGATTTATTTTGTAGGTGAAATTCAAAATGGCTGCTGTAACATTGATTTGGAAACGGGGAAATAAGATGTAAAGGCTTAGAATAATTTAGCCACTGTTGTTGTAGTGAAGGGGGGAGGGGAGCGTTTGAGTTCATACTCGTTGCCTTGAGGACTCTCTTCGTCATCGTAGGCAGTTATTTCATATTTTTCTTTAAAAAAAAAAAACTAGAAATGTATTGGAAAGCGAGTAGAGACGCCTCGTGGTTCAGAACGAGGACAATGACGTCAGCAACACCATTGGGGAAAAATTGTTCTTTAGACGAGTGCACGTGTTACCGACTCGAAAAGAAAGAAGGGGGGCGGAAAACGTACTGAGGCGAACACATCAAGATGGAAGCTGAGGGACTTTAAAAGAAAATAGAAAAGACAGCGGAGAGTAGGGAGGGGGAGGGAGAGGGAATGAAGGAATATAAGGTGTTTTAAGGATAGGACTTTTAATCTGATACAGGTGCAGGCATCTGTTTATTGACAAATGACGTCTGCGGATGATATTTCACCCGCAGCAGCACCACCACACACACACACACCCACCCCTTTCTCGAACGTTCCGGACAGACAACAAAAGGACCCCCTGCGTCCTATTGTCCGCTTCACAGCAGCTCGCCTCGGGTCAGGCAGGAATCCTTTCACGAGGTCCCAGAATGCAATTTCTCATCGACAGAGCTTCCTCAGTATGTATATATATATATATATATATATATTGTAGTGAATAACATCGGTAAGTGGCCGCCATTTGTCCGCGGGCCTGAGAGCGAATTAATTAAAAGTGCACGTGCGCCGGAGAGGCCCCAAGAAGCCGAGGGTACGCGTCCCTTATTTTTATGCATCATAATTTGGGGAGGGCGGAGTAAGGATATATACTCCGCACCCGGGAGACTGATCTCAGACTGAGGACTGAAAGTGGAGTGAGAGAGGCGAGTAGGGTGCAAAATTTGGCTAGCGGTAACGAACAAAAGGTTTTGGAGTGTGCACGTCCATCGCGTGGAGGCCGAAGAAGGAGATCCTGGGCTGCTACAAGACCAGTGATCCGCTGCTGCTGTTACGAGATAAAGTAAGGGCCGCCATTAATGTAAAGTGCCTTCAGACACAGTACGGAACATAAGCTTTGTTTGTGAATAGCTACGGAGCCGCCCACATTACCTTGTAGAGGAGGAGGATATCATTAACCAAGCCGGAGATAATTATTGTTAGTTTTTTTGCAGACTCTATATATGTATAGCTGCTCGCGCCCAATCAATTTTGTTTAATGTATTTTTTATATATGGTAAAATTTCTAATTATTACAATATATATATATATATATATATATATATATATATATATATATGGAGCAACTTGCATCCCACGTGACCTCTTCCTAGTTCACAGACACACTTGTCCAGTGCTCAGGAAGATCTCTACCGTCTAATTTTTTCCAGTTAATTTTCTCAGTGATTTTCGTGTTATATATATATATACATATATATTGTAACATGTTCGTAAATACTCAGCACGTTTTCTCTGTTTTCTAATCTGAAAAAAAACACAATAGAATTTCCTTAAATTATAACTTCGAAGCGTGACTGCGGCCTGTCACGTCACGTCTCTTCTGCCACGTGACTACAGCAGTCTACATCAGTCTATATCTAGTCTAATACCTAGTAAACTAGAGACAGTCACGTGTACAGATTCTGTCTTATATCACAGCCATATGTAGTTACACACGTGTGGGGGGATTCTAAATACGATATAAACATTCAGATCAATATCCTTAGACACGCGTTTTTTTAGGGTAACAGGCTACATGAAGGTAATCCACATGGTGGCAACTCCCCTTTAATAGCATAGGAAGGTATTTGAAAGTGAGGATGCGGAAGGGTAGAGGAAGGTAGCCAAGGGTTAACTAGGGGCCCCCGGGCTATGGTTTAAGGATCCTACCCGGCAATTCGCCTAAAAATGATGCAGGGAAAACCCTAGAAAAACATGCATCAGGTAGGTCGGGCATTGGGTACTTGTCCGACGTCCTTAGGATAGCGGGAGAGGAGTTTGCTGTGGGGACGCAGCATTCCCTTCTCCGTGCCTCGACCAGTTTAGGAGGGAACAGTAAACAACTGTTACCGTATGCGCAAGGTCTGCGACCCCGGAACATACACCTCTCAAAACAGGCCGAGGTGCCTCGGCTTGTGGGAACATTAGTTCAAAACAGCAGAGAGATGTGAAGGTATCCCCATAAGGTAGCCTCCGCCAGAGCTCTCTGGGAAGGTTCACATGCGAGAGAATTCTCTTGCAGGCTTGCCTCCTTTAGATACGCTTTTTTTAAGGGTAAAAGGTCACATGAGGCTAATCCACGTTGTGCAACTCCCCGTTAATAGCATGGGAATGGGTTTTAAAGGGGGGATGCGGAAGATTTAACATTCAGTCAAATAATGACAACTCGTGTATTCTTCTTCCTTTCATTTGAATTTAGGTGTGTTTTCGTAAATTGTAGATGATTTTACGACACCTGACAGTGCGTCAAAAAGGGAATTAAATTCTCCACAACTCTTCCGTGCGAAATTAGTGTAGGAGCGACCAATGTGGAGACATCAGGAGTTACACCTTCATAATGACGGTGAGGTTTTAGTGGATTATTAAACAATAAATAATAATACTTACGGTAATTAAGTAAAATAATTATTT
Organism: Zhengitettix transpicula; assembly: GCA_037074705.1. Taxonomy (NCBI): domain Eukaryota; kingdom Metazoa; phylum Arthropoda; class Insecta; order Orthoptera; family Tetrigidae; genus Zhengitettix; species Zhengitettix transpicula. The sequence goes on along the minus strand of CM073590.1, from coordinate 249,460,161 downwards.
GTTACATTGGATGAAAAAGTGACCAGGGATCCTCAAGCGCCTGTGATGACGTTTAAAACAGAGCACAGACTGAAAAACGTGACATGACGTCACAGACTCGTGAAAGCGCAGTGACGTACCGTGATACGAAGAGTGTCTGTGGGCCCCGTAAGTCAACATCGGGCCAGGTAGCATCAGACACTGTTGGGAGACTGTCACGTTAAGTCACGTGACAGTGACGGCAGCTGGTGTCCAATGTTTCAAACATTATAAACGTTCGATGTATTCGTCAAAAGATATTTTTGTGTATAATTTCAACGCCCCGCTCTTACGGCATGAAATGGGGCTTTGTTTAGGGATGAATGCGGTGGAGGGTCGTTACATAAAAATAAAAGAAAAATAATCGACATTGGAGTCAAATCCGGCGGGGGTGTTATGGATGTCGCTGAGTCTAATTATGGCAACCCTCGGGTAACGACGGCCTCTAGCTAGGGTGACATGGCGTGACGTCACGTCACAGACACATGACAGCGCTGTGAGGTGACGTGATAGAAGAGTGTCTCTGGTCCGTAAGATAACATCGGCAGGTAGCGTCTCACACTTTTGCGGGACTGTCACGTTAAATCACGTGACATTGCGTGACGTCACGTTACAGACACGTGATAAGAAGAGTGTCTCTGGGGCCGTAAGACAACATTGTGCAGGTAGCGTCGCTCACTTTTACGGGACTGTCACGTTAAATCACGTGACATTGCGTGACGTCACGTCACAGACACGTGATAAGAAGAGAGTCTCTGGGCCCGTAAGACAACATTGTGCAGGTAGCGTCGCTCACTTTTTCGGGACTGTCACGTTAAATCACGTGACATTGCGTGACGTCACGTCACAGACACGTGATAAGAAGAGTGTTTCTGGGCCCGTAAGACAACATTGTGCAGGTAGCGTCGCTCACTTATGGGGGGGGGCTTCACGTTGTATCACGTGACAGTAATGGCCGTGCGTGCTTGTTTGTGGCGAGGCAGAAAGACAGGGCAAGGACGACGTTGATGTTAGGGTAGGATTACGCAGTTAAAGGGAGATCAATAGCGAGCGAGCTTCCTCCGTAACCCACCTGTTGATTCTCCCCCCCCCCCCCCCACGGCCCTCGTACTTGTTGGAGAGACTCTCAGACATGCAAAGCAGAGGCATCCACAGGTCAGTCTCCATAATTAGGTCTCAACTCCAGTAATAATTTGTTTTAAGTAATTTTCGAAAGGTCTAACCGTGTATCGGGTTCCAACAGGCTACGTGTCGTCCCTCATTGGACCTCGGCCTGTTTTGAGAGGTGCATGTTCCGGGTTTCGCAGACCTTGGGGCATGCGGTAAGAGTTGTCAGCTGTTCCTATTGGAACAGTCGGCCAGCTGCCTCCTAAACTGGTCTATCGACGTCCTCACAGCAAACCTCTCTCCCGCCATTCAAGGGAACGACGTGGGACAAGTACCCAAGAACCCGACCTACGTGATGCAGGTTTTTCTAGCGTTTTCCCTTGCACCACTTTGAGGCGAATGCCGCGGGGTAGGATCCTTAAACCACAGCCCGGGGCCCCCAGTTAACCCTTGGCTACCTTCCTCTACGCTTCCGCATCCCCCCTTTCACAGCCTTTCACTTGCTATAATAGGGGGTGGCCTCTATGAGGTGTATATATGGCCTGTCTACACACACCTTCCGATCAAGGTGAGCAAGGAAGCCTGTGTGAGCTGTTCCTCGCAGGTGAACCTTCCCGGACTGCTACCTTTGGGGATGCCTTCTTCTCTCTCCGGTTTTTAGTAAGTACAGTTCCCAGAAGCCGAGGCACGTGTATGAGAATTACGACGTGTCGGGGTCGCAAAACCTTGTACGTGCACGGTTAGAATTGTTCGCTGTTCCCAATGGAATAGTCAGCCAGCTGCCTCCTAAATTGGTCAAGGCACGGCGCGGGAGGTAAAATTGCTGCGATCCCACAGAAAAACACTTCTGCCGCCATCCAGGGAAGGGCACGTGGGACAAGTACCCAAGGGCCCGACCTACCAGACGCAGGTTTTTCTAGGGATTTCCCTTGCATCACTTTAAGGCGAATGCCGCGGGGTAGGATCCTTAAACCATAGCCCGGGGGTTCCCCTTGTTAACCCTTTGGCTACCTCGCTCTTTCTTTCCGCATCCCCCCTTTCAAATCCCTTTCCTATGCTATAAGAGGGGAGTTGCCACCACGTGGATCACCCTCCCTATACGTAGCCTGTCAACACTTTGTCCTTGAAGATAAATTTACGATTTTCATCGATGGTGTATGTTACTGATTTTTTTTAAAAAAAAAATTCAAAATTTAATTTTTTAATATTAAATAAAACGGTCACAAGTAAACTATCACTGTACAGATCAATCCTAGTTTTTTTTTTCCTGGTCTCCCACCATGTTTTCATCATTTATTTTACCTCTCTGGCTGTTTTTATAACTTCCTCCCCCCCCCGAGCCCTACACGTGGTGGTGGTGGTGGTTTATCCCCCCCCTCCCTTACCATGAGCGTTGCCCATTAGGAAATACATCCAGAGTGCTCCCATTGTTGTCCACATTCGGTTGCCTGGCCAATAATAGCGCGCGGTAGTGTCCGCCCCGCGGTTTCCCAATTTAAGTCGCTTTTGATGATCCTGTTTGTTCCCCCTCCCCCCCCTCTCTCTCTCTCTCTCTGTGTTTTTGTGGGGGGGGGGGGCGAAATTTCTGTAACGTTGTTATTCAATTACAGCGGCTTGATGCAATTTTTACGGAGAGTTCCATTAAGTGCGCGTGCTGCCTGCTCTCATTACACACACTCACACACGTATGTCTATCTATATATGTGTATGTCACTCTTGCAGTTACGAGATAGACGGATGGACGAGTACAGACTGAATAAAAATACAAATAAAGAAACGGCCTTGGATCAGAAAATTGTTTCTTAACACACACACATATACCGACGTTTCGTCCCTTTTATAGGACTTCTTCAGGCTTAATAATATATGTATGAAGCAAGTAAATTTTGCCTAGTTTTCAATTGATCTTCCTGGTAAAAGGTTTTCTTTCCCCTTAACTTGTTATTATATATATTGAGACGTCATAATGACGACCACGTGGTCGATGACGGACATTTTGTGAAGCTTGCCTCATGCAGATTATCTAGACACAGGTTTATATATACATATATATATATATATGAAATTTGAATGTTATTTTAAGACGTTGGAACCCCTGAAAAAAAATTCAATTGATTGAATATCTGTTGGTTCGACCCCTACTGTCCCCTCACAGTATTTCTCTAATAGGGTTCATGTATAAACCAACCCCCCCCCCGTTCCCCTTCTTTAATATAATTAAATCAGTTTCCAATTAACGTGTATTTATAGAGACATAAATAAATTAAAGCCGGCTGGAGGGGGGGTTGAGGGGGGCGGGGGGTCAAATAGAAGCTTTTACTACATTATGCATAGAATTTAAATGGACCGCCGCCCCCCCCCCCCCTGGCAGTCAGTCAGTCAGTCAGTGAGTGCATTATGGACGCACGTAGTTAGTTTTTGGATCTGTAATTTATAATGCGGGTTCCGAGTGCCGTTAATTTTCAAAAAAAAGAGAGAGGAGGGGAAAAAAAGAGGAATAAAAAGCACGGATTACTACAAAATAGGATCTGCGAGTGGTGGAGGAATAATTCAATACCCCCCCAAAAAAGAAAAACTACCCCATCAAAGGTGAAACTAAAAAAACAACAACCACAAAAGAACTGGACAGAAATGATTACGAGTAACGCTCCTCGTGTCTGTGGTAGTCATTTCTGGGTGTAGCCTCATATCGTGAGATATATATATATATATATATATATATATATATATATATATATATATATTAGTACCTCCACGTCGCTGCCAATCATATAAATGCACACACATCGCTCAATATGAATATTTATATTATACTATGTTAGTTCCCGGCGTTGCCCGGGTATTTATTAAAATTATTCCCGGAGAAGGAATTGATTCACCACTAACCTAGTTCTAAACGCTTCATTTAACCAGCGCCAGTGTTTTGGAACATTTACTTCATTTACGTTCCTCTGCCCGACCTTTGCCCTCGGCAGCTAATTTCGAATAATCCAGGATGATTTTGAGGGTACTTTACCTTTTATTATTAACTTGGCCCAATCCGGTCTCAAGGACCACCGAAACAATCTGCTCACAGACTGATCACTCATCTCTCGTTTTTTTTAGGTAACATGAGGGTAATCCACATGGTGGCAACTCCCCTTTAATAGCATAGGAAAGGATTTGAAAGGGGGGATGGGGAAGGGTAGAGGAAGGTAGCCAAGGGTTAACTTGGGGTCCCCGGGCTACGGTTTAAGGATCCTACCCGGCATTCGCCTAAAAGTAATGCAGGGAAAACCCTAGAAAAACCTGCATCAGGTAGGTCGGGCATTGTGGTACTTGTCCCACGCCCTTCCCTGGATAGCGGGAGAGGAGTTTGCTGTGGGGACGCAGCTTTATTCTCGCGTGCCTTGACCAGTTTAGGAGGCAGCTGGCCGACTGTTCCAATGGGAACAGCGAACAACTCTTACCGTACGCCCCAAGGTCTGTGACCCCGGAACTTGCATCACTGAAAACAGGCCTCGGCTTGTGGGAACCTTAATTCGAAAACGGAGAGGAGAAGGCATCCCCAAAGGTAGCCCCTTCGTATCTCTCCTACAAGGTTTTGCCTGCGAGAGAATAGCCCTCGCAGACAACATCACTCATCTCCTCTTACGACGCCTAATGTCTCCTCCTGCGCACTTTACAACGAAACCGTGTGCACTTCTCCCCACACTTCCTCGCCTGTCTCCCAATTACCCTCCATTACTTCGCCGTTGTGTACCACTGGTGTCCCTTCTGGCGCTGACAATTCGAGTCCAAAACTACGCCTTCGGGCTGGCCCTTTGCACTCGCCACCACAGAGTTGGAGCGTACCTAGAGAGAGTTCGGGTGCACTTTCGCTTTCCCCCCCCCCCCCCCAACCCGCAACCCCCAGAGTTCGGTTTGCACTGAAGAGTTCGTGGACAAATCTGCACACGCCACCACACAGCCGGGCGTACACACATTCAACTCACCGTCCTTTAATTTGCCCCCTCTGTCGCTCAATTATTCCATCATCATCTCCTTCTGTCTAACCCCGCGTGCCTTCTGCCGTTGACCACGCGAGTCCAAATATTAGTTTATTATTAATGTTTTCTTTTAATTATTACAATATATATATATATATATATATATATATATTGTGGCATGTCAATTGTGGTATTTTTAAAAAAAATTATGTGCAAGCTGGATTATAATAAGAAAAAGAAGTATTATGTAATATCTTTTTGATAATAGAGTCTGTGATTAACTGTTAAAGGAGATCTTTGGTGGTTGTGTAATGATGATATATACAAATAAAATTAAGAATTTATGTTGTGTTGTTGACTGTTAGAGTTTGTAGAGTCGAATGCTGGTAATTCAAACAACAGGGCAAAAAGATATCACAATATATATGTATAGTGATGAGTGGAGACTTGGGGGACTTTGTCAGAGATAATACCTTTTATCCACTGAGAGGCAAAAATGGAAAATTTATAATAATTTGCTGTCGTTAAAAAAAAAAGGCCTGTACTCTCGGGGGCAACGTAATTTCACGGAACTAAGAGATAAAGCGGGGTCATGTTCCTTCTCACCCCCTCCCCTCCCCTCCCCACCCCTCCATAACCAACCCCTACGTGTCCGCCAGTGTCAGCGTTTAATGCAGAGCCACGGGGGTTTAATTACAACGTAGAGCGACTGTAACGCCCTTCTTTTACGAAGACAGGGTCGCTCATGTTAATGAAATTATATCTGCCTGTGTGTGTGTGTGTGTGTGTGTGTGTGTGTGTGTCCCTTCAACCCCCGGCGGCCTTTCCCTTATCTACGTTAAAAATTATTTCTCCGTGTTCGATCTCCTTTAATTTCTTCCGTATTGAAAAGGAGGTATATTTTGGGTTTTCGGAATGGGTATAGAAAAACGATAAGAACCAATGAAATGAAAGGAGGATTAACAAGGTAAACGGACAGAGACACAGGGAGACAGTGACAGTGACGTGAGTGGGGGAACCAGACGAATTTGAGTGACAGTGACGGGTTTAAAAGGCAAATAAGTTTTCAACACCTGAGTGAAACTCTCTTGGTTCTTCAGGAAAAGGAGAACAATTCAGAGCTAGACGACAAGTGTCTAAGCACTCAGTAGAGTAACTCTGTTATTAGGTCTCGAAATTTTGCAAATAATTCTTCCTTTATTTTTATTTTTATCTATTTATTTTTCTCTCTCCTTCATCCTTTCTTTTACATTTATTTTTCGTTTATCCTCTTATCTTTAATTTATCCTTTTTTCATTTTTATTTCCTATATTTATTTATGTTTCTACCTTTATTTTTATTTCCTTGTTTTTGTTTTCTTTTTTGTGTCATTTTTCCTTTTCTTTCTTTCTTTACTTTTTTTATTTATTTTTCTTACTCTTAATTATTTTTCAACTAATTCTTCCTTTATTTTTATCAATTTATTTTTCTCTTTCTTTCATCCTTTCGTTTACATTTATTTTTCTTTTCTCCCTTTATCTTTAATTTCATCTTTTTTCATTTTTATTTCCTTTATTTATTTTTCTTTTTTTCTGTTTCTACCTTTAGTTATATTTCCTTATTTTTATTTTCTTTATCTGTATCATTTTTACTTTTCTTTCTTTCTTTACATTTTCATTTACATTTCTTAGTCTTAATTATTTTCCTATTAATTCTTCCTTTATTTTTCATTTTATCTATCTATTTTTCTCTTTCTTTCTTTTATCCGTTCTTTTACATTTATTTTTCTTTCTTTCTGCTTCCACCTTTAGTTCAATTTCCTTATTTTTATTTTCTTTATATGTGTCATTTTTCCTTTTCTTTCTTTCTTTGCATTTTTATTTATATTTCTTCTTCTTAATTATTTTTCAACTAATTCTTCCTTGATTTTTCTTTTTATCTATTTATTTTTCTCTTTCTTTCATCCTTTCTTTTACATTTATTTTTCTTTTCTCCTCTTATGTTTAATTTCTTCTTTTTTCATATTTATTTCATTTATTTATTTTCTTTCTTTCTTTCGTTTCTACCTTTATTTTTATTTCCTTATTTTTATTTCCTTATTTTTATTTTCTTTTTTGTGTCACTTTTCCTTTTCTTTCTTTCTTTCAATTTTCATTTATTTTTCTTACTCTTAATTATTTTTCAACTAATTCTTCCTTTATTTTTATTTTATCTATTTTTTTTCTCTTTCATTCATCCTTTCTTTTACTTTTATTTTTCTTATCTCCCCTTATATTTAATTTCTTCTTTTGTCATTTTTATTTCCTTTATTTATTTTTCTTTCTTTCTGTTTCTACCTTTAGTTCTACTTCCTTATTTTTTTGTTTGTGTCATTTTTCCTTTTCTTTTTTTCCTTTTTTATTTATTTTTCTCTTTATTTTTCTTTTCTTTCCCTTTTTATATTTTTTATTTGTTTCTTTTTCATTATTTTTTTACTGTATTTATTTTTCTTTAGATTCGTTTTTTCTTTTACTTGTTTTCGTTTTCTTCCTTCACTTTTCTTTTCTTCCTTTATCTTAAATTTCTTATTTCTTTATTTTTCTTACTCTATTTTTATCGTTAATTCCTAATTTTTCTTCTTTTTATTTGTTACGCGCTTTCTTTATTTGCATTACTTTATTTTCTTTATTTATTTTTTCTTCTTCATTTATTTTTGTTTTCTATCTTTAGTTTTCTTTCTTTGTTTTTTTTTTCTTGTTTTATTTTTATGCCTTAGTTTCTACTGTCTTTCCATTTCTTTACTTTTTTTTATGAAATATTGTTTCGTTTTTCCTTGTTTCCATTTCTTTCCCGACCTCCTGGTTCCTACGTGACAACCGCCAGAACGACTGCGTTGACAGTGACCGAGGGTGAGGTTAGGTTAACGCGCTCGCACTTGCGGTTTCGTGTATTGACTTGCCTTTTCCCCGGGACCTGGGCGTGGTCGGTCGCTGCCTTGTTTACTCCACGACGTCTTTCTGTCTCCAGACACAGGGTCCAAGGAGGGGAGGCACCGTAAAGTACCTCCAGTCAGTCTCTGAATCTCCTTCAGGCAACTCTGATTATCCAGTCTATTACGACACTAAGATGGCGTCAAACTTCTCCGCGGTTCTCTGCAGTTCTTCGTCTCCTTTACGACCACAAGAAGCACCTGCAGTGTCAACGTTAACTATTCATCATTTACTTGTTTGTTTTTTTTACTCTGTCAGTACTTGAATTATTATTCTTTTGGGCTGCAGGTTGTTGTGTTACGGTTGGCCGCCATCTTAGTGTAGCGTGCGTAATTGTGTTAACTCTTCCAGCTGAGTGCAGCAAAGTTGACCTCGCCGCCTGGTCCCTGGAGTTGTCGTTTCTTTCCTTCGTCCTTGTTGATAAAAGAATTTTATCTGCAAGTCTTCTCGAGTTTCCAGGCGGGAAAAAAACTCGTCGATAACACGCGACGTTTCGATGACATTCAGCGCGCCCGCCGCCATCTTCTGGCGATGTGGGGAGAAGCGCTTTTATCCACTTTCTACGACGGGAAAACCTGCGCTCTACAATTCAACAACACTTGTGTCTGAAGAAGAAGAAGAAAATTACTAATTTCATTAAACCAGAAACAAAACAAGTCAGTACCCACGACGTTTCGACCACAATTTTGACACATCTTCAGGTACCTGGAAAACCTGCGACCTACAATTCATCAAATGTGTCTGAAAATAATAATTTAATAATTTCATGTATCCAAAAACAATAAAAAAGTCAGTGGCCACGACGTTTCGACCACAATTTTGACACATCTTCAGGTACCGGAAAAACCTGCGTTCTACAATTCATCAAATGTGTCTGAAGAAGAAATATATTACTAATTTCATTAAACCAACAACAACAAAAAATTCAGGCCCCTCGAGGTTTCGACCACAATTTTGACACATCTTCAGGAACCGGGAAAACCTTCGTTCTACTATTCAACACTTGCGTCTGAATAATAAAAATAATAATTTCATTAAAGAAAAAAAACCGTTTCCACGACGTTTCGACCACAATTTTGACACATCTTCAGGAACAGGGGAAACCTTCGTTCTACTATTCAACACTTGCGTCTGAAGAAAAAGAAAAGAAAAATCATTAAAGAAAAAACAAAGAAAAAAATCCGTTTCCACGACGTTTCGACCACAATTTTGATACATCTTCAGGAACCGGAAAAACCTGCGTTCTACAATTCATCAAATGTGTCTGAAAAAAATTACAAAATTCATTAAAACCAAAAACAACAAAAACGTCAGTCCCCACGACGTTTCGACCACAATTTAACACATCTTCAGGAACAGGGAAAGCCTTCGTTCTACAATGTAACAAATGTGTCTGAAGAAGGGAATTTTTTTTTATTTTATTAAACCAAAAACAAAAAAAATTTGAGTTCGCACAACGTTTCGACCACAATTTTGACACATCTTCAAGGTACACAGGTAACGTGTAGTACGCATGTGCTAAATTAGGAGAGATGTTTATGTAGCGTCATATGACGATTGCAGCCGGTTACGACTAATTAAGTATATATCTGTATATCTCTATATATGCATACATTCTAAACTGCACATTACGTGATTACCTGAAGAAGTCCCAAAACTGTGGACGAAACGTGGTGCGAACTGATTTTTATTTTATTGGTTTGAATGAAATAGGTAGTTGTTTCTAGAGACTTATTTATTGAATGGTAGAACGAAGGTTTTCCCGGAACGTGAAGAAGTGCGAAAATTGTGGTCGAAACGTCGTGCGAACTGAATATATATATTTTTGATAATAACAAAGATAGCCAAATACAGACAAAAAAAGTGATACTACACTCTCTGGGATCCTTGTTCCTTTCTTCAGGTGCAGAACATATGTAAGAGCATAGAGAGACACAACTGCAGCAGTCAAATGACAGAACTCAAAAGCCTTCACCTGAAGAAAGGAACAAGGTTTCCGGTAAACGTTGTGTGGTGTTTACATCATCACTTCTTTTGTCTGTATCATCCTTATTATTAATTTTCATTTGAATATCTATTGGTTTGATGAATTAATTTTTCTGGCATAATCGTTTAATGTTTTTTTTTCAAATGATGTTTGTTCTTTTTCTTCTTCTTCTTCCTCGTCTCTTCCTACTTCTTCGTTGTCTTCTTCTGCCTCTTATCGTTTCTCTTCATCTTTTTCCTCGGACGACAGCCAGACCGTCACCTTTTTCCCGACTCGTGCTGTGATTTAGGGAGCGACACGTGGTCAGCGCTGGACCGATGACGCTGAGGATGCGAGTGCAAAATAATATAGATACTCTTTGGCATGCTGGACTCTGTTATTACTCTTAGAAAAGAACGGATACTCTTAGACACTTTAATATCCTCTGCCACAAGACCGTGACGTCACTCCCATCGTCCCTCAGCGCCATGACAGCAGCCTGTGCACAGACAGCAACATGTGTGTGTATTTCGGCCATTTTCAATGTATTTTCAAAACCAGAACATGCGTTGGAAAGAGAATTAAATTCTCTAAAACTTTTATTCCGTGGCAAATTACTCTACTGGCGGCCATTTTGTAGATATCAGCGCTAGAAATACGACAAACTGCAGTCTCTCTGAAAATGACGTCCGATGTCGTAACTTTGACGAAGGATTTCTACCACTTCCCTCGAGCGTATTTCCTCCTTAAGGCCACCATTCCATGCAGAATTTTATCCTCTACAATTTATCACTGAACGTTATTTTCAATAGAACGCTCCATTATTTAGTTATCAGCGAAAAACTGAAAAGAGGTGCCAAAATTTGGTGGGTTGTTCAGGGCCACACAAAAACTTCTTCAGCGAGGCCTTTCGAGTTTGAAACCTTAAGGGGGTGAAGGGGGGGGGGGTTTCCACTAATGGCCACAACATGTACAAGTTGGGGGGGAATATACCCGACCTTGTTGCGTGGTAAGATGTGTGTAGCTACTGTGCTGACAGTCAGTCTGCTTTGCCCAACTAAAACGGTACCGCCGGTTCCAGCCGCTTCCCACACAAAATTATAATCGTCTCTGCTGCTGGATTTAGTGTTGTTTTAATTTCAATTATATTGTTAAACTTCTCCATGTCCGATGACGTAGAAGTTCTCTCTCTGCTGTTGTAACAAATCAGTTCCCCTTCTCCTTCATTTAACACGATTACACGAGTCCTCGTGTCTTGTCCTAGCAGCCTTCTTTAAGGTGACCTCTGGTCCAGTACCTGACCCTGCGTTCGAAAGAGAGTTAAATTCTCTAAAACCTTTATTCAGTGACAAATTAGTCCACAGGCGGCCATTTTGGAGATATCAGCGCTAGAAACACGACAAACTGCGGTCTGTCTGAAAATGACGTCACACTGTCGTAACTTTGACCAAGGATTTCTAACACTTCCCTCGACTGTATTCCGTCCTCGTGTCCACCATTCCATGCAGAATTTCATCCTCTACAATTTATCACTGAACGTTATTTTCGATAAAACGCTTCGTTGTTTTGTTATCAGCGAAAAACTGAAAAGATGCGCCACAATTTCGTGGGTATTTTAGGGACATAGAAAGTTCCCCCCCCCCCCCCCCCGAGGCCATTCGAACTGGAATACTTGGGTTATTACTAATGACCACAACATATTTGAGTTTGTAAAAAAATACCAGCCATGTTGTTCGCGGAGGCCTTTTTGTTTTGGAAGTATCTACTGGGCTCCAGAGTTGGCGCTGGAAGGGGTTCGCTTCCTCCTCCGCCCACCTCTGCATCTGTGAGCCGCAAGGAGGTGGTGTTGCTGGTGTGAGGACGTTCCAGAACGAAGCGTTCTATCGAAAATAATGTTCAGTGATAAATTGTAAGGCGGTGGTTGGTTCAGGATAATTCCGCAGTAATCGCATTTGCCATCTGCTGTTGGCTCCATTACTGACTGTGCGACCACGTGCTGGCAATTTCCTTCCTTCCTGCCTCCCTTGCATTTCTTTCCGCCCACGTTGACGACACTTTAGCCTGGTCGTTCTACTCGCGTTGTTAAGCAGCTGCAAATCTAATCGGCCCTCGTTGTCGCCAATCCGCCTTCCCTTCGTCGGTTCCTGCCATGGACGAGTATTAATGTGTAATAGTGTCACGGCCGTCGCGTTGTTCTGCACTGAGGAGGATTCAGCGTCTGCTGGAAGAGCCGGCAAAGTTCCAGTGTCGCAATACGGTCGGTAAATTACGACTGTAAAGTAGAGAACGTTAAGTGACGTCACAGCCTACCACGTCATTGACGTAGATCCAATCAGAGGCTGCCACGTCGTCGGCGTGCTGAATTAAAGCTCACGTTCGTAGTCGATTATAATCTCACAGTCGACTCGATGCCACGAAAGCTTGAACGATTTAGGAGACGCAGGGAGAGGGCTACCTTTGGGGATGCCGTCTCCTCTCTCCGTTTTTGAACTAAGGTTTCCACAAGCCGGGGCACCTCGACCTGTTTTTGAGAGGTGTATGGTCCGGGGGTCATAGACGGTAAGAGTTGACCGCTGTTCCCATTGGAAAAGTCGGGCAGCTGCCTCCTAAAACTGGTCGAGGCACGGAGCAGAGGAATGCTGCGTCCCCCACAGCAAAATCCTTCTCACGCCGTCCCAGGGAAGAGCGTGGGACAAGTACCAAATGCCCGACCTACCGGATCCAGGTTTTTCTAGCGTTCATCCTGCATCACTTGTAGGTGAATTACAGGGTAGGATCCTTAAACTTCAGACGGTGGGCCCAAGTTAACCCTTGGCTACCTTCCTCTATCTTTCTCCATCCCCGCTTTCAAATCTCTTTCCTATGCTATAAGAAGGGAGTTGCCACTGTGTGGATTAGCCTGTCTACACCTTCTTCATCTTCGATGCCACCAAACCTTGAATCTTTTAGGAGAGACGCAGTGGGCTACCTTTGGGGATGCCTTCCCCTCTCTCCGTTTTTCAACTAAGGTTCTCAAAAGGCCGAGGTGTCTCGGCCTGTTTTATCGAGGTTCCGGGGTCGCAGGCCTTGGGGCATACGGTAAGGGTTGTCCGCTGTTCCCATTGGAACAGTCGGCCAGCTGCCTCCTAAACTGGTCATGAATGCCGCGACCCCACAGTGAACCCCTCTACCACCATCGTGACGGGCGTGGGACAAGTACCTACTGCCCGACCTTCCTGATGCGGGTTTGTCCTGCATTTCTTTTAGGCGAAGCCGCGGTCGGATCATTAAACCTACAGCCCGGGAGGCCCCTAGTTAACCCTTGGCTATCTTCCTCTAACCTTCCACATCCCCCCTTTCAGATCCCTTCCTATGCTATTAAAGGGGAGTTGCCACTATGTGGATTACCCTCATGTAGCCTGATGCCATAAAAAAGAACGAAGAGATGATGTAAATACCACACAGCGTTTCTGGAAACCTTGTTCCTTTCTTCAGGTGCTAAGAAAACTAAAAAATAACACAAGAGAATGTTTACAATATCGTTTCAGTTATTGGTCACTTGATAAGGTTCCTCCTATTGGTGGAGTTGGTTAATTTGCCAGGTTTTTGCGGCCATGGTTTTCATTGGAATATTATAATAATTTGTCTCGTTTTTCTTAAAAGTATTGAGAAGCACTATAGCCCGTCTATGGACGGTAATTGCCCATGAGAACGCTCAACGTGAAGGGCGACGGGGACAATACGCGTGGCCGAACAATCGCAGTGGTTTTTTTTAGTGAGTTACGACCAAGTGTCGCATTTTTATTTTATTCATGGTCTCACTCAAGTTACCCTTCTTTAGTTTTGAAGCTCGTTTTCCGAAGGGTGACGGTGGACGGGGCGGAGGGGGAGGGGACAAGCAGCACGCCGAACAATCGCCGCTATTGCTAGCATTGGGCTGTATTACGGAGCCCCCCAGTACAAGACGTGTGGCATCCAGTTTTAATCGCGCTGATTGGTCGCGACTTTTTCTCCCGCGCGTCGGTTGTTTATTTCGTCTCCATGACGACGCGGTGATAATTTTTTTTTTGTGACGCGCGCCGCCGCCTTCTCTTAATTTCGGCGCCGTTTTACTTCTTCTCCGTTCGTCGTCGTCGTTGTCAATTAACGTTGTTGTTTTAAGGCGCCGCCTCCCCCACCCCCACTATAAAGCAGGGTGTGGCGAGGGACTTATGAGGTTCAAATTTACGACGAGACTATAAAAAGGGTTTACTTTTTCGGTTGGTTTGGGGACGGGAAATGGGAACGAGTCGTTAATTAGGAGGCAATTAATGGGTGTGGTTTCTCCGGGACGACCCGGAATTTTTTTTAAAAGGTGTGGCGGTGGTGGGGGGTGGATTGGGAGGGTGTAAATTACAGGAAATCACAGAACGAGGGGGCGGGGGGAAAGTGAAACTTATCTCACCACCAGCACCACTTCTTTCTCTCTTGAGGAGATGATTTGGCGGTGGCGGAGTGACTCCAACGATTATTATTGATTACGGAAAAGTATATTGTAAATATACATTTTGCAGTAACGCAGAACATAAAATATCTTGCCAGACTGTTTATATTGGACGAACTAAACGAGCATCCAGTTGCTAAACACAATCTGCATGCCCCGTTATTTACTTATATAAGGCCGGAGATATAATATAATATATATATATATATATATATATATATATATATATATATATATATATATATATATATAATAGTCCCCGTACCTTTAAAACAGTCAAACACAGTTCCGAGGCTTTGAGAATGGCCCAACAGAGTTCGGCACAGGAAGAGACTCCAAAATACTTGCCAGCATCCCCATAGACTAAAAATTAAAATAAAGTAATTAAAAATATTCCCGGCTTACTTATAACAGTTAAATGTCGTCATAATCAATACTCAGCGACAACCACAGCCCGGGATTTGACTCATAACAGGTAAATGTCGTCATAATCAATACTCAGCGACATCCACAGTCCTGGATTTGACTCCAATCTTGGTTTTATTTATCTTTTGCTTTATCAGATACTAAAATTTAAAATTAAGTAATAAAAATCACCCCTCAGTACCCTTAAAGATTTAAACATATACCCGGCTTACTAATAGAAGTTAAATGTCGTCATAATTAAACTCAGCGACATCCAGTGATTTGACTCCAATCTCGGTTTTATTAATTTTTTTCTCCATCATAGACTTAAAAATGATAATAAATTAATTAAAAAATCACCCCCGGTACACTTAGAGATTTAAAAATATTCCCGGCTTACTTATATCAGTTAAATGTCGTCATAATCAATACTCAGCGACATCCACAGTCCTGGATTTGACTCCAATCTCGGTTTTATTACTTTTTTTTGCTTTAAAATTTAAAATAAAGTAATAAAAATCACCCCCCTCCGGTAACCTTAGATTTTAACATATTCCCGGTTTACTAATAACAGTTAAATATCGCTGTAATCAATAGTCAGCGATTTCCACAGCCCGGATTTGACTCCAATATCGGTTTTATTTATCTTTTGCTGGATTATAAATTAAAATTTAAATAAAGTAATAAAAATCATCCCCCCTCCCGGTACCCTTAAAGATTCATAAATATTCCCAGCTTACTAATAACATTTAAATGTCGTCATAACCAAAATCGGCGACATTCACAGTCCGGGATTTGACTCCAATCTCGGTTTTATTTATTTTTTTCTTCATCATAGACTTAAAAATAATAATAAAGTAATTAAAAAATCACCCTCGGTATTCTTAGAGATTCAAACATATTCGCTGCTTATTAATGACAGTTAAATGTCGTCATAATTAAACTCAGCGACATCCACAGTCCGCGATTTGACTCCAATCTCGGTTTTGAATTGTATTTTTTGCGCTTTATTTTTATGTAACGCCCCCTTCCACCCTTAATCCGAAAAAGTGCTCCCCTCACATGCCGAAAAAGCGGTTTCAATTATACATAAACAACATCGGGAGAAACACTGTCAATCTCATTGGCCCCCGTGAAATATTTTCCCGGCGCAAATATCGGCCCGTTTTGAGAATGTTTGAAAATTTCAACCACCGGATCCTTGGGGGATTTGTAGGCGTGTTTTAATCCTTCCCCCCCCCCACAGTGTTTGTTCCTGGTTCGTAAGGAACACGTGTACGAAATAGGATCAAATTTTCCTCCACCGGGGTTTAGATAAAATGGACGATAGTCCGTAAAAATTAGCCGTTTAGGGAATGTTGTTTAAAAATATTTATTAATGATGGAAGGTAGGGTAGGGTTACATTTCATTAAAATCTATCTGTTGTATCCAACTCACTGTAATTTATTCTCCGCAATCTCCAGTAGTTGTTAGTGAGGCCAGAACCGCCATGTTTTTTTTTAAGTTTACTAGAACTGTAAGCCAAGGGGTGAGGCTGATCCCTGGTTAGCTGCGACAGGTTGACGTGGAAGGCGCGGAGACCCTCGCTCTCGGTGTGACGACACACTCCAGTTATATTTACACCAACAATAATAATAACGCGGGCGGCGGCCAACGATTATGAAACTCGCAGACTTCTCTGTCTATTTTCTCCTTCGGCCTCAAAAATCCCCCCAGACGGCGTCAGCAGGAAACACACAACGCCCGAGGGACCGTGGGGGGTACGATCTCAGGTCCACCCGGACAGTATTTGAGGGCTGTTCTCTCGCAGGCGCAATCTCATTTCCAAAGAGACCTTCCGGGGGATGCCTTCTCCTCTCTCTCTCTGGTTTTTCCACTAGCCGAGGCACCTGTCTTTGAGAGCTGTAAGTTCCGGGGGGGTCGGACACCTTTGGGGCATACGGTAAGAGTTGTCCGCTGTTCCCATTTCGGAACAGTCGGCCAGCAAACTCCTAAACTGGTCGAGGCACTGAGAAGAGGAATGCTGCGTCCCCCACAAGAAACCCATCTCTCTCACCATCCACGGAACGACGTGGGACAAGTATCCAATGCCCGATTTACCTGATGTGCAGGGTTTCTAGGGATCGTCAAAACTACAGCCCGTGGGGCCCTAATTAACCCCCTTCGCTGCCTTCCTCCACCCGTTGGTTCTTGTCCCACCCACGCCCTTCCAATTACGGGAGAGGGATTTGCTTCGGGGACGCAGCATTCCCTTCAATCAAGCCTCGACCAGTTTAGGAGGCAACAGACCGACTATTCCAATTGGGAACAACAAACAACTCTTACCGTATGACCTCCGGAACATACACCCATCAAAAGACGTCGAGGTGCCTCGGCTTGTGGGAACCTTAATTCAAAAAGCAGAGAGAGGAGGAGGCTTCCCTAAATGTAGTCCCTCTCTCTTAAAATGGAGTACATCCTTCGGAGGTTTTTTCTCCGTCCATGCCACTAGACCTGTGTATATATGTATGTATTCTTTTTAGGGCAACAGGCTACATGAGGGTGAACCACGTTGGGCAACTCCACTTTAATAGCATAGGAAGGGATCTGAAATGGGGGATGCGGAATGATAGAGGAAGGTAGGCAAGGGTTAAATAGGGGCCCCCGGGCTATCCTCTCGCAGGCTTTTTTGCTTCCTTTTTGTATATGGTCGAAGCACGGAAAACCTACCCGATGCAGGTTTTTCTAGGGTTTTCCCTGCATTTCTTTAGGCGAATGCCGAGTAGGATCCTTAAACCATAGCCCGGGGGCCCTAGTTAACCCTTGGCTACCTTCCACTACCCTTCCGCATCCCCCCTTTCAAATCCCTTCCTATGCTATTAAAGGGGAGTTGCCCATAGTGGATTACCCTCATGTAGCCTGTTGCCCTAAAAAAAAAAAAATAAAAAAAAAAATAAAAAAAAAAAAAAACGGAATGCTGCAATAGACTATGGATATACACACATCTACCTGCGAGGGATTTTCTCTCGCAGGTAGAACCTTTTACGAGAGATACGAAGGGGCTACCTTTGGGTATGCCTTTTCCTCTCCGTTTTGAACTAAGGTTCCCACATGCCGACGCAACTCGGCCAGTTTTGAGAGGTGTATGTTCCGGGGTCGCAGACCTTGGGCATACGGCAAGAGTTGTCCGCTATTCCTATTGGAGTAGTCGGCCAGCTGCCTTCTAAACTGGTCGAGACACGGAGAAGAGAATGCTGCGACCCCACAGCAAACTCCTCTCCCGCTACCGGAAGGGCGTGGGACAAGTACCCAATGCTCGACCTACCTGATGCAGGTTTTTCTAGGGTTTTCCCTGGCTTTTTCTTTAGGCGAATGCCGGGTAGGATCCTTAAACCATAGCCCGGGGGCCCCTAGTTAACCCTTGGCTACCTTCCTCTACCCTTCCGCATCCCGCCTTTCAAATCCCTTCGTATGCTATTAAAGGGGAGTTGCCACCATGTGGATTAGCCTCATGTAGCCTGTTGCCCCCCAAAAAAAGACAGCTCTTTGTCACGTTCGCCTGCGAGTGCTGCTGGTCTCAATTGTGTGTCCGGCCTCGTAGCTGCCTGCGTCTGCCCACGTGAGATACACGTCCCTGTGTGTGTGTCTACAGCGCTCTCAGTCTGTATGAACGTATGTGTGTGGCTGTGGTGGTAGTTATTGTGCCGGCACTTGGCTGACTGCCGCCGTTCGATACGATACAAATAAAGTTAACCCTCAAATCCTCCTCCCCAACACACACACACACACACACACACACACACACACACACATGCACGCACAATTACCACAATTTGAACGCGCGGAAAATACCATCAGACACACGTGCAGAGAGCATTGCCAGGTCCTGTGATTGACTCCGGCTCTACTCTGGCCAGAACTCGTGCACTCTAAAGAGCTGAACGTAAAGTAAATGTTTCCTCCTATGCACGGCAACGTTGTCTGCATATCAACGTGAAGCAAGCAACAAAGGTCGAGTGAGATGGTGGAACACCGCAAGTAGCGCGTCTAAGATTTCACCACTAATAACGTAAAATTGACAACGCTGGTTTTTCCCGGTTGCAATTGTCGGACGAAGGGTTTTTCGTCTTTCAACCCGAGTATCGACGTCAGTTTTGCGACAAACGTTTCGATTGCTGGTAGGTTTCTTAAATTTTTTTCGTTCTAATTTGCAGTTCGTGTTACATGGGACGCACCGGAAGGGCATTTTTCACTTCTTGTATTTTCTAAACTGAATTTTAAGATATTGTGAACATGACACGGGAAAAATAACCCCCCCAAAAAAATCCAAACTTCTCCAAAGTCAATTAGGCTCCTGATGTCGCACATCTTCAACATTAATATAATTAGGTAAATTCCCATTTGATGCATAATTTATTATTTTAGTGTAACTGAGAATGACGCTTGATGTTTCATTTCGTGAAAACAAAAAAACTGCAACGTAAAATAAAAAGCAGAGATAATAAATATTCGGAAGTGTAGCAGCAAAATCTGTCTTCCTGTGGGGTTGACTCACAGAAAGCTCGGACATTGCACGTTGTAATCTCCCTTAAGTGCATGTTGTTTCATATCTGCGTCACAATCTCTTAGAAGCCGACAGATGTCTCTGCCAGGGTGGGTGTTATGTTGCATGTGTGTTGCAGTGAAGGGTTGCGGGTGGCGCTGTTTTAATAAAATCCCTTGTTTACCCTTTTTTTAGGGTAACAGGCTACATGAGGGTAATCCACATAGTGGCAACTCCCCTTTAATAGCATAGGAAGGAATTTCAAAGGGGGGATGCGGAAGGGTAGAGGAAGGTAGCCAAGGGTTAACTAGGGGCCCCCGGGGCTATGGTTTAAGGATCCTACCCGGCAATTCGCCTTAAAGTGGTGGAGGGAGAACCCTAGGAAAACCTGCATCAGGTAGGTCGGGCATTTGGTACTTGTCCCACGCCCTTCCCTGGATGGCAGGAGAAGAGTTTGCTGTGGGGTCGTAGTTTTCCCCTCGCCGTGCCTTGACCAATTTAGGAGGCAGATGGCCGACTGTTCCAATAAGAATAGCGGACAACTCTTACCCTATGTCCAAGGTTTCCGACCTCTCAGAACAGGCCTCGGCTTGTGGGAACCTTAGTTCAAACAAACCAGAGAGAGGAGAAGTCATCCCCAAAGGTAGCCTCCGCCAGAGCTCTCTGGGAAGGTTCACCTGTGAGACAATGCTGTCGCAGGCTTCTTTCAGCCTCTTGTTTACCTTTTTTTTTGTAGACAGGCTATGTATAGGGTAATCCACATGGTGGCAACTCCCCTCTTATAGCATAGGAAAGGGATTTGAAAGGGGGGATGCGGAAGGGTAGAGGAAGGTAGCCAAGGGTTAACTAAGGGCCCCCGGACTATAGTTTAAGGATCCTACCCGGCATTTGCCTAAAAGTAATGCAGGGAAAACCCTAGAAAAACCTGCATCAGGTAGGTCGGGTATTGGGGTACTTTTCCCACGCCCTTCCGATGGCGGGAGAGGTGCTACTAGCGTTTAATATCTTCAAATTGCAGGGGTCCGAGAGAGAGAGAGAGAGAGAGAGAGAGAGAGAGAGAGAGAGAGAGAGAAAGAGAGAGAGGGAGAGAACTGCGAAGGAAGGAATCCAACCGTTTAACGATGTGGACCAGAGAAAACAAAACAAAATAAACCTCACAATTCAAATTTACGACTTTGCTGCTGAAATAGAAAGAAAAACAGTGTGAGGGGGAAAGAGACAGACGGGTTGTGAAACAATAATGATAAAAAAAAGGTTATGAAAGCAAACCATCTGCTGGCAGAGCCTGGATCACCTAACTAATAAACACGGAGGCGCCAGCCAACTGACTCCTGCTGTCGGGAATGCCGTGACGTAGTCCATCACGTGCGGAGAATAAATATTCAGAGCCGCAAATATGTCAGGCCAAAGATAAAACTGATCAAACGAAATGAGAGTTAATAAAAGAACGTACGTAAATAAAATTTATACGTCGGTCGTGAAATATAATAATTAGATAAAATAGGTGAATGACGGACAACGTGAAGTGACGACACAGCAACGTGTCTGGAATCCTTGTTCCTTTCCTCAGGTGATTAAAAAGAAAAAGCTCACAGGGGAGTGACACAACTGCAAAAGCCATCAACGATGCAGTCGACGAACTCGAGAGTCACCCACTACTTCGCTCCAGTGTGGTTTTAATCACCTGAGGAAAGGAACAAAGGATTCCGGAAACGTTGCTGTAGTAGTTGTTGTGGTGGTTGTGTCGTTGTCATCATACAGCAGCAGGCTGACTGTTCCAATGGGAACAGAGAACAACTGTTACCGTATGCCCCCAAGGTCTGTGACCCCAGGTACGTTCACCTCTCAGAACAGGCCTCGGCTTGTGGGAACCTTAGTTAAAAAACGGAGAGAGGAGGAGGCACCCCCTAAAGTAGCCCCTTCCTGTCTCCCCTACAAGGTTCTGCCTGCGAGAGAATAGCCCTCACAGGCAGCTTCCGACATTTTTTTTAGGGCAACAGGCTACATGAGGGTAATCCACTTTGGACGACTCCCCTTTAATAACATAGGAAGGGGTTTGAAAGAGGGGATGCGGAAGGGTCGAGGAAGGTAGCCAAGGGTTAACTAGGAGTGCCCCCGCCCGGGCCTGCTGTTTAAGGATCCTTCCCCTCGGCAAGATAAGGACACTCCTCCGCGTCTGTTGTTCTGGTCGTCGTGAGTCCAGAGACAGAGTTTCCCCATCCAGCTAACATAATCTAGCCTTGGTCTTCCCTCTTCTAATCCCAGGCCCTTCTCTTTTTATTCAATGTCCCTCCGTAATGTTCTCTACCCCACCATTTGTTTAGGTAACAGGCTACATGAGGGTAATCCACATGGTTGCAACTCCCCTTTAATAACACAAAAAAAGGGATCTGAAAGGGGGGATGCGGAATGGTAGAGGAAGGTAGCCAAGGGTTAACTAGGGGCCCGCGTGCTGTAGTTTAAGGATCCTACGCGGCATTCGCCTAAAAGTGATGAAGGAAAACCATAGAAAAATCTGCATCAGGTAGATCGGGCTCTTGGTACTTGTCCCACGCCCTTCCCTGGATGGCGGGAGAGGAGTTTGCTGTGGGGACGCAGCATTTCCTTCTCCGTGCCTTGACCGGTTTAGGAGGCAGCTGGCCGAACGTTCCAATGGGAACAGAGAACAACTCTGACCGTATGCCCCAAAGTCTGTGACCCCGAACATGCCACCTCTCAGAACAGGCCTTGGCATGTGGTGGGAACCTTAGTTCAAAAACAGGAGAGAGGAGGAGGCATTCCCAAAGGTAGCGCTTCCGTCTCTCGTACAAGGTTCTGCCTGCGAGAGAATAGCCCTCGTTGGTAGCTTCCAACATTGATTTTCATATATATATATATATATATATATATATATATATATATATATATAGAGAGAGAGAGAGAGAGAGAGAGAGAGAGAGATAGAGAGAGATAGGGAGATAGAGAGAGGTAGAGAGAGAGAGAGAGAGAGAGAGAGAGAGAGAGATAGAGAGAGAGATAGAGATAGGGAGATTGAGAGAGATAGAGAGAGAGAGAGATAGGGAGATTGAGAGAGAGAGAGAGAGAGAGAGAGAGAGATGCATATTAAAGCTGTCCAAAATTACTTAATAAATATGTCATTGCACCGGTGCAGAAGCAGCGTTGAGAGAACAACATGAAAGAAGAACTGACGAAGTGCACGGCCATTGGATATAGTGGGGGGTGAGGGGGGCGACCAAACGAGAGAAAAAAAATACCTAATGGAAACAGACAAGGTGGGGTGAAAAAAAAAGGATCGGAGCAAAGCAATTAATTACGGAGAGAGAAAAAAAAACGGCTCGGCGATTGCTGATTGTGACGTCATCACACTTTAAGCCGTCCGTCGTCGTTGGAATCCATAATCAAAGGGAGGAAGCTTCACGCTTATGAGGGGAAGGGAAGGAATTACAAATTAATCATCAGCTGCAGGGGGGCAAGGGTGTGATTTAGAAAGTTTCTTTTCTTCCGTTTTTCTTCCTTTGATGAGAAGAAAAATAAACGCCCCTCGTGAAATAAATAATAGACCAGGCTGGTTGTTTGTAAGTTGGTAGTGTCGAGGGCGCTCACGTCGTGTCACTGGTGGCGCCTCGTTAAATCCTCGCGATTCCTCTCTTTCATCACGGTTTATTAACAGGGGGCTTTGTGGTAGTTACTCTCGGTGAAGATTTATTTATTTTTTGTCCCCAGTGGGGGGCGGGGGGGGGGTTGAGATTGAGAGAGGTAAATTTTTTACGTCGAGGAGAAGCCGTGACGTAATCAGTGGTGGATAAATAATACTAAATGCCAAAAACAATGTTTACTAGAACTAAAATAAAACCTCAGTGTACAGTATTAGTGACGTCATCAGCTGAGCGATGCCCCGCGACATTCACAGAACACAGCAGGACGGTCTCGTGGTCTCAGGGGCTGCACGTGAGGGTGGAATCTGTCAGGGTTGCCAACGTTTAACTCCACTGGTATTGTTTAACGACACCCCCAAGGCACTCCGGGGGTTGATCTCAGTGAGATTTTGACCCCTGGGGGGGTCAAGTTTCACGGAAGCTAGCGCTCGACACGTGACGTCACGCTCTGACGTCATCATCTGTCATGGCGGACAATCTTGCCCCATAATATACGTCAGGCGACGGCGGGGAAACATGCAGCGGACATTAAGAGGATCAAAGCACATGTCATGCACAAGTACATTTCACAGTAGTTTATCCGATCATTATATATGACAACAAGAAGAGTTTTTTTTAGGGCAACAGGCTCCATGAGGCTAATCCACATGGTGGCTACTCCCCTTTAATAGCATAGGAAGGGATCTGAAAGGGGGATGCGGAAGGGTAGAGGAAGGTAGCCAAGGGTTAACTAGGGGGCCCCGGACTATGGTTTAAGGATCCTACCCGGTAATTCGCCTGAAGAAATGCAGGGAAAACCCTAGAAAAACCTGCATCGGGTAGGTCGGGCATTGGGTACTTGTCCCACGCCCTTCCCTGGATGGCGGGAGAGGAGTTTGCTGTGGGGACGCAGCATTCGCTTCTTCGTGCCTCGACCTGTTTAGGAGGCAGCTGGCCGACTATTCCAATGGGAATAGCGAACAACTCTTACCCTATGCCCAAGGTCTGTGACCCTGGAACATGCAACCTCTCAAGACAGGCGTCGGCTTGTGGAAAGCTTAGTTCAAAAACGGAGAGGAGGAGGCATCCCAAAAGGTAGCCCCTTCGTATCTTTCCTACAAGGTTCTGCCTGCGAGAGACCAACAAGAAGAGATGCATAAAATCATACATAAGCGACTACGGCTCAGTAAAGACATAGAGAAAGTAAGGAAAAACTATTTATTTTCTTCCAAAGATGCTGCATTTATAAGAATTAAAGAAAAAAATGAGAACGCTCCGTTTAAATTCCAAGGTATAAAAATCTCTCCTTAACATTTAAAAATATTTACGAATCAATGAATCACTTGTGGTGGATAAATAAATAAATAATTAATTAATGTCTCAAGAAAATTACCAAAAACTTATATAAAGAACAAAAATAAAACCTCAGTGTACAGTATTAGTGACGTCATCAGCTGAGCGACTCAACATACACAAACATTCACTTTTAATTAAATCCCTCGTGGTCTCAGGGGCTGCACGTGGGGGTGGAACTTGTCAGGGTGGCCAACCTTTAACAACCACTGGTATTGTTTAACGACACCCCCAAGGCACTCCGGGGGTTGATCTCAGTGAGATTTCGACCCCTGGGGGGTCAAGTTTCCAGCAGCCAGCGCTCGACACGTGACGTCACGCCCTGACGTCATCATCTGTCATGGCGGACAATCTTCCCCCGTAATACACGTTAGTTGGTGGCGGCGTGGGGGGGGGCGAGGAAACATGCAGCGGACATTAAGAGGATCAACGCAAATGTCATGCACACATTCTGATACTTGATAATAATAATATCTCAGGATTCCTTGTGACATATTCTCCCTCACAACCTCCTTGGCGCTTATAAACGTAACGTAAACAACACACAGACCATGTTATTAGCCTCCAATGACATTGCGACGTTTCAAAGACCTCCGTAAAACTCTTAAGAGACTTTACAGTTGTTATTTATTACGCCGAAAACTAAATAAAGAGAAAACACTTCGTCACTCGTCGTCCATGTTTGAATTTCGCTTCCTGACACACGCAGGCCGGCCAGAGGTCAGCGATAATCTTCCACCACCTCTTACAATATAATCTGTTAGGCCGAACCTTGTGGGAGAGACAGGAATGGGCTACCTTTGGGGATGCCTCCTCCTCTCTCCGTTTTTAGACTAATTCAGTTACACTGCGAGGCTCCTCGGCCTGTTCTGAAAGGTGGCATGTTCCGGGATTGCAGACCTTGGACATACTGTAAGAGTTGTTCTCTGTTCCCATTGTAACAGTCGGCCAGCTGCCTCCTAAACTGGTCGAGGCACGGAGAAGGAAATGCTGCGTCCCCACAGCAAACTCTTCTCCCGTCATCCAGGGGAAGGGCGTGGGACAAGTACCCAATGCCCGACCTACCTGATGCAGGTTTTTCTAGGGTTTTCCCAGCATCACTTTTAGGTGAATGGCCGGGTAGGATCCTTAAACCATAGCCAGGAGGCCCCTAGTTAACCCTTGGCTACCTTCCACAACCCTTCCGCATCCCCCTTTTCAAATCCCTTCCTATGCTATTAAAGGGGAGTTGCCACCACGTGGATTACCCTCATGCAGCCTGTTACCCTATAGAAAATATCCGTCGCGTGTTATAACACACTGTGGCCCGCACTTAGTATCATCGCTGACAACTAAACAGTTGCCCCAAGTACGCGATGGTAACGCTATTTAATTATTTTTTTAAATTCTTTATAAAACAAATCGAAAATGATGTTGTGTTGTCCGGCGCCAAAGATAATTTCTCTCTGGGTCAGAGATACTGCAACTGATCAGACACATAGTGTTGATCGTCTTTGACACCGCCGCGATTTGCCTTCACGAAATAAACTCCTTTACGGATTTTAAGCAAGTCGTGACCTGCCGGAGGTAGATGCCACGTCACAATATATATATATATATATATATAATAAATTACTCGTCCGACCTTAGTGACGTCATTGTAGTCGATGATGAGAAACCCAGAGAATGGAGGACGATTTTAAGCAGCGAAGAAAAACAGGAGTGATTTATTGCTCTCTGGGACGTTTGGAGTCTGTGACGCAAAACGTTGACTGTGAGACTTGCCGGCCCTCGTTGGTTACTGGAAGCCAAGTAGAAGAGCAGCAGGCGACGAAGTGACGACTTTCAGAGAACGGAAGCACAATAAACACTCCTCGACGTATGAGAATAATAAACCCCCCCCCCCCCACCTTTAAGAAATCGCTTTTAAACTCCTCACTGCGTACCGACGACAACTCTGTCCGTCATCATGGGAGAGATGAGGGTCCAGCACACGCACTAGAGTTACAGCTGTCACTACATCTCAACGTATTAGTGTAATTACAACACCCTCACAATGAAGCCTAAAATTTATTTATAGAAAGAAAAATCATTATAATAAAGTCAGAGATAATAAATATTCTGAAGTTGATTTTAGAGTCAGGGGAAAATCTGTCCCTTGAGGGTTGCCTCACAGAAAGCTAGGACAGTGCATGTTGTAACCTCTTAAGTGCATGTTGTTTCATATCTGTATCACAACCTCTTAGAAACCCACCAGATGTCTCTATGGTGTTACACTTGGCACTAAGGGGTTAATTAAATATTAATACTTTGTTAAAGGATAATTAAAAAACACCCCAAGAAAGCACGTTTGACATAAATGGCGCCCAACGTGGAGGCTGAATAATTTATTGCTGTTAAGCCTGTGTAATGGTGACGTCAGAATGTATGAAGGTGTGTGTTAGTTGAGGCCATGACAAGGCAGGGCTGTGCTGGACCCTTACGCGTCCTCCCCCCTCCTATATTTGATGTTAACGAGGCGAGGTGGGAGCCGCGGACAAGCAGCTAACGAGCTCACGGACGCACGCAGGCAGCTAACTACCTCAAACCCACACCTCGCTGTCATCACAATGGACACTTGCTGGGGCCGGGGAGGTCGATTAATATTTTACAGCGACGCGCGTGTGATGACTGCCAGTACGTTACGTTTAACCCGGGGCGGGAAAATTTCCTTCGTGGTTTTTTATTTAGGGTAACAGGCTGCATGAGGCTAATCCACGTGGTGGCAACTCCCCTTTAATAGCATAGGAAGGGATTTGAAAGGGGGGATGCGGAAGGGTAGAGGAAGGTAGTCAAGGATTAACTAGGGACCCAGGGCTATGGTTTAAGGATCCTACCCGGCAATTCGCCTAAAAGTGATGCACGACAAACCCTAGAAAAACCTGCATCAGGTAGGTCGGGCATTGCGTACTTGTCCCACGCCCTTGCGTGACTGGCGGGAGAGAGGAGTTTGCTGTGGGGACGCAGCATTCCCTTCTCCGTGCCTCGGCCAGTTTAGGAGGCAGCTGGCCGACTGTTCCAATGGGAACAGAGAACAACTCTTACCGTATGCCCACCAAGGTCTGTGACCCCGCAACATACGCCTCTCAGAACAGGCCAAGGTGCCTCGACATGTGGGAACCTTAGTTCAAAAAACCAGAGAGATGTGAAGGCATCGCCAAAGGTAGCCTCCGCCAGAGCTCTCTGGGAAGGTTCACCTGCGAGAGAATACTCTCTCAGGCTTCCTTATGGGTAGGTGTCGGTTTTTTTTAGGTAACTGGCTACATGAGGCTAATCAACATGGTGGCAACTCCCCTTTAATACCATAGGAAAGGATTAGAAAGGGGGAAATGCGGAAGGGTAGAGGAAGGCAGCCAAGGGTTAACTACGGCCCCCTAGTACTTTTTTAGGGGTAACAGGCTGCATGAGGCTAATCCACATGGTGGCAACTCCCCTTTAATAGCATAGGAAGGGATTAGAAAGCGGGGATGCGGAAGGGTAGAGGAAGGTAGCCAAGGAGTTAAACAGGGGCCCCCGGGCTATGGGTTAAAGGATTCTACCCGGAAATTCGCCTACAAGTGATGCAGGAAAAAAAACTCTAGAAAAACCTGCATTAGGTAGGTGTTGTTTATCAGTTTCGTTTTTAGAGTTACCATTAAATATTATACCTGCAGATGCTATGGAGAAACAACCGAAACTCTGGAATACAGTCGGAATTGTACGTTCGAGGATTGCTTTCTTGTCTACCAATATGGAAAATTTTAACCTCCATGAAAATTATAAATGAGATACACGGCAACACCTCAAGTAGGGGGACATCTTCAGGTGAAAATAATAAGAACATTTGGCAGATAATAAAAAATATTTTTTTCTTACACATGTTATTCTGATCATTGTAATTGTGATTGGACCTGATGAGGTCGCAAATTAAGCGATGAAACGTTGTAAATTTAAGTAATTAATTCCTTTTTTTCTGACTTAATGTTGGCTTATGTTTGTTTATTTTTTTAATTAATTTTCTCATTATTCAGAATATATATATATATATGCATCATTATCAATTGAATTTATTATTAACTTTCTAACCTCGTGTTGTTTTTTCTTCTTTTCTTTCCAGGTAAGTGCCTGCAGTGTTCCTTCCATCCTGGTTGTACCCTGTGGTACGTATCTTCTTAGTATCACGTCCGTCTCCAATCATAGGTTCTTATCTTAAGTACGTTGTGGTCACTCACCGCCAACATTTATGCCAAGCTACCTCGAGGGCTATTATTTTATCTACGTATATAAAATTTTAAACTAAGTATAAATTTTGTGTAATAGCTGCAAAACCCAATCATCACTTTATCGTTGTTGATTTTTTTTTTAAAAAAAAAGAATACTTACATATACTAGATTCAAAATCTCTTTAATACAGTCACAGTAATTTTTTTTTTAAAAAAAATACTTCATCCTTATTAAATTATGTCTTACAGGAGCGATCGAAACCAATTCACCTGTAAATGTTTAATAACAACCCCATTAAGATATCCAAATACAGTTCGTCTGTGTTAAGAGTGTGCTGTGTACTTGCATAAGGAGCGCCAAATAACAGACAAATTGAAGGGATGGTATAACAAATGACACTCGGCAAGGTTTCTGTAACCCTTGTTGCCTTCGTCAGGTGATTTAAAACGCGACAGCAGTGAGAACCCACACACACACACACTCTCACACACCGCGAGCAAACAAACCAGGTGGTGACGGAACTTCAGATGCAAAGGTCTAATTTCAGTTTTTTTTAAAAAAAAAATTATACTGACCATATTTCTACGAGGGTGGTTCAATAAGTGAGGCGTCCTATTTTCCCCTCTCCTTAAATAAGTTAGTTCCCTGAAAATTTTTAACTTGGCTCGATTCCTCATACATTTTTCTCACAACCCACTGCAGTAACAACTTTCCAAGTCATCTGGTGGCAGCACTGGACCCCATACTTGCAAAATGGCTGACAGTGACGTACGTATTAGACGGCGTGCCCTGTGATTAAATTAATGAAATGGGCTTGAAAAAAAGGTGTAACAGTGGATGTCAGCAGTGGATGGATTCGTTCGTCGCTGTAACGGAAACCTTTAAGGGCAAACTGGTTCCCTTAGCGTCGATGGCTTAGCAAACAAGACCACGCTTTTTTTACCGCAGCAGTGACCCTTGTTAAAAGGTGGACTTCAACTGAGATATATATTGAAAAGGGAGAATTTAACCAAATTAATGCTGTTGGTTTATGCTGAGTTAAATTGCATTTAATTGTCTTGACAAATAAAAGAGAGAAAAAATAGGAGGCATTACTTCCTGACTCACCAACCTATTATTCGGCCACCAACAACTTTTGATCGTTATCAACATTACCATTATAACAAATATCGTACGCACACAAGAGAGAAAACAATGAGATATTCTACTGTTTCCATCAGGTATAGTCGGCGCCGCGAAAATGTAATATCAAGGCCATGGCCACTTCTGGTCATTTCAAACATAGTGTGTCCAATAATGCAGTTAAGTAAGTTAACTGGTGCCGAGGGACTGTACAAGCTGACCGCCGCTGGGACGAGGGGATGTTAGCCAGTTGACCCTGATATTACATTTTCGTGGCGCCGACTACAGTTGATATGATAGACCAGAATACGTATGCTCTTATCCGATGTACGTAGTCCTGTTAACTTGTGTTCCCTGACTGTCAACAACGATGACAACGATGAACATCCGTGAGTCTCGACACTCGTGGCCCTACTTAAAACCATGCACGGCGACCTCTTTGAGTTAGTGTGTGGATTGTTAGTTTCATCACTCACGTCGTAGTCGCACTTCCTTCTTTCACCACCAGCACCCGCAGTCTATCCCGGCGCGATTTTACCTTCCGGCGCCGTCGCCATGGCAACGCGGGCGCCTCCATTGATTGCTCTCAGAGGTCAGACCAGGCTGGCCCGCTGGCTGTGTCGCGTCCGTCCCTGGCCTTCAGCCTGCTGGTGATCGGCCTGGCTCGTCGGTCGACTCAGGGTTGGACACCAAGGTACAGCGTAGTGGTGGATTTCACCCGGATGCAGACCGACGTTTCGTACTGTCCCTTCACGAAACTAACATAGTTTTTACATGAGCACTCGAGTCGTGATTTCCTGCACCTTCCTACTTTGGTTCAGTCCAGCACCTCAAGACGTCGCCAATGCTCGGATTGAGTCTAGTCCAACGTTGATGTTAAGCGTTGGCCGTGAGATAAGTTGACATATATGCTGACCTTGGGGCATTGTTAGAGTTGTCCGCTATTCCTATTGGAATAGTCGGCCAGCTGCCTCCTAAACCGGTCGAGGCACGGAGAGGGGAATGCTGCGTCCCCACAGCAAACTCCGCTCTCCCGTCATCCAGGGAAGAGCGTGGGACAAGTACCCAATGCCCCACCTAGATCATGCAGGTTGTTCTAAGGTTTTCCCTGGATCAATTTTAGGCGAATTGCCGGGTAGGATCCTTAAACCACAGTCCGGGGGCCCCCTAGTTAACCCTTGGCTACCTTCCTCTACCCTTCCGCATCCCCCCTTTCAAATCCCTTCCTATGCTATTAAAGAGGAGTTGCCACCACGTGGATTAGCCTCATGTAGCCTCCTGTTACCCTAAAAAACCTTGGGCATACGGTAAGAGTTGTCCGCTGTTCATATTCGAATAGTCGGCCAGCTCGCTCCTAAACTGGTCGAGGCACGGAGAGGGGAAAGCTGCGACCCCACAGCAAACTTCACTCCCTCCAACTAGGGAAGGGCGTGGGACAAGTACCAAATTCCCGATTTATCTGATGCAGGCTTTTCTAGGGATTGTCCTGCATCACTTTTAGGCGAATGTCGTGGGTAGGATCCTTAAACCATAGCCCGGGGGCGCTAGTTAATCGTTGGCTACCTTTCTCTACCCTTCCGCATCCCCCCTTTCACATCCCTTCCTATGCTATTAAAGTGGAGTTGCCACCATGTGGATTACCCTCATGTAGCCTGTTTCCCTAAAAAAAAAAGACATTGGGGGAATTCATGTTAATAGGGCTCTGTACGTAGGATGTACTAACCTCTCCGTTAGTCGCGCCAGGTCCAGAGAGGATCGAGGCAATATAATTTCTCTGTTATCCTCCGGAGCCAGGTCAGATGCAGGGATGAACTTCGATGACATCTCATAATAGAGGAATGTGTTTACAAATATCCTGCCACGGGCTAAAATCCAAAAGCAACCGGTGTTTCTCGGAAAATGACGTTCGTATGAGAAAGCAGCGTATCTTCGGTCCAGAGGAGAACAACCTACTGCGACCACTCCCGTCAGTATTTTTTCCTCGTCATTGCCGCAACAGCACTTCATTTCCGTAAAAGTCGTTGACGATTATTCAGTTTTAGTATCAAATAATTGTCGTTTGATCCTTTAAATCTTTTTACTGTCATAAGTGGATGTTGTATTACTGGGTTTTTCTTATTACAACGCTCCGTTTTTCAGTTTGTGAATAATAGTGGAAAATCAGTTAAAATATATACCTGGTGAATAATCATCAAGACTTTCTTGAAATTCGTGGTCTTAATTAAGAAGAAGAAGGTAATTACGACACACATGCTGCACCCAGAGGACGAGGACGACGACGATGTTGAGGAATCGTCAGGTGAAGCGGCAACTGCAAGGATCTTGTAAGGGACCCAGGTGTCTGGTGACACGCGGATCAGGATAAAGTGACGGGACTAGAGTTAGAGAGAAATACACAGCGTTGCCATGTTGCCAGGGAAACTAGACAACAATGTGGTGAAACACACACATAGTATTGTTGTGGAAAGGGGTGAAAGTTCTTTGTGTGTTTGCGAATAAACACGAGAATAATCCCCCCCAAGGATACCTTGGCCTAAAATTCCAGAGACACTGCAGCAGCCTCTGATTAATGTAGTTATTTTACCAAACATTGTAATTGTTTATATTATGATGTTACGTGCACAGATATTATTTATGAGCATTTCGTCCGCATTTTCACAAAAACGAAACCTTTTAAATAATTCAATAAATAAAATTAATCGTATAAATAACTAACATTGCATTTTTTTTAAAACGATTATATGTGAAGCTCTCTGGAACTGTTTATCTCTCTGGCAGTCTAAGTGACGTGTTCGGTTTCGATAATTAGAGTCTCTGTATTTTATGATTATAATTATCAAGGATATTGCGATACTAGAAAATTAGAATAGTAGATTTTCTTTAACAAATAATTTTTGCATCAAATTTGGCGCGTTTTAATTAATCCACGCTGTGTAACTGGATGTATGAATTATGTGTGTGTGTGTCTAAAATGTCTGCAAAAACAAATATATTCAAATTAATGGATTCAGTGATGTGACCAGCAGCGGGACCTCCTGGACCTGGCGCTACTAACCGCGTTACTTAAAGCCTCGCCAAGGTAGCCGAGCAACGAACCGAGCATCGAGCCGAGCAACGAGCCGAACCTTGCTCTAGTGCCACCGGGGACTCCCGAGCACGAGCCGAGCACGAACCGAGCATCGAGCCGAGCAACGAGCCGAACCTGCGCGAGTGCCACCGGAAACTCCCGACCACGAGCCGAGCACGGGCAAGAAACCAGCCGAGCATCTTGAAGGCACGCTTCACATACAGCGTCGCCAACCAAATGCTTAGAAACTAAATATGATATTCAACAACTACGAGACTCATTGCTACAACTAAACTAAGCTGCATGTGGATCAGAGATACAGCAACAGCAGTGAATTACTAAAATCCACGGGAGTAATTACTGGATGTGTTCAAGCTTTCAGCCTCCTTTACGCCATTTGCAAGATTCCGGAAACACATACGTGATACTTTTTTTAATAAATAAAAAGGGTTCTTTTCAATATCAATGAAAGTTTGTTGAATATTCAATAGGAAATTGATATAACAATTAATAATGGAACTGACCTTGAGGAATATTTCATGTAAGTAGGATGAAAGTCATCAAGTTGTTTCGTGAAATCAATTTTTATTAAAAAAATTGATTAATTATGTATTTCATGACTTTATAAGAAGTGCAGTGTTTATTTTCTAATTATGTTTGATGTCACTAACATGGTTCTATTAGCATAGGTGAGGCCTAGGTGACAATTTTTGCACCCTGACCGATATATATATGGTTGAGAATGGTTTCATAGTGGCTGAAAGCTTCCTCATGAACTGACATAACATCCACTGAAGACTAGATCCCACATAACAGGCTGTCCCTCATTATTTGAATAAATTTAAGTGTGAATTCCTGCGACCACTCAAGTTCATTTCCCATTTCTATTTAAGTAACGCAACAAACGTAGCAAAGAATACAGAATACACTATACTCTTTGATAGAAGTGAAAGAAATCGGTCCGCGTCCACACCACGACGTCCACGCGCCGAACTTTCCTTTGATGTTTCGTCAGGAGCCCAGGGCGAGCAACTCTGGTCCGTGTGGCGCATGCGCACTGACTCATGTTCGGCTCGTTGCTCGGTGTCTGGACGGGGCCTTATGGGGCGCGCTCTAGAGGCCGTCCACGGCGCCGCCTTCACCACTCCAATCTCTTCTGCTGATCAGTCGAAGAGGACACATGCGATCTTTTTCTTAAAGTTTTTCTCAAAGCACCGTTGATGCTGTAGTTTCTTTTTTTCCTTCTTTACAAATGGGAGCCGATATGTGACCTTGGAGCTCTTCTTTGCGCCGTCGAATCGAATTCGTTCGCGACGTTGTCAGATATCGTTGTAAAGGTGGAGGGGACGGGGGAGGGGGTGGTGGTTGCTGCTGGTATTTCATTTATTGACGATGTGCGGCAGACAACGCTTCTCTGATTCTCTGCTCTCATTCGCTGACCAGCCCCTGAAATGACGGCTTCCCGCCATATTTGATAAACCTCCCCGTTATGGTGGTTGAACGTTAAGCCTGGTTGGTTGAGGCCTCCCACTGTTCTTCTCCTTCTGCCGCTGTCGTGTGTGTGTGAGTCCCTCTGTGTGTACCATCCCTCAAGACGAGTGAATGTCGCACGCTTTATTTTCACGACCCAGGTTTCGGCCGGAGGAACCGTGGGAGGGGGGGAGGGGGTGTGAAATGTAATATCTTTGACTCGGCTCTCTGATTCCCGTGAGAAATTACCGGCGGAGAAACTAATTTCCATAACTTCTCCCTTGCGTTGCCGCGTCTCGAGAGCGAGCGCCGAGTGACGTCATCGAGTGTGACGTAGTGGCGACGACTTTCATCTGTCGCCGGCCATTTCACGTTTCTCTCGACAGGTACTCGAATCGAAAATGTAGTCGAGACGGCGAGGATCGTGATTAAAGGCCGAAAGTCTCTTCCAAACTCTTCACGAGACGTTTCGTGTGTTATCGGGGATATTATATATTGTATTATCCTTTTCTCGTTTTCTTCCTCGCCCCGTTTACTGTGTTCTCTTTCTTTCTTTCATTCTATTAACCGTTTCTTCTTCTCCTCCTTTTCATCCTGCCTTTTCCTTTTTCCCCCCTCCCTTCTGTCTTTCTTTCACCTCTGTACATTTCTGCATATAAAGATCGGAAGCCTTTGTATTACTTTAGACTCGTTCCCCCCCCCCGGCCTTTGTATTGTATTTTATTCGTTTCATCCATTCTGTTTAGCCGTTTTCGCTTCGTCTTTTTTTTCCCCCGGTTTTTCTTTCAACTCCGTACATTTAAATATTTCAAGATCGGAAGTCTTTGAATTATCTCTCTGACTTTTTCCTCCAAACCGTTGATAGTATTCTCTTTTCTTTGTTTTGTTTTTCTATATTTCTCGCTTCTCCTTTATTTGATCCAGTCTTTTCTCCTCAGTACTTTCCATCTGTTTAAAGATCAGAAGTCATTATCATGTCTCCTTTATCCTTCATGCGATTTAACGTATTATCTACTCTTTATTTAATTCAATTTTGTCTTTCTTGCTTCTGGTTTTCATTCCGCGTTTTCCTTCCATCTTCCTTCCAGCTCCGTACTTACAGTGTGTATTATATTTTCCCGCGATTTCTCCACATCCGTTTATTATATTCTGTTTCCGTCTTTTATAGCTTTTCGTCGTTTATGATTCTTCTTTTTTCCGTTTGTTTTACTCCCTTCTTACACTCTCTGATATTTAAAAACTTAAAAGGACGGAAGTCATTGATTGTATTGTCATTCTTTTTGTTTTCTTCCACACTGATAACTGTATTCTCTTCTCTTCTTTCATTATAATTTTTAATTTCTTGCTTCTTATTTCGATCCTGCCTTTTCCTTTAATTCCTTCATCTTTCGTTCATTATTTCCTCCTTTGACCACTATAATTTTCCTTATTAAAAGATATATAAAGTGTTTTTATTATATTTCTCTCATTTTCTTCCAATCTTTCTTGTGTTTTTTCATTGCTTTCATTATATTTTCTGTCTTTCTTGGTTCCTTTTTCTTTCCTTCTTTCTTTCACCTCTATATATTTTTCTGCATAAAGATCGCAAGTATTATATTACTCTCGTTTCGCTGTTGAGCGCAGTTTATTTTATTCCCTCCCTTCCTACCATTTTATTTTCTGTTTTTCTGGCGTGTTATTTTTAATCCTGACTTTCCCTTTACTTCCACTTCCACCTCTGTACATTTGTCTACTTCAAGGTCGGTTTTCTTTGTATTGTCTTTCTCTCGTTTCCCTCCAAACCATATACAGTAATCTTTTCTTTCTTTCCTATATTTTATTTTTTGTCTTTCTACCTTCTTCTTTACGTCATTCCGTTTTCCTTTTTCTTTCCACTTCCACCTTTGTACATTACTCTAATTGCAGAACGGTAGTCTTAGTATTACCTTTCCCTCATTTTCCTCTTACTTTAATCGGAAGTCATTTTCTTGAGGTCTTTCGTATTATTCTATCTCTTCCTCTTTTTCATTTTATTTTTATGTCTTTTAGCTTCTCCTCCTCCTTATCCTGCCATTTCATTTTTTATTTCTATCATTCCGTCTTTCTATATTTCTTTCTTTATTTTTCTGTTTCACTCAAATTATCTTTGAAATTTCGGGCAATGTGTTCTCTGGACTTACGTCACGCGTCTCTCTGTGTCGACACTGTTACAAATAGTTCATAATTTAATTTCTAGCATTGTCGCCAAATAATACCAACCAAAATAAAATTATTAATAAATCAACTAAATCTTTTTAGGGAATTTGTCCAGAAAAATGGCGACCGTGTCAGCTGATGAATGAAGAACTTACCTTCGCCTGGAAGAAGGTCACGAAAGTTCCGTAATAAAAGAGGATCGTCCGAAACGTCGCGGTTTATAAATTGACATTTGGTAAGACGCTTTTCCAGAGAGGTTAAACTATCCCTCTGTTGTTTTGTTTTCACGTAATTACTCCATGGTATTATTTTTCTTCCGGGGGATCCGTTTACGAGGTCGGAGCCACTGTGACGGGATAATCCAGAGAGTGAACGCAAGTAAGTCAGCGGGACTTTATAAAAAAAATAAAGCACGTCGTTTGTTTTCTGACCTGTGATATTCACGGGAGGACTTTCACTTTTAGTTCCGCCGGCGTCCGCTAGACGGCAGGCGATGCCCTACACACTGAGCCAGGTGACGCTAGCGCCGTCGCTTGTCTCTCTGTGTTGGTGTTGTCGTCAAAGATGCTCCAATCACCAGACACACATACTTGGATATTTTAATAAATCAATTGTTGCCTCATTATAGCAACACTGTCGCCAGAGGCCTCCACCTCACAGTCCATGCAGTCGATTTCTTAAAAATTCAAGCAGAAAAGAAACAACCTTTATTTCTTCGGGAGAGGGGGCGGGGGGGCGGTTGTTGTTGAATACTGCTGAGGGCTATTCTCTCGCAGGCAGAACCTTGTAGGAGAGACAGGAAAGGGCTATCTTTGGGGATGTCTCCTCCTCTCTCTGTCCGTTTTTGAACTAAGGTTCCCACAAGCCGAGGCCTGTTTTGAGAGGTGTATGTTACGGAGTCACAGACCTTGGGGCATACGGTAAGAGTTGTTCTCTGTTCCCATTGTAACAGTCGGCCAGCTGCCTCCTAAACTGGTCGAGGCACGGAGAAGGGAATGCTGCTTCCCCACAGAAAACTCCTCTCCCGCTATCCAGGGAAGGGCGAGGGACAAGTACCCAATGCCCCGAACTACCTGATGCAGGTTTTTCTAGGATTTTCCCTGCATTACTTTTAGGCGAATTGCCGGGTAGGATCCTTACACCACAGCCCGGGGGCCCCTAGTTAACCCTCGGCTACCTTCCTCTACCCTTCCGCATCCCTCCTTTCAGATGCCTTCCTATGCTGTTAAAGGGGAGTTGCCGAAAGTGGATTATCCTCAAGCAGCCTGTTGCCCTGAAAAAAAATCGAGGGGAAGGGGGGTTGTTGAATACTGCTGTAAGGTCTGTTCTCTCGCATGCAGAACCTTGTAGGAGAGACAGGAAGGGGCTATCTTTGGGGATGCCTTCTCCTCTCTCTGTCCGTTTTTGAACTAATGTTCCCACAAGCCGAGGCCTGTTTTGAGAGGTGTATGTTACGGAGTCACAGACCTTGGGGCATACGGTAAGAGTTGTTCGCTTTTCCCATTGGAACAGTCGGCCAGCTGCCTCCTAAACTGGTCGAGGCACGGAGAAGGGAATGCTGCGTCCCCACAGCAAACTCCTCTCCCGCTATCCAGGGGAAGGGCGTGGGACAAGTACCAGAATGGCCGACCTACCTGATTCAGGTTTTTCTAGGGTTTGTCCTGCATTACTTTTAGGCGAATTGCCGGGTAGGATCCTTACACCACAGCCCGGGGGCCCCTAGTTAACCCTTAGCTACCTTCCTCTACCCTTCCACATCCCCCCTTTCAAATCCCTTCCTATGCTATTAAAGGGGAGTTGCCACCATGTGGATTAGCCTCTTGTAGCCTGGTACCCCCCCTCAAAAAATAGTTCGGGGGGGGGGGGGTGCAAAGAAATAGACAGAGATTACCAAATGTAGTTGTATGGTATTGCCGATGACGTGCACTGACTGTTGTTGACAGGTGACGAATTCGAAAAAAATAACATATTACATGTCCACGGTCGCGTAACAGCATCACTAACGCCATCTATGAGCAAACTGGCGAATTTACGCTTCACAGATCTTAATAGTACAAAGACTGTTTTTTTTAAAAAAAATCTATTATTGACCTTACACAGACACACTTTATTTGTTATTCACATCGTTACGACGTTTCGCTACATTTTCAGGTATCATCGTTATAGAGGAGGTTTTTTTTGGGGGGAGGGTCGGGGGAACAGGCTACATGAGGCTAATCCACATGGTGGCAACTCCCCTTTAATAGCATAGGAAAAGGATTTGAAAGGGGGGATGCGGAAGGCTAGAGGAAGGTAGCCAAGGGGCCCCCGGGGCTATAATTTTAAGGATCCTACCCGGCCTAAAAGTGATGCAGGACAAACCCTCGAAAAACCTGCATCAGGTAGATCAGGCTCCTGGTCCTCCTCCCACGCCCTTCCCTGGATAGCGGCAGAGGAGTTTCTGTGGGGACGCAGCATTCTCTTCTCCGCGTGCCTCGACCAGTTTAGGGAGGCAGCTGGGCCCAACTGTTCCAATGCGAACAGAGGACAACTTTTACTGTACGTCCAAGATCTGACAAATCATTACTATATATACAGAATAATTACAGGAGGAGAAAACAAAGAGAGATAAATTAAATTATACAACAACAACAACAAAAAGCGAACAAAATACATAATTATTATAACAAACTAGCACAACAATTAAAATATTGTGATATGAATGAAAAAAGTACAGCGAACTTTTAAATGAAAAAAAGCTAAATTGAGGACAGGAAAAAAAGTATATTTATTTATAGAAAATTATTCTACGTTTCGTCGCATCTTTGCGACCTCTTCAGGTGTGAAACAAAGTCGTAGAAATAATTTTTAAAAGCAAATATCGACCTGGATCGCATGTTTTAAAATGTCCGCCACCGCCTTCCCTGGGGAGGGGGGTTTAAATGGCCAATGGTCAACTAAGCGACGTCCTTAACCCCTGCCTGGATTTGCCTCTAATCTCGGTTGTATTCGCGTTAATTTCTTGTGTCGTCCGTCCACACCCCCACCTCTAAGGGTGCTGCTTTCCCGAGCCGTCAGGGGGTTGAAATTATATTCGGATAACATCGGCAGAAACCACTATCAATCTCTTTGACCCGACTCAAATATCGGCTGTTTTAGCATGTTTGAATGTTACCACCCCCACCCCTATGCGTGCTGCCCTTCTCACGCTACAGAGAGGGGTTGAAATTTTACACACAACATCGGTAGGAATACTATCAACGTCATTGACCCTCGACAATTTTTTTTTCCACGCTTAAGTCGACCGTTTAACATGTTTCAAAAAATTCCACCCCTGTTCCCCCCCCCCCTGGAGGGTAAAATGGCCAATTCAATGTCATAATTCAACCCCACGACATCCTTAACCCCCCTGGATTTGATTAGAATCTCGGTTGTATTCGCGTTAATTTCTTGTGTCGGCCGTCCACACCCCCACCCTCTAAGGGTACTCATTTCCCGTGCCGTAAGGGGGTGGGTGGTTGAAATTATACTCAGATAACAACGGTAGAAACACTATCAATCTCTTTGACCCATAAAACACTCAAATATAGGTTTTTTTTGCCTGTTTGAATGTTTCCACCCCCACCCCTAAGCGTGCTCTCCTTCTCTAGCTGCCGAAAGGGGTTGAAATTTTACAGCCAACGATCGGTAGGAATATTATCAACGTCACTGACCCCGACAATTATTTTTCCTACACTTGAATTGAGCGTTTAACATGTTTCAAAAAATTCCACCCCCCATTACTGGGGGGTTAAATGGTCAATTGAATGTTACAATTCAACTCAGCGACATCCTTAACCCCCGTGGATTTGATTAGAATCTCGGTTGTATTCGCGTTAATTTCTTGTGTCGGCCGTCCACACCCCCACCCTCTAAGGGTGGTCATTTCCCGTGCCGTAAGGGGGTGGGTGGTTGAAATTATACTCAGATAACAACGGTAGAAATCTCTTTGAACCCTAAAACGTATTTATCCGACTCAAGTATAGGTTGCTTTAGCATGTTTCAATGTTTCCACCCCCCCCCCCACCCCACCCCTAAGCGTGCTCCCCTCTCACCCTCCCGTAAGGGGTTGAAATTTTACACACGACATCTGTAGGAATACTATCAACGTCATTGACCCCCCGACAATTATTTTATTTTGGTACGAAATTTGGTGAATTTTGCAGCACCGGAGTAGATGTGTATAAGGAACATACATACATACATACAAACACTCTGCTTTATTTATTAGCAGATTAGACTTTGGTGAACTTGCACGGGGCCGTTGCTGTGGAGTCTCTGGAAGGTGACGCGCCAGGATAATAATAAGTGACGGGTGTTACAAGGACGACCGTAGATTGTTGTGCGTCTCTCTGTGGCCTTGACGACGACCTGCGAGACCAGAGATAGCAGCAGCAGCGGCAACACACAGAGCCGTGCGCGCGCTCCGCGTGTGTTTTGTTTCTCTCTGTCTCTGTCTCTCTCTTTCCGCAAATGAGGCGTTTCCTCTCTGCCCGTGTGTTTGCTGGGAAGTGATAAGCTCAGTGTTGGGACCCGCGGCGGACGTCATGGACCATGGAGTACCACAACCAGGCCTTCCTCAGAGGTTCGCACACGTATGTTAAGTCTCCTAGATGTAGTAGCACTGCCTTGAGGTCGACGTCAGCTCCAGTAACAGGGGCAAGGACGTTGAGAAGGAAGAGAGTAGCGCGTCACAGATGCTGCCATCCAAGTTTCCCTTCGTAAAAAAAAAATCTATGGGATAATTGTTTTAATACAGTCACAATAAATTAACCCTTGCGACTGTTACAGATAATATTTGAAACATGTAAATCATTTAAGTTTTCAGAAAGGTCGTATCACAAAATTCAGAGATAAACAGTCTAGTGTTCAAAAAAAAATTAATAAAAACGGTTGGATTGTAAAGCCTGTTATATAGGTCAGACGAAACGGACAGTAAATAAAAACTAGAAGTAATGTTTCTTTTTTATTTGGTAGTCTAAAGCAACCTGTGCCCCTAAACGTGCATACTTAAACAATCATACGAGTAGTTGACCGAAGGGTTTCTCCCCGCCAGTGAAATTCTCTCGGCAATTCCAGACCGCGTAAGTTCTTGGGGGGGGGGGGAACACGCGGCGTTTCGATAAGCATTCCACGTTACCATGGATGATGACGTGGAATTTTATCGAAACGTCGCCTGCTTTTTTCCGACTAACTTTTCCCGTAGAGAAACGTCATCCAGTCATCCTCAAGGAGATTGATATCGATCGTTAAAAAGAATCTTAGATGGAGACAGGCGAGTCTCCGGAGTACAATTAGTATCTATCTATTTAATTGACACGTGCGACCCCATTCGCGGGGGGCAATAGCCCCTTTTTTTTTACTGCGACGGTTACACCATCCTTTAAAATATGTAAACGACTCCCTCAGTCAATAACACGGTTTATCCACCGCCCAGCCCGAACGACGGATTCGAGACGCTTCAAATACTTGCTCGTTTTATTTCATTTCGAACAGTGTTTGAAAGCATATAAATTTCAGGTTCATTACAATATATATATATATATATATATATATATATATATATATATATATATATAGTAATAATTAGTGGCTTTATTAGTATATATAAAAAACTTTATTACATGAAAATACAAAAATACATTAAAAAAATATTATTGGGCGCCAGCAGCTATACATTGGTCTGCAAAAGCCGGACCTGCTTGGTTAATGAAATCCTCCTCCTCTACAGGGTAATGTGGGCGGCTCGGTAGCTATTCATGAACAGAGCTTAGTTCTTTATTGTGTCTGAAGGCACTTTACATTAATGGTGGTGATCCTTACTTTAACTTGTGGGCGTCAGCCGACTTGCAGCGGATCACTGGTCTTGTAGTAAGCAGCCCACGATCTCCTTCTTCGGCCTCCCCGCGATGGACGTCCTCTCTCCAAAAACTTTTGTTGCTTACCGCTTGCCAAATTTTCCACCCTCTCGACGCTCTCACGCCACTTTCAGTCCTCTCTCTCTCTGTCTCTCTGCCTGCGTCTGTCAACTTTCACCCGGGTTCGGAATATATACCCTTACTCCGTCCTGTGGTGGGCTTATTCTATATTTAGGTTCAAAGGTCAAATTTACTAATAATATAAGGTTTGTTGGGCGCCACCTGCAAGAAATTATTCACTCGCAGGATAGAAAATACAATATTTAATTAATAAAAAAAAACAAGAATTTATTTTATCAGAGAGGGATTTTCTCTCGCAGGCAGAAGCTTTTAGGAGAGATACCAAGGGGCTACCTTTGGTTATGCCTTTTCCTCTCAATTTTTGAACTAAGGTTCCCACAAGCCGAGGAACCTCGGCCTGTTTTGAGAGGTGTATGTTCCGGGGTCACAGACCTTGGGGCATACGGTAAGAGTTGTTCGCTATTCCCATTGGAATAGTCGGCCAGCTGCCTCCTAAACTGGTCGAGGCACGGAGAAGGGAATGCTGCGTCCCCACAGCAAACTCCTCTCCCGCTATCGGAAGGGCGTGGGACAAGTACCCAATACCCGACCTACTCGATGCAGGTTTTTCTAAGGTTTTTCTAAGGTTTTCCCTGCATTTCTTTAGGCGAATGCCGGGTAGGATCCTTAAAATATAGCCCGGGGGCCCCTAGTTAACCCTTGGCTACCTTCCTCTACCCTTCCGCATCCCCCCTTTCAAATCCCTTCCTATGCTATTAAAGGGGAGTTGCCAAATGTGGATCACCCTCATGTAGCCTGTTGCCCTAAAAAAAATTATTTTATCAGAATTTATATAATCGCCCACACATTCTTAAACACGAAAGCTCTCCAGCCTTGCCAGGGATGCAGGATTAACCGTGGTTATGTTTGTGGCAAACCGACGCGATACCTGGAAGCATGGAATGCGACTTACCAGGTCTGCAGCTCGGACAGGGTCGATTCCCGTTGGCGACTCTCTCACTGCAGCAGCAGCAGCAGACGATCGGGGCCCCACGTGTACACCAAAATTGTCCAGGATCAACTCTCTCTGATGGTCCAGAGTGATCTCCACGTGTTCCTCCACTGCTCTCACTGAAGGTCCAGATCGATCTCCCTCGTGTTCGCCGACTTCTCTCTCTCCGTCCTCAAAAATCCCTATCTCCTGGTCGGTCCTTGTCTACACGTGGCCCACTTCAATCTATTTTAGGGCCATACCTTCCCGGTCGTCTACCCCTTTCTTGGCCGACCATGGCCTTGTTTGCGGGACTTGCGGATTTTCCCAATCCACCCCGCCGTTGTCTTCTGTCTGCTGCTCGACCCCCGGCAAGCGCCGTTTCCATGTTTCCAGGCAGTAATTTAGACAAATGTTATAAAAATATTTGGTATACAAATTGAAAACTAAAGGCGCACCATTGTACCCCCCCCCCACCCAAACGATGCAAAAAAAAAGGGACGCGTACCCGCGGCTTCTTGGGGCCTCTCGGGCAGGCACACGTGCTCGTTTAATGTATTCCTTCTCAGGACCGCGGACACAAGGGCGGCCACTTATATATATATATATTGTAATAAACAAAAAAATATTTAAATTTAAAAAATATATATATTAATCTGAATTGCCCACGTTGTAGTCGTCCATAAATGTAATAAACAATATATTTAATTTAAATGAAATTTGCCC
This sequence comes from Zhengitettix transpicula, assembly GCA_037074705.1. Taxonomy (NCBI): domain Eukaryota; kingdom Metazoa; phylum Arthropoda; class Insecta; order Orthoptera; family Tetrigidae; genus Zhengitettix; species Zhengitettix transpicula. The sequence continues at coordinate 249,416,068 of CM073590.1, read as the reverse complement.
ACTTTGTAGAACCAATAACGTAATAATCAACACAATAGGCTTTTAATTAAAATTATTATTTATTAAAACAAATTTATTCATTAAAGCTACAATTTATTTAGCCCTACTTTGTTACGCCACGTTCAATCAACATTTACAAATCAATTATTTATTCTTTTTAATTTGTGACGTTCAATGATAATACAAACTTTTATATTCTCCAAAACAAATTAATCTAAATAACTCTTAATCTCACGGTCTTTACTCTGCTTGACAAGAAAGAAAAAAATCAAGATTACAATTAAAGAATTAACAATTTAAACAAATTGAAATGACAAGAAACGAAATCTGACTCTATTACCTCTAATTTACCGCTTACAAACATTTATTATTTTGATTTGTACTTACAACTGTCCTTCTGGTACCAGACTTAATGTGTTCTGAGTTTGGGAACAGGCTTCACTTGACAAAGGCCATTATGTGCATAAAATTGCGCACACACTCCACAAACACACTCTGCAATCGTTTCATAAGCTTCAGACTCCTCTCCTATGAACCACCGCTGTTTCGCCCGCAGCCACCGGTCAATCAGTTACCATTTTAACTATGCAGATAGACTCTTTACAATGCTTTATAACCTTTCTCTTCCTCTCTCTCTTCGACAGTCACCAAACCAACTGAACTCTTCGCCAGGCAGCGTCAAACTCGTCTCTCCGTCTACATCCTTCTCCCTCGAGATCTGGTACCCCAACTGCCATTCGCTTCTCTGGAGCGGCTCCACTTCCGTGCGTCCTCTTACAGTTCTCGCGCTCGCAGTTCCCACGCTCTCGGCGACGACAAAGAGCCCGCCGTCACTCAAAATATTATAAACCGAACAATTCATGGTCTCCCTAATTTAACATCAATAAAAAAGCCCTCCGTCACTGTCGTCCTTTGATATCGGCGCCGCCAAACGAAACATTGTAATTTAAACTATTAATGGCCTTCTTAATTAGTATTACAATATATATAAGACATTGTTTGAAATTAAATAAATTGAGCAAGTATTTGAAGCGTCTCGAATCAGTCGTTCGACTGGGCGACGGATAAACCGTGTTATTGACTGAGGGAGTCGTTTACATATTAATGGGGTGTGTAAGATTTATGACGGTCCGTTATATATATATATATATATATATATATATAAAGAACGTGTAGTTAAATGGAGCCTAATAGTTTTACCGTACATTGTCACGTTGGTCCAGAGAGACTCCAATTAAAGGCCCAGAGGCTGTTGAGTCTCTGGAGGTGATAATAACAACAACGAGGTCACGCTAGAACGTAGTGGTAAATGTTTGGACAGTCCGTGACGTGTAACTGGTTAGCTCTATCTTCAGGAAGTGCATATTTCGGGACCCGTAAACAAACGTAACGGCGATTTTCCAATGGCGTCGAATTGATTCCCCCCCACCCCCATCCCCCCTTGAACAGACAGACGTGGGAATGGCTGCCGGGCCTGGTCTTAATCTGCTTGAAATAGGGGTCATGTGTCTGTAGAATCTTAAAAGCCCCGTCCAGATGCCGAGCAACGAGCCGAACCTTGCTCATGTGCCACCCGAGCACGAGCCGAGCACGAACCGAGCATCGAGCCGAGCAACGAGCCGAACCTTGCTCTAGTGCCGGCGGAGACTCCCGAGCACGAGCCGAGCAGAGCAAGGAACCAGCCGAGCATCTTGAAGACACGCTTCACATACAAATGCTTAGAAATTAAATATGATATTCAACAACTACGAGACTCATTGCTACAACTAAACTAAGCTACATGTGGCTCAGAGATACAGCAACAGGGGTGAATTACTAAAATCCACGGGAGTAATTACTGGATGTATTCAAGCTTTCGGCCTCTTTTACGCCATTTTCCAGATTGCAAAAACACATACGTGATACTTTTTTTAAAAAATAAAAAGGGTTCATCACAATATCAATGAAAGTTTGTTGAATATTCAATAGAAAATTGATATAACAATTAATAATGAAACTAACCTCGTGTAATATTTCATGTAAGTAGGATGAAAGTCATCAAGTTGACTCATGAAATGAATATTTTTTTTAAAAAAACAATATAATTATGTATTTTATGATTTTATAAGAAGTGCAGTGTTTGTTTGATGTCACTAATATGGTTCTATTAGCACAGGTGTGACCTAGGTGAAGATTCTTGCACCCTGGCCGATATATATAGATATATATATACAGTTTTTGAGAATGGTTTCATAGTGGCTGAAAGCTTCCTCATGAACTGAAATAACATCCACTGAAGACTAGATCCCACATAACAGGCTGTCCCTCATTATTTAAAAAAATTTAAGTGCGAATTCTTGCGACCACTCAATTTCATTTCCCATTTCTATTTAAGTAACGTAACAAACGTAGCAAAGAATACAAGACAAAGAGTATAGAATACAGTATACTCTTTGATATAAGCCAAAGAAATCGGTCCGCGTCCACACTACGACGTCCACGCGCCGAACTTTCCTTATTGTTTCGTCAGAAAACCCGCAACAGCCGGAGCCCAGGGCGAGCAACCCTGGTCCGTGTGGCGCATGCGCACTGACTCATGTTCGGCTCGTTGCTCGGTATAGTCTGGACGGGGCTTAAGTGTTTCAAGGTGGAGAATGAGAAGAAGATACGCTCGCTTTGCACGTCCAAGCGCAGTCTGGAAAGTTACCCTTGGCGTCCGTCATCCCGATCCCGTTCCACTGGTGCGTGTAACCATATAGGCCTGTATCAGTTGCGTTGTATCGGTCTGTGTACTGATAACACGCAACATATCGTTGCCTCATTTTTTAGTGCGTTGTTGCAAGAACTTGCGGGGACTTACGGGGCGGATGTGGCAATGGAGAGCAAGGAAGCTAAGTGAGAGAGGTGTCGTGCTCACAGCGACCGTGCCTACAGCGACCCGCCCCCTAAGCTAGAGAGAGAAGACTTCCCGCGCTTCCCTTCGCGTCTGTCTTGGAGCTCAGTCAGAGGTTAAGGGGCCGCTCTGGTCGCTACTAACATGGTAGCTGTGCTCGCTTCTCCACAGCACAATAATTATTATTATTATGTGTCCTCCACATACGAATCTCCCCCCCCCCGGTGGAACAAATTCCGACCACGTGTTCCTTGTGTAATCGGAAACAAACATTGTAGGGGGGTAAGAAAACAACTATCATCCCCCGGAGCGAGGGCGGAAATTTTCTAACATTCTCAAACGGGCCGATATTTGCGTCGGATAAATATTATTCTGGTCCAATAAGATTGACAAGTGTTTCTCCTGATGTTTGTTTGTGAGAAATTCCAAACCCTTTCGGCATGAGAGGGTGGTGGTTACATAAAAATTAAGCACAAAATAAAATAACCCGAGATTGGAGTCAAATCCAGGACTGTGGGTGTCGCTGAGTTTAATTATAACGTCATTTAACTATTATTAGTAAAGCGGGAATATTTTTGAATCTCTAAGGATAAGGGGGGGGGGGGTGATTGTTATTACTTTATTTTAAATTTTAGTCTATGATAAAGCAAAAAATCAATAAAACCGAGATTGGAGTCAAATCCCGGACTGTGGATGTCGCTGAGTTTAATTATAACGACATTTAACAATTATTAGTAATCCGGGAATATGTTTGAGTCTTTCTTAAGGGTACCGAGGGTGATTTTTTAATTACTTTATTTTAATTTTTAGTCTAACAGGATGCTGGGAAGTATTTTGGGGAGTCTCTTCCTGTGCCGGACTCTCTTGGGCCTTTCTCAAAGCCCCGAGATTCCGGTCCAACCAGGGGTTACGGATGTCGCTGAGTTTTAATTTTTTTTCGGGGTCAGTGAGATTCATACTGTTTTTCTACGTGTTGTCTGTGTATAATTACAACCCCGTACGGCTTGAGAGAAACACACATTTAAAGGGGGGAGGGGGCGGGTGGTTTTACATAAAAATAACGCAAAGACAATCGAGTTTGGAGTCGAATCCGGGGTTATGGATGTCGCTGAGTGTAATTACGACATTCAACTTGCCTTGTGACTCCCTAAAGCGGGGAGGGGGGGAGGGGTGCACGTAAACTGGGTTCGATATTTGCTTGTTGGAAATAAAATATTTTTCCGGGGTCAGTTACGTTGATAGTATTTCTCCCGATGCTGCTGTTTGTGTAAAATTTCCACTCCTTTCGGCATGGGAAGGGAGAACACTTAGGGGGTGGAGGGTGGTGGTGGACGGGCGTCATGTAAAAATAAGTCAAACGCGGCTGAGATTCGAGTCTAATCCGGGAGGGGGAGGGGTTATGGATATATGACAACCCGGGCAACGCCGGGCACCAAGGTAGTATAATAAATAAAATAGGCTGTACCTGTGTGTGTGTGTGTGTGTGTCGGCCTACATGTGTGTGTTCCGCGTACAAATCTACACCCGTGGAGAAAATGTCACCATATTTCGACCACGTGTGTTCCCTGAGCAACCGGAAGGAAACAATATGGGGAGAGAGGGGGGTAAGAAGACACGGACTAACCATCCCCCAGGGTCGGGAGGGGGGCGGGTGTAAATATTAAAACGTTCTAAAACGACCGATTTTCGGGGCCAGTGAGATTGATAGTGTTTCTCCCGATGTAGATTGAGTGTAAGGTCAACACACCTTTCGGCATGAGAGGGGGAGGAATCACCCTTATGGGGGGGTTGCGGGGTTGAGTGGCCGTTTTACTGAAGGAAAATAACACACGAAAACAACCGACACTGGAGTCAAATCCGGGGTTATGGATGTCGTCGCTGAGTGTAATTGTGACAACCCGGGCAACGCTGGTCACACACAACAGCTGAGTTAGACGTGTAGAGCCGCCAACACACACACACACAATTAAGCGATAGATTAGGTACCACAGGACGACAATCCAGAGGTGATTCGCAATTATTACGTCACGAGGACAATTTTCATTCAGTTGAGCCGCAGAGACGTGAAGTTATTTATAAATAGAGAAAAGCAGCAGTTGGAAGAATCTGATTAACACTTGCACGTTGGCACACCTGCAGATTTTTTTAAAAAAATTAAGCCCCTATTATTCTAATGGGAGCAGGAGACTGATTACACGTGGTGTGATAACGTAACGCGCCATTTTCTGTACGCATATCTTATATCTTGACAAGATCAGTTTAGTCAGAATTTCTAATCTTGTCTTTGAGTATTTTCCTCTTTTTTCCCTTCCTTCTTTTCCTTTCCTCCTTTTTTCCCCCTTTCCTTTAAGTTTTTCTTTCTGTTTGGTTCATCCCTAACGCCGTGGTGAGGGATGATTGTTAACTTCAGTCTGGACTGTTTGTGTGATCCCTGGCTGGACCGACGAGGAATCAGGAGCTGCTCCTTGTGTGTGTGTGAGCTCGCGCACATGCTAATGCGTTTGGTCTGCAGCAGAAGTGAGGTTAAGTAGCGCGCGCGGAATATATTTCGTCCTTGGCACTGAGTAAGTGGTCAGAGGAAGGAAGCAGCAGGTCGGAGCCGATATTGCGAGGAGGAGGAGGAGGAGGAGGACTGCAATAATGCTGGTAGAAGAAAGATGGACGCTCTCTTCCTCTTACTGTCATTGCCTCTGTATTCCCCTTTGCTGCAGAATCTTCTTCTTCTATCAATCCAGGATCAGGCCTGTTCCGGTCTCGCCCGTCTCTTCCCACATTCCTTCTTCCTATTGGGCTATTATATTCCATTATTTTGTTTGGGAATCCGATGTACATGTTCTTTAAGGTGGATCGCCTTCTCCGTTATGCCTATTTCATCTCTTATTGCTTTAATTCCTGATTCTTTCTTCTCTGGTGCATCCTTTAACTCATCTTAGAAACTTCATTTCTGATCTTGCTGGTTCTAGGCCGTGACGTCACTCCCATCATCCTCGGCGCCATGACATCAGCCGTGCACAGACAGCAAAATCAGTCTATTTTTCGGCCATTCTCAACGGATTTTTAAAATCAGTTCATGCGCTGGAAAGAGAATTAAATTCTCTACAACCTTTATTCCGTGACAAATTACTCTACTGGCGGCCATTTTGGAGATATCAGCGCTAGAAATACGGCAAACTGCGGTCTCTCTGAAAATGACGTCACACTGTCGTAACTTTGACGAACAATTTCTGCCTCTTCCCTTGACCGTATATCGTCCTCGAGTCCACCATTGCATGCAGAATTTTATCCTCTACAATTTATTACTGAACATTATTTTCAATAGAACGCTTCGTTCTTTTGTTATCGGCGAAAAACTGAAAAGACGTGCCAAAATTTCGTGAGTTTTCCCACCGAGGCCATTCGAACTGGAATACTTGGGGTTTTTCACTAATGGCCACAACACATTTGAGTTTGCCATTTTGTTCGCGGAGGCCTTTTTAGTGTTGTTTTAATTTCAATTTCATTTTTAAACTTCTCCATGTCCGATGACGTAGAAGTTCTCTCTCTGCTGTTGTAACAAATCATTTCCCCTTCTCCTTCATTTTACATGATTACACGAGTCCTCGTGTCTTGTCCTCGCAGCCTTCTTTTAGGATCACCTCTGGTCCAGTACCTGACCCTGCGTTCGAAAGAGAGTTAAATTCTCTACAACCTTTATTCCGTGACAAATTAGTCTACAGGCGGCCATTTTGTAGATATCAGCGCTAGAAACAGGACAAACTGCGGTCTCTCTGAAAATGACGTCACAGTGCGGTAACTTTGACGAAGGATTTCTACCACTTCCGTCGACCGAATTTCGTCCTCGAGTCCACCATTCCGTGCAGAATTTTATCCTCTACAATTTATCACTGAACGTTGTTTTCAATAGAACGCTTCATTCTTTTGCTATCAGCGAAAAACTGAGACGAGGTGCAAAATTTCGTGGGGTTTTTAGGCGCCACACAAATTTTCCCCCTCCCCGAGGTTTTTCGAATTGGAAAACTTTGGGGGGGGGTGCCTTTTTTTACTGATGTCCATAACGTCGCTACTGGGGTGCAGTGGGGACGTGGATTGATTATTAACTGTGTATCATCCCTATGTATACCTGAGTGTTGGGTATGGAAGCGTTCGCCTTACCACCTTGCCACCGTCACCATCATGAACCTTCTCCATAGCGTGGCGCAACCCCAGAAGCCAGTCTCGCAGGTGTTGGGGGGGGGGGGCACACGTGAGCCCCCGGAGCAGTGCCAACCTCGCCGCGGCCTTGGTGGTGTCGTCGTCGTCGCGCTGCCGCTGTTGATAGTCGGCGAGGTTGGCACTGCGCTCGATACGTGACGTCGGCGTCTGCGCGCGCAACGACGCGCCCGGCGCTCCTCAACAAGTGAGGCACGTCGGCAGTCGGGCCGAGGCAGCCAGTCGGTGAAGGGACGCAGCAGCCATGGGGCACTCGGCGTCGCTGTGAGAGAGGGACGGGGAGAGGACGACGACGAGGACCATGTCGTGGACGTGGAGGGCGCTGCTGCGGCGCTGGAGGACCAGGGTGGCGGCGCGTAAGTGTTGCGATCACTCCGCCATATGGGACGGGCGACAGCTGTTGCGCGAGCTCGACCCCACACACACACACACACGGGTCGTTGGCCATTCTAAGCCAGCGATGACGTCGTAGTCCTTGACGAACATCTCAGGACCAGCTGTCGACGACGGAAATGTGCTATCGTGACGCAAAAACCCACCAGGCTCTGACCTGAAACCGCTTGCATCGGGGCTGACAGCGGACTTGATCCATTACATACGGAAGATTTTCTTTCTCTTTTCTTCGTAACTGTGGCAACACTGGCTGGGCTTCAGACACATGTAACGTGGAATAAACCAACAGGACGCAGAATATTTTAAATATTATTAATCGAACCAAAGAAATCAGGACGGAAAAATTCTCGACGGCCCCCCCCCCCCACCCCCGCGACCAGGGACATCATCCCAGGTTTTTTTTTAGGTGTAGACAGGCTACATGAGGCTAATCCACATGGTGGCAACGCCCCTTTAATAGCATAGGAAAGGGATTTGAAAGGGGGAATGCGGAAGGATAGAGGAAGGTAGCCAAGGGTTAACTAGGGGCCCCCAGGCTATAATTTAAGGATCCTACCCGGCAATTCGCCTAAAAGTAATGCAGGGAAAACCCCTAGAAAAACCTGCATCAGGTAGGTCGGGCATTGGGTACTTGTCCCACGCCCTTCCCCGGATGGCGGCGGGAGAGGAGTTTGCTGTGGCGGCGCAGCATTCCCCTTCTCCGTGCCTCGACCAGTTTAGGAGGCAGCTGGCCGACTATTCCAATAGGAACAGCGGACAAATCGTACAGTTTGCCCCAAGGTCTGTGACTCCCGGGAACATACACCTCTCAGAACAGGCCTCGGCTTGTGGGAACGTTAGTTCAAAAAAACTAGAGAGTGAGGAGGAGGTATCCCCAAAGGTAGCCCTTTCGTGGCTCTCCTACAAGGTACTGCCTGCGAGAGAATAGCCCTCGCAGGCCTCCATGGCATGTTCCCAGTTACCGGGCGAGAAGCCCCCCCCCCCCTACTGACCTACACGTGCCGACTCCAGATTCGACCGCGCGACGTTCCTCCGTCCATTGGACCTGATATTTTTCTCCCTCAAGTTTCTAATTTACGTCTGATTGAATATAATTAATTTAGAAATACAAAAAAAGTGATAGCTTATAAATACCACACAACGACGTTTCTGGGGATCCTTGATCCCTTCTCCTCAGGTGCTAAGAAGAGCCTAGAGCGACACAACTACACTCGCCAGGTGAGAAAACTCAAGCTTTTTTGCTCCTTCTAGAGAAATTTCTGTCAAACTGAACACACACGTTACTTACGACCCATGAGCAAACACTGTGGGGTTAAAGGGGGCGCGGGTGCGTGGAATTTTTTAAAAACATCTCTAAACGGCCATTATTATCGTCGATTAAAATGTTTTCGGGGTCGCTTAATTTGAATTTTTATGTGTAGGAAGGTTAGGGAAGGGTAGGGAGGCACCCTTATGGTAAGGGTGGTGATGGAATAGGGGAAGGACATAAAACACTCAGATTGGGGTCGATTCCGGGGTTATGGGAGTCGCTGAGTTTTAATTCACGCGTTATTAACCCATTGGTGGGCGGTAAGTAAATACCCGGGCAACGCCTGGCACTCAGCTACTAAACAAACTAATAACACGACCCAATATGTCAGCGGGGGGAAAGAAGGAGGGGACGAAATACAATGGTTTGTTAATTAATCGATAAAACAGAAAATCATTACAATGCGACGACGTTTCGTCCACAGTTTCGAGACTTCCTCAGTTTTAGTGGACGTTGGATGTTTAAATTACAAGGAGAAACTTGAAGCGATCGCACCCTTGATACTTTTTAAATTAATTTGCACCCTGTGGCTCTCGATTCTTGAATAATTAATTTAATGGAGCACCACGTTTCGGTCCTAGACGATGTGAAGTCCTCAGCAGGGCGTATTAAAGTCTCTTATTGTCAGTGGGGTGTCCGTCTTTTAACTCTCAAGTGACGTCACGGGAGGTGTTTCCCTCTTTTTTTTACCGTCGTCCGTTCCTTGGAGCTCCACCACTTCTCGCTCATTATCTCCGTCAGTCCGTTTAATCTGTTCGCTTCCACCCTGCGGCGCAAAGGGGATGGCCTCGGGGCTCTCGGTGGTGGAATCTTCCTAAGAGAGAGTGGCAGTTGTCCGCTGCTCCAGTTGTAACGTTCTTAACCGTTCGAGGCACGGGGGTCTTCGTCGTTTAAAAGGGCCCGGCCCGGCGTGGGACGAGTATCAGTGAGCCCCGACCCTACAGGATGCAGTGTTCTCTAAGAAGGCGGGTTGCATAACTACAGCCCCCCCCCGTAGTTATCCATTGGCCTTCCTTGCTGTCCGCTCCGCATCCCCACTTTCGACATCCCTTCCTATGTTACTAAAGCGGGGACGGGGGGGGAGCTAAAACCCACGTGGTTGGTTACCATCACGTAGCTCATGTCCTTGTAAAATAATAATTACCGTGGCGACGGTTTCGGATCCTCAATCCATGTTATTGTGTGTATATATGTATATATATATATAATCAGATTAATAAAAACCCCAAATAAGAGGCCAGTAAACCTTTGATTTGATGGCCTCGTGGTTAGTTTCCGCGCGCTTGTGGGTGTCGTTGTCACGGCTCTTGCGTGTTGTTGTTATTATTATTTTTTGCAATCACCTGACGAAAGCAACAAGAATTTCAGAAACCGGCGATGTGTTGTTATTTACACTGCAGCACTTATATTTTTTTGGTCTGTTATTTGGCGGTTTGTTTCTTTATTTTATGTAGTCTCTTTCTCTTTTTTTTTTACACACGGCACCGTTTTAAATTTTGCATATATTTTTTTTGTTTTGCAATCACCTGAGGAAAGCAACAAGAATTTCAGAAACGTTGTTGTGAGGTTATTTACTTTGCAGCACTTACATTTTTTTTTGTCTGTGAATTGGTGGGTTTGTTTCTCTTAGTGTATTTTTTTTTACACACAGCCCGTTTTATAATTTTCATCCCTTCACTATTTGAAGGGTCTGCATATTTTCCTCGCGTCTCGGTAGAATACACCTCACTTTTTTTTAAGGGTAACAGGCTGCTTGAGGGTAATCCACATGGTGGCAACTCCCCTTTAATAGCATAGGAAGGGATTTGAAAGGGGGGATGCGGAAGGGTAGAGGAAGGTAGCCAAGGGTTAACTAGGGGCCCCGGGCTATGGTTTAAGGATCCTTCCCCGCGGCAGTCGCCTAAAAGTAATGCAGGACAAACGCTAGAAAAACCTGCATCAGGTAGGTCGGGCATTGGGTACTTGTCCCACGCCCTTGAAAATTATACATAGATAATATTGGTAGAAATACTATCAACATAATTATTTACGTAGAATATTTTTATTTCTCAGTCTCTGACGTGATTACGTCGGAGAAGATTGCTCCAATGTTTGTTCTTCTTATTCTTCGCCTGTTCGTCAGAAGAGCGTAGGAAGATTGTTCCAAGGACAATTACGGATAAAATTTTGTTTGTAGACGGCCAATCTTTTTTTTTTCCTTCGACCTGTTTGCGCTCTCTGTTGGACTTGATTGCGTCGAAGAGGCGGGGGAGGGGGGCGGGACGGTTTTCTAAATAATAATAAAATAAAGAGGATTTACGTAGCAGAGGTCGTGTTTTCATTTCCTGTCCCCCTTTCCTGTTCTATGGGTTTTTTAGGGTAACAGGCTACATGAGGCTAATCCACATAGTGGCAACTCCCCTTTAACAGCATAGGAAGGGATTTGAAAGGGGGGATGTGGAAGGGTAGAGGAAGGTAGCCAAGGGTTAACTAGGGGCCCGGGGCTATGGATTAAGGATCCTACCCCGCGGCAATTCGCCTTAAAGTGATGCAGGGAAAACCCCTAGAAAAACCTGCATCTGTTAGGTCGGGCTCTTGCTTACTTGCCCACGCCCTTCCCTAGATGGCGGGAGAGGAGTTTGCTGTGGGGTCGCAGCTTTCCCCTCGCCGTGCCTCGACCAGTTTAGGAGGCAGCTGGCCGAATGTTCCAATGGGAGCAGAGAACAACTCTTACCGGATGCACCCAAGGTCTGTGACCCCCCCGGAACATACACCTCTCAGAACAGGCCGAGGTGCCTCGGCTTGTGGGAACCTTAGTTCAAAAACGGAGAGAGGAGGAGGCATCCCCAAAGGTAGCCCTTTCCTGTCTCTCCTACAAGGTTCTGCCTGCGAGAGAATAGCGCTCGCAGACACAATATTCCTTTTCTGTGTATCTTTTTCTTTTTTGGATGTAGACAGGCTACATGAGGGTAATCCACATGGTGGCAACTCTTCTTTAATAGCATAGGAAGGGATTTGAAAAGGGGGATGCGGAAGGGTAGAGGAAGGTAGCCAAGGGTTAACTAGGGGCCCCGGGCTATAGTTTAAGGATCGTACCCGGCGTTCGCCTGAAAGTAATGCAGGACCAACCCTAGAAAAACCTGCATCAGGTAGGCCGGGCATTGGGTACTTGTCCCACGCCCTTCCCTGGATGGCGGGAGAGGAGTTTGCTGTGGGGTCGCAGGTTTCCCTTCTCCGTGCCTCGACCAGTTTAGGAGGCAGCTGGCCGACTGTTCCAATGGGAACAGCGGACAGCTATTACCGTATGCGCCCAAGGTCTGTGGATCCCGGAACATGCCACCTCTCAAGACAGGCCACGACTTGTGGGAACCTTAGTTCAAAAACGGAGAGAGGAGGAGGCATTCCCAAAGATAGCCCCTTCGTGTCTCTGCCTGCGAGAGAATAGCCCTCACAGACAACATATTCCTTTTCTGTGTCGTTGTGTTTTGTTTTTATTTTTTACTTTGAGCTGTGCGCGAGGGCGGGGACAGAGCTAATTAAGTTGCACCTGTTGACACGTCCTCCGTACGGCACGACACAGCGCCGCGGCGGCGGACAACTAAATAACACACAGACACACACAATGGATCACTAATAATTCTCGCCCCCTCCCCCTCAGGCCCCGGGGGGGGGGGGCCGATCGATATCCGCGAAATAACAACCCTCAGAACAATGGACGTCGCAAAAAAAAAGTTTTTATCGTTTTCGCAACACCTTTTATGAAGACGATAATTGGAACATTGGGCGGGGGGGTCGTGGGGGGGGGAGGGAGAAGACGATTCGGATGAGTTGTCTTTTGTCAATAAATAATTTAAGGTTGGCCGTGGAGTGCGTTTCTTCCAGAGGAGTTGTGCGGGGTTGTTAGAAGGAGGGGGAACGCGTCCGCCCCGTATTTACGACGTTGTGACGTGTCGCGGGGTTTGAAGGTGGACCGCGAGCTGTCGAGGACCGTTGGTGACGTTGGCGTTTATTATTTAACACTGGAGTCACGGCACTGCCTCAGCTTCTAGGAGGTCAGCAGAGGTCGTAGAAAATTCTAGAACGGAAAAGTAAGATTCTACTTGGAACCCCTCTCAGTATGACAACGAGAACGAGGTAGACCCCCCGAAGAAGAAGATGATGGATGCTTGGACGGACTGGAGGAGGATCTACGGAAGCCGGGATGTAGAAATTGGAAGAGGACAACATATGATGACCCCCGTGAAGCTCTTTGGAAAGGCCAAGGTTCACTACGGGACCGCAGCGCCATGGAAGAAGAAAAAGAAAAAAAGTAAACAGCGAGTGGAACTCGAACCGCCCCCCGCCCCCCTCTCCCTTGAGTCAGCAATTGTGGTGCAGGATGCGGACGCTGACTGCTGAGCCACACCTGTGCGGACAGGCATTGTTATACTGGCATTTATTGGTCACTACTATAGTCCGTCTTAAATTAGAAGTCTCTTAGTATATAGGACCAATGCCTCCTCGCACAGTCGGTAACACACTGAAGTAGGCCACTGGAGGTTTATTTGACGAAGACGCTACGTTGTCGTACTATTTATTTAATGCGAGTCAGATCAGGCTCAATTTTAGGTAGACAGAACGTTGTAGGAGAGACCGAAATGGGGGTTCCTTTGGGGATGCCTCCCCCTCTCTCCGTTTTTAACTAAGGTTCCCAGAAACCGAGTCCTGTTTTGAGAGGTGACATGTTCCGGGGGTCACAGAACTTGGATGCATACCATAAGAGTTGTTTTCTGTTCCCATTGGAACAGTCATCCAGCTGCCTCCTAAACTGGTCAAGGCACGGCGAGGGGAATGCTGCGACCTCACAGTGAACCCCTCTCTCCCACCATCCAGGGAAGGACGTGGGACAAGTAGCCCAATGCCCGACCTACCTGATGGAATTGATGTGTCGTTTCGAATCAATTCTCTTTTTTTTTCCCGTCAATTTGGTACACGGAAGTGTTGGCAAACCTGTGTCGAAACGTTGTAGTCATTGTACTAGTGTTAAGAGTCTTCATAGATAATAAACGGAGCCGCTGTTTTATCTCTCTGAGTGTCGTAAGGCCAGAGGTGACGAAGAATCTCAGATATCGTACATTGTTCTTCTTGCGTGTGTGTGGGGGGGGGGAGGCTTTTAAATAAATTTCGACCGGTGTAAAATCGACCTGAGTCTTTGGTCGAAATTTCTCGTTACGTCACGGTCGCCGAGTTTAGATTCCGAGAGAGAGAGAGAGAGAGAGAGAGAGAGAGAGAGGGAGGGAGGGGGGGTGGAGGGGGGATGTTAAAATATTCACGTTCACTTTCAAGCTATTTTTAAGTAATAATTTCCCACAAGCCTCAGTGACAGAGACGCTAACAACAGGGTGACGTCAATCACACGTGACCACATATTAATCAATGAGGATTACATGTATTACGTAATAAGTAAAGTGTTTGATTGAATTTGGAGGTAAAGTTTTTGCTCTTTGGCAACTATGAAAAAATAAAGAGGGAAATTTTTTTGCGGCTGTCTGTGGACCTAAAACACACGAGGCGGTGATATTGAGCCCCCTGGTGACAGCCGCCATATTGTGCTTTCGTCGCCAATGTAATTAAACATTATATTTACGAGAAGGGAAGATGAATTCTTTAATTTCATCGTCTCCCTCCTTGTTCGTTTTGTGTCGAGTGTTCTTTTTTTCTCAAATACAATTTATGTATTTATTTATGGCTTAACTTAGAAACGGTGGGGCCGATTGTGAAAGCCCCTGCGAAGTATCCAACGTAGATAGGACGTAATTATATTATCACGCGTGGCCTCCTTTAAATACACTTTCTCGAGTGCCTTTTTTTATCACTTTCCCTTTCTATTGTTTTGTCCCTCACTATTTTTAGGTCGTTACAATATATATATGTATATATATATAAACTATCACTGGTAACTGACTTGGAGATATAATACCCAAATCTCCAATGTTTGAGTTGTAATATCTCTGGCTGGGGAACAAGATAAAAATGTAAAAAAATTCACACCTGAAGGGTCTCTGTAGCATTCATCCGCAGTATGATTAACAACCTCTGAGATTCATTGTTGAAGGATTTGAACACGTGTGACGACTGCAGTGGCCTGACACGTGCTCACGTGCTACAGTACATTGGAAGAAATAATTATTTTCTTCTTCTTTTTTAAGAACCTTCATAATAATAATTCCGCTAATCTGTGCTTCCATATCCAAGAGTCTTAAACTTCCCTCTGCATTGCGGCGCATCGCTCCTGCTGAAGCAGCCAGCTGGCCATCTGAATGATGCTGCTATTCTAGTTACAGCGCACTGGACCGGTGCGAATGAGTCACAACTGCGCATGCGCACTTTATGCCTTTTCAACACCGCCCCCCCCCCCCTCTGCGCCACACGTAAAGCTCGGCAAACTGCTAGCGTCGTGTGCTGCGAGGCCGACAGCACGAGGAAACACAGAGACAAAATAAATCTTATTTTATAACAGTTTATATTTTCAAAACAGAAAAATTAATAATCGTTCATTTTTGGGAAAATTAAAAAAAAACTTATGTATTTAAAGAAAACAACATTTAAGAGGCATCTTAGTGCGTAAAACCTACCGCTCGGACCTGCTCAGTGGCTTGTCACGAACGAAATTACCTATATTTAAATATTTACTGGGTGCCCGGCGTTGCCCGGGTCGTAATATATCCATAACCCTCCCTTCCCCATTTGACTCGGGTTTATTTTGCCTTGTTTTTATGTAACGTCCTTCCTCCCACCCCCTAAATGTGCTCCCCTGCCATGCCCCTAAGGTGTTGAAATTGTACACAAACAACAACGTGAGAAACACTATCAATCTAATTAACCCCTTGAAAAATATTTATTCAACACTAAAAATTAGGCCGTGTTTGCGTGTTTACAAATTTTCTCCCCCCCCCCCCCGTTGTCCTCTCCCGCCGTCCCTAGGGGGGGAGGGTTAAAATGGCGAGTTGTTGAATAATTCAACTCAGCGACTTCCATAAGCCCGTATTCGACTTGAATTTTCGGTTGTTTTCGCTTAATTTATGTCTACCGGCCGTCCACACACACACAACCCCACCCCTAAGGGTGGGAAAGATACAGTAAGGGGTAGTGTGTTAATTTTCTGCGCACATATGCCGTTCCAGAAACGGGCATAAGGCTTTCCCTATTAGGTTTTACGGCGAGTAAGTACTTGAAGTTTATGTCTGCTGCTTACTTCTTTTCCTGCTACTTCTCAATAAGAGAGAGGGTGTGAGTTTTTCTTCCCGGGAGATCGGCTTCCCCACATGGATATCACGCCCCCAGGACCACTTGCCTTCCCAAAGGTCTATTAAGGGTTCAAATGCCAGCCTGGTCCGCCACCCTCTTGGGTTACAGTTACACAGGCCAGCTGCTAGCACCACCTCATGGGGTTTCACATACGCAACCCACTGCCACGTCCAGTCCAACCTCATTCCGTCAGCTTGAGCTGGTCAGTAGCTGGGCTTGCGCTGACCCCGACTACCACTGATGGTTCTGGTCTGCCGTGTCGTGCCTGGCTGTGGTCCCGGGGGTCACCGCCAGGTAGAACTCGCACTTCTAGACATATGAGGCACCCCATCACCAGCGCAGTCCCTTCATGGTCACGGCCCCTCAAACAGGAGAGGACTGATCACTGGCTGCTCGCATGTGCCTAGCTTTGTAGCTTTCTTCCCTTCAGCGTCACGGCAGGTCCAGCAGAGAACTACAGCCAGGTGGTTTCGTCATCGGATAACTGAAGCAGTATTGACCTCAACACCTTAGTCCGGAGACTGGACGACCAGCTTGCGTGGACTCAGGTACTAGTGAATGCCATGGCTGACATTGTCATGGAGGATACTAGGAAACCCTCTGCTCGCGACCCGACACCAAAGCACAAACAGAGAACTGCACGCCACACCCCCTTATCTATTTGCCATTCCCCCTTTCATACCGCTATCCAGGGGTACAGCAACTGCCACTATGCAGTGTGGGTCTCCCCCAGATCCCACTTTCCAGCTGACCGGAGAGCGGCCCCCGGGTCGCTTTCTAATCAGGTTCCAGCCGCCCACCCGGACAATAAGGGGTAGTAAAAATTGTACACAAACAACAACGGGAGAAACACTGTACCCCCCCCCTCCCAGAAACTACTTATTAATATCGGCCGTTTTAGCGTGTTTGCATATTTTCCACACACCCCCGGTCCTAGGAGGGATGGTAGTTTAAAATTTTTCATCTTGGTCCATCCGCGCCGTTTGGCGTCGAGGGTCAGGCCGAGGTATTTACGGGGAAGGTTTAGTAGGGATGGTGGAGTTGTGACCGAGTGCTGTTCCAGTTACAGCACAGGACCGGGCTGATTTAGACACAACTGCGCATGCGCACTGTACCTTGACGCCGCCTCCACACGTCAACTGCTGCCTATGTGAGCTACGAGGCTGAGAGAACGGGCACGGATTTAGAAGGATTGACGACAGACTCCGGAGAATTAGAGTGAGGATGTGACCACCGCGACCTCTTTCCTTTGTTTCTGTCAGTGACCCGGCAACGGTGCGTCACCTCGGAATGTGCCAGAGAGATAAGCCTCGCACTTCTCAAGGAAAAGAAAGAGGGGGGGGGGCACCGCGTGAGTCAGCGACCGCCTCGGAGGGGGAAGGAATTAATGACTCAACTTGACGGAAACTGAGCTTAATTGACCTTCCAGGAAAAACTTTTGCTTCACACATCTTTCCTTTCACGTGTCGTTCTGCATTCAGAAGGTCAGTTTTGCTTTTCTTTTGAGTTCGTCACCTCTTGAATGTTTGTTTGGGATCTCCTCTAAGTAGAGCCTGATGACGTCATACAAACGTATTTAATTTAACACATATTTTCGGTTTGTTCCTTGACTCTCTCTCTCTCTCTCTCTCTCTATATATATATATATATATATATATATATGGTTAGGAGGATTTCCTCGTCACGTCACGCAACTCTCTGGCTTCGTGCTTCCTTTTCTTCCCGTCTATCCGGGCACCAGAGTCCATTTCAGAAGAGGAAGAAGCCTCCTCCCCTTTGCCCTCTACCGTCGACGACTGTCCGCCATCTTCCACGAACGTCCCACGTCCAGGGATTCAAACCCCCGGGACTTGGGTCTTAAAATTCCATGACGAGTTCAGACTGAGAATAAATCTGTCTATGACGTCATGGAAACGTGCAGTTGTTTACTCTGTTAAGAAGCCCGGGAAGACTGTTCGTTGTCTACACGGAGAAATACTACGTTCTTTATGAAGTATAAACCACAAGAGATTCGGTTGTGTACTGCGCATGCGCGCGCGAACGTCTGATTTGTAATGTCTCTCTGGGAAGGTAAGGTGCGCCTTTAGTTATCGATTTGTTACAAAATATTTTTTATAACTGTTGCCTAAATTACTGCCTGGAAGCATGGGAATGTGGCTTGCCGGGGTCGAGCAGCAGACACAAGACAATGGCGGGGTGGATTGGAAAATCCGCAAGTCCCGCAAGCGAGGTCAGGGTCGGTTAAGGAAGGGGTAGACGACCGGGAGGGTATGGCTCTAAAATAGATGGAAGTGGGTCACGTGTGCACAAGGACCAACCATGGGAGAGGGATTTTGAGGAGGGAGAGAGAGAAGTCTGCGAACACGAGGAGATGTATTTGGACCGTCAGTGAGAGTGGTCAGGGAGAGTTGATCCTGGAAGATTTTGGTTTTGCACGTGGGTCTCCGGTCGTCTCCTGCGAATGCTGCGGATAGAGAGAGTCGCCAACGGGAGTCGACCCTGTCCGAGCTGCAGACCTGGTAAGTCGCGTTCCATGCTTCCGGGTATCGCGTCGGTTTGCCACGAGGAGAACCACGGTTAATCTTGAGAAAGGGAGGGGGCTACATGCATCCCTGGCAGGCTGGAGAGCTTTCGTTTTATATAAATTCTCATAAAATGAATTCTTGTTTTTATTAACTACATATTGTATTTCCCTTTCCTGCAAGAACAATTCCTTGCAGGTGGCGCCCAAAAAATCGCATATCATTAGTTAATTTGACTTTAAGCTCACCACAAAGGGAAAGGAGTGACGTCAGCGCTACACGGACTCTTTTTCCTTTTGTTTTCGTGAAATCCGTCCTCGATATCTCGCGATGTTATTTATTGTGTTTTCCAGGAGTAATAAAGACGCGCTAATCTTAATTCCTTACAACGTGTGAAGGTGACGTCACTTCCGCCACAGATACAGACAATCGTCTCATCAGATAGTTTAAAAGAAGCGGCGACAAATTACAAACCATACCTAAGTTAATAACGCTGTAAACAATACGAATAGTTAACGATCCTAGAGGAAAATGTAAGGTTATATTAGTGACTCCAATATGGCGAACATTTGTTTACATTGCGAATATAGCTGAGAGATTCTTCAAATTAATCTTTCGTGATGTCTGAAGACTGAGAGGACAACTACGTCCTGCAGTACTCAAGGAGTATATTTAAGAAGAAATTCGGAGGTTATGTGTAGTGAATATAACACGGAAAAAACAACCAAAAATATATATCAAACATACTAGGAGAAGGCCTGCGTGGGCTATTCTCTCGCAGGAAGTACCTGCGAGGGATATTCCCATTGCAATAGTCGGCCAGCTGCCTCCTAAACTGGTCGAGGCACGGAGAAGGTAATGCTGCGTCCCCACAGCTAGCTCCTCTCCCGCCATCCAGGGAAGGGCGTGGGACAAGTACCCAAGAGCCCAACCTACCTGATGCAGGTTTTTCTAGGGTTTCCCCTGCATCTCTTTTAGGCGAATTGCCGGGTAGGATCCTTAAACCATAGCACGGGGGCCCTAGTTAACCCTTCGCTACCTTCCTCTACCCTTCCGCATCCCCCCTTTCAAATCCCTTCCTATGCTATTAAAGGGGAGTTGCCACCATGTGGATTACCCTCATGCAGCCTGTCTACACCTCAAAAAAAATTAAAGACAGTAATAATAATAATAAGATATTATACAAACTTAATACAGTACGGAAATAAATTTAAATTGTCTCCATGACAGCCTTCAGGTTTACCGTTGTCGTTGCGTTTTCTTCGCTTGTGAGTTTTGTCAACTTGACGTCGGTGGCGTTGCTGTAATCCCAGAGGAAAGGGACGTCCCGTGGTGATGTGTGGGGGGTGAGAGGAGGGGGGGGGGAATGGAAGAGGAATGTGCGCTGCAGGAACATCCAGAGACGTCGGCGGAAGTGAAACTAAGAGGTGACAGCTGCAAGGGAAGAAACTAATAATGGAAAAAATAATGTTCTCAGCTGGAATTGGAAGTA
Source organism: Zhengitettix transpicula (assembly GCA_037074705.1). Lineage (NCBI taxonomy): Eukaryota > Metazoa > Arthropoda > Insecta > Orthoptera > Tetrigidae > Zhengitettix > Zhengitettix transpicula. The sequence continues at coordinate 249,396,005 of CM073590.1, read as the reverse complement.
CAAGGACGTGTACCGCTGGTTGGCTGAGGATTCTTGTTTGTGGAGTGGACTGGAAGATTTTGAATCGTTGAAGCTTGTAAAAAAAAAATTCCACCGATGGAAGTCTCGAGTCACTGCTCCGGCTCCCAGGGGTTTGTCTTCAGCGTTGTCGTTCACTAAAACGTATAATATTTTCTCGACCTTCTTGGTGGTGATCGCAGACACGGCGGTCTCTGCAGGTTTCTGGTATCCACTGGCTGTCCGAGGTGACTCCACCGGCGGGGTAGAACACACACACACACACACAGACAGCAGAGGCTCCGCTCCATCCCGTGTAAGCGTGACCACTACAGCGCGGCGTATCGACGCCAGCCTCACGCGACGAGGCCATTAAAAAAATATATATACATACAGACAGACAAACACACACACACACACGAGGAACGTTGGCACGGAGGGGGAAAAAAAAGTAGCAGAAGAGCCCAAATAAATTACATCTTCACTATTGTGGCCACTACGCGTCTTCAACGAGACTGGAAGGGAAATGTTCCTGCTTTTGTTTAAGGTGCCCCTCCCTCACCCCACTAAGAAGGGGAGGATCGTGGTAATAATCCATCCAGGCCAAGGTCACAGGTCAAGGCCACGTGGTCAGGGTAGCGCTAGAAGGGCGACAGTTGATACCCAGCCGTTTACAGTGAGAGGATGGGACGAGCGCTGAGCTACAATGTGTTTCAAAATGGCTGTCGTGACGTGGACAGTTGGTATCGTTGTGCGACATCAACTTCTTGTCCTCTCCGATGACCAGCCTTGGTCCCCCGCTAAGAAGGGGAGGATCGTGGTAATAATGCATCCAGGCCAAGGTCACAGGTCAAGGGCACGTGGTCAGGGAAGCGCTACAAGGGCGAGAGTTGTTATCCAGCCGTTTACAGTGAGAGGATGGGACGAGCGCTGAGCTACAATGTGTTTCAAAATGGCTGTCATCACGTGAACAGTTGGTATCGTTGTGCGACATCAACTTCTTGTCCTCTCCGATGACCAGCCTTGGTCCCCCGCTAAGAAGGGGAGGATCGTGGCAATAATCCATCCAGGCCAAGGTCACAGGTCAAGGGCACGTGGTCAGGGAAGCGCTACAAGGGCGACAGTTGATATCCAGCCGTTTACAGTGAGAGGATGGGACGAGCGCTGAGCTACAATGTGTTTCAAAATGGCTGTCGTCACGTGGACAGTTGGTATCGTTGTGCGACATCAACTTCTTCTTCTCCTCTCCGATGACCAGCCTTGGCCTCCGTTGTTTTTTACTTATATAAATTCCTCTCCAAAGTTCTTCGCCATTGTGGTCGTTTCCGATGCTCTTCTCCTGGTTTCCATACCCTCCGCGGGGGGGCAAACTATACGCTTTCGGTCGCTACACGTATATAAACACTACCCGTCGTTGCCCGCGTTGTCATAATTTAAACTCAGCGACGTCCATAACTCCCGGATTTGACTCCAATCTCCTGGGAGGTTTTTTCTGTGTGTGTGTGTGTGTGCTTTATTTCTACGTAACGCTCCTTCCACCCCCAATCCCTAAAAGTTGCTCCCCCTCCCATTTCGAAAGTCTGTTACCAATACAATGTCTCCATGCATGGCCCCGTACTGTTCCTCCAGTTCCCTACTGCTCCGTATTCTCCATTTCCCTGCTGCGTTTACCGCTTCCAAAAAAAAATCCTTCTTAATATTTTCCTTTCCCCATCTCCTCAAACACTCTTCTTCCCCCGCTGGTCATTTTCCCGTTTGACCATCATTGTTCTGTAAACAACAGTCACTTCCAGGTTCCTGCCGAGACCACGTGGCTTGTGAGTCTTGATTAGGGCTCTCCTTGCCTTTATGCTGTCTTCCTTCGTTACCAGTTCTCCCAAGCACTTCGCAGCTCTCACAGTCAACTCTATTTAGCTTTCCACAGCACTGGTTGTTCTCCTTAAAGAAAAGAGATGTTTTGATTTTGGTATTATTTACTCTCAGCCCTAATTCTTCCAGCCCTTCCTCTTTCAGTTTCCTGGACCGCATTCATACACCATTCGTGATTCACACGTGCATCCTGGATTATTCATTTCCACTTTTCTCATCATCCTTTTCCCCATTGCTATGTTGTTGAAACGTTAGTGTGAACAACACTTCTCCATGTCGTAGGCCTTGGTAAAGTTTTACCTTCCACCTTCACTTGACATTCTTTCCTGCTGTCAAGAGTCTTTTTCTTTTTTACAAGTCTTATCAACTCCAGAAGGCCTGCGAGGGCTATTCTCTCTCGCAGGCAGAACCTTGTAGGAGAGATACGAAGGTGCTAGCTACCTTTGGGGATGCCTCCTCCTCTCTCCGTTTTTGAACTAAGGTTCCCACAAGCCGAGGCACCTCGACCTGTTCTGAGAGGTGCATGTTCCGGGGTCACAGACCTTGGTCATACGGTAAGAGTTGTCCGCTATTCCCATTGGAATAGTCGGCCAGCTGGACGAGGCACGGAGAAGGGAATGCTGCGTCCCCACAGCAAACTCCTCTCCCACCATCCAGGGAAGGGCGTGGGACAAGTACCCAATGCCCGACCTACCTCATGCAGGTTTTTCTAGGCGAATGCCGGGTAGGATCCTTAAACCATAGCCCGGGGGCCCTAGTAAACTCTGGCCTACCTTCCTCTACCCTTCCGCATTCCCTCTTTCAAATCTCTTCCTATGCTATTAAAGGGGAGTTGCCACCATGTGGATTACCCTGATGTAGCCTGTTATCCTAAAATAAAAAATGGACACTCAATCAACGCCGTTCATTATACTTACCCCCTAAATTGTGCAACTACACGTTGAGATAACTGCGGCGGCTGATGACGTCACTGTGCTGGTTCTCAGAGGGTCGAGGGTGCGTTGCGTAACCTGAGTGATTACGGCGGGGTTAAACAAGCGAAGGCATCGAACGGGAGACGAAAATAAAAAGAAATAAAAAACTTACTTTTATACCGTTGTGTTGTTTTTTTCATTCCGTTCCGAAACAGATGAATATTTCAGGGGATGAAAACACAGAGGCCAGGCAGGGATGTCATCAGTCGGCCAGTCCCATGAATAAGCAACGACGTCAGCAACTTATCTTTGTAAGGGAAAAGTTCCCGACTTTCACTTTTTGTTTCAAGCCCCCAAAATTTTAACGAGCGGCTGACGGGTGGATTTTTTTTTATCAATTATTGATTAACGTTTTGTGTCGACCCTGATTCAAGATTTAGGGTGGGAAAGGTTACGAGGAATGAAGGAAGACTCGTGACTGCTGGATTAAAGATGTGTAATGTAAATCCATGGTCTTGTTTAATTATTAATAACGGTCTGGGTGTCCGGCGTTGCCCGGGTCGTCATAATGAATCACAGCCGCATCCATAGCCCCGGATTTGACACGAATATCGGCTGTTTTTGCGTTATTGTTATGTGACACTTGCCCACCCCTATCCCTAAGAGTATACACAGAAATCAGTAGTAGAAACACCATCAACCTCTTTCATCCCCCCCCAAAAAAAATATTTGCCCTGCGCAAATATCAACCAGTTTAACATGTTTCAAAATTAACCATCCACGGCCACCATCGCTTTGGGGGAGTTAAACGGCAAAAGTTGAGCGACGTAATTAAAAACTCAGCGACATCCATAACCCCCCCGGATTTGACACGAATATCGGCTGTTTTTGCGTTATTTGTATGTGACAATTGCCCACCCCTACCCCTAAGGGTATACACAGAAAACATTGGTAGAAACACCATCAACCTCTTTCACCCCTCAAAAAAATATTTGCCCTATGCAAATATCGACCCGTTTAACGTGTTTCAAAATTTCCAACCACGGCCACCATCGCTTGGGGGGAGTTAAACGGCAAAAGTTGAGTGACGTAATTAAAAACTCAGCGACATCCATAACCCCCCTCCTGGATTTGACACGAATATTGGTTGTTCTTGTGCTACCCTTCCATGCTGCAAGAGGTTGAACATGTAGAGAAATTTTATTGGAGTAAAGACGTGTAATGTAAATTCAATTACCCAATTCATGGTCTTGTTTTATTAATAACGGTCTGGGTGTCCGGCGTTGCCCGGGTCGTCATAAAGAATCACAGCCGCATCCATAACCCCGGATTTGACTCTTAATATCTGCTGTTTTTGCGTTATTTTCATCTAACAATTGTCCACCCCCACCTCTAAGGGTGCTACCCTTCCATGCCGAAATTATACGCAGAAAACATTGGTAGAAACACTATCAACCTCTTTCATTCCCCCCAAAAAAATATTTGCCCTACGCAAATATCGACCCGTTTAACGTGTTTCAAAATTTCCACTCACGACCACCATCGCTTGGGGGGAGTTAAACGGCAGGTTGAGTGACGTAATTAAACTCAGCGACATCCATAACACCCCCGGATTTCACAGGAATATTTGTTGTTTTTGTGTGACGCACCTCCACCCCCACCCGCCTTGGGTGCAACCCTTCCATGCTGAAAGGGGTACAAATAATTATACACAGAGAAGTTTTATGAATCAGGGATCCCGAAAAATATTTATTCGTCGCATTAATCGGTCGGTTAACATGTTTTAAAATTTCGACCCCCCCCCGCCCCCGCCCCGTCCCCACCCAACTCCGGCCAGCTTCTCCCACCCTAGTCCACCCCCCGCGCGTTGCCCAGGTCATAAATACACTCAGAGAGACATTCGTTACCCCGATTTGACTCGAATCTCTGTAATTTCTGCGTTATTTTTACGAAACACCCCTCCATTTCCACCCCTAACCGTACTGGCACCCAATCCGACAGGGGTGGAAATTATACAAAAAATTACATCGGTAGAAATACTATCAATTTAATTACCTCTGAAAAATATTTATTCAACGCAAATATCGGCCATGTTTTGATGTTTCAAAATTTTCACCCCCACCCCCCCACAGGGGATTAAACGGCAAATTGAATGTCATAATGAAACTAAGCGACATGCATAACCTTTAATTTGACTCCAATCTCTTTTATATTCGCTTTATTTTCTTTGTAACGCCCCTCCTCCTCGTCTGGTTAATATCTTTGGCTCTTGTATAACTGTCTGGTTAAGATCTTTGGATCCTTTATAAATGTATCTGTGGACCCATTACAACTGTGTGGTTAAGATTTTTGGATCCTTTATAACTGTCTGGTTAATATCTTTGGCTCCTTTATAACTGTCAGGTTAAGATCTTTGGCTTCTTTAAAAATGTATCTGTGGACCCATTACAACTGTGTGATTAAGATATTTGGCTCCCTTTATAAATGTATCTATGGACCCATTACAACTGTGTTGTTAAAAGCTTTGGCTCCTTTATAACTGTCTGGTTAATATCTTTGTCTCCCTTATAAGTGTCAATGTTAAGATCTTTGGCTCCGTTTATAAATGTATCTGTGGACCCATTACAACTGTGTTTCTAAGATCTTTGGCTCCGATTATAAATGTATCTGTGGACCCATTACAACTGTGTGGCTAAGATCTTTGGCTCCTTTATAAATGTATCTGTGGACACATTACAACTGTGTGGTTGAAATCTTTGGCTCAATATATGAAGGCAGTGATGATATTTTAGAGGTCGGAATTTTACGTCTGTTTATATAAAATGTATAATGCACTGTATGTTTTTTTCTCTCTGACCAACCAGGAAAGACCTGATGAAGGCACAAACACGTACCGAAACGTTGTTTTAATGCAGTTATTGAATATTGTCTGTAATTGGTCGGAAAGCTTGAAGGATGTCTGCCAATCGGGCCCGAAGACACGTCGTAAGGGTTGTAATAGTGGTCTATTGTCTGTACATTATAACAATTATTCCTTATTATCATCATTAAATAAATAAGTAAACGTCTGCCTGAAACATGGCGAAGGTTTAATAATTATTGGCCCGCGTGTTACGAGACTTTGCTGGATGTTATGTGAAGCTTGACATATTGGATGGACTCTGGCTATCTGCAGGACGCAGGACACTCACACAACTGCGGTGGGGCGTTGGGACGGACGAAGAGCTATTTTTGGGACGGAGGGAAGAAGAAGAAGAAGAGGGGGGGGGTGAAAACCCCCCACGTAATTCCGACCGGGAGCAAAGTAGAATGGCCGGGCAATGAAAAGCGCTGGCTGGAGAGTCGCGCTAATGGACCAGACCATCATCAACAAGGACAATCAGCTCGAGGACGTCCTCGTTCAACCACGGGGGTCCTGCGTCCTCCGGGAGACGCACGTTTGCCCGGGTATTTAAGCACGTGGCACTTGTTGTGGAGCGGCCACAGTCCGGTAGCTAAGGACGCATGGACTCGAATGTTTATATGATATTTATAATCCCCCCCACACGTGTGTAACTACATATGGCTGTGATATAAGACAGAATCTGTACACGTGACTGTCTCTAGTTTACTAGGTGTTAGACTAGATGTAGTGCTGCTGTCACGTGGCAGAGTGGAACTGTGCTTGGCTGGGCCGTGCACCACGTGACAGTACGTGACGTGACGTGACAGCAGCGTGTCTCGCACCGTAGTGGTCTGACGTCACTGCTGCAGCGACGAGAAGCCGCACTCTTGACCAAGAACAATGAGGAGGAGCAGCAGCAGCCTGTCTTTGTCTCGGGACGTGCGGATCCTGCAGTGCGCGGCCATTGATCTCCAAAGTCAGATCATCGGTAAACCTCTTCTTCTTCTTCTCGAACCAGTTCCCCCCCCCCCCCCTCCCGGCGGCCCTTGATCAGAGACAGTCAGTCCTCTTGTCCTTCTCGTTTGACAAACCTCTTCGATTTTAATATCCCTGTGCGTCAGGGTTACCACCTCAAAAAAAGATCAAATACCCGACCTTGTTTCTACGGGGTTTCCGGTTTCCGACGAGGTGACTGTTTATTCTTGATATTCTCTTATTATTGTGGCACCACATTTTCATGTATTATTTTGTGGGACGGAGGATTCGCAGTTACAAGAAAATTATTGGATGCTACAATTAATAACAATTAGAAGGTAACCTGCAAAAAAAAACCTGCTAATAATCGGGAACACAAATTTTGATTCTCTTAATGTCCGCTGTTTAGTTGTCAGCGATGATACTAAGTGCGGGCCATAGTGTGTTATAATACGCGACCCACAAGATTATATTGTGAGAGGTGGAGGAGGATAATCGCTGACCTCTGCCCGGCCTGCGTGTGTCAGGAAGCGAAATTCAAACATGGACGACGAGTGACGAAGTGTTTTGTCTTTATTTTGGTTTTTCGGTGTAATAAATAACAACTGTAAAGTCTCTTAAGAGTTTTTACGGAGGTCTTTGAAACGTCGCAATGTCATTGGAGGCTAATAACATGGTCTGTATGTTGTTTACGTTACGTTTATAAGCGCCAAGGAGGTTGTGAGGGAGAATATGTTACAAGGAATCCTGAGATATTATTATTATCAAGTATCAGAATGTGTGCATGACATGTGCGTTGATCCTCTTAATGTCCGCTGCATGTTTCCTCCCCACCCGCCGCCGCCTAACGTGTATTACGGGGGAAGATTGTCCGCCATGACAGATGATGACGTCAGAGCGTGACGTCACGTGTCGAGCGCTAGCTGCTGGAAACTTGACATCCCAGGGGTCGAAATCTCACTGAGATCAACCCCCGGAGTCCTTGGGGGGTGTCGTTAAACAATACCAGTGGTGAATTCTGTTTGGGTTGTTAAACGTTGGCAACCCTGACAGGTTTCACCCCCACGTGCAGCCCCTGAGACCACGAGAGATTTAATAAAAAGTGAATATTTGTGTATGTGGAGTCGCTCAGCTGATGACGTCACTAATATTGTACACTGAGGTTTCTACTTTTGTTCTATATATAAGTTTTTGGTAATTTTCTCGAGACATTAATTAATTATTTATTTATTTATCCACCACAACTCATTCATTGATTCGTAAATATTTTTAAATGTTAAGGAGAGATTTTTATATCTTGGAATTTAAATGGAGGGTTCTCATTTCCTTCTTTAATTCTTATAAATGCATGATCTTTGGAAGAAAAAAAAGTTTTTCCTTACAGTCTCAATCTCTTTACTGAGCCGTTGTCGCTTATGTATGATTTTATGCATCTCTTCTTGTTGTTCTCTCGCAGGCAGAAACTTGTAGGAGAGATACGAAGGGGCTACCTTTGGGGATGCCTCCTCCTCTCCGTTTTTGAACTAAGCTTTCCACAAGCCAAGGCCTGTTTTGAGAGGTGTATGTTCCAGGGTCACAGACCTTGGGCATACGGTAAGAGTTGTCCGCTATTCCCATTGGAACAGTCGGGCTGCTGCCTCCTAAACTGGTCAAGGCACGAAGAGGGGAAAGTTGCGACCCCACAGAAAACCCCTCTCCCGCCATCGGAAGGGCGTGGGAGAAGTACTAAATGCCCGACCTACCTGATGCAGGTTTTTCACGGGTTTTCCCTGCATCACTTTAGGCGAATTGCCGGGTAGGATCCTTAAACCATAGCCCGGGGGCCCCTACTTAACCCTTGGCTACCTTCCTCTACCCTTCCGCATCCCCCCTTTCAAATCCCTTCCTATGCTATTAAAGGGGAGTTGCCACCATGTGGATTAGCCTCATGTAGCCTGTTGCCCTAAAAAAAACTCTTCTTGTTGTCATATATAATGATCGGATAAAGTACTGGGAAATGTACTTGTGCATGACATTTGCGTTGATCCTCTTAATGTCCGCTGCATGTTTCCCCCCCCCCCCCACGCCGCCAACTAACGTGTATTATGGGGGAAGATTGTCCGCCATGACAGACGATGACGTCAGAGCGTGACGTCACGTGTCGAGCGCTAGCTGCTGGAAACTTGACCCCCCAGGGTCGAAATCTCACTGAGATCAACCCCCGGAGTGCCTTGGGGGTGTCGTTAAACAATACGAGTGGTTGTTAAAGGTTGGCCACCCTGACAGGTTCCACCCTCACGTGAAGCCCCTGAGACCACGAGAGATTTAATTAAAAGTGAATGTTTGTGTATGTGGAGTCGCTCAGCTGATGACGTCACTAATACTGTACACTGAGGTTTTTATTTTTGTTCTTTATATAGTTTTTGGTAATTTTCTCGAGACGTTAATTAATTAATTATCGACCACAGTGTTGTCAAATTGGCTACTTCGTCACCTGGACAAGTCTGGGTTCGGTTTTTACTGATTGTAGTCTCGGCTCTCTTCCTCGCCCCGTTAAGTCCGAAGGCTGACAGTCAACATTTTGTGTGTCACAGACTGCAAACGTCCGAAAGCGACAGAGTGTTGGCCCTGGTCAATGAAGAAGTCGCTGTTTTGTTGTGTTCCGTCTTCACCTTATAAGTTCACTTCTCCAAACTGGGGATCCTGATCAGTTACTACAGTGACGTCATTAAGGGAGGCACGAGTCTGAGGTATTTTCTCCGCAGAACAGTGTTTTAATTAGTCTTGTGTCTCCTCGTCTTGAAATTTGTTCCGTCCGACTCCAGCAGGGGGGGGGGGAGTATTTTTTTTGACTGACGTTGCCGTGTACCTCGTGCTCCCCCGATCAACATAAGCGGCGGCTTCGGCGCCATTTCCTGGGCCCCGTACGCCCCGTAAGGGACTCAGTGACAGAGTGTCGACCGCGACTATTTGGAGGCGCAGGGTTATTTTAATCTTGGGGCAGTGGCGATGCGGACTGGAGGGAACTTTCTTGTGTCGCCAGATTGTCACGTATCGATCGCCGGATTCTCCTCATCCTCCGACGAGACTCGTCCCCGTCCCCGTCCCCGTCCGTGCGTTTCGAGTGTCTTAATAACGTGCGCCATTTAAATTTAGTCACCGGTGACGTCACTGGGACTGTGCGCCGCGAGGGGGGGGGGGGGCTTATTCTCTCTCTAACACAGTCACTGCTGCACCTGAGGGAAACGTCGTGGTTAATGTGGCGAGTCTCCTTCCCTATTCTCTACTATTTAATTTGTAATTTAATATTCGGCCACGCTGCCTTGACCCCGTGGAGGACTACGGGAGTCGTGCAACGGTCACAATAACACCTTATTACTGTCAATTAAATAAATTAACGACCCCTCTTTTTATGGACATTTTAAATATATTTTGTACCGCACCTTTTCCCACATCCTTCGAGGTTGTTTCTCAGTTTTTAAAAAATTACCTATTATAAACAGTACCTATTTTTAAAATGAAAAATTTACGTCGGAGTGAAAATTAATAATAAGAAAAATAGTCCAATTCGGAAAATATAAATACCACACGACGTTTCTGGAAGCCTTGTTCCTTTCTTCAGGTGTCAGTTTACTCAAGTGACTAGTGCAGTTGTCCCTCTCTCGGCTGTTACATATTTTCTACACCTTAAGAAAGGAAAATGCTTCAATGCCTCTCCCGCTACCGGAAGGGCGTGGGACAAGTACCCAATGCCCGACCTACCCAATGCAGGTTTTCCTAGGGTTTTGCCTGCATTTCTTTAGGCGAATGCCGGGTAGGATCCTTAAACTATAGCATGGGGGCCCCTAGTTAACCCTTGGCTACCTTCCTCCACCCTTCCGCATCCCCCCTTTCAAATCCCATCCTATGCTATTAAAGGGGAGTTGCCCAAAGTGGATCACCCTCATGTAGCCTGTTGCCCTAAAAAAAATTCCCGACCTAACAGAAGTCTGCGAGAGGATTCTCTCGCAGGTAACCTGCGAGGGATGTTCTCTCGCAGGCACAACCTTTTAGGAGAGATACGAAGGGGCTACCTTTGGGTATGCCTTTTCTTCTCCGTTTTTGAACCAAGGTTCCCACAAGTCGAGGCCCCTCGGCCTGTTTTGAGAGGTGCATGTTCCGGGTTCACAGACCTTGGGGCGTACGGTAACAGTTGTTCGCTGTTCCCATTGGAACAGTCGACCAGCGGCCTCCTAAACTAGTCCAGGCACGGAGAAGGGAATGCTGCGTCCTCACAGTAAACTCGTCTCCCGCTATCGGAAGGACGTGGGACAAGTACCCAATGCCCGACCTACCTGATGCAGGTTTCTCTACGGTTTTCCCTGCATTACTTTGAGGCGAATGCCGCGGGGCAGGATCCTTAAACTATAGCCCGGGGGTCCCCTATTTAATCCTTGGCTACCTTCCTCTACCCTTCCGCATCCCCGCCTTACAAATCCCTTCCTATGCTATTAAAGGGGAGTTTCCACCATGTTACCATAAAAAAAAATCAGAAACGTCGTTAAACAGTGCCTGTGAGAGCATTCTCTCGCAGGTGAATCTTCGCAGAGAGCTCTGGAAGAGGATTTTTTTTTTGGGGGGGGGGATTTATTCTCCTCTCTCTGTTTTTTTTTACTAAAAAAAAGGCACCTCGGCTTGTTTAAGAGGTGTATGTTTTGCGTTCGCAGACCTTGGGCCGTATGGTAAGAGTTGTTAGCTGTTCCCATTGGAACAGTCGACCAGCTGCCTCCTAAACTGGTCGAGGCACGGCGAGGGGAATGCTGCGTCCCCACAGCAAACCCCTCTCTCCCGCTATCCAGCGGAAGGGCGTGGGACAAGTACCCAATGCCCGACCTACGTGATGGAGGTTTTTCTAGCGGTTTCCCTGCTTCACCTTTAGGCGAATTGCCGGGAAAGGATCCTGAAACCGTAGCCGTGGGCCACTAGTTAACCCTTGGCTACCTTCCTCTACCTTTCCGTTTCCCCCCCTCTCACTTCTTTTCGTATGCTATAACAGGCCAGTTGCCCTCCCTCTACGTAACCTGTCTACACCTTCTTCTTTTCCAGAAACGTTGTGTTGTATTTATATCACCACCTCTTTTGTCTGTATTTGGCTGTCATTCTAATCATTATTCTGTGAAATTGTGTGTTTTTTTTCTCTGTTTTTATTTTGATAATCTTAATAATAATAAATTTCTGCTTTGAAGTGAATTTTGCATCAAGGAGAGCGTCTTGAGTAACCTCTGTCACCGCGTATTTCACCATTGCTCCTCAAAACCAACGTCGCTGTTTTGTCCTCGAGTAAAGGGACATTGCGTTGTACAGGGAGCGAACTCGTCCATTACTCACTGTGGTGTCAGTAGTTGTCCTAGACTACACACACACACACACACACATAGTACAGTATATTGATTCTACAACGTCACGTCGTCTTGTTGTCGATGTCGCACGTGGGCTTTCGTTTTTGCTTAGTAAAAAATAGTATTTCTCAGTAGATAGGGAAAAATTTAAGTGATGAAATAAATACCACACTGTAATTCTTGTTGCTTTCTTCAGGTGACACACAAGCAGAAACCTCCATTTTTTTCCCCCTCCCTTCGTCAGAAAGAACCTGACAGAAGTCGGTGACGCGGGGAAAAGACGTGTTTGGTAGCACGGATGTGACGTCACACGGAGCCTTCTCGCAGCGAGCCTAATACGAGCCACGGGTCGTCCGCCATTTTTAATCTAGTTCCTGCTGACGTAAAACTATTATTTGATTTGATTTATTTTATTCAATTAGTCCTCGTATGAGGTAAATAGGACACGTCATTACATACAAATTACAATAATATAATAATTGTATGCTACAATTTTAAATAATTAGAAGCTAACATAAAAATAACTAAAATTCTGGAAACACAAATTTCCCTTGTGCAACGTAAGTAAAAATAATATGAATAATAACAAGAATAATAATTCTTTAACTATACTAAGCGGGTGTAATATAATATTTACAGTTGTAATAAAATTAATTCAATGTGTACTAGTAAATAATTAATGATTCGATAATTAACCATCATAAAATACAGAATTTACACATCACACGAGAATAAACACATACAAAACTTGACACACGCACACACTAGGAGGACAAACGAGGGACAAGTGACGTCACGTAACAGAGGGAAGAGGAATCTGTCTACTCCAGGCCCTCGTCGTGCATGAAAGAATAGAATTTACACATCACACGAGAATAAACACACACGAAACTAGGCACACGCACTCACCAGGTGGAGGACGATGGACAAGTGACGTCACGAACCAGTGGGAACAGGAATCTGCCTACACACAATGAAACTAGGCACACGCACACACCAGGAGGAGAACGAGGGACAAGTGACGTCAGTTAACAGAGGGAAGAGGAATCTGCGTACTCCAGGTCCTCCTCGTGCATGAAAGAATAGAATTTACACATCACACGAGAATAAACACACACGAAACTACACACACGCACACACCAGGAGGACAAACGAGGGACAAGTGACATCACGTAACAGAGGGAAGAGGAATCTGCCTACTCCAGGCCCTCCTCGTGCATGAAAGAATAGAATTTACACATCACACGAGAATAAACACACACGAAACTAGACATACGCACACACCAGGAGGACAAACGAGGAACAAGTGACGTCACGTAACAGAGGGAAGAGGAATCTGCCTACTCCAGGCCCTCGTCGTGCATGCAAGAATAGAATTTACACATCGCAGGAGAATAAACACACACAAAACTAGACACATTCACACACCAGGAGGAGTACGAGGGACAAGTGACGTCACGAAACAGAGGGAAGAGGAATCTGCCTACTCCAGGCCCTCCTCGTGCATGAAAGAATAGAATTTACACATCACACGAGAATAAACACACACGAAACTAAACACACGCACACACACTAGGAGGACAAACGAGGGACAAGTGACGTCACGAAAGAGAGGGAAGAGGAATCTGCCTACTCCAGGCCCTCCTCGTGCATGAAAGAATAGAATTTACACATCACACGAGGATAAACACACACGAAACTAGACACACGCACACACTAGGAGGAGGATGAGGGGACAAGTGACGTCACTTAACAGAGGGAAGAGGAATCTGTCTACTCCAGGCCCTCCTCGTGCATGAAAGAATAGAATTTACACATCACACGAGAATAAACACACACGAAACTAGACACACGCACACACCAGGAGGAGAACGAGGGACAAGTGACGTCACGTAACAGAGGGAAGAGGAATCTGCCTACTCCAGGCCCTCCTCGTGCATGAAAGAATAGAATTTACACATCACACGAGAATAAACACACACGCACACACCAGGAGGAGAACGAGGGACAAGTGACGTCACGAAACAGAGGGAAGAGGAATCTCTCTACTCCAGGCCTTCCTCGTCCACGAAAGACAAACGAAAGAGCAGCAAAGGCCAACCGAGACTAAGCATGTTACGAAATAAGTGGTTGTTATTAGCAACACATTCAACACTTGTGCAGGTTTTTTTTTTTCTTTTTTAAAAAAAAAATATTAATTATCAGGGGAACGATCAATACCAATTACAGACGATCTATTTGTGAAAACGATTTTTCATATCGTCGTGACAGGAACAGTAAGGAATACCTTGAAAGTACTTGTGTGGCAGCGCGCGCGTCGTCATGGAAACAATAAACAACGCTACTCTGTCATCTCTGGAATCTTTAAAGTCAGCTGGAAAAGAAGCAGAAATTAAAGTACAAAGCGATTTGGCGATTTTAATTTCCCCGCTGTAATCAATATCTTTGTCATTTTAATTTTTCTTTTTCAAGGAAGTGTTTCAACCCCTTTATTTAAGCAATTGAAAGTATAATTTTGTTTACAGTGATGTATATTTTTCAATTCCACCTTTTACGGTTATTAATTTAATTTTTAACCTTTAAAATTCACAAAGAAATGAACTAGTCCAGTCCATTGTCACTTGGACGACACACAGTAGCACCAACCTCCTCGACGTGACGTCATCGGTGCTTTTTTCTCCGCACTCAAAAATGTCTTGATTCGTTTCTGATTACTGCGGCGTTTTAATTATCAAAGAGGAATCGTGTCCGTCGATATTCCTCTTGGCTCGTGTCACGTCAACGGCCAATTACTTGGAATTTGCTTCTTCCTGGGACGGTAACACCCCCCCATCCCCCCCCCCCCCCGTGATAGTCTCATCCTTAGGACACGAGTTTTCCGCCGCAGGTTGACGCCGCCGCCGCCTGTGTGTGCCTAAAGGTACTTGAATATTAGAAGAACAAGCAGCTTCGGCTCCAAAACACCGACGGGTTTCAGTCTCTGGAGGTAATTAGTGAGCGCTTCTGGAATTTGTTAACGCGTTGCTAGGAGACGTGACCTGGTCGTCGTGGCGACGGCCTCCTCGTCTCTGCCCACAATCTCCTCCAAAATACACACACGCTCACACACATATAAGAGAGGTGTGAATTATTACGCTGAGAGGTACATTAAATAATTAACCCCGGGGGCTCAAGAAGGACAAAACCACCCGAAGTGACTACTCAAATTAAAAGCACGTAGATTTAGCGTCTGATTTAAATAAATAGTTAATTAAACCGAAGGTTAAATACAGACGCACCCCTCGGGTGAAAGTCTGCGAGGGATGTTCTCTCGCAGGCAGTACCTAGTAAAAGAGATAGGAAGGGGCTACCTTTGGGGATGCCTTTTCCTCTCTCCGTTTTTGAACTAAGGTTCCCACATGCCGAGGCACCTCGGCCTGTTCTGAGAGGTGTATGTTCCTGGGGTCACAGACCTTGGGGGCATACGGTAAGAGTTGTCCGCTATTCCCATTGGAATAGTCGGCCAGCTGCCTCCTAAACTGGTCGAGGCACGGAGAAGAGGAATGCTGCGTCCCCACAGCAAACTCCTCTCCCGCTATCCAGGGAAGGGCGTGGGACAAGTACCCAATGCCCGACCTACCTGATGCATGTTTTTCTAGGGTTTGTCCTGCATTTCTTTAGGCGAATGCCGAATAGCATCCTTAAACCATATCCCGGGGGCCCCTAGTTAACCCTTGGCTACCTTCCTCTACCCTTCCTCATCCCCCCTTTCAAATCCCTTCCTATGCTATTAAAGGGGAGTTGCCACCATGTGGATTAGCCTCATGTAGTCTGTCACCCTAAAAAAAACAGACTTACCCAAATCGCTTACGATAACATTACCATAGAATTCGTTGAGATTTTTCGGTGTCGAACTGTGACAGTAGTGTGTCTGTTACATCGGCCAAACGATAAGGTCCTTAACTTATCACAATGGTGGAAATGAACCGTGAAGCCAAACTTACATCCACACACACACACACACACACCGTGTTATAGTTATTAAAGGCAGTTTTGATTTTTTGGAAAAAGGTCACACAATACCGGAACAAGGGAAACTTCATTACAATAAAAACAACAAGGGCCGTAAGAAACGACACTCAACCACAAGCCAAGAGGTCACGAACAGAAAATCGAAAGCATTAAAGGTAAACTTAAGTTATTAATACTTAAAAATAGCCAAATACAGACAAAAGAATTGAGGATATAAATCACAACACAACGATTCTGTAAACCTAGTCCGTTTTCTTCAGGAGCTAAGAAAACTGAAAAAAAAAGGGGGATTTTCAGTTTAGTCAACGGACTTGTGCAGCAGTTGTGTCGCTCCAAAGCTCTTGAGTTTTTCAGTTTTCTTATCACCTGAAGAAAAGGAACAAGGTTTTCCAGAAACGTTGTGTTGTGATTAAATCATCAATTCTTTTGTCTGTATTTGGTTATTTTTGTTATTATTAATTTTCAAAACGGACGTAAATTTTTCATTTTAAACTGAAGATACTGGATAAACAGAAAAACGGATAATAATACAGAAGAAGAAAACTGTTATCAATTGAAACAAAAAAATAATTACGTCCCTTTGACGTTTGTAACAGGTGTTTTTTCATATATATGTATTACATTCAAAACTGTCCGGTAAAGTCGCAAAAATGTGGACGAAACGTTGATTAAATATATTTTTTTGCCGTTTTTCTGGTCTTGTATTTTTTAAAATCACCTGACGAAAGTAACAAGGTTTGCAGAAATATTGTGGCGCTATTTATTTAGAGCTTGTCTTTTAATTTGGATATTTAATTACGTAATTAGTTCGTAAGTTCAAAAAACGGTCGTTTTATAATTGATATTATGATGTTTTAATCACAAAATTGTCTCATTGTGTTGCTTATTGTGAAGAAAAACCTGATGTGTATGTGACGTGGTGATGAGGTCCAGAGATCCAGATCATTCGAGGGTGACAAATACATTCAGATGTTGCAGACTGTTGTTTTATTGTTTTTTTTGCAATGCGGCCTATTAAACTTAACAGATGGTCAATTAGGCTACAATGTCATCTATGTAAATCTAATAATTATCTATGACTTCCTACTGATCTGATGTAATCTCTCTGGGTTAGATATTTCCTTCACTTGTTGACATACAACTCAATCTTAATTTTACGACTTGCGCCTGACAGTGCAGACTACTCGTTCAACACGTCTGCAAGGCGGGCAGTCTACGTGGCAGGCGTTCACCGTGGTTGTACCTGGGCGTTGATTTAACTTATTATTGAATGTTTTAAAACCAAATAACTTAATAATTATCGATGACTTCCTACTGATCTGATGTAATCTCTCTGGGTTAGATACTTCCTTCACTTGTTGACATACAACTCAATCTTAATTTTACGACTTGCGCCTGACAGTGCAGACTACTCGTTCAACACGTCCGCATGGCGGGCAGTCTACGTGGCAGGCGTTCTCCGTGGTTGTACCTGTGCGTTGATTTAACTTATTATTGAATGTTTTAAATCCAAATAACTTTAATTTTGATGCTGATAAATCCACTAGGTGAGCCCCCAGAGGCCATATCCGGATCCTGTGGACATGCTGGTTACGACCTAGTTGATGGCCTACAACACGCCGGTGGTTCTGCGTCTCGTTAATACGCGTTAATGGCGTGCGGCAAATAATCTTCATCTTCCTCCACGTTTCCTGCAGAGTTCCTGTTGCTGCTTGAACGGGAACAAAACTTCCCTCTCTGCCTACCACCCCTCACCCCCCCCCCCACACACACGACAATGACATCAGAGAAAAGTAACATAACGTGTAGGTGAAGAGCGATTACGAAGAAGGGCGCTGCCAGGATAGAAAAATCTCGACCGATGCCATGGAGATTTTTGTCCGTGTAAGAATGTTATTTAGTAAATTGTAGAACGCCAAGGTAGCTCAAATGGTTAGAGCACCGCGTACCAAAGTGATTCCAGGCCCCGTCGAGATTTTCAAACTCCTGATCCGGTTTCTGTCTGTGGTTTCTTTTATAGCATTTCCTCCATTTTGATTTTAACAACGCGTAATTAAATGGCCCACAAATAAAATTACTTTCGTCCTTATCCCAGGACGTTGTCAGGTGTAAAATGGATGTTGACCGTAGTAAATATTTTTTTTAGAATTTTCCAAATTCTTCCATTAACATCAGCAGCCCCCCCAAAAAAGTGTCGATGATGGAAATAAATTTCGTGCAGAATTTCCATAGCGTGCTCTGACGTCCACAGCAACACCTGACGAAGTCCTAAATCAAGGACGAAACGTTGTGTAGTTGTAATTTTGTAAGTTTGAAATATTCTGTCTCGGGTGAAAACAACCCCCGGGGCCAACCCCTTCTTTGTGATGCTGTAATCGATAATAATCGAATTGAAATATCGTTTTTCTTACAAACATAAATAAAGTCTTTCCAACATTTACAAATTATCCCTGTGTAAGTAAAAGAACGAGACAACATCCCCCGGCACCACGACGTAGTATGACGTCACTCCACTCACGTGAAGAAGTATTCAATAATATCTCTGGATCAACCGTAGAGGGCCAGATGTCGCCGTCGTCACCTCAGTACAGACGCTGTTTACTTACAAGATGGACGACAGTTTATGTTCAGGCATTTATATCGTCGTCGTCACCACCTCTGATGCAACGTCGCCTCCCGTGACGTAGTATGACGTCACTCCACTCACGTGAAGAAGTTTTCAGTAATATCTCTGGATCAACCATAGAGGGCCAGATGTCGCCGTCGTCACCTCAGTACAGACGCTGTTTACTTACAAGATGGACGACAGTTTATGTTCAGGCATTTATACCGTCCTCGTCACCACCTCTGATGCAACGTCGCAGCACTCCTGAAGTCAGGCAACACCGCCGTCATGCAGTGTAAATATAATGTTTAATTACATTGGCGACTAAAGCACAATATGGCGTCCGTCACCAGGGCTCAATATCACCGCCACCTGTATTTTAGGTCCACAGACAGCCGCAAAAAAATTTCCCTCTTTATTTTTTCATACTAGCCAAAGAGGAAAAATTTTACCCCCAAATTCAATCAAACACTTTACTTATTACGTAATACATGTAATCCTCATTGATTAATATGTGGTCACGTGTGATTGACGTCACCCTGTTATTAGCGTCTCTGTCACTGAGGCTTGTGGGAAATTATTACTTAAAAATAGCTTGAAAGTGAACGTGAATATTTTAACATCCCCCCTCCCCCCCTCTCTCTCTCCCCCTCTTCCTCTCTCTCGGAATCTAAACTCGGCGACCGTGACGTAACGAGAAATTTCGACCAAAGACACAGGTCGATTTCGCACCATTCGAATTTATTAAAACCCCCCCACACGCAACAAGAACAATCAATGTACGACATCTGTGATTCTTCGTCACCTCTGCCTCGGGGTCGACCCACATTAAATCAACCAATGAATAAAATAATGCATCTGGGAGAACGATACGATTTTTTTTACAATTTTATTATCAGTACTTTGGAATGCAGCGGCCATTTTGTTTGTGATTGGCGGCCATTTTGGCTTCAAAAAACCTTTTTTTTGTTGTTGTTGTTTATCGAGATATTAACTTGAAATAAAAACCATCTTATTCTGAATGAAGCCATGTATTCATCATGCTGCGTTCTCAAACGACTTAATTTGAAAGGAAACAACCCTAAAACTTAACTAGAAAAATGAGTTTCAATGAGAGGAAAAAAATCAAGTATTTAGGAAATATATTTTGTTTTCCAAAGAAGGGATGACAACAGAACTGTAATGTTTCTTATACACACATACACCCTGGCGTTACAGCCCTTGCAGAGCTTGAGCCTGCCTCACTATCTCTTGCTTTCCTCCTCCATCCTCTTATGTCCATTTCCTTCATATCTTCATTCTCCACCCATTTCATTCTAGGTCTGCCTCCACACCTTCTTCCTCCTGGTTTTCCTTTCCATATTCTTTGTAGTACGGTTCCCTCCTCACTCCTTTCCACATGCCCTGTCCCTATCTAAGTCTTGCACTCCTTATGAAGCTCACAATTTGGGGGATCACCATAGAGTCACCATAGTTTCTTACCGTTAGAAATAAAATAGTGGACGAGACATAAAAAAAAATATTTTTGCCACCTTTTAAATGCCTCCTTCACGTTTCACAGGCCTTTAAACGTCGTCATTTGTCCCAAAATTGGGCGAGTCTCCAAACACGGGGGTGTGTCTTATAAAAGGGCTGGATGAAAAAATCTGAAAAATTAACGAAATACCCTCCTGGTGCCTGGTAATAAACACACAAAATATCATCATTGTGTTGTAATCAGAAATGTTTTTTTTTAATTAAGATGGGGCGGGGAGGAAAGAAGTAAAACACGAGGGCACACGCAGACGCCGTAGTGTGTTATGAAACAACACAGCGAAACCTGGGGGGACAGGGAGAATAGTAAACAACAGAAGAGACTCTTGTACTGGTGGAGGCTACCTTTGGGGGGGATGCCTCCTCCTCTCTCTGCTTGTTGTTGTTTTATTTCAACTAAGCTTCCCACAAGCCGTGGCCTGTTTCGAGAGGTGGGCGCATACGGTAAGAGTTGTTCACGTTGGAACAGTCGGCCCGCTGCCTTCTGTCCTGGTTGGAAGGGCAGGGAGAAGGGGAAAGGCTGCGACCCCTCACACACACAGCAAAACCCCTGTCTCCACTTTCGGCATGACGTGGGACAAGTACCAAGACCTCCGCCTACCTGATAGGATGTTTTTCTAAGGGTTTTCCCCTGCATCACCAAAAAAATTAGTTACGTTGTGAGGAAGTAACCTAAAAGGTAACTAGAAACTAGTACTCTTGTACTGGAGGAGGATACCTTTTGGGGGATACCTCCTCCTCTCTCTCTCTCTCTTTTTTTAAATTAAGCTTCCCACCAGCACCTCGGCCTGTTCTGAGAGGTGACATGTTCCGGGGTCGCAGACCTTGGGGCATACGGTAAGAGTTGTCCGCTATTGTCCCATTGGCACAGTCGGCCAGCTGCCTCCTAAACTGGTCGAGGCACTGAGAAGGAAATGCTGCGTCCCCACAGCAAACTCCTCTCTAGTTTCTGAAGGACGTGGGAGAAGTACCAAGAGTTCAGTCTATCTGTTGAAATTTTTTCTATGGTTTTCCCTGCATCACTTTTAGGCGAATCGCCGGGTAGGATCCTTAAACCATAGCCTTAGTTAATCCTTGGCTACCCTTCCGTATCTCCCCTTCCTATCCCTTTCCTATGCTATAAGAGGGGGGTTGCGACTATGTGGAATTACCCTCATGTATCCTGTCTACACCGTCTTCTTCTACTTTAATTTATTACTTAAAATTAATAAACTTTAAAAAACACAAACATTTTGGGTTGCCTAAACAAGAAAAATTATTCGACTATATTTTTGTATGTAACACAACACCGTTTGTAGCTGAAGATGTCCCAATTAAGAGACGAAACGTTAGTATGTTACATGTAAAACAAAAATTTCTCACGTCATATTTTAAGATCGGTGCGTGCCCTGAGAATTTTTTTCATTTTGTGTTTAGCACAACACAGTTTGTAATTGAAGATGTCCCAATCAAGGGACGAAACGTTGTAACGTTACATGTAAAAAAAAAAATTCTCACGCCATTTGTTAAAATCGATTCATGCCCTTGAGAAATTTGTTTGTATCTAACACATCACCGTTTGTAACTAAACACCTGAAGATGTCGCAATCAAGGGACGAAACGTTGTGTCTGATATTTATTTGATAATGATGATATATACATAAATATGTATTTTGACTATCGAGAAAACTAAGAAATAAATAAGCATCAGAATTTATTAAATGAACGACGTTTCAATTACCATAAAGTGACCTGTCCATCAATTCTTTCTTGATGAGGTCGCAAAGTAGGCGATGAAACGTTCTTAATTTAATAAATTGTTTTTTTCTGACTTAAAATTGGCTGATGTTTATTTATTAATAATGAAAATGTGTTTTAATAGGCTGTGGTTTTTATATTTAATTTAAAAATGAAGTCAGATTATTCTAATTATATAAATTATTACTTACCGGTTCGCCATCCGTAGTTGACGACGTCGCCGTTGCGCGTTTCTTTCCAACGATAACCCGTGGATTCCCTTTTCGTTTTACAAGTATTAAATAACCTCTTTAGCTTCGTTATTCTGGAGAGTGTCCTTTTTATTATATTTGACTGAGCTTTGACACGCAGCTCCCCCTGAGGACGTTCATGGCGGGGTGGAAAACAACCGGCACGCGATTTATGACTACGCACGCCACGCCAGTGTCCTCCAGGATGCCGACAGTCACGCAGGAATATCTATTTCTCCTGAGTATTCAGACATTCTCTCTTCCTGTTACGCTTACGGTGTTCGGTAATGTCGGAATAATGTTTTGCGTGACAATCGTCGTCCGTCGCGAATTATTTCGTGTACGACGATACTGAAAAGACGACCTTCGTACAGACAAACTTCAAATAGAGAAGCAAAGAGGAAAAGTACACGCGTATTGGTCGTCTTTTTTTATATATATAACAGCGAATAACTGTCGAATAACGAGCCGAACATGAGCCTGTGCGCATGCGCCGCGGGAACTGACCAGGATGCTCGTCGTGGGCTCCGGCTGTTGCCTGTGCGCATGCGCCGTCGGATGTGACCAGGATGCTCGTCGTGGGCTCCAACTGTTGCCTGTGCGCATGCGCCGCGGGAACTGACCAGGATGCTCGTCGTGGGATCCAACTGTTGCCTGTGCGCATGCGCCGCGGGAACTGACCAGGATGCTCGTCGTGGGCTCCAGCTGTTGCCTGTGCGCATGCGCCGCGGGAACTGACCAGGATGCTCGTCGTGGGCTCCGGCTGTTGCCTGTGCGCATGCGCCGCGGGAACTGACCAGGATGCTCGTCGTGGGCTCCAACTGTTGCTCGTTGTTTGACGAAACATGAAAGGGAAGCTCGGCTCCTGTACGTTGTTGTGTGGACACGGAACGGGCAAATTTAGTTTAAGAGACGTTGATTCCTTATCTTATATTTCGTGTATGACGTTGATGACGGGTTGGTGATCCTGTTCCTGTGCCGTGTAGGTTATGTTCTTCTGCCTTAATAAGCAACTCGTAGTCTAGATTAGTTCCAGAGATTACAGAATGTAAGCTTTCCCGGTGTAAATTATTAATAAATTTTTCGCGGCCGAGCACCAGGTTCATATTTCTCGATGTTGACGTTTCCGCGGTCATTCTCTACCGTTGTCTTCAGGCTATGTCGCTGCGTGTCGTCTGCGCCGTATTAATAGGGTCGGACTTCCAAGACTTCCTCGCAGCGAATCTGATTGGTCGTTGAGGATCGCCTGACGACAGTGTCGAGGACACACGTGTGTGTGTGTTTATGTCGCGTAATATTATTAATAATTGGAAATTACGGCCAGTAAAATTTGGCGCCGAGGTGACGGGGACGTCGAGGAGAAACCGTGCCTTCAGACAGAGGCGGGAGGATTATGGAAGAACCCCGCCTCAGGGGGCCAAAAATCCCTGAAGGTACAAAAGGCGGAAGTAAGCCCGCGGATGTGTAAAATTGACGCTGATTGGCTGACACGTGAAGAGTTTCTACCTTTCTGGTGGGGGGCGGGGAGACGAAGAGAGTCGAGCTGGAAGGTGGACAAAGCGAGGAAACAGGACAGTTCGTGTCGATAACCCGGAGAACGAGGAAGTCTGGGTAGGGAGAAAGTGTAGGAGTCAAGAACAGTTCGTATGTAACACTTGGAGAAGGAAAAAGGACCCTCGACCGACGGAAGAAGAATCTGTCTAGAGATGCCCACGAGGCAGTGTGCAGGAGGAAGCTGCCAGAAATTCCCGTGAAAATAATCCGGTTACCCCTGGTTGGCAGTGTTTCTGAACTGCAACGTATATAATTGAGATTTCTGCCCCTTCACACACCACCCCGTTTCGTTTTGGGGTTTGCCTGTTTAAAAGAAATTTATTGGAATATTGAAGGTAAAGATTAAATAAATTTTAATTTACCTAGATGCAATTAAATAAAAAGACCCTGTTGAATTGTGAAAACCCTTAATTATAAATAAAAAACGTTGATGTAAAATTAACCCGACGAGGCATTATTTTACAGTTCCTAGGACTCAGGATAATTCCAGGTATAGGGCGGAGCTTTGAACCAGTGACGAAGAACTCGGCCGACAGGATCCTAGATGACGGTCACCTGGAGGAGGGTTCGGGTACCCGCCTTTGCCCCCCCCCCCCCCACCACCACCCATCCTGTTTCGCCCCGCAAAATTGAACATGTAGGAGCTTATTTCTCTTTGATGGCGACCTATCACGCCAGCGGAACAGGCGCCACGTCACGCACGCCTCCTCCTCCTCCTCCTTGCCTTACAACCTCTGAATCCTTTCCGCCCCGCCCCCCTTGGGGGTTGTAGTTTGAGACTCTTTTTGTACGCAGAGGTGGTCGGAGCTTCGTTTTGACTTCCGCGGGGTTCTCGGGTCGTTTACCCAACTGAAGACTTTTCTGTTCAGGTTCGTGTTTACAGTATTGTGTTCCCCGTGGCCCAACACCACGATCGCGCAGGTGCATTTCTATATCTGTATAATATTTTTTAAAAAAAACATGGCGCCCAAATTGTTAACGAATCGGGAGGTTCCCACAAGCCGAGGCACCTCGGCCTGTTTTGAGAGGTGTATGTTCCTGGGATCACAGACCTTGGGCATACGGTAAGAGTTGTCCGCTGTTCCCATTGGAACAGTCGGCCAGCTGCCTCCTAAACTGGTCGAGGCACGGAGAAGGGGAATGCTGCGTCCCCACAGCAAACTCCTCTCCCGCCATCCAGGGAAGGCCGTGGGACAAGTACCCAATGCCCGACCTACCTGATGCAGGTTTTTCTAGGGTTTGTACTGCATTTCTTTAGGCGAATGCCGCGGGGTAGGATCCTTAAACTATAGCCCGAGGGCAACCCTTGGCTACCTTCCTCTACCCTTCCGCATCCCCCCTTTCAAATCCCTTCCTATGCTATTAAAGGGGAGTTGCCACCACGTGGATTAGCCTCATGTAGCCTGTTGCCCTAAAAAATGGAATTTCGAACAACTGTTGAAGATTTGATCAATAGCTGGAAAAACTTGGGAGTGAAGACTTTACAATATATATATATATATATATATATATATATATATATATTTGTGTGTGTGTGTGTGTGTGTGGATGCATACATTAAAAACTGAATATTACCTGAAAAAGTCGGAAAATGTGGACCAAACGTTGTGTTGCAATGATTCTTTGAATTTAATTACAAAACATTACGTCCGATTGAGAGAATTAATAACAAAAAATATACAGACAAATAAAATAATAATAATAATTATATAAATACCACACAACGTTTCCAGAAGCCTTTGTTCCTTCCTTCAGGTGCATAAATCAACGTAATAGCCTAGAGAGAGAGAAACACACAAACTTGTACGAGTCACTTGACAAAAAAAAATTAACGTTTTAAGAGTGTCGTTACAATTAATTTCAACAAATAATTAAATAAGTCACGAACAGTCACTGAGCAATATAAATGTGGAACTACGCGCGCGCACACACACAATCACTAATATATACAGTCAGTCAAAGCTCGACACACACCTGAAAAGCTCTAGTAGGGGGTTTTCCTTCGCCTAGATAACGTTAAGGAGGGTTTTAAGATTAACAGAACAATTGGAAAGAAAATCTTAGCGAGCGAGAGTAGAGAAACGGATAAGGTGAAAATAAGTTGGACAGAGACGAAAATGTTGAAAGAAGAATTAGGAAACCGACGTTTATTACATTATTGCGGGGTAGGAGGGTTATTCCGTTGTCTTGGAGTAGAAAGGAGAGAAGGGAAAAAAGTGGAAAACAAGGCAAAAAAACATTAGAAAACAATAAAAGGAAAAAGAATGTGCCGGTTAAAGGACATGACGTGGCACATCGTTCCCATACTATTATTATATTATTTTTGGGGGGGGGGGTTATTCCATTGTCTTGGAGTAGAAAGGAGAGAAGGAAAAAAGTGGGAAACAAGGGCAAAAATGAAAAGAATAGAAAACAATAAAAGGAAAAAGAATGAGCCGGGTTAAAAAGATGACGTGTCAGATCGTTCCCATACTATTATTATATTATTGTGGGGGGGGGGGTTATTCCATTGTCTTGGAGTAGAAAGGAGAGAAGGGCAAAAGTGGAAAACAAGGCAAAAAAGAAAAGAATAGAAAACAATAAAAGGAAAAAGAAAGAGCTAGGTTAAAGAGATGACGTGGCAGATCTTTGCCATACTACTATTAGATTATTGCGGGGTGAAGGGGGGGGGGTTATTCCATTGTCTTGGAGTAGAAAGGAGAGAAGGACAAAAGTGGAAAACAAGGCAAAAAAGAAAAGAATAGGAAACAATAAAAAGAAAAAGAATGAGCCGGGTTAAAAAGATGACGTGGCAGATCGTTCCCATACTATTATTATATTATTGTGGGGGGGGGTTATTCCATTGTCTTGGAGTAGAAAGGAGAGAAGGGAAAAAATAGGAAAAAGGAGAATATAGAAAACAATAAAAAGAAGGAGCCGGGTTAACGAGATGACGTGGCAGGTCGTCTAGAAGATCAGAAACAAAGACGTAGAGACTTTCTCCAAGCGAAAAACAACAACAAGGAAAACAGAAAAGAGAGAGAGAGAGAGAGAGAGAGAGAGAGAGAGAGAGGCTGGGTTTAAAGAGAAGACGTGAAAAATCGTCACGAAGTTGAGAAGAAGATGTATTTTTCAATCTTCCCCCGTGTGTGTCTTCACCTCCCTCGTGTAATTGCAGTTTCCGTGGACTGTACGAGGCAACTTTCGTTTCTTACCAGAAGTTTTTTCTTTAACTGTCCTGTCCTTTTATTATCACTCTAGAAAAATCAGTCTTTTTTCCAGGATATCGTCTGGGGGGAAAAAAAGTTATAGGACGTAACAGGTTGTGACAGGGGTTATTTTTTCTTTTTTCTCCGATCCAGTCTCCTTCATTCGCATTCCTCGAGGGCGCCCGTGAAACCAATTATCTTTCATTTCAGTCTTCTCCGAGACTTGGAAGGCGTGCTCGGAATTGCAGAGGTTTCTTTACGAAGAAGAAGAAAAAATTCTGCTGACTATTATTATTATTATTAGGTCTGTGTGTGTCATGGCGGAGGATCCCAGACGTACGGGTATATTGGCACAGGGCGGTTATTGACGGGGGATGAGAGAGATCGGGGTTGCCACATTGGCGAAATCCTTCTTCCCCAGCTCGCGAGTAATGCAGGTTGGTTCCCGTGGGGGCGGGGGGAAGACAACGACGTGATGACGTCACGGGAGACGCGCGTGGCGTGCAAAGATAATAACACCACCAGGGGGGCAGAGGTTTACCTCGTGGGAGCAATGTTTTAAGTCGGGTCATCAACTTTGACGTCATCGTCACATTGACTTAATACATATACGTTTACGTGTCCCGGCGTTGCCCGGGTATTTATTTAAATTATCCCGCTGGAGAAGGAATTGATTCGCCACTAAGCCTGTTGGTAAACCATTTCATTTAACCAGCGCCCTTGTCGTGGTGGAACATTCCCTCTGCCCGACCTAAGCCCTCGGCAGCTAACTTGAGATAAGCCAGGACGACGACTGACGCTGCCTTCAACAACTCGGGAATTCTCCTACTACATGAAAATAAGAGGGGTCTAAAAATAATGGCGAATTAAAACAGTTTTAAAAAATACTCGCTAACTTCATAAAGTCTAAAAAAAAAAATACTCCCGGTACCTTAAAGGAGTGAAGAAATACAAGAGAGTCATTATCCGTTTTAGAAAGCATTCTAATGGTAACTGCAATCAGGGTTTAAAAAAACTTTTTTTGATAATTGGTGAGGTAACATTATTATGTAGATTATTCTCGTGATCCAATATCTGAGAAAGGTCAGCAAGAAAAGGTGAAAAAGGGCAAAGAAAAGAAGTAAAAAAAGGAAACCAAATAAAGAAGAAAAAACAGAAAGAAAGAGGCTGGTCGAAGAGATGACGAGGAAGAACGTCTAGAAGATCAGAAAAAAGGTTTTAGAGATATACTCTAACTGAAGAAAACAAAGAAAAAAAGAAAACAGAAGAGAGAAAAAAAACAGAAAAATAGAGGCAGTAAAAAAGGTAAAGGAAAGTAAATTACGGAAACCAAAAAAGCAAAAAAACGGGGGTGGGGAGGGAAGGGGCAAGTCAAAGACGAAAAAGAACGTCTAGAAGTTCAGAAAAAACGGTTTAGAGATATATACTCCAACCGAAGGAAAAAAATAAATAAAGAGAAGAGAAGAGAAGAGAAAAAACAGAAAGATAGAGGCAGTAAAAAAAGGTAAAGGAAAGTAAATTAAGGAAACCAAAGAAAGCAAGAAAAATGGGGGGAAAGAGGCAGGTCAAAGACATGACGTGAAAGATCGTCTAGATGATCAGAAAAAAGGTTTACATATATATACTCCAACCGAATAAATCAAAGAAAAAGAGATAAGAAAAACCCAAGAATGATAGAGGCAGTAAAAAAAGGCAAAGAAAAGTAAAAAAGGAAACCAAAGAAAGTAGAAAAACAGAAAGAAAGAGGCATCAGGTTAAAAGAGATGACGTGAAAGATCAGAAAAAAGTTTAGAGATATACGCCACCCGAAGAAAACAAAGAAAAAAAGAAAAGAGAAGATAAAAAAGCCAGAAAGATAGAGGCAGTAAAAAAAGGTAAAGGAAAGTAAATTAAGGAAACCAAAGAAAGCAAGAATAACGGGGAGGGGTGGAAAGAGGCAGGTCAAAGACATGACGTGAAAGATCGTCTAGATGATCAGAAAAAAGGTTTACAGATATATACTCCAACCGAATAAATCAAAGAAAAAGAGATAAGAAAAAAACCAAGAATGATAGAGGCAGTAAAAGAAAATTAAAAAAGGAAACCAAAGAAAGTAGAAAAACAGAAAGAAAGAGGCAGCAGGTTAAAAGAGATGACGTGAAAGATCAGAAAAAAGTTTAGAGATATACGCCAATTGAAGAAAACAAAGAGAAAAAGAAAAGAGACAAGAAAAAGAAACAAAAAGATAGAGGCAGTAAAAAAAATGGAAAAGAAAAGTAAATTAAGGAAACCTAAGAAAGCAAGAAAAACGGGGGAATAAAAGCGGGAAGGTCAAAGACATGACGTGAAAGATCGTCTAGAAAATCAGAAAAAAAGGTTGAGAGATATATACCCCAACCGAAGAAAACAAAGAAAAAGAGACCACAAAAAAAACAAGAAAGATAGAGGCAGTAAAAAAGGGGAAAAAAGGATACTAAAGAAAGTAGAAAAAACAGAAAGAAAGAGGCAGCAGGTCAAACAGATAACGTGAATGGTCGTCTAGAAGATCATAAAAAAAAAGATTTAGACATATACTCCAAGCGAAGGAAACAAAGAAAAACAAGAAATAGAAAGGCAGTGAGCAAGAAACAAGTTACGTTAAAGAAACACCAACGTTTCGAACAGTACAGAAAAACGATTCGTCATCAGGGAGACAAGAACACTGAGACGCCCAACATCAGAGTCAGCGGGGAGGCAGACCTAGCTGGCCCAGTCAGTATGTAGAGAGTCCGAACGGCACTGTTCTCTCCCTGATGACGGACAGAGCTTTTTCCCGTACTGTTCGAAACGTTGCAGTAAATCTGTACATAATCATATATATATATATATATACACATCAGTCAAATTGAAAGTCTAACAAAATTTATACTTGTTGTTATCTGCCAAATGTTTCTTTAAAATGTTATTCTAATCGTTGTAATTGTGTTGCTCTCTTTGTAGCTTTAAACTTATGACGTCGCGAATCATGCGCCTGAAACGTTGTTAAATTATTTATTTATTGTTTTTAATAAAAAATGAAATAATTTACGTCTGATCAGTGCAGTTGTGTCGCTCTAGGCTCTTATTAGCACCTGACGAGAGGAGACAAGGATCCCAGAAACGTCGTTGTTGTGGTATTTTTTTTATGTTATCACTTTTTTGTATTTCTTATTCATTAAATTATTTTTTTCATTACTTCAAATTGTATGATGTTTATTAGTAAAAACCTCTACATCTTTTTTCTGATCTTCCACGTCATATCTTTGAGCTGCCTCTTTCTTTCTTTCTGTTTTTCTTCTTATATTTGCTTTTATTTTATTTTTTTTTACTTGTCTTTGCCTCTTTTTTTTTCACTATTTCCTTCTCACCTTTCTACTCCAAAGATAATGGAATAATCTAAATAGTATGGCAACCTGAATATTCCAATGCTCCTGGAGCAGTTGGTCCATAAACAACACAACATTGTTGGTCCATAAAAAAAAAAAAATCGGGGAATGGAAAGTCGCTGTGATGACGTCGACAGTTGAGGTTCTGAGGCAGTGCGAGGCATTCAGGTCCACGAGGACAGTCAGGGGGACAGTCGCGCGTGAGTGTGTGTGTGTGCGTGGCGTTGCGTGGGTGGCTGATATCGACCTGCTGAGGCTGTCTCTTGACCTTTCCACCTGCTGCTCCAGATCTGATTGCGCTCTTTATCCCGCGCACTTTCACGATTTACACAACTCACTCGCGTTGTCTCTGACCTGTGACGTCACAGCTGCGTCCGGAGGGGGTGGGGGCAGGGGTGTGGACCCATTATGAAATGTGAGGATTACCACCACGGGGCCGCGTAATTGTCGAAGTTATATTCCTAAACTAGCCAGCGCGGCGTTGCCACGTGTATTTATTTAAATTAGCACCAGGGGAAGGAACGGACTCGCCACTAACCTCTCGGTAAACATTTCATTGAATCAGCGTCAGTGTTTTGCAACATTTACGCAATTTTCACGTTCCCCCTCTGCCCGACCTAAGCCCTCGGCAGCTGACTCCAGATAAACGAGGACGACGACTGACGGTGGCCTTGAACAACTCGGGAACTCTCCTACTACATGAAAAATGAGAGGGTTTAAGAAATCACGAACAGTGAAAAATACTCGCTACCATCATAAAGTCTGAAAAATACTCCCGGTGCCTTAAAGGAGGAGAGAAAATACAACCTTCAACTACACAGAGACCAAAAATTATAGCAGGTGCCGTAAGGAAATTAAAAAAGACACCTCCGGTACCTTCATAGGGTCAAAACTACTCCGGGTAACCTTTTAGTCAACCACGTCAACGTGGGCGAACATAAAATGTTTCATTAAACACCATTTTTAATGCGAGAATTCAACTCAGCGACTCCTATAGTCCTGGAATCG
Source organism: Zhengitettix transpicula (assembly GCA_037074705.1). NCBI lineage: Eukaryota > Metazoa > Arthropoda > Insecta > Orthoptera > Tetrigidae > Zhengitettix > Zhengitettix transpicula. The sequence goes on along the minus strand of CM073590.1, from coordinate 249,364,760 downwards.
ACACCAATCTCGGTCTGTTTTGCATTATTCTTCATGTAACCTCCTGTCCACCGCCGCCACCACTTGTATACGTTAGGGGTGCTTCCCTCCCTCCCTCGCAAACACCATGGTTAATGCGAGAATTCAACTCAGCGACTCCTATAGCCCTGGAATCGACACCAATCTCGGTCTGTTTTGCATTATTTTTCATGTAACCTCCTGTCCACCGCCGCCACCACTTGTATACGTTAGGGGTGCTTCCCTCCCTCCCTCGCAAACACCATGGTTAATGCGAGAATTCAACTCAGCGACTCCTATAGCCCTGGAATCGACACCAATCTCGGTCTGTTTTGCATTATTTTTCATGTAACCTCCTGTCCACCGCCGCCACCACTTGTATACGTTAGGGGTGCTTCCCTCCCTCCCTCGCAAACACCATGGTTAATGCGAGAATTCAACTCAGCGACTCCTATAGTCCTGGAATCGACACCAATCTCGGCCAGTTTTGCATTATTTTCATGTAACCTCCTGTCCACCACCACCGCCGCCACCACTTGTACGTTTGGGGTGCTTCCCTCCCTCCCTCGCAAACACCATGGTTAATGCGAGAATTCAACTCAGCGACTCCTATAGCCCTGGAATCGACACCAATCTCGGTCTGTTTTGCATTATTCTTCATGTAACCTCCTGTCCACCGCCGCCACCACTTGTATACGTTAGGGGTGCTTCCCTCCCTCCCTCGCAAACACCATGGTTAATGCGAGAATTCAACTCAGCGACTCCTATAGCCCTGGAATCGACACCAATCTCGGTCTGTTTTGCATTATTCTTCATGTAACCTCCTGTCCACCGCCACCACCACTTGTATACGTTAGGGGTGCTTCCCTCCCTCCCTCGCAAACACCATGGTTAATGCGAGAATTCAACTCAGCGACTCCTATAGTCCTGGAATCGACACCAATCTCGGCCAGTTTTGCATTATTTTCATGTAACCTCCTGTCCACCACCACCGCCGCCACCACTTGTACGTTTGGGGTGCTTCCCTCCCTCCCTCGCAAACACCATGGTTAATGCGAGAATTCAACTCAGCGACTACTATAGCCCTGGAATCGACACCAATCTCGGTCTGTTTTGCATTATTTTTCATGTAACCTCCTGTCCTCCACCACCACCGCCGCCACCACTTGTACGTTAGGGGTGCTTCCCTCCCTCCCTCGAAAACACCATGGTTAATGCGAGAATTCAACTCAGCGACTACTATAGCCCTCGAATCGACACCAATCTCGGTCTGTTTTGCATTATTTTTCATGTAACCTCCTGTCCACCACCACCGCCGCCGCCTCCCTCCCTCGCCTTTAGGAGTTGAAATTAGACACATTAAACGACTAGGATCACGGTATGAAATTCAACGACCCCAGGAAACGTTTTATCCGACGCTAATAATGGCCGTTTAGTAATAGTTTAAAAATTCAACCCCTCCCCCCCTCCAGTGTCCATTCAAAGAGGCGGTAGTCGTGCCTCAACCCCCTCAGTGTTTGTTCCTGGATCGTAAGTAACACGTGTTGGTAGAAATTTGTGAACGCATTTAAAAGACTGTATACGGAAATTTGTTTCCCCTCCCTTCCACCCCCTTTTCCTAGGGGCTCAACAGTCGCGGCACCCATCGCGCACTTTATCATGGCTGATGAAGTGCAGTTGAGAAGCCTGCGACACCAGGGCATGTTTCATCTTCTGTACTTCTGCGACCTCATTAATCCACAAGTAAATGCTCTTCAATGCTGCAGCTGTCCAACCAATCACGCCTCTCTTCCACGCTACAGGCAGGCTGCCCAGCGATAAAAACTGCGACTGGTATATGTTTAGGAGAATATCTCTGAGGGGATCATTGTTCACCAACAATGGCGCCAAAGGGGGGAACAAAATTTCCCGCTCTTTCAGGCTTATCGAACAACCCTCGTCACTATTGATGGCTAAGAGGTTTTTTTTCTGCTCCAGAAATAACAAACAAGAGTTTCACAACATCTGCACTTATAGGGGGTGGGGGGGGGGCTACAATTTTTTGCGATAATGTACGAGGATTGTCAAGTGCCATTTTGTTTTACCCACCCGCGGTATTATTTTCTTTGTGTGTTTGTGTGTGTGTTTAATGTCTCTGTGTCCAACTTCTTCTTCTTCCCACATTATTATTCATTAATGTCCTCCGCTCGATCCTCTTCGTGAACAAAGTGTATCGACCCCGTAGCCTCTAAGTGTTGCTCTGGGTCAATATTGTCATTTATGCAGACACACACACACACACACACGTTGAGGACTGTTCAGAAAGCATGAAGAAGTTAGGGGAAAATAAGGAGGGTGGGGGGTGGCGTGGGGTGGGGTGGAGCCTTGTAATTTAATTGATATTAAAATCCAGTTACGTCACCATTTTCACCTGGCCGAGTCCAGCGTCCTTCAAGCTTTCAGGATGGCCCTGAGGAAAAAAAACAAGCAAGAAGGGTTTGAGCCACCACGAGACAGCGCCTCTTATGGATAATTTAATAAGCAGTACTCATAATTTCTTTGAAATACTGTACGACTGTTGGAAAAATCTAACCTCCATTTCGTGTGTTGAGGAAACCCTGACGTCATTCAGAGACCCAGTTGGTGAGGATCTCTTCAACCAGTCTACCAGTTTAAATTTACGGTACTAATCTCATGGTTTCGCCTACAGTGTCGCATGATCCTAAAGGTCTCAGAACTTCTGTTTTTTTTAAAAAATATATATATATATATATAACCGAGTCAAATGATTGTACCACCAGCGTTACGGTGTGCGTTGTCCAATCAGAAACTGTAAAAACAATAATTTCCTTCAAATATTGTCAGACCGTGGTGAAAATCCAACCCTCGTTTGGTTTTTGGAGGAAACTCTGACGTCACTAAGACCGTTGGTGAGGTTCTCTTTAACCAGTCCACCATTTTAACTTTATAAATATTAATCTCCCCGTACCACCAACAGCGTCGTAAGGTCATAAAGGTCTCAGTACTTCTGGCTTTTAAAAAAACGGAGTCAAATGATTGTACGACCAGCGTTACGGGGTGCGATACCTAATCATAAGCCGTTAAAAACTTAATTTTTTGTAATATTGTCAGATGGTGGTAAAAATCTAACCTCCGTTTCGTGTCTTGTGGAATCCCTGACGTCATTCAGAGACTCAGTTGGACCTGGCCGAGTCCAGCGTCCTTCAAGCTTTCAGGATGGCCCTGAGGAAAAAAAAACAAGCAAGAAGGGTTTGAGCCACCACCACCACGAGGCAGCGCCTCTTAGGGATAATTTAATAAGCAGAACCCATGACTGATGTTCGCCGATCCGTCAATAGTCCACTCGTCGGTTATTCATCAGGGCCGAGGACCTTCCTCTAAAGTCGTCAGTAGCGGGTCTGGCGGTGACCATCAAGGTCGTCATGGTCACAGACAGTAGTAGATGCCATCCTAGGCCGGGAAAAATTAACCCTGGGTGACATAGAACCGCATCAAGCGATGAAGCACTTGGGAGTAGTTCGTAATCCCGACAGGGACCAGGACCTTTCTCAGAGTCGTCAGTAGCGGGTCTGTCAGAGATCATCATGGTCGCCATGGTCCCAGACAGTAGTAGACGCCACCCTTGGCCGGGAAAAAATAAGCCTGGTTAACAGAGAACCGCATCAAGCGATGAAGGAATTGGGGTGGTTCTTAATCACGACAGGGACGAGGACCTTCCTCAGAGTCGTCAGTAGCGGGTCTGGTGGTGACCATCAAGGTCGCCATGGTCCCAGACAGAAGTAGATGCCACCCTTGGCCGGGAAAAATTGAGCCTGGTTAACAGAGAACCGCATCAAGCGATGAAGCACTTGGGGGGTGTTCATAATCACGACAGAGACGATGAACCTCCTCACAGTTGTCAGTAGCGGGTCTGGCGATGACCATCAAGGTCGTCATGGCCGGGAAAAATTGAGCCTGGTTAACAGAGAACCGCATCAAGCGATGAAGCATTTGGGGGTTGTTCAAAATCACGACAGGGACCAGGACCTTCCTCAGAGTCGTCAGTAGCGGGTCTGGCGGTGACCATCAAGGTCGCCATGGTCCCAGACAGTAGTAGATGCCACCCTTGGCCAGGAAAAAATTAACCCTGGTTAACAGACAATCACATCAAGCGATGAAGGACTTGGGGGTTCAGATAAACGTTGTACCGTGGTGATTTTGACCCCAGCTCAGCGGTTACGTGAAACTCCCTCATCATCGGTGCTTGGAATATCGGAAGCCTGTTATTACCACGGACTGAGACCCTGTCATTGGGGGGTTAAATATTAACACTTTGCAGCCGAATATTCTCACAGCTGAGTCTCTCTCTCTCTCTCTCTCTCTCTCTGACTCTCTCTCTCTGTCTCTCTCTCTCTCTCTCTCTCTCTCACACTCTTTCCCTCTATCGATCCCTTCCTTTCGGCCCTTGTGACTCGTGCACCTCTAAGGTCGCCCGCTTACAATCACGTGCATTCCGCCCGTTTGAACGACGGGAACTGTAATACATACTACATATCAGTCAAATAAAAAAATGACGCCATCTTGAAGTGTCTGTATTTCTCAAAACTTTATCAAGAGCAACTTCTACGATTTCGCCCGTCTACACCCAGTATTTGGGTCAAGTTCTTCCATTCGATGGATGAAACCACGGGGTTTGCTTTTGGCGACAAAGATTTGTCTTCGGTCTCTACAACTGATAAGGTATGGGGGAGGCTTGAGGGTGTATATATTTCTCAGTACTGAGATTATTCGGGTATACCGCTGTCTCGGAGTAGAAACGTGAGCCAAGAAATAGAGAAAAAAGGCAAAGAAAACAAGAAAAGCGGAAAGAAAGAGGCAGGTTAAAGAGAGATGACGTGAAAGATCGTCGACAAGTTCAGAAAAAGATGTAGATGTTTACAATAATTGTGATATTAGTGTAATTATAACACCGTGAGAATGACGCTGAAATTTTCTTTCTCGAAGTAAAAAAAAACATTAAAGAAACACAGAAAATCAATATTAAGTAGTTGGCCTTGTGTCGAGGAGCAAAATCTGTCCCCTTGGGAGGGTTGACTCACAGAAAGCTCGGGGACAGGCATGTTGTAACACCTCAAGTGAATGCTGTTTCATATCTGCATATCACAGTCTCTTAGAAACCCAACAGATGTCTCTGCCAGGGGTCATACTAAAGGTTTCGCCCCCTCCCCACGTTGGGCGCCAATATTTTGCAATCATTTATTTTACACTCACACAATTTAATCAAGTCCTTCAGTTCATGCGCCAATAGTTGGTAGTGAGAACATATATATATATATATATATCACTAGTGTTTTATTTAAGTAAATAAGTGCGTTTACTTCACGCACATGATGATCCTTTTTTTATTGTTCAAAATACTACAGATCATCCCTTACCGTTATTATGTTGCAAATATCATGCAACGTGTAGGTTCTACATATGGATGGTCATTAATCTACAACTTCAAGTTTTTTAGCCTTTTTTTTGTAAATAAAATTAGGCTAAGAAGAAACCAAAGTTTTCCTTTATCAAAATTGAATCTAAAATAATGTCTTAATTAAATTAACAGAAACTTTGATCACTAATACGATTTTAATTAAAATAATTACAGCTCTATTTCCTTATATACACACACAATTTAAATGCATCAAAGTTAATTAGGTCTGATTTATCAATAATTTGGACAATTATGATCTTAGTGTAATTAAAATACCGTGTGCATGATGCTTAAATTTTCTTTCTCAGAAAAAAACATAAAAGCAGAGATAATAAATATTCTGAAGGGTAGGAAAATCTGTCCCTTGGGGGGGTTGACTCACAGAAAGCTCGGGCAGTGCATGTTGTAACCCCTTCAAGTGCATGTTGTTTCATATCTGCGTCACAATCTCTTAGAAACCCAACCGATGTCTCTGCCAGGGGTCATACTAAAAGGTTATGTTGCATATATAATTGATGAGCAAGAAAAGGTGAAAAAAGCAAAGAAAATTAAAAAAAGAAAAGCAAAGAAAGCAAGAAAAACCGAAAGAAAAAGTCAGGTTGAAAACAATGACGTAAAAAATCGCTTAGAAGAGCAGGGGGGGAAAAAAGATGTAGAGATATACTCCAAGCGAAGAAAACATATTGCATATACAGTCAGGGGAACGTCGAGCGAATGCCCCAGAAGGGGGTTTGTTGTTGTTTGATTGGCTCTGCACGACCACCGATGACTTCGCCGCATCAACTCGGACACAGAAGACAAAATGCCCTCATGTGTGGAAGTGTGTGTGTGTGTGGAAGGGAACGTCCATAAGAGAGTGAGAGAAAGTCCAAGGACCTTACCAGCGTCACGCAGGGCCCCGTGACGCAAGTGAGACGCCCACGCAGCCACCACCCCCCGCCCTCTCCATTAGCTCCTCCATCCTCAAATATTCTGTGTCTTTTAATAGGCTTCTGTTCGTTCGTTACGAGTATTTCAGGTGAAGTCGCGGGTGGGGAAGAGGAGGAGGAGGAGAGAGACAGTCGGGGCCGTGGAGGTTATCGACCTGGTTCTCTCTCACTGTAACTACGACACACACGTCAGCCTTCACCTGTACTTCTTTTTTTCTAATACGGAGCTGACTTGACCTTGAAGCTCTTCCTTCCGCCGTCCAATCAAATTCATTGAGACGTTCTCTCTCCTATTACCCTCCACGTGGAAAGCTTTGTCGTCACACTGACGACTATCTGGAGAGGCCCGGCGTTGCCCGGGTCAGCATAATTACACTCAGAAACAACCATAACCCCTGATTCGACTCCAATCTAGTTGGTTTCGCTGTTAGTTTTTTTGTGTGTAACGCCGATTCACCCCCATCCCTAAAGGGTTCTCCCCTCCAATCCCGAAAGGGGTTTAAAATACACGCAAAAAAACCATCCGGAAAAACACTATAAATCTCAATGACCCCAAAAAATAATTAGTTTAAATACGGAAATTAACATTAAAATACATTTTGTGAGACGTTCTTCAAATCAGAGGATTTGGGGGGGGGGGTGCATGCAGCGGAGACCACACTTGAAGCATACAGTGGCTTTACGTGTCAAAAGTTAGCTAGGCTCTGGTAGTAGTGTTATCTCTGACGACAGTGCAATTGGTCGGGCTTCTTTTACCCCAGGTACATCAAAGTCTCAAGTTGAAAGTGGTAGCCCTGTCCTCTCCTCTAAGGATCCACCTGTGAGGGCTCCCACAGGTTAGAAACACACACACAGAGAGAGAGAGAGAGAGAGAGAGAGAGAGAGATAGTTACAGAGAGAGTTAGAGAGAGAGTTGGAGAGATCGTTAGAGAGAGAGAGGAAGAGAGATCGTTAGAAAGAGAGAGTTCGAGAGAGATCGTTAGAGAGAGAGGGTTAAAGAGAGAATTAGAGAGAGAGTTAGGGAGAGAGAGTTGGGGGAGAGAGTTGGAGAGAGATCGTTAGGGAGAGAGAGTTAGAGAGAGATTGTTAGAGAGAGAGGGTTAAAGAGAGAATTAGAGAGAGAGGGTTAGAGAGAGTTAGAGATGGTTAGAGAGAGTTAGGGGGAGAGAGTTTGAGAGAGATCGTTAGAGAGAGAGTTAGAGGGGAGTTAGGGAGAGAGAGTTGGAGAGAGATCGTTAGAGAGAGAGTTGGAGAGAGAGAGTTAGATAGGAATTGAGAGAGAGAATTAGAGAGAGAGAGTTGGAGAGAGATCGTTAGAGAGAGAGGGTAAGAGAGAGAGTTAGGGGGAGAGAGTTTGAGAGAGAGAGTTAGGGGGAGAGAGTTGGAGAGAGATCGTTAGAGAGAGGGTTAGAGAGAAAGAGTTAGGGAGAGAGGGTTAGAGAGAGAGAATTAGAGAGAGAGTTGGAGAGAGATCGTTAGAGAGAGGGTTAGAGAGAGAGAGAGTTAGGGAGAGAGAGTTGGAGAGAGATTGTTAGAGAGAGGGTTAGAGAGAGAGAGAGTTAGGGAGAGAGAGTTAGAGAGAGAGAGAGAGGGAGTATAATTATATTTTACAATTTCGTTTTTGATTGTTCCCCAGGGTACTGTCGCTGTGTTTCTCGTCGCCCCGCGTCTGTGTAGATGTGTTTTTAATTTGAACTTGGCTTTCCCGGAGCTGTTGGTGGTTCTTTTATCGGCTTAATCGGTCGATAGGAATCGCGGGCGCTCAACTCTGAGAGTGATTTGTGTGTGTGTGTGTGTTTCTGTAAAATACCTTTAATGGGCTTGTGTGTGTGTGTGTGTGTAGATATGGCGGCACCGACGACAACAACAACCACCACCACCACCACCAGTTAGTTATTAGTTATTAATTAACCGGGGGGGCGGGGGCAGGGAAACTCCGCCACTGGTTAATTAAGCAAAGTCATACTCAACAAGTAGGTGATGAACCTGGGCTGATCGTGTAAACTTGCTTCAAGTTGATTGGGTCGGTCGTAACCTCCAAATATACGAGTAGATATGGAGAAAATTAGCCTCGCTTATTTTTATGTAACGGGCCTCCACCCCCACCCCTAAATATAGTCAGTCCCCTTTCCATGTCGAAGGGGGGTTGAAATTACACAGAAAAATATCTGCCGAAACCGCTATCTATCTCGTTGATGCAGAAAAAGTTTATTTCGACTGTTTGTAAATTTTCACCCCCGTCCACCACCGCCCCTGGGGGTTAAACGGCAAGTTGAATGTCATAATTAAACTCAGCGACTTGCCTAACCTCGGATTTGACACCAATCTCGGGCGTTTTTTCGCGTTACTTTTATGTAACGGTCCTCCACCCCTATAAGTAGTCCCCTCCCATGTCGAAGAGGGTTGAAATTATACCGAAAAATATCTGTAGAGATCGATAGGGTCTCGTTGATCCAGAAAAAAATTCTTTCGACAAATATATCGGCTGTTTGGACATGTTTGAAAATTCCACCCCCCTCCCCCCGTCCTCCACCACCCCTGGCGGTTAAACGGCAAGTTGAATGTCATAATTAAATTCCGCGATTTCCACAACCTCGGATTTGATTCTAATCGGCGTTTTTTCGCGTTATTTTTATGTAACGGCCCTCCACCCCTACCCCTAAAGGTAGTCCCCTCCCATGTCGAAGGGGGTTGAAATTACACAGAAAAATATCTGCCGAAACCGCTATCTATCTCGTTGATGCAGAAAAAGTTTATTTCGACTGTTTGTAAATTTTCACCCCCGTCCACCACCGCCCCTGGGGGTTAAACGGCAAGTTGAATGTCATAATTAAACTCAGCGACTTGCCTAACCTCGGATTTGACACCAATCTCGGGCGTTTTTTCGCGTTACTTTTATGTAACGGTCCTCCACCCCTATAAGTAGTCCCCTCCCATGTCGAAGAGGGTTGAAATTATACCGAAAAATATCTGTAGAGATCGATAGGGTCTCGTTGATCCAGAAAAAAATTCTTTCGACAAATATATCGGCTGTTTGGACATGTTTGAAAATTCCACCCCCCTCCCCCCGTCCTCCACCACCCCTGGCGGTTAAACGGCAAGTTGAATGTCATAATTAAATTCCGCGATTTCCACAACCTCGGATTTGATTCTAATCGGCGTTTTTTCGCGTTATTTTTATGTAACGGCCCTCCACCCCTACCCCTAAAGGTAGTCCCCTCCCATGTCGAAGGGGGTTGAAATTATACAGAAAAATATCTTTCGAAACCGACATCTATCTCGTTGATGCAGAAAAAGTTTCTTACGGCTGTTTGAAAATTTTCACCCCCGTCCACCACCGCCCCTGGGGGTTAAACGGCAAGTTGAATGTCATAATTAAACTCAGCGATATTCCATAACCCCGGCTTTGACTCCAATCTCTAAACAACGTCGGGAGAAACGCTGTCAATCTCATTGACTCCGAAAAAATATTTATCCGACGCAAATATCGGCCGTTTTATGATGTTTGTATTTTTCCACCCCCGTCCCCCGTTCCTTTACATATCCCTTATTTCTCCATTATGGAAGTACGCGGCCTAAAACACACGTCAACAAGATCCAAATACCTCAAAATAAAATCCTCCGCTACATCACAAACTGTCCCTGGCACTTCTCACGTCCTCCGTGACCTCAATGATCCTCACATCCACCAAAGGATAACCAAATACGCCCTTCTTCAATATATAAAAGAAGACACACCAACCCCGTTAACATCCGCCACAGCTGCCGCTCCTCCAACATCGCAGATTAAAGAGAAACAGGCCGAGGGACACGAAATTAAAAATCAATAAAAGTTCAAGAGGTGAAGCACATGATGTATATATATATATATATATAGTATAACATAACATGTACATCTTCTTCTTCTATGGTTCCACACAGCCCCGACGTCGCAGGGCCTCGACCTCCAGTAGTAGCTTCCTCCACACTTCTCTGTCTAAAGCTAATCTCCTCCAGTTCCTCAGATCCATTTCCCTTATTTTTTGTCCTTCTCTACTTCGTCTATCCATCTGTTCCTTTCTTTTACCTCCCATATCATTATATAATGCCTTGCCTTTCCTTCCCCATGCGTTGCACGTGTCACTGTCCATTCCATTCTCCTTTAATCTAATAGCTGTTGCGACGCTTGGGTTCTTTATACAGGTCATATATTTCCCTTATCATATCTCTGTGTGTCCCTCCATACGCCATTTTTCATTTTTTTGAGTCCCCCCCCCCCCACCCCAGATTCTTCTTAGGATCTTTCTTTCAAAGATGTTAATCGCTATCTCCTTCTTTCTTGTTTATTGTCCAGCCCTCACTTTCCATAATATATATATCTAGTATTGCCCTGATCATGGTTTTACATATCCCCTCATTTTTGTTCTACGATTCATTTCCCAAGTTCATTCTCCTCCTGATTTCATGGGCGTTCATCTCCATCTTTGTGGAATTTGGGATATATAAAGTCGTCGCTTATTTCTATCACTTTTTACATGAGGGTAATCCACATGGTGGCAACTCCCCTCTTATAGCATAGGAAAGGGATTTGAAAGGGGGGATGCGGAAGGGTAGAGGAAGGTAGCCAAGGGTTAACTAGGGGTCCCCGGGCTATAGTTCAAGGATCCTACCCGCGCAATTCGCCTAAAAGTAATGCAAGAGAAACCCTAGAAAAACCTGCATCAGGTAGGTCGGGCATTGGGTACTTGTCCCACGCCCTTCCCTGGATGGCGGGAGAGAGGGGTTCGCTGTGGGGTCGCAGCTTTCCCCTCGCCGTGCCTTGACCAGTTTAGGAGGCAGCTAGCCGACTGTTCCAGTGGGAACAGCTGACAACTCTTACCGTATGCCTCAAGGTCTGTGACCCCGGAACACACACCTCTCAAAACAGGCCGAGGTGCCTCGGCTTGTGCGAACCTTAGTTCAAAAAAACAGAGAGATGTGAAGGCATCCCCAAAGGTAGCCTCTGCCAGGTTCACCTGCGAGAAAATTCTCTCGCAGGCTTCCATTTCCGTTTATTTCTATCACATCTCCATCTATGTCCATCCATCTTTTTTTTCCCCTCCAAATTGCCTGCGGGACTGATTCATCATTTCTAGTTTTTTTTAGTTTATTTCTAGACGAACCGTTTTGGCATGTTTCTTTATTTCCTTATCTGCCTCCTCAGCGCTTCAGTTGTTCTTGATATCATCACCACGTCATCAGCACATACCATTATCTGTGATGGCTTGATTGCTACAGTTTTGGTTGTCCAACTTAATGGCACACTCTAGAGCCAAATTAAATAATATCGCAGCCCTTGATTTAATCCTTGGTCAGTCTCGAATTTTTTGCTGTTAGTTGGTTCTGAATTTTGACTTGATTCGTTGTTTTTATTATCGTTTGTTTAATTAGTCTTACCATTTTAAGTGGTACCTCAACTGTAGTCTTTTTTTAAAAAAATAACCAACACAATGGCGAAGTAAACAGAAAGAGCAAATGATATTGTATCGTACCAATATCAAGACCTGAGGAAAGTCTCAAAGTTTGCAGAAACGTTGCGGCGTACTTATTTTATCAGCTAAACTTCATACTTTTAAACGACGCGTCGTAAATAACCAGGCGATGTTCTCATACGCAAAGATATTAATAAACAAGCAAAGACGTTGTTAGCCTAACGATAAGGTATCACAGATATTAAAATTGTGAAAAAATTAATTCTTACGATATTAATTCTTACGATATTAATTCTTACGATATTAATTTGTGAATTAGATACTATTATTAAGTAGACGTAATTAGAAACGTAGCATACTAGGCGTGTGGGTCAAGTGTGTTGGCATCACTGTCACTGTTGTAGTGGTGGTATCGCAGCTATTGTTGAGTTTCAAATTATCAGTTCGTTCGTTAATTGTAGTCGTCTTAGATTACAGTATTAAAGTATTTCGGGTACAGTTGTTACCCGGCTGGAGTCGACATCGAAAAAAATAAATATCGGGCGTATTGCCTTTCAAATGAAATGTGTGGAGAAGAGGTTATAGTTGAGCGATTTTTTTTTTATATATATATATATATATACGATTATTTGTCGTGTTACGGTGTTTGCCTTTCGGAAGACTGTTTCGTATTTATGTTGTCTTTATTGACGCCAAGTTAACACCGACAACTTTGTGATCAAACGCAGCCGAGAGGTAAATATCTAATCTATACCTACATATCTTTTAGACACACCAGTCACCATTTTACCGAGCTTTTTGGATGTCTGAATGGGCTGATTTGAAAAATTGTTATTTTCGCTCACTCACTTTGACATTGATGGCTCCTTTAGTTTCTTTGTCGTTGGTTCGCCTCTTCTTCCGTTATTACTTTCTTCTTTTTTAAAAGAAGAAGAAGAAAGGGCCAAAGCTGACGATTTCGCAGACGTTTTCGTTGAATCTTTTTGCACGATTGGGCAACTGGACTTCAAATGTGCTTTGTGTAAACTCTGGAACCCTCGTGAGGTTTGCGAAACTGGTTCCTTAAGGGTGGCTGTGGAAAGAGGAGTCAATGCGATACTATCGAATTATTGTAGGTAGGTTATACCGGACTGAAACGCAAAATACTTTCTTCCGTGGCGATAAACAATATTTATTTATATATATATATATATATAAAAGAAATGTAACCCCTTGTGGAGTGGAAAATGTTAATAAAAGTAGAATTAACTGTTACCTTGCAAACAGCTGACAAATGACAGTTTTAAGCCTGGGAGTTGATGGTGAAACCAATAAATGTACATACAATAGTATGTATTAATTTATATTACTTTAATGTTGGACTTTCCAGGATATTCAATGTTTACATTTAGAACTCTGTGAAACAAATAGTTCATTCAATCTATATATTGTAATACATGTAATATTTTATTAATTGTTAGACTTATAATTCAGTACTGATTTTTATGTGTATTTATTAGAAGTACCTTTGAGCCATAGCCACAATCATCTTCTTCATTGTTATAGTTTTTCTGTATTTTTGTTGATGAAACCTAAAATCAAAATGCGCAGTACTGAAAATTATTCAACTCAACACAGAACACTTGATGAAAACGTGTCATGTAAAAATCATTACAGTATTTTTATTTTAACTGATGACCAGGGTCTGTGAATAGAGATAATAAATTATATAAACATTAGTCCTGTACTTATTCTAACATCGAAGAATAAGTAATATTTTGTAATTATAGATTACAGTGAAACTTTTATCACACATCCAGGAAATATGAGTAGTAGTAAAGGTTGTACACCTGAATTTGATTGGAACGTAAAATAATTGTTGATATTAACTGTGGCTTATGAAAATCTTTAATAGTTTGTGATAGATATACTACAACTTAATTTATTGGTTACGTTTTAGGCATCTTTTGAATTTCAGTTAGTTAAGTGTGTGTCGTAAGAGTAGACACATCTTATTACGTTATTAAATCTTTAAATTACCTGCTAAGAAACTATATCCCTCCAAAACTCCCACTACAATAACCATGTCAATGATTTTTGTTTCTCAATTTGTCTTGTGTCCCAATGGCTGCATCGTTAGTATAGATCTATTCAGAGGTTTCATTGTACAGGTATCGGTAGGTCCTTGTATCTAATTCAGATACCAATTCTATACGAAAACAATTATCATGTCGTCATGCAATTCCAAATTATTAACCGGATTCACTGAATTATTGGTAGTTATCAGTTTAATTAATCTTGAAACCAATTTCGCTCAGTTCCTTATCAAATACTACTACATAGGTCTTGTTTCCAAATATCGTGGCTAATAAGTAAAGCTCTATGTGCCTTTTCCCTAATATTTATCATTTCCTCTCCTTCTGTAGACAAAATTGATATCTACAATCAAATTTTGCATTTGTCATCGAATCGCTTTACATTTTATGACCATTTTGTTACTTCAATATATATTTTGCTTACCTCAATATATCCTTTCGTTTTCATTTGACTGATATATATTATTCTATCGTATTTTTTGCCAATTTTGTATAATGTAAATTATTGGTCTATTTTAAAATGTTAACTGAACAAATTTGTTCATAAATATATTTTGGAACGCCATTTAATAGTTCGATTGTAAAAACTTATGTCTGGCTCTCGTACGTTTGTAGGATACCTATATAAATTAATTAAATACTATGTGAGCTTGCACAATTTGATAAACTTTTACTTCATTTTAGAACGGTTCTATTCATTATTACAAATTTGATCTTTGAATGACTTATAAAATAACAACTGTCCAAAGTTCCTGGCACCTTTGTATAGAACATAGTCACTATTCTTTAAAGTTTCTCTGTATTTCTGTATTATTTGGACTAAAAATAGGGAAAGGGGGAATTGTTGTGATTCCTGTTCTAGAAAAAAATTCCATCTTGGGTATAACTATTCTATCTTCCATATTTAATTATATTATATTTTTGGGATAGATGAATGTGGCTATTTGTTCCTCAATTAGGATGCAATTCAGATCATGTTATGCTGAAACTTGCTTTTCCTTTTTCAAAATCCAATTAAATTAAAACTGCAAGTGTAGACACTTAATAGTATATGTTGTTCCGAGACCAATGTAGGTATGTTTACTGGAGAATAATTGAATCGGTACATGACTAAATCATCTGATTAACCTAATATGATTGTAATCCTCATTTCTTTTTTACTTTTTAAATACTTATCTGTTGAGAATGACTTAAGCTTAAATCCTATCTGCTTAATATGTATGAATTACATTGCATTCAGTAACATAGCATTTTGTTGACAGATGAAGATGTGGAGACAACGTCGGGTATCACGGAGGATGTGGATGAGGGCACAGGGGAGCATCGCATCATATTTGTCAACAGGCCACAGCCGAGCAAGTTCTGCAACAACCACATTTCCACCGCCAAGTACAACATGCTCTCCTTTGTGCCCAGTTTCTTGTTTGAGCAGTTCCGTCGCTACTCCAACTGCTTCTTCCTTTTCATCGCTCTGCTCCAGGTACGAAAACTAAGGCAACACAATTCTGGTCTGCATTCAAGTTGTCTTGTATAATTAAATATTAAACTTCAAATTGCCAAATAGAAGAATTGAAGGTAACTGAAAGAATTGAGAGGCGATTCTTAGACCTTATCATTATTATAAATTTATTAAAACTACAGTTTTGCACATCAGTAGTAATTACAAATCATTTTAATATGACAATCCTCATAGTCTAACTTTAGGACTAAATGAAAAATGGATTAGTTCAATTCATTTAAAGCTCAGCCATATAGGCCATGAAATATTTTTAATTAAAGATCAGGATGGATAAATCTTTTGCCGAGCCTGGAGTCTATTCAGATGGCTCAATGGTTAGAGCACCCATGTACCAAGCCAGAGACAGGTTCGATTCCTGGTCTGGTCAAGATTTTACCATCCTGATCCTTTAATTTAAAATATTTCATGGCCTATATGGCTGAGCTTCAAATGTAGGCTTCTCTTGTTTCTTCTGAATTACAATTTCTTTTGAATATTTTCCTGTAACCACGCTCTACAGAAATTGGAATTTTCTTGCAAATTCACATTAAATCTTTTTGTAACTTTTACTGTTCTTTTGTTTCAGCAAATTCCCGATGTTTCCCCAACCGGTCGGTATACCACGTTGGTGCCCCTTGTCTTTATCCTGAGTGTTTCCGCAATCAAGGAAATTATAGAAGATATTGTAAGTATTAATGTGCAGGAAATTGTATAGTATTTTTATATATATTTTTACAATTTAATAACAAACATTTCCGGAGTTGTTTAATACAGGAATAGTACTTCAGTCTTAATTTTGGTAATATGTTAAATTCAATATTGAATATTTTATGCTTAATATTTTGCAATTCTTTCCATTTAATCTTTTTCTCTCTCCAAGTATTTATTTTTCTATAGTATCTAGATTAAAGAACCAATATGCATAAACCTTATTATCATACTTCTCTTTGTCTCATCCACATCCTACAATCAGTATGTGTATGTTTCAGTAGATTTCTTGAAGAAAATTAAATTTAGTGAAGATAATAAATCTGCTATTAAAGTTTTTTAATAAAATTAAACACTGGATGATTTGCTATGTCTGGGTTACAGAAAAGGCACCATGCAGATAATGAGATCAACCACCGGCAGGTCGAAGTCCTGCGAGATGGCCACTGGCTCTGGGTGCAGTGGCTCAATGTTGTTGTCGGAGACATTGTCAAAGTGCACAACAATAACTTTTTTCCAGCTGATCTTGCCATCATGTCTTCCAGGTATAGCATATTGTATGATGGAGAATTTATGGATTCATCCTTAAAAGCCTCAGTTTCGATACTTTTAAAATGAAAAGTTTTGTAATGTTCAGATGTATAACATTTGGCACAAACTCACTTAAGTCAAAGACTGTAACTAGTTAAATTTATTCAATATTACTTTAAAATAATTTATATCACCTTAAATGTAGACCATCTTTATAAATAAATTAACAAATTTATCAGACTATCTAATTGGTTCATGTTGTCTATATATAGTTTGATATATAATTTTCTTGTTTCTCCAGTGAACCACAAGCTATCTGCTACATAGAAACCTCAAATCTTGATGGGGAAACCAACTTGAAGATAAGGCAGGCCGTACCAGAAACCGCTCGCCTAATGGAAACCAAAGACCTATCCCAGTTCACTGGGACTCTAGAGTGTGAACTTCCCAACAGGCATCTGTATGAGTTCACAGGAATATTGAAGGAAACAAATAAACAGTGAGCATATCAGAAAATATGCTGAAGTAGTAAAGTATTTAGTTACTATAATCTGTATAAAACTAGAAGTCTCCTGGCGTGTCCGTATAGATAGGGACATTGATGTCGCATACAACACAAAACTTAAGGCCAATTTATGTTAGACCAATCTGTGACCCAAATGTATGTTGTTTGAAGGACAGACAAGAATTGTCTCGTATGTTTAACACAGTAGTGTTTTTGTTACATCGTGTAGCCATGCCTCGGATGAAACACGGAGAGTGCAAGTTGCAAACGATTATTTCCATTCCCAAAACATACTCTCAATTCCTCATCCCAAGCTGAACACTCATCACAAGACTACACCACTTTTTCCCACTCTAACAAAGTTCACTCAGTTATTTGTTTAAATGAAAGATGTGTGGTGAGAAATCAGTTGAGTATGTTAGGTAGGAACCTGCACTGAGCAATGGGACTGATCCGAAATATTTGGACTCTACTAGTTTTTGTAATGTAGTTCTCTTTCCTTTTGATTTTTTTCTGTAAATTGTGAAAACAATTCAGGCTCATTCTGAAGTAGGCAAAAAATTGGTCGACCAAATCCTTGTACTAGGTGACAAATCCTCCCTCTGTTCCTCCTTTTCTCCAAGTTGTGTGCTTCTTTTTCTTGGAACTTCAACTTTGTCCAAAGTGACTGCTATAGACACAAATTCCAGCTCACTGAATTGCATTTCAATTACTACTGCCAGGTCCTCACAGAAGAAGCACAGGACTAGTATGTTTTTGCATAAACACCCAGAGTATGTCGGTCACAACTCAGTCTAACAAATCAACCTTAATACAGATTACTGAAATTGGTAGAATAATACCACTATTGTTCTTTAATGCTTCTTTATTCCAAGTGTTGTGATTGGTTGATTGAAGGTCAATTTAAGTCTGATTGAAAATAAAAAAGATAGCCAATACAGAAAAAAAGGTAATATAAATACCACACAACGTTTCTGGGATCCTCTCTAAAGGTGCTAAGAAGAGCCTAGAGAAACACAATTGCACTGGTCAGTTGACAACACTCAAAAGCTTTTGAAACAACTTATTTTTTATCCACTCCTCATAATTACAATCATATTCAAAGTTTGTTTTATTTTTGCTCACAGCCTGAATCGTCAGGTTCTTTCAACCTTCAATTAAATTTCCACCTTTTGTATTGCAAAACACTTTGCATGCATATTTCAGAACACTGCCATTGGGTCCGGACCAGATCTTGCTCCGAGGAGCCATGCTGAGGAACACCAGTTGGGTCTTTGGCCTCGTTGTCTACACGGGTCATGAGACTAAGCTGATGAAAAACTCTACATCGGCTCCTCTGAAGAGGTCGACGGTTGACAAGCTCACCAACACCCAGATCCTCATGCTCTTCTTCATCCTCATAGTGCTCTGCTTGCTGTCGGCAATTTTCAATGAGATTTGGACTAAGGATCACAGCAGCACTGACTGGTACATTGGTATAGATGGTAAGTCAAGTCAGCCTAGAAAAAAATAGTATTCTTCTTGTAATAAGTGCCTGCATTAATATAAAATAATTGGTTTCTGTTTCAGAGCTAATGAATGTTAACTTTGGGTACAATCTTCTAACATTTATAATTTTGTACAATAATTTAATTCCCATATCTCTGCAAGTATCCTTGGAAGTCGTTCGTTTTATTCAGGTAAGTACAAAGTATTAGTTTTTATGTGTTTTTGTCGTAAGTTCTGATGAAAGTCATTTAAGAATCCATCCAACGTTTGACAAACATGCAACTAAGTATTTTTGTTACTTTTTTCACAGAACCTATATTTACTATTCATATGAAATGTGTTAAATGAATAAATTAATTTCTATGACTATTGTTGCAAAGCTTTTGTTCGTGTACAAGAATTTATTTTAATTGAGTTAATTTCATATGCATCTTTGCTGTACATTTTACAGGCCATATTTATTAACATGGACATTGACATGTACCATGAAGAAAGCAACACTCCAGCAATGGCGAGAACTTCTAATCTCAATGAGGAACTGGGCCAGGTAATTTTACTGTTAAAAATTTTAGTCATTGTGAGACATTTTCAAGTTGCCTTCAATACTCAAAATAGAAATTATGAGATTAATAGTCTTTCTATATCTAATTTTGTTTTCAGGTGAAGTATATTTTCTCAGATAAAACTGGTACGTTAACAAGAAATATAATGGAATTCAAGAAGTGCACAATTGCAGAGCAAATTTATACTCTGGGCCCGACTCCATACGACACACAGTTAGTCAAGGTTTGATACTTAAATATACACCTCTGAATATAGACTAGGTTATGTTTTTCCTTGTTTATTCCTATCAGTGTCCATTTCTTTTTTAAAAAAATTATTGGTCCACCCTTCTATTAATTATTTAATTATACACTTTTTTATACTATTGCAGCTAATTATTATTATTATTATATGTAATCCTCTCTCCTTGTAAAGAGCATAAGTTTTCCCGACGTATATACTGTATAAAGAGTTCTCGGGTTTCTGGTCGGGTGACGTGATTTGAGCCGTGATGCAGACTGTGGTGGAAGGGGACGGACCAATCACTATTACTTACGGCCCAGACCTAAAAACTCCTGATTGGTTTGACAGAACACACTTCCCGAATCTCGACAACAGTTCACCTGACGAAGATGGCGGTGTTAGCCATGGAAACGTGATCAAATCACGTTACTCGACCAGAAACCTGAGAACTCTTTATACTCTCTACTTTTGTTAATGGTCCTGAAAATTATGTATAGTATTGTAATGTTTACTTTTACTTTTAAATAATAAATTTGACTAACATGTTTGACTCTTCAAATATCAGTTCAACTAGTTAATTTAGAATTGAAACACGCTATACACACAATTGCAAACAAATTTTAATCACAAAATTATAAATTAGTCTATGTGAGGTATAATTTTCTAAACATACATTGAAAAGAACTGACTATTCACAGCTGCTATAGTGCCTATGTTCTCTCTCAGGGATGAACACATTTCAAATGCAGGTCTTCTCTGGTTGCTCTATATGTCTGGGCCCCCAAAGTTTTGACACATCTCATACTTTTTCATAATTGGCTTTAAATATTCCCTGCCAACTATTTTTCGCCACTGCCAGAATAAAAACTGCTCTCTTACATCTCTCTCTCTGAACTATCCTCACTACCAATTTCTGGCTGCTATCAACTGAGCAAAAATTTCCCCTACCTCCTTCATGTATATTTTCAGCCACCTTCACAAGGCCCTTCTTTGCAACTCCAAGGGTGACCAGTCACAAATTTTGTCAGCCCCCCTTTCAGCTGTTCATCTTTTGACCATCAGTGTCTTGTGTTCTGAAAACCTGCAGTGTTGTCGTCATTTTCTTCTTATACCTCAAATTAAATCATCAAAAATATGAAATATTTGAACTAAATAAAATCGGCCTTTATTTGTCCATTACAGTATGTCTTCATATCTTTTTCTGTTAACCTTTTCATTTTTTTTTTGTCATTTTGGCTGACTTCTACAATTGTCATCCATGCCTTTATTTCTCTGTCTTGCATCTATCACCATTTCATATGTTTATATGTCATCTTGATCCTTTTTCAACAATTTTCCATGTTTTAAAAAGCAATATAAAATTGATTAAACAATATTTAAAATGAAAAATTTTGTACTGATATTTCAGAAAGTGAGTTCATTATCTATTACAAATTATTGTATGCTCCAATTTAATTATTGACTTGTCACATTCCTAAAATATTTTTTGGTTTGAAATTTATCTATCAATGGTTAACTTAATAAGCGGTAACAATTTTGTCTCATGATTATATATTGCCTATATATTAATTTTGGTTATTATTTTTACAGGACTTGCAGTCTGGGCATCCGGCTGCCCCATATATTAGAGAATTCTTAATTTTAATGTCTGTTTGTCACACTGTCATCCCAGAGAAACACCCTGACTCAATTATTTACAATGCTGCCTCACCTGGTATGATACACAAGTCATTCTTGTTATGTTTATAAATTTTTTTCTGTAATCGGGTGGTTTTATAGTAGTTTTATACTTGAATCTGTAAATTTTAAAATTGTGTAGCCATGTAGCCCAGCTTGAAGTTAATTTGTGTGATGTAACTCTTTAATCTTTTTATTGGTTTCTCCTGATTTCAAATAATCTTTTCCCCCAGATGAAAGAGCCTTAGTGAGAGGTGCCTGTTTGTTTGGATATGTCTTTGAAACAAGAACTCCTCACCATGTAGAAATCAATGCCTTAGGAGTCATAGAACGCTATGAAATACTTAATGTACTGGAGTTCACCAGCACAAGAAAAAGAATGTCTGTCATCGCCCGCAATCCTGCTGGAGAGATTAAGTTGTACTGCAAGGGAGCAGACACTGTGATATATGAAAGGTACTAGAAACACATTGTTTGTCACAGAAATTTAGATTTTTTAAAAAATAAAAATGTTTTGTTTGTCTAAGGCTAGCTCCAGATGGTCAGCATTTCCGTGAAGCAACTCTAAGGCAGTTGGAAGAATTTGCAACTGAAGGACTTAGGACTTTGTGCTGCGCTGTGGCAAACGTGTCTGAGGAAGATTATGAGGTTACTGAAAAACATTTTCAACTATTTAACAACATTTCTTGTTTTTAGCATATATTATGGATCAACCAAATAATGTGCCTGTCATCTAGACATAAAACTTAATTTTTGTGCAGGAGTGGAAGAACACTTACCACAAAGCTGCTACATCCATGCAGTACCGAGAGAGAAAGTTAGAAGATGCTGCCAACCTTATAGAAAACAATCTGTTGTTGCTGGGCGCGACTGCCATTGAGGACAAGTTACAGGATCAGGTGAAGATTTATCTTTATGTTTGTGAAAAGGGTAGTGTTAATTCTCACACGATTAAGCAATAGCATTGGCACTATGAGATTGTTCAGCAGTGTAATATAGATAACACACTAGCATATTCAAACATTAATAAAAATATTTAGACAGAAAGTTTGAATTAGCTAAACTCCAAATGCACAAGAGTTTCATATTGATATTAGATTCAAAACTCCTGTAATAATCACCAGCAGTGGTTTATTGGAGGGAAAATTTGTGGTAAAGTTATTTAAACATTATGTCGAATCAACTATTTGTTGCAGTGGAATTGCCTTTTCCTCACAAATATGCCCTACAATTAAGTTCAGCTCTATCCAATCGTTCTCCATTTGTCATTTTATATGTCCAGCCAATTTCAAACTTCTTCCTAGCCAGTTATTTATAAAAGATTGAAATCTAACTCTGATTTATAATTATATCTTACCACATTCCATAATGAGAAAACATTTGTTGTTACAAATACATACTTTATTATAATCTGAACAAAAATAATAAAACCTGATGCTTAATTTTAACTGATTTTTTAGTCCATATTTTGTTAGAAATTTTGGTCAATATCATTACTGCTATTTAGAAGAGTATAAACTTTATATTGATTTAAAAATAGTTATGATTTGGTCATTGAATATTAATACTGGTTTTCCTTTCTAGGTACCTGAAACAATTGCTTCATTGATCAAAGCTGACATTCACGTCTGGGTTCTGACAGGAGACAAACAAGAAACTGCAATTAACATTGGTTACTCGTCTAGACTCATTGTGCAAGGGACACCTCTGCTTATACTCAATGAAGACAGCCTAGATGTAGGTACCCCTGTATAACTTTCAGTGCCACTGAAACTCTCTGAACTAGTCATTAACTTTTTATTTGCTTATTTGCTCCAAGAACACAAGAGAGACGATAGCCAGGCACAGTGCTGAGTTTGGTGAACAGCTTGGAAAGGCAAATGATGTGGCCCTCGTGATAGACGGGAAGACACTCAAGTATGCCCTGAGTTGTGACATTCGGAGAGAGTTCCTCGACCTTTGTGTTAGCTGCAACGTAGTCATCTGTTGTAGGGTGTCACCCATACAAAAAGCAGAGGTATTGTATGTTTTTATTCACTTATGACGAGCAAATTTAGTTCTCAAAGCAGTTTAGTAATGTTTACCCAAATTATTTTTGTGTGTATGTTATATAGTTTTCAGTACAATCGACAGCTATTTCTGTCCTGCTTTGAAGCCATTGCTTTCACACAAAATTAAAGGACAGTTTGTAGTATATTAATGTACTTTTTCGTCTTTTATTCACTATTATGATGGACCCTCTTGTGACTATTCCATTCCATCAAAGAAGTGTCTTGATTAAGGTATCATAAAATCACAGTTTTTAGATATCAATACTCGCGACATGTCACGTTTTTAATTAAATATTTTCAATTCCATTTGGGAAAATCTTTCAATCTCAACATTATTTCAGGTTGTCGAACTTGTCACGTCTCACACAAAAAGCATCACATTAGCAATTGGTGATGGCGCAAATGATGTC
The DNA here is from genome assembly GCA_037074705.1 of Zhengitettix transpicula. Lineage (NCBI taxonomy): Eukaryota > Metazoa > Arthropoda > Insecta > Orthoptera > Tetrigidae > Zhengitettix > Zhengitettix transpicula. Next base: position 249,341,200 of record CM073590.1, on the reverse strand, counting down.
GCCATGATCCAGAAGGCTCATGTGGGGGTTGGCATTTCAGGCGTGGAAGGATTGCAGGCTGCCTGTGCATCTGACTATTCCATCGCACAGGTTAGTGTTCAAATATTAACATATCTTTTGTATTTGATGGAAAAATACTGCAGAAATCACACTTCTTGCACTATAGTTATTATTGGTTTTACTTTTTCAAATAATCAAATTGCTTTACATCTTATATTCAGGTGCTTAAACTTGATCAACATAATTCTGTTATGCCGTGAAGATTTCTTGCTTTTTTCAGATTAGCAAACCCATATCAATAAATTTACACATTAACAAATCTTTATCATCTTAGAATTTATGCCAATGGGTTGTTAATTTGACTCACGAAAACCAATTTAGGAACATCAGATATCAAAATTTATTTTTGTCAAATTTTTGTAGAAATTTCATATAATCTTTGTCTTTCACAATTCTAAGGTAAAAAAATTATTGATACTGTAAACTTTTACTAGTATTAAATTATCAGTGTTAAATGCAAAAATGTTTTTTTTTTGGTTACTCAGTACACCAGTAAACAATTTTTAACTGAGCCTTGTTTTTTTATATGCAGTTCAGGTTCCTATTAAAGTTGCTGTTTGTTCATGGAGCATGGAACTATAACCGGATGTGCAAGTTGATCCTCTACAGCTTCTACAAGAACATTTGCCTTTATGTAATAGAGCTGTGGTTTGCCATATATTCGGGTTGGTCTGGACAGATCCTGTTTGAGAGGTGGTCAATAGGCTTATACAATGTGGTGAGTAAATAAATAACTCATTTTCAAAGTAAAACTGTCTTATTTGAAACATTATCGATTAATGTATGCATTGTGTGCAATGTGGTTATAGAATACTTAGTAAAGATCTCAGCACAGTGAGTGTAGTATATTGCAATGAAATTTCACCAACTATATTTGTCACCATGTTTAACAGAGATAACTGCCAGTATTCTTCACTCACTGATTTAACACCAGTTTTGTAGCCTATTTGACTCTGTTAATAGGGATGAGTTGAAAAATTATATACTCTAATTGTGCAGTTGTACGATTAATATTACTGTACTTGTAATATTACTTTTACTTTTCAGTTTGATTCTGGTGGCATGTGAGGAAAATTTTTGTTTGGATTTGATATTGTTGGTTTATTCAACATAATTTTGTTATCAGACATAACTTGGTCACCAATATTGTACCCTTTACTTTACAGCTGTTTACAGCAGCCCCACCATTGGCGTTAGGCCTATTTGACAAAGTGTGCTCAGCGGAAACCATGTTGAAGTACCCAGCACTGTACAAACCGTCACAGAATGCAGACCTGTTCAATGTGCGTGTTTTCTGGATATGGATTATTAATGCGCTGGTGCACTCCGTTTTGTTGTACTGGATGCCCGTCTTTGCCTTGCAGAAGGATGTGGTGTGGTACAATGGCCGAGAAGGTGGCTACCTAGTCCTTGGAAACTTTGTATATACGGTATGAACCACAGCATAACTACATTCCATCTATGGTATCCAATCTGTAAAATTTTCTTTTTATTGTCGTACATACAAAATAATTGGTAGCTGGAATAAGTATAATTTTTAATGGTTTGGAATAATTTTTGTTATTGCTATTAAATGTAAAAGCCCATGAATTCATACTGTTATGAATGCTCATAAATGTTTGTTGTAAATTAATATAGCTTCTGTCTGAGAATGTATCACAATATGTAATAATTTTGCAGTATGTGGTGGTGACAGTGTGCTTGAAAGCTGGCCTCATAACTAACGCTTGGACGTGGATGACTCACTTGGCCATTTGGGGGTCTATAGCACTATGGTTTCTGTTTGTTGCAATTTACAGGTTAGTTCACATTATTTTACAGTTTCCAAGTATGTTATATGGCACATTTAACAATAAAATTAGTGTATTACTTTAATAATTTACATAGGTAATTTATCGACATAAATGCCTACTTCTAATCTGCCTGACTTTATTAGTATTGTAATTAATTATAAATAGAGCATCTCAAATGTATTTTCTTTGATTCCTTTCAGTAATTTCTGGCCTACTATTCCGGTGGGATCTGTCATGGTTGGTATGGACAGGATGCTTTTTGGATGCCCCGCCTTCTGGTTTGGTCTAATTTTGATTCCATTTGCAACTCTTATACTCGACATCTCACATAGGGTGTAAGTACATTCATAGCAAAGTGTAATTTTTTCAGGACAAAGTAATTTCTGCCCATGCTTTAAATTCATACAACTTTATTAATATAATCTGAAAGATGTTACATAAGGTATTTATAATTGATCTCAATTGTAAGAGCCCCGGGGTTTATTGGCCGGAAAATCAAATTTGCCGCTTCATTTCAAATGTGACACCACTTTTAACAAATGGTTGAGGATTATTTATTTTTGTGTGAGTTTTAAAATTTAATGAACCTGTCTCATTGTTAATGAACTTGATGACATGGTAATTTTGTCATTCATCTATTCCTTTGCTTTAGGCATAGCAGATTTCCCACCTTTGTTTGTTTCTGTCATTGTGACTGTGTTTACAGAATTTATTCAACGGTATTCAAGACTTTGACAGAAGCAGCCAGAGAGAGTGAAATTCGTAAAACAGACCCTGGGACAGTACTTCAAAAAGATTCTAGGCATTCGTGAGTACTTGTTTTCTCATTATAAGTCATTTTCTTTATTTGAGATAGTTACAAATTATTAAATATGTCATACTATTTATACTTATTACTAATTACAGTATTGGGTAAGGGTCGTTTATTCATTTACAGTGGCTTAGAAGAGAGTAACAGATTTATTTAATCCATTATAATTTTGAAAGTGTTTGTACAATGGCTTTTTTCCGCAGATGCAGATCTTGTAGACTGAAAATTTATTTTTAAATCTATGTTAAATATAATAATGTTTATTATTATTATTATTACAGTTCATAATGATTTGTGTATAAGATAACTAACAGATATTTGGCATGTAGTTCATATTAGTGTTCTTGTATGAGTATTTAGCTTTTATAAATATCAAGCAGATGTTTTCAGTAGCATGCAATCGTCCACTATTCATCCTTGTTAGTGTTTCTTTTGAAATTATCTGAATGTACAGGCATGTAGTGTTTTAGTTGTTGATCAGTTTTAATATTTCTATTGATAGAGGTATATACTTGAAGGCATGTAGAAGCTTGTATCCCCAGCTTGAGAAAACAACTTTGTTACAACAAACTTTGTCATAGCGTTCTGAAAGAAATTCATTTTTAATCAGATCCAGGATTGCATAGTTTGCAGGGAAGGGATTATTACAACTTTATGTGTGTCGTCAATTTCAGTCGATATTTCTTTTTAAACTTTGGTTATACCAAACAGCACCGCATGAAAATACATGGCTTCAATACAATTTCCTTCAATGTATTCCTTATAGAAATGTATTTTTTGTGAGCCAGCTCCGTGACTCATAAATACTCTTCAATCTGGTGTGATTTGCCAATATGTGTTCTGGCCTGTACTGGTTTAGTGGCAAAAGAAGGCTGGATGTGCAGGTTGGCGCAGTTCAATAAGTAATTATTTTTGCTGGAACTGACCCTTAAATGAAATCCAATTCGTTATATACGGAATTTGCCCTGCGTTCCTTTCAGGTGACCAATTACTCTTGTTTCACTTTGGTTCTTGGCAATATACTCATAATTGTTCCCATGTTGCTTGAAATCTTATCAAACACTATTAATGAAACTGTTGTTGCTATATTTTTGAGAATCTTCTGAAAGAAATAAGTTATCATAACTTATGAAGATTTTTTCAGCTTCACAATGATAGTTTGTAAACTGTTCAAAATTACTCGTCACCTTTTGAATTAAATATTGTTTCACATTTTATCAATTAGTCATCTGGTGCTGTTATTTACTCTTTTTTTGTTATAAACTAAAAAAGTTGTTTAACTTTACACTAACTATTTTTTACATATTTTGTTTTAATGAATCATATTGTGCCTCATTTGAGGTTTATTAATTTTTGTACACTCTTGGAAACAGAAATTGCAATTCCAAGCCGAGCCGACGTTTTATATTTGAAGTTGTGAAATGATTCATTTATCGAACATAGATTGTGAAGATGCCTTAGTTTCAGGCAGTGGTTTAAATTTTTACAGAAGGAAGTGAAGCACACAGCATAGCTTATTCAGTTTCCATAGATATACAATTTTGTTTGAGGTAAACTCTAATCATTTGAATGTTTTCTTAATTTTAATTTTCTGCAATCGTGTAACATGTACAAAATGCTTTCATTTGCAACTGTTTGTAGAAAATATAACTTACAATTACTTAAAAATGTGTATTATCTTGGAACTTTCACTTATTTTAATACGTCCTATAATAAAGTCTAAATTATTTATCAAACTTTCCATATTCAGGATCTGTTCACTTGAATAGACAACATGGCATGCTGTATAAAAAAAATAAACTCGCTATCATTCAATTTATTTATTTATTACGCTTCACCATAACTTCATAATAACCAAATAAAACCAAAGACAAAAAACACTGAAGCAAAACCCAAAGACATACCCATACTTATTATTATTATTATTATCATCATCATCCATTATTATTATTAACTTTTTATAAAAGTAATAAGTTTATTTCAGTCCATCATTCAATATAATATAATATCTATCCTATATAGTTCACATTGATCTTAAATATGATATGGCCAAATTAAATCGGCAGCAAATTTTACAATTGCAGACTGGATCTCTGCTTATGAGCGCCAAATGAATTTCATATCATGCCAAACCTTATATTGAGAAGAATTATAAAAAGTATTTTATAGAAATTCAAACACTTATATTTCAGAGATGTGTGACTAGTCAATCAAAACAGATAAATATGACAGAATTGCAGAGTAAGAAATGGGTTTTAAATAGTCACCGTCTAATTCTCAGAATATTTCAGAGCTCATTCTGAAGTAATGTGGTGCTGCGTCAGTAGAACGTTATAGCTGCTGTGTGCTGCTCACGCAACTCAGATGTAGTAGGTGACAGCAGGTCCTTGTAGAAATCTGCAATAGTTTGTTCTTTCTATGGATGTTTGAATAAGGTGATGCTGGCTGCTTTGTTAGGTGTTTGCAATTTCTGTTTAGATCAATGTGTGTTTCATTCTGAAATAACTTCAGAGTGTTTTTCACATTTTCATCATGTTTTATCCTAACAGAGCCTTGAATGGATTTCATTAACAAACAAGACAAAAACAATGTTTTTTTGGAGAATCTGGCTGTGAAAAAAAAATGCATAACTACCCTGCATGCTAAAGAGCAACTCCTGCAACCAGCCTGTCGCTCTTTGCCATAGTCTAGTTTTTGTAATAGTGTGAATGCTGATTATTATTTTTTTTATATAATTTTGTTTTTGTGATATAAAGTAAATTGATTTCAAGAGTCTCAAACTTTTGCTTTTAGTCTTATGTAAATTACATTTCTACTTGTTTATTTATAACTTTTATGAATTTATGACTTGAATTATTGTTTGAAGTTGCATTTGTAATATAGATTTAGTTTAAACACCTGAAGTAATGCTCAACTGAATTGTAGAGTAATAGATGTAAATCTCTTGACAAAAAGTTTTTGAAAAATGTAGTTTATTTATAAGTTGACTAATTAATCATTTTTGTTTTATGTGATGAATGAGTTAAAATGACAAACATTCTAAGTACCAAACATACTTATGTCTATATGAATTAAGTTACGACATATTTATCTCTTCTTTTTTTTTTTTTTTTTTTTTTTCAGTTTCACATTTTAAACATTTCTTTCCACTCTTGAACATGTTAAGTCTACTCGTGGGCTGTATTCCAAAGATACCTTTATTTCCATCTAAAGAATGAGACCTGACAGACATATGCTCCTTTATCCTGTGTCAATGTCAGACAGATAATATCTTTAAAAATATATTAGCAGGACACTCCAGTTACTATTTTTTTGAATCAACTTGCTGAAGAGATGTCTGTTGAGTTGTGACATTTGTGCTCTATGAATTCTTTCTGCTTGCCTCCTCTCAAAAAAAAAACCTCTAGATCCAACAAAAATTTTGATGTGTAATAGGTTATTTCTCTCTGTAACAGACTCTTGTCATTTATTTATTTTATACCTAGAGCCTCGTCAATTTATTCCAAATATGATACAACAATAATGTATTATGAGCTCTCAGGATTCCACCCAACTACGTTTGAACACTGAAATCTTCCTCATGTGAGGACAATGTCGTTAACTTCGCACAAACTTACTTGGCGGGAATCCCGAGAAATCATCGTTGCTGGCGTTCTCTCTACTTTAGTTGAGCTGACAATCAAAGGTCAACTACGAACATTTTTCCTTTACCAAAATTTCCTTTTTTGTGTGGTGTTGGAACTTTCAAGAAATTATCCGTACTTATGAATTCAATTTTAACGAAACCCTATTGAAAGGCTGAAAATTCTTTGGTATACTAAATAATCGTAAGTAATGGAAGTCTTCTGAATTACCACTGACAAACCCTTTAAATATGTTTTATTCGCACATGTCTCCTATATTTCCTATCTGCCCTGAAACAAATCTAAGATAACAAAATATGTATAGAGAGCATTTTGCAAGGTTGCTTTCATCATATAAATTACTGTAGTCCGGACATTTTTGTGTTGCTTCGGTTTCCAAATCAATGTTATGAATATTATAGTGATATTTTACTCTGAACCATAAACTTATGAATTGAACTATACCATAAAAAGGTAATAGTTATTTTTTTTTAACCTTACAAGACTTAGAAAGTTTGACATTTTATTGTGTTAATTGGACGAGGCTGTTCTTTCATTACTTTCTTTGTTGAAAGAAATTTTTCTTTGTGATTTGGAAGACTGGTTTTTTTTTGTTCACATATACTGTTAAAGTAAAAATAATTTACTTTGTTAAAAATTATATTTTTCCAAAAAAAGATCTCAATAATATTTGCATAAATATAAATCCTATAAAGAGAATGAACAGAGATAAGTTGGGAGTTTATTTTATTTTGTATAATTTTTATTTTCTGTTAAGTTTAGTTCATTGTATTCGTTATGAAATGCACAGCTCAGAATTATTATTTTTTTGCTGTTATATAGTTTTTATACTTGACTTATTCTGGGATGTTGCAGTCAATTGTTAAATTAATAACAAGACTGATTATGTCAATACAATTTTATTTTTTGTAGTATATTAAGTTAGATTTCATGGGAAAATTATTGCTCAGTCTGTTATAAAAGTTAGTTGTTGAACTTTCCACACTCGAGACATCAGGTTAACCAGAAGAATGTCCTTATTTTCGAATTGTTCTGAGACTGAATTTTTCTGTGCTGTCTCAAAAATTAAACAAATTAATATAACTGTGGGCAATAATTTTCTGTAAGTGTCTAAATGATGATAAAATGTAGTTTTCATAGCAAAAGTCTTACACTAATAGTTATTATTGAGCATCACATTCCAATTTACTTCTTTTACAAACAAAGTAATAATTTTTTTAAAAACAAAAAAGTATTTTATTAAATTTTATGACTAAATGTGATTTAATTTTGTTATATGAATAATGTTCTCTATCAGTTAGTCGCCATATTCTTGGATACAGCTGGAGATATTACAAAAACCTGATCTTTGATGTGGAAAACACGAAGTATAGCGAAAACAACTTGGCAGTTACCAGTCAAGCTAAGGATTTCTCCTCAATTAAATCCCGTTGTTAATCATATGTTTGCTCAGAAGGTAGCGTGTAGAATGTGAAGGCATTTTAGTATTGTCTCCAAATGTTGTGTGCTTATTTGTCAATCTCATTATTTTAGAGATCTATCACAGTGATTTCTCAGGTTACTAAAGGTTTCATATTGTATTATATATTTCCCTTATCTCACTACCTGTCTTTTTTCTTTGAACCAGCTGGATTTAGTGATTTTGGTTAGAGAATACTCTTATCGAACAAAGGCTTTACCGATGTATGTAATTGACAAGCAGTTATTGGGGTTTCAACCAGTTGAAAACAATGCCATTGCTAGTTAGTTTAAAACTTCTCACACTTAGAAGCAAGATTGTTTTGACAATATTTTTGTTCATTGTGTGGTAAGGTCGCTTACTGATGTGAATTTTTAATTTATTATAAATTATACATTTGTACATTTAAGTATATTTATTCCAAATATTATGCCTTTCAGTCATATGCAAAGTGCACACATTTATTTTATCATCAGGGGTGGAAATCGAGCAAACTAAAATTTAAATGGCAATTAAAATCCTTTTTTAAAAAAATTGTAATGGAAGTATTTGCTCACGCATATGTGCCTCCAGTAAATAGCATCCACCATCACTTCTCTTCCTGCAGGTATTCCGGAATCTTCACCGCCAGCTAGTTGTCAGGTTGTGCTTCGTTGTTGTGATTCAATGGTCATCAGCCACCAACCCGGCTCTCCGTCCATCCCGTTACTTTTTGAGATTCCCCGTCTTTTCCGTCCTCTGAGTGACTGTCCAGTACATCTGGGCTGACCATCCCTTCAGTTTCTCCCCACCGCGTCAAGACAAAAATAACGGTGCCTTCCGCTACCTGGCATATAGCATTGTTTACGTGAGCAATTTCTTTTCAGTTGGTGCGCACTTTCTATATGCTTGTGTTAAGCCAAATCATGAAAGAGGGTACGATCACACCACAATTGAGACAAGATATAGAACCTTGTTTTGAACTCTTATGCACAATCTATAAGATTATTTTATAGATGTCGACAGTTGTTGGATTTTCTATTTGTCATGTCATTTGTCAGGTTAGAAATATGTTTCGATGGAGTGTACACTGATAGGGGCTTGTTAATATCATGGAAATGACACTGCTTTTACAAATTGCATGTTACCTCTGAAACTGATTGTATTTTGTATCTTCACAAAAGAAATTACTGATCTGGTTCACATCAATTGATCACTTTGTAATATCTCCCAGGTCACTGTATCCCCCCCCCCCCCATTTTTTTTTGCCATATATTTATAGTGTAGTCAACTCTAGTGCTTATTGTGTGTCAATTATAATTTTAAGATCTGTTATATAAGATTTTCAATGTCGGTTTTTCTCCATTTGTAGGAAAATGTGACATTGATAGGGTAAAAAAAATGTACAAAGATGTTTGAAAAGACGTAGTGGGACAGAACAGTTTTTCCTACATGTTTTCTTATTACTGTAAAAAAGCAAGCTTGCACAAACTTAAAAGTTTTTTTTTTTTTTTTTCATTTTTTAAAATGTATCAAAATACTTGTCGAAATGTTTTTAAATATCTGTGCAGTATTGCCTGTTCTGACAAATCAGATTTGCACTTCTTGTAATGAAGCTACGTCACAATTGTTCTGTCCCAGTTCTTTCTTACGAGCGTAAATGATGTATTCTATATCATTGTTTACAGTTTAGTTGTATGTTAACATCACAATTTCTGTTGTACATTGCAAAAGATGCAAACGACTTTATTTCGGTGAAAGCCTCCTCACCTAGTTTTCACGACTAGTTTTATGTGTAGAAAGCATGCATTATTTAGAACTGAACCTTGTAATATATATGTGTGTGTGTGTGTGTCCAAAATAGCATGTCTGTGATTGTGGTAGAGATTGTGTTCTCGATCACAGCTTCAGAGAAATGAGGTCAGTTCTCAACAAATAATGATAACAAGAAATGTATGCTGTTATTTTATTTGTTGATGTTTAATACAGTTCTATTTTTTGATATTCCTTTTTTTATTATTATTTATTTACTTCACTAGATCCCCATGCCCCTTCTCCCTTATGCCGCAACTAAATACTAAATAAATAAGTTCTGCTAAATTAATATTGTCACAAAATTCTTAACTCAATTAAAAGTTCCTCTTAAAAATTGCTACATGTAGTTAATAGATAATACATATGTAGACTAATATTTACACTGATTATTTAAGACGGCATATAAATAAATAACAGCCAATTTCATCTGAAGTGGTCGCAAATTCGTGACAAAACAATGAAACATAGTATAATTTTCTATAAATAAATATATTTTTTCTGACTTCAAATATTTATACCTTCACAAGAATACTCCAAGAATTAATTTATTCCATCTTTAATGAATGAGACAGATAGCCAATTCAGACGAAAAGGGTAATATAAATACCACACAACGTTTCTGGGATCTTTGTCCCTTCCATCGGGTGTTATGAAGAGCCTAGAGACAATTGCAGTTGTGTCGCTCTAGGCTCTTCTTAGCACCTGACGAAATGAGACAAGGATCCCAGAAACGTTTTGTGGTATTGGCTATCTGTCTCATTCATTATTTTCAATCAAACATAATTTTTTTTCATTTTATTCCATCTTTGTTCATACATAATAAACTTCCCTCTTTTAAATGCAAACTATAATTGGCCTCAGTCAGTGTTTCAAAGAAACTCGGATCCCCATTTTGGACGATCCATACCATCTTCTTAGATAATATAGAGAATAGAATTGGGAATTCTCACACATTAAGTGCAGAGTTTGACACAGTTTTGCGTGTGCTGAATGCCAATTCACCAGGAAAGCTTTGTGCACACGTATTTCTTCAGTAGCAGTCACAAAAATTGTGTGATTACTGTATTTCCTTATTTGTAGATATTGAAACTTTAATCATTTTAAGTAAAATATACTACTGTCATAGTGTGAGGTCTTTACCCATGAACCGTAGTGTGTGTCTTTGTTGCCCTCACTGCTGTAGACCATTGAAATCACTACAAATGTAACAGTGAGCCTTTTTAACAATTTTGATTACTTATTTTTAAGCCAGTTATTCACAATGGGCACCATCAAATTATTTCAATTAATAAATAGTAGTATCAAGTGTTACATTCCACCTAACTGCTACATTTCAATTTTTATAGTCACATTTTGTGTTGACAATCTATACGGCTTCACATATCATATCATTAATATGAAATGCTTCTTATAACCTTTTTGGTAGTGCTATAATGTTCCAGTTAAGTGTGATCATGTAAGCCCTTCTTGGGCCAGGCTCTGGCAAGATCAACAAATTTAAAATTAAAACATCAGTCGTAAAAGTGTAATAATTAGCTGAATAAGATGAAAATAAGTGGTAAATACAGTTTCTGCAATCCTTGTAGCTTTCATCAGGTTATTCAAGAACTTCAATACACTAAGGCTACGTTTCTTGAATCACCTGACGAAACATTCAGAATTGCAGAAACGAGTGTGGTAGTTATTTAGCACATATATTTGGCTTCTTATTTATCTAATTATTGCTAAATTTTGATCACAGCTCCACCAATTGCCAATATGACCGTGACAAATCAAGAGAAATAAATGCCCCTCCTAATAATTTTATACTGTACACAAAAGTGATATCATTTTATAATTAAGAAAAGCTTCTCAGGTTTCCACCCAGTTCACCTCCGTGGGCAGTAACGTTTCAACGACTTGTTCCCTCATCATCTTCTGGCTAGGTGTTGTTTCCAGCGTGTAGAGTTGTACCTAAAGGATAACGGCATATCCAGCCTCTTCCTTGTTTATGCGACGTCACAACACCGAAATCGACAGTAAGCCAGAAGACTTTTGTGGGGCGTGTCTTCAAAACATTTCCACCTACAGAGATGGTTCACGTGGAAACCTGGAAGCTTTTTACTGGGAAAACCTTTGATATTTAATGATGATTGAATGCTTTTTTTTTGTTTTTTACCCAATTGGCCTGGATTAATTAGATTTGCATAAAAACTTATCCCATTGTGAAAGAAAGGACAATGGAAAAGAGAAGAGAGGGAATGAAGAGACACACACTCATATTTACAGTTCCCATGTTTAAGTTCTATTTGAAAATACATATACAGTATTAATAGTTGCAGGCACAACTTATTCGGTGCTAACAAATCTTTATGCACTTCCGCTCCTAAGACTAGGCAATACCCGAGCTTTTCTACACAGAATAAATTAATTTATGTTAAATCATTACAGTGTTGGGTATAATTTAATTAGTTAACCAAATCATATTTCAAAATGACTCCAATTTTTTTTTTTAGTGAAGGCACTTGCCATTCAACGGTGTAAATAGTGTACAGCAACTTGTACAGGGACTCACAGAAAGCCTTCGAAAATTATTTTAGGTTGTAAGACTTGTGTAGTTCACACTTTTGAATAAATAGTTTCCTCTTCCACATCTGTCTTTTCTACTTGCACATCATTTTTTTTTTGTAAATAATAACACTGCTCTGCACTTTCTCTTTAATAAAAATGTTTAGCATATGTAAACTTCAATTTTATCAACAAACTTAATGTATATTATAATGTACTGCATGCATACTTGTAGCGTTTTAAGTATTTTTCACAATAACATACAGAAATTTACTTTCTTAATAATCTTGTAACATAATTAACATATAAATGTTCATAAATTATAATTGGTTTAAAAAATGACACTGTAATAAAATTATAAACCAATAGCAAGTCAGATTGATTGATATTGTTATTATAATACATTTAAACTGTGAAATTATATCTCCTGCAAAAACCACTTTTTGTGACTTGAAAAAGTATGTGCATGCCGTCTAACATGTTTGAATAATTGAATTTACTTATTTGCACTTTACATGTGATTCCTAAACAAAGTTTTTTAATAAAACCTGATCAGACTTCTATAGAACTTAGATATGTTGTCATATTCACATAGACATGGTTTGCTATTGCTGTTTTAACCCCCCCTTTAACAAATCTGGTTCCTATTTGAATGTTAAAAATGATATTGTGTTTTTTCTTTTTTTTATCTTTCTCGTCAATCTCTTCAGACCGTTGCATGCAATTGGACAGTTATCGAGGTGTAAGTACCTATCCTTACCAGATGAATTTCTGATTCGTTACTTGCACGTTCCTGAATATTTTCTGTTTTGTTTTTGTGCCTGTACTGTGCCGTTTGAACTGGTTCGCTTGTACTGTTTATTTTTTGAGTGGTTGTTTCTCCTGGAAGGGTGTTTCATGTTGTTCTGTTTGTTGTGTAGAGTTGCATTGTAGGAGTTTGCCCACGTATTTTCAGTTTGCAAGTTTCCTGACTCAGTTGGGACGGACAGTCGCGTCCGAGGGGAAATTCGTCGAAGCTCTTCTCATGGTTGGTACTTACATTTATAATATTTTCATTTTTCATCCTTTCAGTCAGAATAAGCTGATTATATTCTACATTTGACCATTTGATAAATTAGAACAGCGACAGGGTGTGGAAGCAGCGTGTTTAACGGAAATTTGGTTTGCTCAAATTTGGTGAGATACTACATCTTATACAAATGAAAACACGTCAAAGTAACCTTAAAGGTTACACAGTTGGGTTGGAGAAAATTTGTTTTGAGTGTCAATTCAATTTATAATTTAAAGATTCTATTTTTTACATCTGTTTATGTGAGATAAATAATGCCGTTTTCTGACCAATACCAGACAATTACGACGTTTCAGTACATGTTTGTACCTTTATCACGTCTTTCCTGTGGAGAAATTTTACAAAATAAATTTGTTGTTATCGAAAAGCCAATGAATTTAGTGGTTGAACAAAAAATATTATACTATTAACACAATGCAACTAAGAAACACTCGTCTAAATATGCTATTTGTTAATAACTATTTAAAGAAAACTTTAGAAGTTCTTCCGAGGCACTTGTTCACAAACTACACACAAGTGCGGTCAGAAAGGCTCCTCGAACCGAGAAGTGGTATTTATATTATCACTTCTTTTGTCTGTATTTGGGTACCTTTCTTATTATTAATCATTTTTATTCTCCATCAATTTTCCTTTTAATTATTTCGCTTGCATACTAGGCCACACACGAGCCTTGTAGGAGCCGTACATGAAACAGCATCATTATTGAAGATGTTTCCACAAGGTATAACTATGGACCTGTTTCCTATATACACCACCTTCTCTGAAATACTGATAGTGTAATATTTACCAGAAATGCAAAAGTGAAGTTGAAAACGAAGCCTCAGGTTCCACTTTTTTAGAAATATTTTTTCCAGTGCTTCCTAGTGAACTCTGAAAACTATTTATTTCTGCTTGACAACATAAAAATTCTACCTTCACATTTTCAAGCAACTGAAATTATTTTTGCATAAGGCCATGACCCTCGACTTACAAATAAAATTGAAGCACACCTAAAAAAAAACTCACCTCTGCTTACCATAAGTTAGCTTGCCATTCAAACTCACATTCAGCACTCTTATTTCAATTATATTACTGCTTACTGTGTAATAGCACACGCATATGAGAGAAAGAGGGGCAAAGATTTATGCTTAAGCATTTAATATGTCAGAAATAACTAGTATTATTAAACCAAATGAATAATTATATAGTCCTCTTGTTGTTGATAATTAAAACTCTTTTCAGCATCTGTTCATTGTATTTTATTCTGTGTAGGACATAATTCATAATTTCTTTTCAATCCAACTGCACCAGTATTTCAAAGGACCTCAGAATAATTTAGTACTCGAGTTCAATTTACTGGTGTTTGTAAAAGAAATTATTGAGTTAAATGTATTATGAATAAGTCAACTTTATGCCTAATGAATGAAACAACAAAGCTGACACCAGACCCCAGGTAATTTCAATTCTGTCTTTCTCTGCACCATACTTGTTTTGTTTTCCTTTAGTTCTTAAACCATCTGCTTTTGCACGACTTAAAGTTAATGCATTGTTTGACTCACCTTAATGTTAGAAATGAAGGGACAAATTTGTAACATTAAGAAATAATGAATTTCTTGGGAAACAAAATTGCACCGCAATTTTCAGACTGACGGAAACAGCTAGACTTCTGAAGAATGTGAGAAGTGTGTTCTCATTCAACCGCCGCTCTGCCACGAGGGTAAATATGGAGGTGGAGCTGTCACGTAAGTGCGAGGAGCACATTTATGCATGCCTATTCAATGTATCTATACGAGACGGTAGAGTTTATAGCCTCCTGTAAATATCATCTGTGTTGTTTTGTTTTAGATTTACACACAAATTTCTCAGATAGAAACCTAATTTACTAAGATTTGTTTCTAACTTTCCATTCAAAAAATTGGGAAATGAGATTGTTTTATATTATAATAGTTTTGAGTTCAACCATTTACCTGCAGTTTTGATGGGAGAATACATTATTGGTTTTCATCATCCTTTATATTATCCACCAACTTCCCGCACATCCAACGTTCTCCCGTATATTTATCAACTTTCACTTTCAAAGATCGAAGGCTTTCCCGGTGTACTTGTAGAAAGAGTTCTCGGTGTTCCGACGAGATTGATTAACGGGCATTATTTCCACGAGCAACAGCTCTGTTGTCATCTACAAGGCCCAGAGAGCTGTCGGTCATCGAAACAACGTGTGTTAATTAATTTTGTCGTATCTGGGTGGAAACCCAATAACTAATTCTACAACTTTCACTTTGATTCACCTTATGGACTGGTTGGTGCTGGTAGAAACAAACTTTTTAACTTTAACAGAGACATTAGTCTCGTGTAACCTGGTGTAAAGTTTAATGTATATTCTTAGTACTGGTGTAACTTTGGTTGGTGAGTGTTGACCCATCTACTGCAGCTAAAAGGTTAAAAGTTAAAGCATTCTATTTTGCATTTCCCATTGATTAAAAACAAAAATGCAGTTAAGTTTGTTCATGTATTCAGCAATGCCTTTGTTCAGAATAAATTACTATATCATTTAGAATTAAATGGGGAAACCAGCACATTAACAGTGCCAGGAGTTGGTGTTCCTCATCAAACTCTTGGGGCACAACACAGGGTTCTTGCCTATTATTTGGTATGTTGTTTGTTTGTGGGAACAATACTTTTTTTAAATCCATGTGTTGATATTGAGATTGTTACAGTACTAAAATTATTTTTTGTATGCAACATTCATTAAGGAAACATGGTTTATAGTTCTTGTATGTAGTCAATATAAGCTACTCCGAATTAGTCATTTATCTGTTTTTTTCCGTCACCTGAAGGGGGCAGAGAACGAAAACAGAATTGAGTTGATTGGCTGATAAGAGGGAAAATAAAATAGAGAAAAAATTGAGGTTTATATGGGGATGTAGAACGGAGAATAACGCTGTATAGAATTAAGGGGCTCTGTTGTGTGCCTTAAGGGGCAGTGCGAGTCTTTCAGACTTAAGCCACATTGTGCTCCAGAATTCATTCTGATGTTTCCCATTCTTACATAAAGAAAACAATTGGAATACCATGATTGGTTGTGTGCCGATTACTCTGTGCTATCTAGTATTTATCGGGGGGGGGGGGGGGGACGTTCCATGAAATGTTATGTACTGGATTGTAAACAAGAAGTTTAATAGCTGGCTTAATTCTTATCTCATATAACAGATAGTTATCAATAGACCATTAATATGACAATGTACCGAAAATAATTAACCGACCCTGCACGATCTTTTCCTCAGATGGGTTTGCCTTTTCACAAGAGGAGGGAGGCGCAGTCACACAGTCGGAGGTTATCCGTGCGTACAACACAAACTTGCCCAAACCTGGGGGCATGTGAGACTGCATCCGTTGGAGAGGCAGATGTGGTCTTACTGAACTGCCATGGTCCAGGAGTGACTCTCCAGTACTTACCGGACGTCTTTCAACAAAGAATCAAGTCTCTCGAGAGGTGTCGCCGAGAGATTTTTTGCCAGTATTCATCACTAGATATGCTGTGTGCCTGTTGGGTGTCCTGTGAGCTACACGATGTGTGTGTGTGTGTGTGTGTGTCTGTGAGTGTGTCAGTCGTCTTGGGAGAGAATGTGGTTATTGAGTTTTTTTATTATTACTTTTACTGTTTCTGAAGATCTAATTATTTTTTCTTATGTATTTTTTTTACTTTATCAAGTTTTTTAAGCAACAAACTAGATAAGTTAGCTTTAGTACATGCAAGATCTCGGTTGTTCTGAGTCGTATTGAAACACAGAGATGAAACAGGGTAAATTATGCTTTAATGTAAAGTCTTTTTCTCAGTCCATAATTATTATTTTTTAATTTGTCTCACTCAAGACACTGTAAAGTGTTCTAAAATATTTTTGTGTACTTAAAATGAGAAATAAATATTTATTTTCTAATTTGGTGAGTTGGAATACTTTTCTTAAGGGGAGCAGTTTTTTTTTTGGTAATGAAGAAGTTTGTTATAATGTACGAAATTCAATTGTAATCTCGTAGGGTGTGTGAATGGTCAGCAAAAAAAATAATTATGTTGTGTTGATATGGTTTAATGTTAATTCTCAATTTATAAAAGCATTATAGATTACCAAGGGATGAAAATTTTATTCCTTTTAGCAGGTTAAAAAGTAACTTCAAATGAAGTTAGATTTATTTTTATTCAAAATCTATGTGTCTTACGTCATTCTAAGTTTCAATATCTATAAACAGAGGTCAAGAGACTTATCTTTCTGTGTATTGCGAACAAAAGTCCAATGAATATTTACTGTGACAACTAAAGAATGAGGTTGGCACAATTTAACATTACACGTGTGTATTTAAAGTTAAGTTCTTATACTTTCACATTATTAATCTCTATCAAAATTATAAATTGACAAGATGTCCTTCAGTCTTGCTGTACTTGGACTCATGTTTAGCTTGCAAGATAATTATGACAATGCACGTTGTTCATCACATTATTGTGTAAATGAAGGAAGTTGCTTCGCACCAACTATATCAGGGGGCGATGGAGGTGTTATAGATTTGTATTAAATTTTCATGTCTTGCCCTATTGAAATATCGCTGTACTTAGGCAGCGGCCTGCTGTGGTGTAGCGGCCAGCGTCATTGCCTCGCATCACAGAGGTCCCGGGTTCGAATCCCGGCATGGGCATGGATGTTTGTTGTCGTCCTGGTCAAGAAAACTGGGGTTAAGGCTGTGGGAGAATCGACACTCTGACCAGGTGTCACTCCTAAATCCAGAATGTGCCATGTAAGATGACAGTCTGAGCCAAGGAGTTAGTACTTATGCAACAACCCCCCTCCCCCCCTCTCCAAATAGTAATTTAATTATAGTACTACAGTAAAACCTCAATATAATTGACACCTGGTGTTGGTGATTCAGATTGTTGGCTTTGGTAGCAGTTTTTTTTCCCTACATCAAAGAGCAATCGCAACAACAGTACGCAGTGCGAGACTGCGCCCATCAACAATGACGACCCTAGTGTAGAGAAGGCATGGTGCAGTGGAACAACAGTTTAATTTGTTTACTCGAAGTGAATTGAAGTATTTAGTTGATTCCATCTCTTTAAATTGTAAATTAATCAGGGCGTAATTGTATCCTCGAAATATGGACAAAGTAACAGACTTTCAGCTGAACCAGACACCCCCTTCCTGCATTAGTCCATTATGTGAATGTTTTACTGTAATTACCTTTCCACATTTGTTAGTTATTGCCTATGAGGTAGAGATGTTCTTAATTCACCTTTTAGTTTCCCTCTCCATCACCCAGTTTGTTTGAAGCAGATAAAGTATTTCTCAACGTAGTTGAAGTAGTGATCATAATTTGTAGCCTCAGTGTATCCACAGTTAATTTAATAATAAACGTCTGGTTTGAGACTAATGTATTTCAAAGGGTATTCATGGTATAGCGTTACAATAACACACAACAAGGTTGGGGAAATTCCCTTGCTTACATGATTTGGGTTCAATTTTAAATTTTCAAGGGAAAGTTTGAACTCAGTTTGCAAAACGTCTATGCTTCTTTTGTGTTAACCGTGTATATGTTCAATAATCAAGTTCTGAGTTCATCCTGATTTGAAGCGAACCGTGTCATTTAATAGTTCGTCCCTCAAATTGAAATTTTACAAATCTTTGGTAATCTATAATGCATTTTATGTAGTCCGGCTTATTCGTCATTAATTATCCTGTTCTCACTTAATTATTTGATTGTTTGTAAATATTTGATTACTGTTAAGGCCTAATCCTGAGTTTGTTCAAATTTTATTATTTTTATACTACTTAATTAACCAGCTTCGTCGCAACTAAGATACTGTTCTGTCAGGAGAAGTGGACACGTCGAAAGGAACTGTTCACGTTGTTTGTGTATGTGCAAGTGCAACCATTTAAAGAGATACGTATTATGCTGTGTTATTTGAGCTGACGAATTTTTTAAAATAACTTTAAAAATAATCAGTGTGTTTTAAGAGCATCGATGTGGATCCAGTCTTCGTATAACAATATTAAAATATCTGTGCAGCTAAAATATATACAAGAAAATGTGTGTGGTGGTTAACGTCTAGTTGATTAATAATTCTTTACAAACAAGCACAACTCTTATATCAGAAAAACTGGAAAACAGATTTTTTCGCTCTTTCGTCCTCGTTATCAAGTGAATGTTCGTATCATGCTAGAATCCTCTATCTCTTTTGCTGTATTCTGGGTCACACGTTATGTGGTCACGAAGTACTTGGATCGCTGCATTTAAATAAGTTTTTAAAAAAATAAAGTTGCAACTATTACGTTTGACGAGGACATTCCTCTCTCGGAATTTTTCTCACTCGTCAGAACTTTTCGAGATCGTCAATTACTCGTTAGACATTTACACTTATTAACTAAAAACAATCGAATATTTCACCTTCTTGCCACTGAAAGAAATAAATTGGTATCCTTCGACACCAAAATTAATTTTCGAAACAAATCGATGTTACGAGATGCTTAGCTTGTAAACGTATGCAAATGTGTGCCTATTTATGTGCATGCCAACTACTTGTTACTGCAGGTCAAAGTGTTTATTGTTATTGAACTGTTGATTCTAGTAAGTTTGCTAATTTCAAACTATAGAAGTACTTGGTTGACAGATATTTTTGTTTTACTTTATTTGTTGTTTTCCTCTGTTGATATGTAAGTAACTCATCCCCAAAAGATTAAGGAAATTTGAAGGACAAACATGTTCTAAATTTTTCCCGTAATCTTTTATGTATGTATTTATATGCCATGAACTGTGATACTGAAATAAAATCTATTTATTCAAAAGCTATTTATTTGATTCACCAGATTGAAAAAAAGAAAGTTAAGTTTTTAATGTTTTCTTGATCATCTAATGTTAACCCTTATTTTAGTGCCAGGTTCCTGGCGTCCGCTTATTACGCATATTTCTCTTGTGTATAAACTTTCCTACTCCTGATTACTTCTATTTATTTCCCATATGTCAGGGTTGTCACCTCACAGGTGGCTATGGCGAGTGGATAGCAGAGATAAAAATTATTCCAGTCCCTCGCTTGTGTAAGGAGACGCTGTATAATTTCTTTTGTTGGCTGGCCTATAGTTCTCCATAGTGAAGGCCTTAGAGAAAGTGAAGCTGGCTATGGTCGTAGTGGAATACTACAGGGTGACGAGACGGGGCTCGGAGCTTGATGCTATTTTACAGTAGATCCCAGGCAGTGCCTTAGTGTCCGTAATTTGTCTCTTGATCATGGAAGTCGAGATAAATGTTAAAATGATTCGTCACTTGTTCCCACTTGAACGCCAAAGATGTTTTTGTTCAATTTTCATCACACCCGACACTCTCAATCACTGTGTTGTTGTAGTTAATACTAAGTCTCAGCAACTTCAGTATCAATTTTTGATCAAAATGTCTCTACTAGATATATATATTTTTTAATATAACTTCCTCCCATTTTTTGTAAAAGGCCTAAATAAATCTGTTTGAATATATTAATTTGCTTATTCTACGCTTGCTTGTGAATACTGAAACTTTCCCTTTAAATAAAGATCAAATCTGGATGAAGTTTTCTCGGGATTCCAAACAGTTAGCATAGTTTTGTAAACACAGCATTTCGATGGCTTGCACCGCCATCTTCTTCAGGTGAGGTGAAGACTTCACCTGAAGAAGATGGCAGTACAAGCCATCGAAATGTTGTGTTTACAAAACTACGCCACCCAGTTGGAATCCCGAGAAAACTTCATCCAGCAACTACACCGGGAAAACCTACCTACGTTCCTTAAATATCAAATCGTTGACAATGCAGTATCAGTTCTGTTTCAACTTACCGTTGGTCAAAGAAATCACAGCACATGGCATAAACAAACCACTAATTCGAAGCCAAAGTTTGTCGTTAATTGTTTCTGTTTTGTGTTAGCGGCGGTCAAGGCAACATAGAATGATGTAAGCAAACTAAATGTGTAGTTTATGAATGGTTTTAATGTTGTGAAAAAAAAAAGACAAAAAATTTCTATTTTCTACGGATATATACATATATATTATAGATTTGTCTTAGATTTGAATATGAAGTTGGAAATCCTTATATATATATAAAATCCTGAACTGTTATTTTTTAACAATCAAAGAAGTGTGTGACATGTTTAAAGTGTCATTCATTATAAGAGAATATATAAATATATATAACCTTATTTTTATGATGAACTGAGTTTTAAATGTATTCCGATAGAATCTCTTTAAGAAAAAAAAATACATGATACAAATGTGCTTTAAGGCTGGTTGGAGCTGTTACCAAATGTCTAATTTACTTATTTTATAATAAGATAAGAAGTATGTAATCGTAAATGATTTTAAAAATACTGTTAATTAAAAAAAAACATCCATAATAACCTTCAATCATTATTTTTCATTTACTACTTTGATTTCATTGTTGTTATAATCAATTCTTCTAAAAATTGAAATAACATTCCATTTTGTGGATGCATAATTAAAAAAAAAATACATGATATAACTTTCTATAAACTCTTTGAGGATTTTTATTCTTCTCTTTTGATGACCTTCGAGACCTTTTCCACCCGTTTTCTTCTAACAGTGGTGACTGTCGTAATATGACATTGTGTTGTGTTGAGTACTGCGATGTGTTACATCTGAAGTTTGTGGTCATTATATTGACGTATCGATAGTTTTGAATGGTTGTCTTATGTAAGAGTGAGTAATTTGTAGCAGGAAACGCCAGTGTTCAATTTTTGAAGTTTGTAGCTGAGGATATTAGGGAGAGGGAGAGATAAAAAAGATATGATTAAGTGTTCATAAAATGGTACTTCAAACGAGTAAAGAAACTAATTTTGTCTTTATCTTTGACGAGGAGGGGCGCATCAATACACAGTGTAAGAGTACAGACCTGGACGTCCTTAGTTCAGTCCAGTTTCGGAGAATCTGGAGAACGTCTTGGGCTTTTATGTCCCAATTAAATATAGTATTATCAAAACACTGTTGACATCTGCAGTTTATTGTGTTTGTGTGCCTTTGGAGAAATGTCTCTTATTTACACACAAATATTGGTTATGTTGATTGCTAAGTGGGAACATTAACCCCTCTACTATTTAATTTACAAGAGCTCGTGATACGTGGCAAACTACGACATGGTTCTTATATCTGGCCAGCTTTTCACACTGGACTGTAATCAAATTTGAAATCAAGAAAGTGAAAAGTTTTTGTACATAAGAAGAAGAAAAAATCAAGGAAGAGTTGCGAGCCGTCTGGCAGAAAGGAACAGTTACTTTGTAGGTCACGACACTCCAAAAGTCTCACTGTATTTTATAAATGAACACACACACATACATATGTAGAGGGAACAAATCCAAAGTAAAAACACCACAGTAGTCGCCGTAGGTTTCGATACTGGTATTACAGTGATTTTCCCCTCATGTGGCTGCACGTCACAGCGTCCAGGTCGCTTCAATGAGACAATTTGAACAGTAATCGGAGAGCCAGATCAAGTGGAAATTTTGTCGTTGGTTACTTTTCTTTGTTTTGTGCAATGAAATACAATGATAAACGTAATTGAAAGTGTTGGAAATTTTAACGTATCTTGAGTTGAGGGCTGTTGGATAAATGTTAATATTAATTTAGTGTAAATCAAGAGAGAGAGAGAGAGTGTTGTAATGTAAAATCTTGGAGAAATTTAAGCCATGGTTGCATATGGTAATATATTTTATTACAGCCTGAATCATATTATTTAGTGACCAGACTAGTTAAAAGAAATCCTCTATGGCGGCTTACATACAGAAGGAAACGAGACCTGGTCTTTTTGTCAGAGAAGAGAATATGTTGAGACGCATCTCCTTACAGATAAAGGATAACGAAAGTTGTAGAATAAGGATGGGTAATGAATTGTAAGACTCGTGAAAAGGCTTTCTGTACAGTTGGGGGTTTTAAAAATAACACCACTGAAGACATGTAATTGGAATGAATGACAGTAGGTTAATAAGTCAACCAGGAGGGAAATAAAAAATGAGGTTAGAATTGAAAGCACGCAGGTGGAGAAGCGAAACAGAGGAAATGGGCCTTTATAAAGGGTTTCCCAACCCCATGCCCAAGGGTGAGAGTATTTAATTAAATCAAAATGCATATCTCGACTCACCGACGAGTGAGGTGGTTTACGATTGTCTGGAAACAGTGATGACGTCAAACTCTCCACTGACCAATGAAAAGGATCACACTTTTTTTTTATTATAAAACATTTACTTTGTAAGTTTCCTCTTTTACATGTAATACAAACAATTTTTGTATTTCAATATGTTATTAATTGATTACCTTTTATTACACTTATATAATTATAAAATCCTCACCACCCTACCGATATTTTACATTCCGCTCTAGGGTACAAAAAGGAATATTATGAATATTAAAGTGGCCAAGGACCATAGAGGTAAAGTGTGATTAAATGCAAGACAGTGTGTTGTGGTCTTTGGACCTGGAGTATCTCTGTTGACTGCAGTAACATCACAGTCATTCTTGTCTTGTACCGAGTATTTGTTATCTGTTCACAGAACAAGAGTGACACGGTAGTTGATAATTTACATTTAAAGTTGCTATTTTAAAGAAACAATCCTCAACAATAGTAGGTATAAAAAATACCTCTCATGGTCCTAAAAGTTTATATTGCCTTGCCGGTGAAATTGCTCAGAGAGCTCAGGAGGTGGCTGGCAACCTTTGGGGATACCTTCTCCTCTCTCTGGTTTTTTGAACAAACCCCTTATCCGAGGAACCTCTGTTTTGAGAGGTGTATGTTTCAGGTTCACAGACCTTGGGGCATACGGTAAGAATGTAGGTTATTCCTGTTGGAATATTTGTGGTCTAGGCACAGGGAAGGGAATGCTGCGTTCCCACAGCAAACCCCTCTCCCGCCTTCCAGGTAACAGCGTGGGACAAGTAGCAAGAGCCCGACCTACTTGATACAGGTTTCCCTGCATCACTTTTAGGTGAATTACGGGGTAGCATCCCTCAAACTGCATCCCAGTTAACCCTCGTCTCTTTTTTGCTCTACCTTTCCACATCCCCGCTTTCAATCTCTTTCCTATGCTATAAGAGGGGACGCCACTGCGAGGATTACCTTATATATATTCGTTAATTTAGTAGATTGAGTCCTGATACGTCATTCAGAGGATCTCACGAATCGTTTTCCGGGTCATCGGACCAACTAGATGTGATTACAATCGTCATTCATACATAATTAAAATTGCCTGATTAATAATGAGAGGCCTTGTCAGATGAGGATTGCTGAATCTGAATACCCTGACGTCGCAGTCGCCCGTACTTGGTTGGCTCGAAACACGTCCTCGGTCATTTAATATACACAAAATGGGGTAAGAGTTAAAGTTTGTTAACCTCGGAGGCAACTCGTGGGTTGGTCACCTTACAGCAGCAGCGGCGTCTCCTCGGACGCGTCGACTTGTTGCTGAATGTCTTCGTCGCCCTGGAGGCGGCTGACGAGTCTGCGCATGGCCTCGCCGCAGCCTTGGGCGGGCCAGCCCAGCCTGGGCGTCGTAGGGTCCTCGTACAGCGCGTGCAGCCGTCGGGACATGGCGTCGCTGCGGAGGCGAGGCCACAGCTCCACCAGCAGCAGGCGCGGGCTGAAGAGGACGGCCATCTCCAGCGCCCACGAGCACCACTAGGAGGACATCAAGCAGAGAGGCAAAGTAAAGCGCCTCAACATCGACGCTTGTGCAAGATGTGAGCTAATTAAGGGAGGGAAACTGTCAAGGTCGAGGTAGGGCTAGATGCAAAGAAGGGGAGTCTTCACAGAGAGAAGACCAGGCCTATAGCCGCCATTACAATCCAGGGACAAAATGACAGGCGAATCAAGGGGAAGAAAGTACCAAAAAAATAGGGATGTTCTCTCGCAGGCAGAACCTTGTAGGAGAGATACGAAGGGGCGACCTTTGGGTATGCCTTTTCCTCTCCGTTTTTGAACTAAGGTTCCCACATGCTGAGGTCTGTTCTGAGAGGTGTATGTTCCGGGGTCACAGACCTTGGGCATACGGTAAGAGTTGTCCGCTATTCCCATTGGAACAGTCGGCCAGCTGCCTCCTAAACTGGTCGAGGCACGGAGAAGGGAATGCTGCGTCCCCACAACAAACTCCTCTCTCGCTATCGGAAGGGCGTGGGACAAGTACCCAATGCCCGACCTACCTGATGCAGGTTCTTCTAGGGTTTTCCCTGCATTTCTTTAGGCAAATGCCGGGTAGGATCCTTAAAATATAGCCCGGGGGCCCCTAGTTAACCCTTGGCTGCCTTCCTCTACCCTTCCGCATCCCCCCTTTCAAATCCCTTCCTATGCTATTAAAGGGGAGTTGCCCAACGTGGATTACCCTCATGTAGCCTGTTACCCCCCAAAAAAAAATTCTTTGTGGATCACAGAGATGAAACAGGGGTTGTACAAGCAGAAAAGTGTGACCATGCTCCTCTTGTGTCCTGACCACAAATACGTTTTATAATATATATTAATCTAAAACCTATTGAATTTGTGGATTTAGATGTATTTGTGCTTCTTCCATTAGCCCTGGAAAGATTAAAGGAGGCTCTTGTGGCCATGCGAAGGTTCGAGGATTTTTCTAGTCTCCATTTTGGAAAAATAATGGGGAAAAAGGTCATGATTTGAATGACACAGAACCAGCGTTGCCACATCCACGTGCTCAAGTTCCTCACATGGAACCCACCATTTAGACTTTAGTCTTTTTCATAACAAAAACAATTTTCCTGGTCGCAAAATTCAAAAAATCGACATGGTGGGTTCCATGTGAGGAACTTTAGCTCGTGGATGTGGCAACCCTGGTTCTGCGTCATTCAAATCGTGACCTTTTTTCCATACTGCTTGCAAGGAGTGAGGAGAAGAACACAACATTTGTAATTAAAACAGAAAGTAAGGATTAGAACTGTAAATGAGAGGGAGTTGCTGTTCAACATATGCCTAGAAGATATCACGGGGAAAAGAGGAATGTGTGTTGGAGGAAAGAGAATAGAATGCATAAGATTTGCTGATGACATGGGGCTTGTTAGCAGAAAGTGAAAGAAGGGGAAACAAAAAAATGCTGCAAGGTTTGAAATAAAGCATGTGAGGAATATGGGATGAGAATAAACACTTCAAAGATAAAGAACATTGGTTATTAGTGAAGGAAGAAAAGAGACAAAGGGCAACAGTAAATATCAGCCAGTTAGTTCCTTTAAATATGCCATCAGGAGGTAAAAGAACCACAGGAAAGGAAGTTATTATGTGGCTAACTGGAAATGACTGAGAAGAAGTGTGGGTAGTTGCCAAACAGAGAACATCCATGTTATTGGAGAAGATCAATTTATGAAAATGTTGTATATTAAAAAAAAAATCAACCCTAATACTGTTAATATTAAGCATGGCACAGGAACAATATTAATAAGTTGCGTGATGTTTTATTACAAGTTCTTAGGCCCTTCTATGTACTCATCAGTCTTTAACAAAGGCATATATAAACAACATAGACCGGGCGAGGCGCCGCCATGTTTGAAGCACATTGAAAACTCAGCCGCCATGTTTTATACCGTCTTGGCGTCTGCTAGCAGTGAATCATTGCTGTGTACCGTGGAAACGACCTCTACTGACATTCAATCCACTGTAAGACTTATAAGGATAAATTACAGAAACACATTTATGGTATAGACCAATTTAAAAAATATATATTTGGGTTATTGTACTTTGAACAATTTTTTTTGGTTTACATTTGTCTTATCTACAGAACTTCCTACATGTATGGCAATTTAATGAAATCCAAGATGTTAAATAGAGAATTGAAGTTAAAAAACTACAAAGCACTTATAAGACCTGCAGTGGTTGTGAAACGTGGAGCCTTAATAATAAGAATAAGCAAGATACTGTATGTACGAATGGAGAACTAGAAGAGACAGAGAACTAGAGCAGGTCATTAATAACTAGGACGTTGGTAGGTTTATCAAGAGCAGAAGGTTGGTACTTAGGATGGATGAAAGCAGAACAACCTGGACGGATTATGGACTGGAAGCCAGGGGGAGACCCCGGACAAGATGGGTAGATGACATCGAGAAGGATATACAAACCATGAAAGTAAGAGGATGGCCGGAGACTGACACAGGAGAGGGCGGAATGGAAGAAAATTGTTAATAAGGCCAAAACTCACATTGGGCTATAGTGGCAATAAAAGAAGAAGAAGAAGAAGGGACTCTATAATGATTTTCCTGCTAAGGACACCCACGTGTTTACTACCAGGGTCACAAATACTGCTGCGCGCTGATGTATAAATAAATTGTCCGGAGGTCAGAAAAAAAAATTAATAAAGAAATTGATAAAAATATAACTCAAATTATTTAGATCTTAATTTTGGACTTAATCTGTTGTTACGACGACGTTGGAGTGTCTTAAATAATTGGTACACATTTCCAAGTTCTCGGGGATGCCTCCTCCTCTCTCTGGTGTATGTTCCGGGAGTCACAGACCTTGGGTATACGGTAAGAGTTGTCCGCTATTCCTATTGGGAACCGTCGGCCATTTGCCTCCTAAACTGGGCAAGGCACGGCAAAGGGAAAGCTGCGTCCCCACAGCAAACTCAAATTAGCTTATAGTGCCAATAAAAGAGACTCCAGGTTATGAAGAATAAGACGTCTTACGGGAAAGTGACGGCCATGTTGTTGAATATGAGAAATGATAAGGGGAAATATTAGGAAGCCCGTTAATGAGTGGCTAATTGGAAGTTTTAGCTACTTCACTCCAAGCAGGTCCTCGCAGCACGTGTGAGGGGATCAACGCGTGACGTGTATGTTTTAGAAGAAGAGGAACGCGTTGCTTACCACGTCGCGGACGAAGGCGGGGCTGAGCACGATGACCGTGGTCCTGCTCCTCCTCAGCGCCGCCTCCAGACGCGTCCTCACCAGACACTCCAGAGGGAAGTCGCTCTCGTGCAGGCAGAGGCGGAGGCGTCGGCGTCGCGACGCTGACACCAGCTGCAGGACCCAGGGACGGTCACAGCCGCTGCGGCAACCATAAGTGATCTGTCAGTGAAACCTCCCAAACCTGTTTCCCACGTCGAGAAGAATCTCATCCCTGTAGTTGCCTGGAATCTCCACGTCCCCTTCAGTCACAACGTGTCCCAACACTCCGGAAACGCTTCACACGCTGCAGAAGAGGATCCTGGCTTCCTGAAACCCTTTTTCCGCCCTGAAATAAGCTACAGCCACGTTGTTTCTACTCCCCACCACGTCACGTTCTTTGTCTAAGGGTCCTTCATCCATCTATGTATGTGTAGTTGTACAGCGCCTCCTCCACGGGGGTTTCCATTGTGTAAGAGGAAGGAAAAATCCGCAGTTTCCAAGATAGAAAAAAAACTGTTTCATTTCAAGGCAGAAAGAATGTGCAATGAGTCTGATCACTCCTTAAAGGAAGAGAGGTGTCGAGGGCCTCACATTCTCACGCTTTTTCTTTGCAGTTCGAAACATCGGATTCTTTAATCCTCTTAGGCAATGGAAAATATTGAATTCTTCACCATTGTCAAAATTGTAGAGAAACATAGACGTGGCACTCACCAGTAGACGACGGAGGCGTCGTAGGCGAAGGCGTCGCTGTCCTTGAGGCGCTGCTTGGCCGCGACGTAGCGGATCTCGTAGCGGAAGTGGAGCGCGACGCCCAGCGACACCAGCACCACGGCGGCGCCCGCCGCCACGAAGACGGCCCACAGGGGGAAGCCGCACTGCGGGGCGCGGCGGAAGACCACGTCGGTGACGCGGACGCCGGCGTCTTCCGGCGGCGACGCGCAGACCACGGCCTGCCTGCGGACCACGACGACGGACGTCGTCCCGAGCCAGCGTTGCAGGTCCGGCGTCGCGCAGTCGTCGCAGTCCAGCGGGTTGTCGCCGACGTCCACGGACTGGAGGCCGTCCAGGGCCCTGATCTCCTCCGGCGTCACGGCGCGCAAAGCGTTGCCGGAGACGTCGAGACGCCGCAGCGTCGCGAAGGCGTCGGACTTCAGCCAGCCGGCGACGGCGTTGCCCGAGAGGTTGAGCAGGAAGACCTTCCCCGAGGCCACGAGGTCGTCGCCGGAGATCAGCGCGTTGCGGGACAGGTCCAGGACGTCCAGCGTCGCGGCGGCGTGCAGCTGCAGACGCGGCGCCTCCTCGAGGCCGACGGCGGACACGAGAAGGGTCGTCAAGTTGGACATCTGGACGAACAGGTCCGGCTGCAGGCGTCGCAGAGGGTTCCCGCTGAGGTCCAGACGTCGCAACGCCGTCTGTGCTACCAGGACGTCGCCCGCGGAGGAGTCGTTGAGGTCGCATCCGGAGACGTCGAGGACGTCCAGGCGCAGGGGCGACTGCGGGCCCAGCGCCGGTGCCAGCGACGCCAGAGTCTTGAGGGGAATCCCGGACAGGAAGAGCTCCCGCAGGGCGCCCAGACGCGCCAGGTCGGGGCCCAGCGACGCCGACGCCAGCTTCGCGTTCCCGGACAGGTTGAGCGAGGCGAGGCGTTGCAGCGCCCACACCGTCGCAGGAACCGCGGACAGCGCGTTAGCGCCGAGGTCCAGCCGCGTCAGGTTCGGCGTCGCGGCGAAGTTCTCTGTTCAACAGGAGCCGTCGGTCGTGGATCAGGAAGAGTCTCGCTTAACTGGATTTAACACTACGGGACAGGCGACAAACTAAACACACCTAAACTAGGAACTATTTGCCCTCTTACTTTATGGTAAAGTCGTCCTCCTTTTAGTTGTTTCGACTACACCCGCCGCGGCATTAAGTAGTGCATAAGACAAGCCTCGCCAAAGCTGCGCCACACCACTGTAGTGTAGTTGTTTAGTTACTCGAAGTCAGGCGTCCAAGATCTAGCAGATGATTGCTGAGCTGCCTCTCTTCCCATTCGACTCCTATTCCGCTACCGTGTCCTCAGTACCCACAGTGCGTATCACCTTGCATCTGTGTTGTTATTGGTAACCCCAGGATCCTCCCCTCCCCCACACTACCCTCTCACCTCGACTTCACCTTCCTTCTCCTCTTGATGTAACCCACCTTTCTCTGACCTCTTTGTTTCCTCTACTCCCACCTTGTATCCTTGCACGTCCTGCACTCTTCTGTACCACTTTCCCCTCTGTCTGACTGTCCGCTTTTCCGACCCTTGACCGAGGTGTGAGACTGCGGACTGACCTGGGTCCATGTGCACGATGCCGTCGTCGTTGAAGTCGGCGACCTCCAGCAGCGGCAGCGGCGGCAACAGACGCCCCGCGTCCTCCATGGAGAAGCCGTTGGCGCGGAACCGTCGAAGGCCCGTGCCGTTGACCAGCATCGGCAGCAACGTCTGCACGAAGGGCACCATGGTCTTCTTCTTCAAGGTCATCTCCAGGGTCAGCAGCTGCGCGCCCAGCAGCACGAAGTACGGCCTCTTCACCTGCGACCAGAACTCGGCGTGGAAGGGGTTGTGGTCCTGAAGGCGGAGGTCCCAGTACTCGGACAGGACGCGCAGCGCGGAGATGCAAGAAGAGTTGCGTCTGAAAGGGAGGGGAGTAAAGATGTAATAAATAAAGGGCAACATGCAATTCCCCACCGATGGTGTCTCTGCCTTATCGTTGCGGTGGGGTTTGTGTGTTCCAATGACCTCAAGAGCTATGCCGGCGGTAGTGTAACAGGTCCTAATCCTGGATTGATAGAAGAAGAAGAATTAATTTTGTATATAACATTATGTTTACCTAAAGTATTAAGTTTTATCATAACATTTTTAACTAAATTTAATTTACTGGAAGTTTTAAAAATAATCCAAATGCCATAATTTTTAAATACTGCACAACAACGTTTCTGGGATTCTTGTTCCCTTTCGTCAGGTGCTAAGAAGAGCCTAGCGCGACTAAACTGCACTCGTCAGTTGGCAAAACTCAAAACAGTTAAAGACTCTAAATGCTATGGACTCAAAGACCCCGAGGACCGTTATTAGATTATTACCAAATATCCTCAACATCCTTCATAAATATATTGGAATCTTTTTACCCACACTTAAACGGCAAAAAGTAGAATAAAAAGGCTCATAAATTTAATGAAGAAACAGGAGAGTGATTCATATTCAGAAGCCGACAGACGCCTCCTCCTCCTCCTCCTAATAAAAACAGACTATGACCACAGTACAGCGGAATCTGCAACAGTCGCAGTTTCAAACAAGTTAATATAATGAATTATTCCATTATTATGATAAATGTAAGAAACCCAATGTATAATTATTCCTTCAAACTGTTTAATTGTATGTATATTATTGGAATCAATGTGAATCGCAGCTAAACTTATGTAAATAAGGCAATATTTGTAATTTATTTATGGCTCACCAATGAGCAAGTTGTAAACGCGACCAGGGTGCAAGAATCTTCACCTAGGCCACACCTGTGCTAATAGAACCATGTTAGTGACATCAAACATAATTTTAAAAAAACTCAAAAGCGACGAAAACGCATAGGCAATGGGAGAGCCGAAAGGATAGGGGAACAATAAGGAGCAACGACAATGTGGAAAGCAGAAGGTTCAGCGTAATAATAAGGGATCGTAGCAATTATTTGACTTTCATAGTTGTATGTTTGTACGTTAACAGCTGTGATCTCATGTGCAGCATCTCTGGAATTAATACCGTCAAGACACATGTGACGGATAACTCGTAAAATAAAGTGTAAACAGCTGAGATGAAGTGAGAAGAGAACCGGGAACTGCTTAGCGCCTGTGAGGTAGACGTCCCGCGTGGCGCAGCAGTCGGGAGGGTCGCCTAACTAAAGCGATGTAAGGGGAAAATACTAGAGCAAAGAACAACTCTTATTATTTAACAACACAACTTGTTTCTATCCTGCTGTGGACATACACATGTATATCAAGACCACGACCGAATTTTTTATTTGGTGTACACAGGCTATGTATAGGGTAATCCACATAGTGGCAACTCCCCTCTTATAGCATAGGAAAGGGATTTGAAACGGAAGGGTGGAGGAAGGTAGCCAAGGGTTAACTAGGGGCCCCCGGGCTATGGTTTAAGGATACTACCCGGCATTCGGCTAAAAGAAATGCAGGACTAACCCTAGAAAAACCTGCATCAGGTTGGTCGGGCATTGGGTACTTGTCCCACGCCCTTTGCTGTGGGGACGCAGCATTCCGTTTCCGTGCCTCGACCAGTTTAGGAGGCAGCTGGCCGACTATTCCAATAGGAATAGAGGACAACTCTTACCAAGGTCTAAGACCCCGGAACATCCACGTCTCAGAACAGGTCGAGGTGCCTCGGCTTGTGGGAACCTTAGTTCAAAAACGGAGAGGAAACGGCATCCCCAAAGGTAGCCCCTTCCTGTCTCTCCTACAAGGTTCTACCTGCGAGAGAACAGCCCTCGCAGGCCTTGACTTCGACCACGACCGAACATTTTTGTGATATTAAATAGAAAGCCTAGAGAAACACAACTGCACTTGCCAGTTGACAACACTCATAATCTCTAGTTATATAAAACATATTCCGCCACTATTCTGAGGAAAGTCCGTTTTGTTTTTGGTATTCTGCCAAAAGGTGTTGTCTTATGACGGCTCTTCTCAGCACGGGACAAGGATCCCAGAAACGTCGTTGTGTGGTATTTATATTATCACTTTTTCTTTTGTCTGAATTGTCCATCTTTCTCATTCATTATTTTCAAACAGACGTAATTTTTTTCATTTATTAATTAGACCTTATTTTTAAAAATTGCCTTCCCATTTCTTCCATTTATTCTAAACAGATGTAAATGAAAAATGTTTCCAATGAAATTCAACTCACTGCGTTATCTTATATTACAAGTATGAAGCGCCATTGGCAGAATACCAAAAAAAATTAGACTTTCCTCAGAAGAATAGCGGAATAAATTCTATAAAACGCGAGATCAATACTGAAACAACAAAGAAAAATTAACAATTATAATAATAATAATATTTTTTTAAAAAAAGTAAACGTTAAAAACCCCAGCTTATTCAGCAGAAAAATTTATTTTCATATTTAAAATATATTAACATGAAAAAAAAATTACGTCCCATTGAAAATCTATCTATATAATAATAAAGGATGTATATTTGTATGTATGTATGTATGTATGTATTTACGTTGTTCTTTATACAAATTTTATCGCGTGGACAGAATTCAACAAAAATTGGTACACGTATTCTGCAAAAATCGAGAACCGGTACTGTGAGGGTGAGAAACCCCTAGCATACACGTGGAAAGAATTATAATTAAAAACCGTGATCATTAAATATTAAATTACTGCGCGCCAAGAGACAATGACGTCACGCGAGAGAGAGACGTTACTACGCAACGAACAAAGGAAATATTTCCTTTATTAGGAATGAAATAAAGCAGAAATATGTTCTTTAAATAAAAAGTATAATTTTATACAGCAATACTCCATCGAATGGTAATAAAGAAGAATACGAATTACTTTACCATCCTTGCGGAAAATGTAAGTTAATTAGTTGTGAGTCCAGCTAACAATTTCATCAATGTAATATTTCGTAATGTATGAAGACTGAGTGACGATTATATCCTGAAGTACTCAAGGAATATATTTAAGTATTCAATTAAATACTTTTTCGAGTTTATATAAATAAGTACACGAGCAACGCCGGGCACCAAGCTATTTTATATAATAAAAAAGGATGTATATTTGTATGTATGTATGTATGTATTTACGTTGTTCTTTATACAAATTTTATCGCGTGGACAGAATGCAACAAAAATCGGTATACGTATTCTGCCAAAATCGAGAACCGGTACTGTGGGGGTGAGAAACACCTAGAATAAACGTGGAAATAATTATAATTGAAATAAGTTACGAATTAGCGTTAAATTCCTGCGCGCCAAGAGACCGTGACGTCACGCGAGAGAGCGACGTTGCTACGCGACGAACAAATTAATTAGTTCATTTTCTCGTAATGAAATAAAGCAGAAATATTTTCATTGAATAAAATGTATAATTTTATTCAGTGATACTCCATCGAATTATAATAAAAAGCAATACGAAGAACCTGGCGGAAATTGTAAGTTAATTTTCGTGTAATATTAGTGACTCCAATATGGCGACTGTTTGTTTACATTGTGAATCTAACTAGCAATTTCGTCTATTTAACCTTTCGTGATGTCTGAAGACTGAGGGACAATCGTGTCCTGCAGTACTCGAGGAGTATATTTAAGAAGAAATTTGGAGATATGTTTATTGGTGTTGATGCAATAAATTTCAATGCATTTCACAGGCTGTTCAATTAATGCACTATCAGGGTGGAAAGTGAGTAGGGAAATAGGAGCAGCTAGACCTAGGTTAAGTCACATCTTGACTAAACATTAATATAGAATTAAATACTTTTTCGGTTTTATATAAATAAGAACACGGGCAACGCCGGGCACCAAGGATAGTAATGAATAAACAAGACAGCCAATTAAGACAAGAAAAGTGATGACATAAATAACACACAACAACGTTTCTGGGATCCTTGTTACCTTTCCTCTGGTGCTAAGAAGAGCCTAGAGCGACACAAGTGCACTTATCAGTTGACAAAGCTCAGCAAGTTGTGTGGTTGTGTCTCTCTAGGCACCTTCTCAACACCTGAGGGAAGGAACAAGGGAAACGTTGTTGTGTGGTATTTATGTCTGCGGAGACGCAGGGAAAAGCAGGGAGACAGAGAGACACAACAAGAGAGACAGGGAGACGGAGACGCAGACGTTTTGAGGGACGTCCATCGCGGGGAGGCCGAAGAAGGAGATCGTGTGCTGACGCCACAAGTAAAGTAAGCATCACAATATATGTAAAGTACATTCAAAAGTTGTCTTAATTGGCTGTCTTGTTTATTCATTAACTTTAAAACATATTATTTACCGAGACAGAACGTTTCATCCCTGATTGAGACCTCTTCAGGTGTACAATTACAATTCATTTCAGTTATCGCAAATAATTTAAGAATTAAAGTCTTGCATACAATATTTACTAAAGTAACAAAAAAATTCCTTCACCTTAAAATCCTTATCCACATATTTCTCATACAAAAAAAATTATATTGTCATCAAATTAGTGGTGGTTCACCTTAGGGAAAATCCTGTATCTCCTTTTTTTTCCCCTGAAGTAGTAATTTCGAATTTCCTTATTAAATTTTAATCCTTTAAACTGTTTCGGATATGTGTATGATATATTTTGCATCATCCCCCAAAATCAACCGAACAAGACTTCAAATAATTTCTATCTGTTGACATTTGAGAAGGATCACTCTATTAATTACTTTTTTGGGGGGTGTTTTTGTCATCGTTTACATATAATAAGATGTTTACAATATATATATATATATTGTAATAATTGGTAATTAAGGCATTGTTCTAATTGAAAAGTTGGATTGTAGAGGACTCATTATTAGTGGATATAGAGCGGACGCCGCAACTAACCGGCAAGGCAAAGAAAGCATTGTTGATCGGTCGAGAGGGTTTTTACGCGAGCTCAAAATTTACGAGACGAATAATTCAGTCGGGCAGCAGACAGCGAATAGACCAGACGAAAAGTTTTACAGTCGGCAGTCAGAACAAAAGATTGTGGCCCAGTCACAAACATGCTTTCAAATATTAGAAAGTAAAGCAATCTTCAGTCGGGAAGGAGACAGAGCAACTTGTGTGTAGATTCCTCATGCTGGCTGGCCATAGACAAACCAATGAAGTCCATTGTCAACTAAAGTCACAAGATCCGCAAATCCAGGTTGCAGTAAAGCATCGAGAACCAACCAATTTGTGTTAAACCAACTAACAAACAACGCCAATTAGAGCCTGTGAGAACTTAGAATCAGTGACGTCCCCAAAATTGTGCACGGAAAACCTAAAATGAGACCTGGGCGGCCGTAAGTAGAGAAAAACTTTAAAATCATTTGTAAACCGTGTTTAAAAGATAAAAGTCAGATAGTTCTTTAATTATTTAATTATCGATAAAATGAGATCCTTAATTCTTGATAAAATTAAAATTGTTTAAATTCAATCTTTAGTATTATTTCTTCCACAACAAATTTCGTCTATGTTCAGACGCTTTGATTTCCATAAAAGGTAAATGTAATTTTGATTATTTAAATTCTGCCATTTATAAAACCCAGTTCAAGATCCTGAGATCCCAAATATTTTTGTGTATTTTATAATTGTTTTAAAATTGATAATAAATCTTGTTTAATAGTTTTCACTTAAGTTCTTTCATTTAAAAGCGCCACAAACATCATTATTATTTAATTATTACAATATATTGTAATAAACTGCTTAAAAATTTGCGTCTAAATAAAATAAAAGATTTTTACGGGGCACAATTTATCAAATTTTATTTAAAGTTTTAATACACATATAAAAATTACACATTAATATTTAAAATCTCAGGGTCTTTACTCGGTTTGATAAATGGGTGACTTGAATTTAAATTTACTAACAAAACAATTGAAGAAAAGAAATAATTAAAGAAAAGAAAATAATTGAAGAACGATCTGACGTATCTTAATGAAATGGTTTACAAATAAATTTAGAGTTCTTTTACTTACGGCCGACCAGGTCTCGATTTTGGGGTTTTCTGTGCACACGTTTTTGGGGATGTCACTGAATTTAAATTCGTTACAAAACACTTGTTGAAACTTTTGGGTCTCTCTTCTGGAAACTGGAACCTGCAACTCCTTCCGGATTAATGGTTGGACAGATTGTTACAAATTATCTCTCTGTGGAATTGATGACGGTCCCGGTACTTATAGATTTTTATCGTGGCGTGATTTATTAGGTTACTCCTTGTAACTGTTCGACGTATTTTACTGTCTAAAACTTTTTACTCAAATTTAACTTGTAACCTTTCCGGCTAAATCTATCCGTCTGCCATGCTGTTCGCCGTCCCACTGTGTCTGTTCGTCTCGTAGAATTTGTACTCCGTACGTCTCAACAATGGTTCTTTTGTCTCGCCGCCCTGTGTCGCGGTGCACGCTTTATATAGTCTAATAATGAGTTCTTTACTTTGCAATTATAACAATGGATTAATTACTAATTACTACAATATATATATATATTGGTGTCAAAAGTCCACATATTCAGGGGAGAGTCATTAATAACATGTCAAAGGACCCCTTTTCATGGTTTATCATCTAGTGGTGGATAAGGCAGACACATTGTCTCATCTCTGGTGTCAAAGATAACCTTGACAGAAGTGTTAAATATCCTTCTTCTACATTCTTACTCCCCCCCCCTTACAATGTATTTACAAATATATAAAAAATAATAATGAAAATAATTTACGTCTGATTGAAAATAATGAATAAGAAAGACAGGGCAATGTTGACAAAAACTGGTAATACAAATACCTTGTTCCCTTTCGTCAGGTGCTAAGAAGAGCCCTAGAGCGACACAACTGCACTGGTCACTTGACAACACTCAAAAAAATAGTAATATTGGTTAAAATAAAGTAAATAATAACAAATTTTCAATTATTAAGCCTGAGAGGAAAATAGTTTAACGTACTACACTTATTGAAACACATTCAACAACAAATACTTACTCACTTGTTTAATAAAAATAATGACAAAAAAAATATACGTTTAATTGTCACTCGACCCCAAAAAACCTAAAGCCAAATTTTTTCTCCTCCCTTATTACAAATTTCTACATCACAAATTTGTCCAAATATTAAAAGAATATCAAATATCCATCATCCACAGATCCACGAGGACCCATTTCACACCTACAGCAAACATTGTGTTGTTTACTAATTGTAACTCCTGCTACACAGGGCGAACGAAACGTTCCCTTAACACGCCGTATCAAGGAACATGTGTCTAATATCAAAGACAATCTGTTAGTCTCCAAACACGTCATCAATTGTAAACACACGTTTGATTGGCGCAATGCTAAGATTTTAGTCGTCGCCCTCCCCCAGCCCAAGTTACAATTCCAGAGACGCTTCACATTAAATCGAACATCACAGCTGTTATTAACGTACAGACAGGACACTATGAAACTCAACAATTGCTACGATCCCTTATTGTTACGCCAACCGTTCGGCTCTCCCATTGTCGTGGCGTGTCCGTCCCTTAAGACTTTTTTTTTTGTCAACTGACGAGTGCAGTTGTGTCGCTCTAGGCTCTTCTCAGCACCTGACGAAAAGAGGAACAAGGATCCCAGAAAACGTTGTTGTGTGCTACTTAAAAATTATGACATTCGGATTATTTTTTAAACATCCAATAAATTAAATTTAGTTAAAAACACAATTTAGCTTAACATAATGTTATATACTAAATTAATTCTTTCGTTGGTAATTCTTGATATATCGGGCGAACGAAACGATGTATTAAAAAACTAGAATCAATGAACAAAAATAAATAATTTGAAATTGAACGCCCAAAATCATTGAGTCGTGTAAAAAAAAACATATTTATTTAAAGTGGAAAAAGAACATAAATTCGATTGGAGCAATGAAAAGATTTTAGATTAATAATTTAGATATTATACGATGAGATTCATGAGCAACGTGAACCGTAGAACAAGGAGTGTGTCTCATTGCAATCTTTACGACGTTGTTAATTCCTAATCTCCTTCGTGTCGCGTTCCTCCTCTTCTATTCTTGTCGACTACGTGAGAGAGTCTTTGAGAGTTTTATCTCAAGTGGTGGTGACGAATTTAATCAGTTTCCTTATCCGTGAGATAAAACCGCACATCTGTTTGTTCTCACGCGAAAGGACACGTTGTATTTATATCTTCCAATGTTACCCACCCAAGACTCCAGCGAGGGGGAAGGTTTTTTTTTTTTTTTTTTAGGGCAACAGGCTACATGAGGGTGATCCACATTGGGCAACTCCCCTTTAATAGCATAGGAAGGGATTTGAAAGAGGGGATTCGGAAGGGTAGAGGAAGGTAGCCAAGGGTTAACTAGGGGCCCCAGGGCAATATATTAAGGATCCTACCCGGCATTCGCCTAAAGAAATGCAGGGAAAACCTGCATCGGGTAGGTCGGGCATTGGATACTTGTCCCACGCCCTTCCGATAGCGGGAGAGGAATTTGCAGTGGGGACGCAGCATTCCCTTCTCCGTGCCTCGACCAGTTTAGGAGGCAGCTGGCCGACTATTCCAATGGGAATAGCGAACAACTATTACCGTATGCCCAAGGTCCGCGACCCCGGAACATACACCTCTCAAAACAGGCCGAGGTGCCTCGGCTTGTAGGAACCTTAGTTCAAAAACGGAGAGGAAAAGGCATCCCCAAAGGTAGCCCCTTCGTATCTCTCCTAAAAGGTTCTGCCTGAGAGAGAAAATCCTCTCGCAGGCTATTGTAGTCCGAGGGGGAAGGAAAACACGTAAAAGCTTTATCAAACAAACTACTGGAAGGAAGCCTGCGAGAGGATTCTCTCGTAGGTGAACCTTCCCATAGAGCTCTGGCGGAGGCTGGCTTTGGGGATGCCTTCACATCTCTCTTGTTTTTTTTAACTAAGGTTCCCACATGCCGAGGCACCTCGGCGTGTTTTGAGAGGTTTATGTTCCGGGGTCACAGACCTTCGGCATACGGTAAGAGTTGTCCGCTATTCCTATTGGAATAGTCGGCCAGCTGCCTCCTAAACTGGCCAAGGCATGGCGAGGGGTAAGCTGCGACCCCACAGCAAACTCCTCTCCCGCCATCCAGGGAAGGACGTGGGACAAGTACCCAATGCCCGACCTACCTGATGCAGGTTTTTCTAGGGTTTTCCCTGCATTACTTTTAGGCGATTGCCGGGTAGGATCCTTAAACTATACCCCGGGGGCCCCTAGTTAACCCTTGGCTACCTTCCTCTACCCTTCCGCGTCCCCCCTTTCAGATCCCTTCCTATGCTATTAAAGGGGAGTTGCCACCATGTGGATTACCCTCATGTAGCCTGGTACCCTAAAAAAAACGCGTGTCTAAGGACCTGGACCTGAATGTTTATATGATATTTAGAATCCCCCCCACACGTGTGTAACTACATATGGCTGTGATATAAGACAGAATCTGTACACGTGACTGTCTCTAGTTTACTAGGTGTTAGACTAGATGTAGACTGCTGTAGTGCTGCTGTCACGTGGCAGAGGAGACGTGACAGTACGTGACGTGACAGCAGCGTGTCTGCACCTTTAGGCTCAAAGAATTTGTTGCACCTGACGAGTAGAGGAAACGTTGTGCTTGTTACGTCTGACCAATTTGTCAATATTAATCATCCATAACTGACATATATATATATATACCTCATCACTTAAACATATATATATATATATATTGTTTCATTCAATAATTGTGCTGATGTTTAAGTGATGAGGTAAATTGCTAAATCTACAACCCCTTT
This sequence comes from Zhengitettix transpicula, assembly GCA_037074705.1. NCBI lineage: Eukaryota > Metazoa > Arthropoda > Insecta > Orthoptera > Tetrigidae > Zhengitettix > Zhengitettix transpicula. The sequence continues at coordinate 249,300,684 of CM073590.1, read as the reverse complement.
GAGCATCGCCGTCGCGGCTCTGCAACACAAAGAAGTCGTCGTAAACGCTTTTGAACTCTCTTTGGACAGCCTTTATGTGGCTGGCGGCTCTGAGCGAATAAAGACGGCGATATCTGGAGGAAGTTTCGCTCTTCCAAGGACGAGCTAATCCGTCACTTCCTGTGAAATGCTACGAATTAACAAACAGCGGAATTTTATTCTTCTACGATGTACGAAAACGTTTTGACGCGCCGTCTCCACCTTGGTTACAGACGCGCCATAACGCGCTTAGAAACTGATACTGTTATCTAACATTTTTCATAATAATAAAAATTATGGTAAAAAGGACTGTTGACGTAGACGTTGATGAGTATAAAAAACCAAAAACAGTCTCCAAGTTTATAACTTTATTAAAAATATAGCGGAACAACATAGTTTTATAGTAGTGACTAAGTACCTATAGGTACTAATACCTTTTAAAGTTAATGTGATGTTAATTATAAGACAAGAAGGATGATTATAACAATGCGTTGAAAGCTTCCGACTATATTTTTAATAAAGTTATAAACTTGAAGACTGTTTTTGGTTTTTTCTACTCATCAACAATAATAAAAATCTAAACTACTGATACTGCACAGATTCTGCAGAGGGGATTAACCATAATCAAGCACCCGGACAGTAAGAGTCGAGGCGACTCGCCGAAATCTACCCCGAAGGGATCAGAAAATTACTACATGCACGTGGTCGTTCAGCGGTCACGCTAAAAGTAGAATTTTTTCTACCCGACTTTTAAATTAATAAAGGCAAAAATATAGATTCAAATTTAGAGACTAAATTAATTTTTTTAAACAAAAATATTAAGTATTTATAACCCCCCCCCCCCAAAAAAAAAAAAAAAAAGAGAAAATTTGTATCGAAAATGAATTGCAGAATCGAATTAATGGGCTCTCAATTACAAAAAAAAATTTAATGTCGTCCAATACAACGCCACCTGCTACGAGTCGAAAAAATATTGGTTCAAATAAAAGTTACATATTTTTTAAAATATACTATCAGAAAATAATAAAAATAAAAATACATCGAGTGTTGACAATTTAAATTTCAAAGATATCCTCGCCATACTGAAATAAATTTATTACATTCATAAAGCCCCGTCCAGATGCCGAGCACGAGCAGAGCAACGAGCCGAACCTTGCTCTAGTGCCACCGGAGACTCCCGAGCACGAGCCGAGCACGAACCGAGAATCGTGCCGAACCTGCGCGAGTGCCACCGGAACCTCCCGAGCACGAGCAAGAAACCAGCCGAGCATCTTGAAGACATGCTTCACATAACAGCGTTGACAACCAATAGCTTAGAAATTAAATATGATATTCAACGACTACGAGACTCATTGCTACAACTAAGCTAAGCTACATGTGGCTCAGAGATACAGCAACAGCAGTGAATTACTAACATCCATGGGAGTAATTACTGGATATATTCAAGCTTTCAGCCTCCTTTACGCCATTTGCAAGATTCCGAAAACACATACGTGATACTTTTTTTAAAAAAAAATATAAAGACTTCTTCGCAATAACAATGAAAGTTTGTTGAATATTCAATAGAAAACTGATATAACAATTAATAATAAAACTAACCTCATGTAATATTACATGTAAGTAGGATGAAAGTCATCAAGTTGCCTCATGAAATGATTTTTTTAAAAAAACAATAGAATAATTATGGATTTTATAAGAAGTGCAGTGTTTGTTTTCGAATTATGTTTGATGTTACTAACATGGTTCTATTAGCACAGGTGCGGCCTAGGTGAAGATTCTTGCACCCTGGCCGATATATATAGATATATAGATATATATATTGTAATACCAATTAAAAAGACCATTAATCGTTTTAATTAAATTGAATTGTAATCGGCGAAAATACATCAAAAGAAACAGTGTAAGGTCGAGCACACCGAAAGTTCCAGCCCAAACTCCAGTCTGCGGCGGGACGCGTAACAGAAACGTCTGCGGCTAGAAGCGAAGCAGATCAGTTCGGCAAAGGCTACAGTAAAATGTGGATGGTGTTTTAAAAAAGTATGAATAGTGCGGTCCAGGAAGTCCAACTGCGAGATCTGTTGGTTTACATAAAACGCGAGTAAACAGTTTTGACGGAGAGACTCTAATAATAATCACAAAGTTGGAAGCAAAAGGTTTTTCTTCACACAGACTGAACTAAATTCCGCATAGAGGCACCAAGGAGACCTAGTAGGTCCCAGGGCTGACTAAGGGGCGGCTGATCCAAAGTCCCAGGTGGCAGAGACACGAGAACGTCGACCGTGGGTATTAAAATTTTATTGTGTAGAATCAGTGAATAATGGCCTCTTTAGTGAGTGTTGTCCTCAAGCTCCAAGAATCAGATCTGGTACCAGAAAGACAGTTCGTGAGTACAAAACAATTATTTTAAAATCTGTAAACGAGGATTAAAGGTAGAAGTCAGATTTCGTTCGTTTTTCTTTTCATTTCGTTTCTTTTAATATTGTATTAAGTTAGCTTCAATGAGTTTGAATTTTTAATGTTAGTTTATTAAATTGGATTGTTGTTACTATGAAACCCTGTAATGACCCTGAGATAAAGAGAATTTAGACGTGTTTGATTGTAAAATATAAAGTCGTATTTTTTTCCTAGAACGCCATGAATTGAAAAAATTGAAATAAATATCTGTTTGTTAACTTGATGAAATTCGGCGTATGAAGGTAGGGATTACAATTTGTACTTTTAAAGAATAATTTTTTAAATCTGAATAATTTTGTTAATTAATTCTTTTAATTAAGACCACCTATTAATTATTACATAAATTGGCTTCCACAACGTGGGGCTAATTTAATTCATTTACCCACTTTGAATTATTACAATATATTTGAGAATGGTTTCATAGTGGCTGAAAGCTTGCTCGTGAACTGAAATAACATCCACTGAAGACTAGATCCCACATAACAGGCTGTCCCTCAGTATTTGAATAAATTTAAGTGTGAATTCTTGCGACCACTCAATTTGATTTCCTATTTCTATTTAAGTAACGCAACAAACGTAGCAAAGAATACAAGACAAAGAGTACAGAATACACTATACTCTTTGATATAAGGCAAAGAAATCGGCTCGGTCCTCGTCCACACTACGACGTCCACGCGCCGAACTTTCACAACCGGAGTCCAGGGCGAGCAACCCTGGTCCACGTGGCGCATGCGCACTGACTCATGTTCGGCTCGTTGCTCGCCAGTCTGGACGAACCTTGCTCCAGTGCCACCGGAGACTCCCGAGCCGAACAGAGCATTTTCACGAACACAAGAAAACAGCCGAGCATCTTCAACATAACTGTCCCTCATTATTTGAATAAATTTAATTGTAAATTCTTGCGACCACTCAATTTCATTTCCCTTTTCTATTTAAGTAGCGCAACAAACGTAGGAAAGAATACAAGACAAAGAGTACAGAACACACTATACTCTTTGATATAAGTGAAAGAAATCGGTCCGCGTCCTCACCACGACGTCCACGCGCCGAACTTTCCTTTGATGTTTCGTCAGAAAACCGACAACAGCCGGAGCACGGGGCGAGCAACCCTGGTCCGCGTGGCGCATGCGCACTGACTCATGTTCGGCTCGTTGCTCGGTATAGTCTGGACGGGGCCTTAAGGGATAGATATAAGAAGAAGAAGGAAAATTTATATCTTTGGATTTCTTTTGGCCTTTGTTTTGTTTTAGTTTCTTTGTTAATGGCGAGAGTTGCATAATAAAAACTGATTTATTACAGGAAACTGAAATATTTATTTAAATGTACGTACCTGCATCGACTGGAGACTGTACCTGAACGACAATTAAGAGTGTTTATTATAATACCCATAAGGAGAAATGGGGATGGATAATATTTATTTTTCATCTCGGATTTTTTTTCTCCTTACGCTTTCTATTTTTCGAGATATTTTTGATGTCTCAAGTCTTTTTTTAAAAAAAATATTATACTGTTTCAAAACGTTCTTAATATGAGAACTGACGCGGACCAAATTTACCATAGATTCTGTTTTATTGTCTTTGTACTGTTTTGTAAACACGTAGTGGAATTTCTGATACTTCAAAATTTTCATGTTATTAAAATATATGTGAACGTTAATCAACTACGTCGAGTTGTCTTAACGTTAACGATACATTAAGGTAAAAAAGTACTTGAAAGTTTTACGCTAGGTTTTGGCCTTTCTGTCTGTGTCCTTTAAAGTTACATTAAATCTAAAAGCTGTACTAACCTTAAGCGTATCACTGTGGATATTTATAATAATTTATAATAAAGAGTGGTTAAAAATACTAATTCCTTTTGGTTACATATGAAAGTTTAACACGTGTACGAGGTTTAATTCCCGCCGCCGCCCCCCCCCCCTTTTTTTGAGCATAAATGTGATGTCTATTGACACATACACTTTGGTCTCCCTCGCCTATTCGTTTGTTGTACAACTTTTCCTACACACATCATCATTGAGTCAACAGTAACAAAACTACAAGACTGCATAACAAGACTTCGGTTACCTTCGGCAATCATCGGCTAACTTCGACTTGCGCGATTTCGCGTTAATCTGAAGCTACTACTTGGATCACACGATGACGTCCGCGGCCGTGATTGCCGAAGTTGGTCTCAAAATTAACACAAATAAGTTTATAAATTACAATAATTTTTGTGTTGTGCCGAAATTATGGAGAAAAAAGAGTCAACTGTCAATCTGCGTGACGTCATCGTCGGACTACATTCAGACCGTTCACGTTACACAGACAGAAGAAATATTTCCAGTCAAAGCTCAGCACTAAAATTTATGAAACTGAATTAAGGATGAAGCAAGGATCGGAAAACCAAATAAAATCCATCCATTGGCTCACCTCCAATTTACACCACCTCATTCTTCACGATTTTCTGAATTGGCCAACCAGACTTTTAAGTCTCCCGTAGTATAACTGTCGAAAATTGAGGAAAGATAAATGTGAGGACGTTTACCTGTCCCGCAGGTAGCACTCGCGGTCGACGTCGAGCCAGGCCATGGCCTTGGAGGCGTCGAAGGTGGCGACGGCGCCCAGCTTCCCGATGAAGGGCAGCACCAGCTCCGAGACGGGGTTGAGCCTGGCGTAGGTGGCGTTGGACCAGTTCCCCTTGCTGAAGACCTTCTCCATGAGCAAGCCCTTGGCCGCCACGCACAGCGAGGAGTCGTTCCCGAGGTCCTCCTGGAGCAGGCTGAAGGAGAACCTGGCGTGGATGAAGCCCACCTCGTCCCCGGGCGTCTCGGGGCCGCCGTACTGCGCCATGATCTCGCACACCACGCCGTCGTCCTCGTCCTCGAACATGCAGTGGCGGAGGGCGCGCGTCGAGGCGTTGCGGATGGCGTCGCACGTCACTCCCGGGTCCTCCTCGCCCGCACACCAGGACCACCACGCGCACCCCTGCACCAGCGCCAGCACCAGGACCCGCACCGGCCGCATCCTCGCGCCGCACTGCGCGCCCTTATCTGCGCGGCCACGCCCACTCGTGACGTGTCGTGACGTCATGCCTCAGTGATGCACGCGGAGACAGTCAGAAGATAACCAAACCTCACTTACTCCAGTTTCCAACCGGGTCTGAGGCCTGAAGAAGAAAATGGCGACGCCAATCACCGAAACGTTGCGTCGGGGAGACCGTTTTCCGTTATTTCTTTTACACTGAAAGCCATTTTAAAACCTCATTACCCAGGTTCAAGTGTTAAACTCCCCAAAAATCAATTTGTTTTTGTGTGTAAAACAGAAATACACAATAGAAATATTCTGATTAATCTATTTACAAACAGCAGCCATACTTAATTAATTATCAAGGGTTTCAGTCAAACAGCTGGCAAAAAGTGAAGCAATGCACACACAAAAAAACCTGTTGTTAAATAATATTCTGACTTCTTTTTTTAAATAAATTATAAAAATTAAAATAAATAATCATAATTGTACAACTGGAGATGTCCGTAACAGGGATGAAACGTTGTGATTTTTTTTAAAACTATTATGTTTTAATTGTGTTTATAATAAAAATTTTCCTGGCTACTAGGCTGCTGGTGTCTTTAACATTTGTTGACAAATATAATTTTGTAAAGGACTCTATATTAAAAATCTACAAAGCACTTATAAGACCTGCAGTGGTTGTGAAACGTGGACCCTTAATAATAAGGATAAGCAAGATACTGAGAAGGATACACGGACCTGTATGTACGAATGGAGAATTAGAAGAGACAGAGAACCAGAGCAGCTCATGAATAACTAGGACATTGGTAGGTTTATCAAGTGCAGAAGGTTGGTACTTAGGATGGATGAAAGCAGAACAACCTGGACGGATTATGGACTGGAAGTCAGGGGAACCCAGGACAAGATGGGTAGATGACATCGAGAAGGATATACAAACCATGAAAGTAAGAGGATGGCCGGAGACTGACACAGGAGAGGGCGGAATGGAAGAAAATTGTTAATAAAGCCAAAAGTCACATTGGCTTATAGTGACAATAGAAGAAGAAGAAGAAGGGACTCTATAATGATTTTCCTGCAAACTCCTCCTAAGGACACCCACGTGTTTACTACCAGGGTCACAAGTACTGCTGCGTGCTGATGTATAAATAAATTGTCCGGAGGTCAGAAAAAAAAAATTTATAAAAATATAACTCAAATTATTTAGGTCTTAATTTAGGCCTTAACCTGTTGTTACAACGACGTTGGAGTGTCTTAAATAATTGGTATACATTTGCAAGTTATGCCTCCTCCTCTCTTTGGGTTTTTGAACCAAGGTTCCCACATGCCGACGCATCTCGTCCTGTCCTGAGAGGTGTATGTTCCGGGGTCACAGACCTTGGGAGCATACAGTAAGAGTTGTTCGCTATTCCTATTGGAACAGTCGGCCAGCTGCCTCCTAAACTGGTGAAGACACGGCGAGGGGAAAGCTGCGACCCCACAGCAAACTCCTCTCCCGCCATCCAGGGAAGGGCGTGGGACAAGTACCCAGAAGCCCGACCTACCTGATGCAGGTTTTTCTAGGGTTTGTCCTGCATTTCTTTAGGCGAATGCCGGGTAGGATCCTTAAATTATAGCCCAGAGGCCCCTAGTTAACCCTTGGCTACCTTCCTCTACCTTTCCGCATCCCCCCTTTCACTCTCTTTCATATGCTATAAGAGGGGAGTTGCCACCACGTGGATTACCCTCATGTAGCCTGGCTACACCTTATAAAAAAATTCCGAGTTCTCCAATTAATATCTGCCCAAATACTGATAGTTTATAAATATATGATATAGCTCATTTACTTTTTACTGCATTCAGTGCGGCCACAACACGATTGTGAAACTTTATTCGAAATATATATATTTTTGGTTGATATGAACAGACGAATTTGGCAATCTATTAAAAGTTGTTAACAACCCTAGCCGGCACTTATTTATACTTGCCCGAAAAAGTAGTTAATTCCACATTAATCTATTAGTCAAGAAGTGATTTAACCTAACCTTATGCAGAGTGAATGCTAATGTCATTAATTATAGTCCCGGTATGCTAAGAGAATCAGAAATACTCACTTTAGAAAGACAAAACTTGTTCGTTGAAGTTAAGAGAGTGAAAAAGAGTCTCCGTACCATAGCAGAACACCTTAAGGTAGTCACAGATACTCCTAATACCTTTTAATAGGGTGAAAAATAATCCCGGCTCCTTAAGAGACACAAGAATACTCTCGCTGCTCTGCAAGTGTCAAAAATACTCCCGGTACCTTAAGACGGTAAAAAATATCTTGGTACGTCAAGAGTCAAAAATGCTCCCTGTAATTTAGAACGTCTTTAAAATGCCAACCCTTCCACCCCCACCTCTAAAGGTTCTTTTACCGATCCAATGCGTGTTTGTAAAGTAAGTATTATCTTAACAAAATATGATTGAATTCGCAGATAGATTGTACGCGGAAAAATTGTTTTCCCCTGCCACCCCCACTCCTAGGACTTAACCGTCATTTAGAATACCATTATTAATACCAGCGACTTCAACAACCCCGGATTCTACTCCAATTTTGGTTGTTTTAGAGTTATTTTTATGTTAACGCCCCTCCACCCCCACCCCTAAACATGCTCCCCTCCTATTCCGAAAGGGTTTGAGACTGATAGCACCCTTAGGGTCGGGAGAAGAGGAGCGTTACATAAAAATAACGCGAAGTCGACCGAGATAGGAACATACACATGTACACACACATACCGATATACGCACTAAAAGTCGATTTTATTTATTATATTCGATACTACAACTCCGTGTACCACTGTGAACAAAAAGTAAGGTGAATTTATTTATAAAAAATAAATTCTTTATTTATTCTTCCAAATCAATTTCATCCCCGTCCCTATTGAACGCACTTTTTTCAACGCTTTTTCCAGTCCTCGAAACAATCGCAATCGTCTTTTTCCCGGGTACAGTCTTCAAGACCTTCTTCGATTCGGTTTTTATCTCCTGAATCGTGTCACAACGGCGCCCCCGCATTCGCCTCTTGAGTTTGCTGAGTATCCAGAAGTCGCACACGGTGGTTGCGGAACGCTGTGAGTCGCAGAAGAACCAATGACGTGGTGCATTATCGTGGTGAAGGAACCAAGAGGAATTCACAGTGCACCACATCACGACTGTCATCCATGACCTTGATGGTCGCTGGTTCCAGGGTCTCGTCTCCAGTGATGACGCATTGCAAAGTTTCACACACATCAACGTGACGCTTTTCTTCTTCCACCAATCGAGACTTGACGCGTCTGAGACACAAAACATTCTTCAAAATGGTTCAGGGGCTGAGCCAAATGATGTTCCAACACCATCAGCGAGATCTCTAATTGTCCATCGACGATTTTATTGGACGTGGTCCTCGTCGGTAGACGTTGATGGTCGTCCAGAGCGCGCGAGGTTCGTCTTTGAACTCGTTGTTCCACTTATAAACGTTCCTTTGTGCCACAGTTTGATCACCAAAGGCCTTCAACGTGTCCCCGCACAAGAATATTCCTTCCGCAAAAACAAAATTTGATGCAAGTTCTTTGCTCAACAAAATCACCCTTTGCCAAAAATCACCTTTGGTTGTTTACAAGAAACACACACACACACACACACACGTGTAACACTGAGATAATTAAACCTTTTAACAAACAGACGCTTGGCAAATATCATAGACAGTCCTACCAACCTTATTTACCTGCCTTCCTAATACCCCGGGGAGTTTTAACTGACAATTTCACCTTACGAATATTCTTGTGCGGGGACACGTTGAAGGCCTTTGGTGATCAAACTACGGCACAAAAGAAACGTTTATAAGTGGCACAACGAGTTCAGAGACGAACCTCGCGCGCTCTGGACGACAATCAACGTCTACCAGTGGTATCACCAGAGAAAGTCCAAATTATGCAAGAAACATAATGAAAAAAATGTATATATTTATGAATGGCTTGATCAATCAATATTGTTTTTTTTTTACTTCTGGTGAATTTATTTAGTTATTGTAAAATAAAATCAGTTAACTATAATTAAGTGTAATGATTTTTTTTAAAAAAAATTGTTAATCTTCCCTTGTGGCAAGCCCTTTGACTACCCGTCGTAGGAGGTCTTCGACCGTTCAATTCTTAGAACGGCTTACCTGCGGTAGGAGGAAGTAACTTTTGGAAACAATATCCCTTGGTCATTCTAAGCTAATTTATTAAATATTATTACAGATATATACAATTAAATTTTGCCCTCCCGACTAGCCAGTTATGCAAATATTTGTCAAAGTGACAAATTAGGCCCGGGAAACTATTTATGAAAAGTGCTTTACGCAACCATGATATGTGCGATATTTGTTACCAGACTGGGGTCTCTGCAACACAGCGATGTTCCTCGCTGCCGGTCATCGATGTATATCTCGCTGGTGAATCTCTACTTCTCAAGCAACCTCCTCTAGTCAGCATCAGCAACAGAATGCCTGACCAGCCCTCCACTTCTCCCGACCTGTGGGACCAACCGTTCCTCTATTGGTCCATTTAATTTATTATGGACCAATCACAGGTCCTAGACGATTCCATCAGCGAGACTCTCCGCACCTGTTGCTTGTTGACGGGAAAACCCCAGCCTGACTGGCACCAAACGGTACTTTTTGCCGACGTTCGATAAACATGGTTGCTCACGCGTTTAAATAAACTGACAAAAATATCAGTAAAATCAATTAAAAGACGCCTATCCTAAATAACGCGCTATACCCTAAACAACGTTTCGATTGAAACGATTCGAAGCCTGAGAGAATTTTATACAACAACGGGAAAAATAAAACCTTATACCAAAAAGATTATAATAATATAATTACTAAAAGGCGCAGAGGAAACTTCGAATGTTCAGAAGTAATTTACAATATTATGTAATATAAGAGGTTAGGTTAGGTTAATACCGCAAGCGCACTTTATTATTGTTATAAATATTAGAGTGCTCTAAATTTGAGGCGGAAGATGAATTCAGAATATTCCGTGGCTGAAACGTTGAGTTGAATAAATGCACTCACCAGGCTACTGACCCGAGACAATGTTTTTCCATATTATAACACTTCCATGTCTGAGCTCTCGGTGACGTCACGAACAGCTGACTCGCGTATATTTACGTAACGCTCAGGTTCGGGTTTTGAGAAAATGAATCTAATAAATAAAGCAGAGTGTTTGTATGTTGCCACACCTGTTGGAGCAAAATTTCACCATATTTCGTACACGTGTGTTCTTTGCGACCAGGAAACAAACACTGTCGGGGTGAGACGCGTCTACCACCCCCAGAAGCGGGGGTTGACGGGGGTGGAAATGTTTCAACATGCTAAAACAGTCGATATTTCAGTCGGATTAATATTTTTAGGGTTCAAAGAGATTTATAGTGTTCCTATCGATGTTATCTGAATATAATTTTCATCCTCTACACCCTGGGGAGAGAGCACCCTTAGGGTTTGGGGTGGAGAATACAAATCTACACCGGTGGAACAAATTTCACCAAATTTCGTACACGTGTGTTCTTTGCGACCAGGAAACAAACACTGGCGGGGTGAGACACGTCTACCACCCCCAGAAACGGGGGTTGACGGGGGTGGAAATATTTAAACATGCTAAAACAGTCGATATTTCAGTCGGATAAATATTTTTAGGGGTCACAGATATTTATAGTATTTCTACCGATGTTATCTGACTATAATTTTCATCCTCTACACCCTGGGGAAAGAGCACCCTTAGCGTTTGGGGTGGAGAGTACAAATCTATACCGGTGGAGCAAATTTCACCAAATTTCGTACACGTGTGTTCTTTGCGACTAGGAAACAAACCCTGTCGGTGTGAGACACGTCTACCACCCCCAGAAGCGGGGGTGGACAGTGATAGAAATAATTTTACATGCTAAAACAGCCGATATTAGAGTTGGATAAAAAAATTTTAGGGGTCAAATATAATGATAGCGTTTCTACCGACGTTATCTGAATATAATTTTCATCCCCTACACCCTGAGAAAAGGGCACCCTTAGGGTTTGGGGTGGAGATGCTTTACAAGAAAATAACGCGAATACAACCGAGGTTGGAGTCAAATCAAAGGTTATGGATGTCACTGACATTCAACTTGGCATTTCCCCCTCAGATGCAGGGGGTAGCGGGGTGGAAATTTTGGAACATGCAAACACGGCAGATATTTGCGTAGAATAAATATTTTTCAGGTTTAATTATATTTATTGTATTTCTATTGATGTTGTATGTGTATAATTTCAACCCTTTTCGGACTTTGGAGGGGTGCACCCTTAAGGGTAGGCGTGTAGTGGCATTACATTAAAATAAAGCAGAAACTATCGAGATTGGAGTCGAATCCGGGGTTATAGTTGTCACTGAGTTTAATTACGACATTAGACTTCCCGTTTACGTCCAAGAAGTGGGAGTGGTCATGTAAAAACGGTCGATATATTTGGTCAATGACTTCAACCCCCCTTCGGCATGGGAGGTGAGCACATTTAGGGATGGTGTTCGAGGAGCGTTGCATAAAAATAGCGGAAAAGCAACGTAAATTGGAGTCGTATCGGGCGGGGGTTATAGATAAATGACATCTCGGGCAACGCCGGGCACCCAGCTAGTAATTATAATACACGCGGTAGATGACGTCACGATAAGAATAAATAATAAGGGGAGTTGTCTTCACTTGTCTGTCTTTAACTTGCCGAGTTCGAGGTGGGATTAACCTCGGTAATAAATAATCAGCTCTTACATTCTAGGAATATGAAACTTTTTTGTCAGAAAATAATCATTATATTTACCATTTAAAAAAAATAATGTTTATTATAAATTTACGCGAAAGAAACTAGATTGGAGTCGAATCGTGGGTTACGGATGTGGCTAAGTTTAATTACGGAAATAAACAGTTTTTAAAAAAAAAACATTTTGTGAGACGTTCTTCAAATCAGAGGATTTGGGGCCATGCAGCAGAGACCACACTTGAAGCATACAGCAGTGGCTTTACGTGTCAAAAGTTAGCTAGGCTCTGTTTAGTCGCTCTGGTAGTAGTGATAGTCGTGTTATCTCTGACGACACTGCAATTGGTAGGGCTTCATTCACCCCCAGGAGCATCAAAGTCTCAAGTTGAAAGTGGTAGCCCTGTCCTCTCCTCTAAGAATCCACCTGTGAGGGCTCCCACAGGTTAGAAACGCACAAAGAGAGAGAGAGAGTTGGAGAGAGATCGTTAGAGAGAGAGAGAGAGAGTTAGGGAGAGATCGTTAGAGAGAGAGTTAGAGAGAGAGAGAGTTATGGAGAGATCGTTAGAGAGAGATAGCGAGAGAGAGTTAGAGAGAGAGAGAGTTTGGGAGAGATCGTTAGAGAGAGAGTTAGAGAGAGAGAGAGTTAGGGAGAGATCGTTAGAGAGAGATATAGAGAGAGAGTTCGAGTGAGAGTTAGGGAGAGATCGTTAGAGAGAGAGTTAGAGAGAGTTAGAGAGAGAGAGAGATAGGGAGAGATCGTTAGAGAGAGGGATAGAGAGAGAGTTCGAGTGAGAGTTAGGGAGAGATAGTTAGAGAGAGAGTTAGAGAGAGAGAGAGAGAGTTAGGTAGAGATCGTTAGAGAGAGAGATAGAGAGAGAGAGTTAGGGAGAGATCGTTAGAGAGAGATAGCGAGAGAGAGTTAGGGAGAGATCGTTAGAGAGAGAGTTAGAGAGAGATCGAGTGAGAGTTAGGGAGAGATCGTTAGAGAGAGTTCGAGTGAGAGTTAGGGAGAGATCGTTAGAGAGACATAGAGTTAGGAAGAGATCGTTAGAGAGAGAGTTCGAGTGAGAGTTAGGGAGAGATCGTTAGAGAGAGAGAGTTAGAGAGAGAGAGAGTTAGGGAGAGAACGTTAGAGAGAGAGATAGAGAGAATGAGAGAGTGAGAATTAGGGAGAGATAGTTAGAGAGAGAGTTAGAGAGAGTTCGAGTGAGAGTTAGGGAGAGATCGTTAGAGAGAGAGATAGAGAGAGAGTTCGAGTGACAGTTAGGGAGATATCGTTAGAGAGAGAGTTAGAGAGAGAGAGAGAGTTAGGGAGAGATCGTTAGAGAGAGAGATAGAGAGAGAGTTCGAGTGAGAGTTAGGGAGAGATCGTTAGAGAGAGAGTTAGAGAGAGAGAGTTAAGGAGAGATCGTTAGAGAGAGAGTTAGAGAGAGAGAGTTAGGGAGAGATCGTTAGAGAGAGAGTTAGAGAGAGAGAGAGCTAGAGAGACAGAGTTAGGGAGAGAGATTTAGAGAGATCGTTAAAGAGAGAGTTAGAGAGAGAGCAACCGAAATCGGAGTCATATCGGGGTTTATAGATAAATGACATCTCGGGCAACACCGGGCACCTTCAGCTAGTTTTTAATATTTTCTCCTTAGTTACAACACGAAATTATCAAAATGTATTTGTTGTAAAGAAACCATTGAGTTTAATTATTGTCAACCCAGTAATTAAATTGTTTTGAGGCCAAATAGACCTTATCTAGGAATTTGTATAATTCAATACGTTAACCTCCGGCATATGAAAACACAATACAAATGAGATTATTTCTGTAAGAGACGCTACCTTTCGTTGTCAATGGGATAGTAAAATGAAACTATTTTACAGGAATAATTTGTAATTGTTCGGCTTACTGTTTCCTCCCACATTCGCTGCTCTCAGAAACAGCCACAAACTCCACGTCTTCATGAAACCACTGATGTCTCCACTAGTCACTGTGTGCACGTGTTAAGGGGCAGAAAATAAATCTATAACGTCCACACGATTTTTTGAAACGACGCGGTCTTTGTATCAACTGTAAAAATGCTAGCGACAACGGACGGACTCTCCAAAGACGGGTTGCTTCGAATAGTCTTTGGAGCCATTTAACCGGCCCGCGCTTGTTTCACGAAGCTCCGCAACGGCCAATCGCGTTCAGCGTATTTGCCGGGCTTTAGGCGCCCGGGCCAATCGAATCTAGTGACTCTGTGATCAAAATCACGGCCCTCTCTATTTTCACAACAATATGAGTTTTTAATTATGTAACGAAGTGGTCACTTTAATTGGCAGAATTAAGTGATAAAATAATTACCGCACGACGTTTCTGCAATCTTTGTCAGCTAGAAAAATCGCTAGGACGACAAACCGCACAAATCAGGTGACTAACTCAAAAGCAAAGCTCGATTTTCAATTAGAATTTTTTGAATTAACCATCTTTCCCTTATTTGGCCAACAACAACACTTGATTATTATCAGAATTACAATTTTTACAAACATGACTCTATTTAAATATACAACTTCTTCATTAGATAGTTGATATCATAAATAGTTTCCATAGAGAAGAAAATTTTCAAGGATATGTTTAGAGTCATTGTATAACCAGATAACTTAACATATCAAGTATTTTATCTGCAACAAATTATTAAAATTACATTTTTATAATCTATAATCACTAATATTGTTACCTTCAATTAAAGACTACTAATTGTCGACACTAACTATTTACATCATGGTATTAAGATGCATGTACGATACATGTAAAAATACTAAAATTTTCCAAATACTTATTTACAGAGTTGACGGAAGTAGTGGCTGAGTAGAAATTTTTTAATATCACCCGTAATGCAACTGGAGTTATCCTTAATTTTGCAATACTATCATGAAGTTTGTTAAAAACTTATATTCCTGTATTCATCCACCCTCTTTTTAAGTGACGGACCTAGTCTTATGTTAATTATTTTTCTTTCTCATATTAAATGAATACATATCACAGTTGGTACTAAATGTATCATAATTACAAATAACTGTTAGCAAGTAAATGAATTGACCTCGGATTGTAAGTATACTTACTTTATTGAATAACTCTTGACCTCAAATCATAAAATTTAGCTGACACATAATACAGGTGAAGTAATCCCTAAAAAAAATAACACCACAATACACTGAGGAGTGGCAATATGCCATATATTCATATCACTGTAATTTGGCATAACTCTGACTGCATATGTTGCCGAGTTTATTAATTATATATTGAGATATTTTTTTCAATTACTTATATTATCTAGTCAAAGGGCTTCATAAACCGTATATACTTCGAAAGTTAGTAGCGAGTTTAAAGTAGAAGTTGATGTGTGATATAGCACTGAGTGGGTTTTCTTACCATTCAGAGTCGAGCCATTTGCAGAAAAACATTTTATAATAGTATTAAATGCATTATTAACAGCCTCTACCAGAATATCTCTATTGCATATTTATTTTTTATACTTGTATGATCTCAAAAATGAATAGCTTTATAGTCTGTATTAATTAATTTTGGCTAGTCATTGATATGTTAAGAAGAGGAGTGAACATAAAATACAACCCTGTGTACATCCTCCCTTTATAGTTAAAGTTTTTATATAAGTTGTTATTTAAGGGACACACTTACTATGAATGTACTGAATAATTAAGGCAAAAGTAGGTTACTCACACACAAAGCATTCTTTAATAAAGGAAACATTTTCTCTAACTGTAATGTGTACCGGAGTTACTGCAATTTGAAAACTTTTGGAATTTAAGTATATACATAATTAATTCTTGTGAAATCAATTTGCAAGTTCAGTAAAGAATGTATGTTTTTAAAATTTCTGGTTATTCGTAATTCCATAGTTTAATATAAAATATACTTTAATGATCTATTAATTAAATAAAATAAACCAAGAAAGTGTCGACTTCAAAATTTCTTCACAACAATTATTTTTGTCAGTTATCTGGCTATTTATTTATCTAATTAGTAAATTTTTAACACATTGTATACTTTATAATTAAAACAAACTGTTCTCTAGACAGAAGTGAAGGAATTATAAATAGATGAATAGCCAAAAACAGACAAATTAAGTGACGATATAAATATCTCATGTTTCTGTCAGGTGATTGGAAAAAATATGAGAGCCAGGAGCGACACAACATTTTGTGTGGAACTTATATACCCTCTCTAAATTTTGTCTTTTTTTGGCCATTTCATCAATTTATTATATTTTACACAATGCATTATATTCTCATTTCAAGAAGGAATTATATTGTGGAGATTAAATGTCACCAGTTTGTTTAATTAATATATATTTATTTACCTTTTTAATAGCTTTTAATAATCACATAATGATACATCAACGACAATATCTGTATAATGCAGCCTAGATATTAAGTACACAACTTTAATATATAACAAATGAGCACCTTTTTTATCAATAGACAAGAACGAGGGATTTCCTCATGTGTAGTTACGTGGACATAGTGATGCATGAACAGAATGTACACACGTTAATCTCTGAATCTAATATAACAATTTCTGCTAGAACTAACTCCCCTTGAAAGGCATATCATTTCTATTGTGCAAGAATTTATAATTCATTTGGCAGAAAACCTAGCCAGCTAGTCCTTGTACAGTCTAAAATCATTTTCACTTCTAAGAAACATCACGATGGGAAGTAAAAGTGATTCTGTTTGGTTCTCCTCAAGCACCTAATGTGGGGGCACTCAAATTCTCGAAGCCCCGAGTTTGTAACACTTTGCATCGTCTACAAATCACATGCTCACCTTCTAAATGGCAGTGAAATCTAGCAAAAAAAAATAGCATAAAATAGGTGGGCAATTTTTTTTTTTTGATTTCTTGGTCAACCGATTACAAGTATTACAAAAATATTTACATTTCGTTGTGTTGTTACAAACATGACAGCACATTAAATTACTTTGTACTTGCTCGAAGTTGAGATTTTTTGCATTATATTTTGAATTCAACTTGACGCAATAATAGATGTTTGACTTTAAAATGATATACAAATTCAGTAGATCTTTTCTAGTGTACAAGTAAATTTTACCAATTTACTGTAAGACTAATAACAATTAAATATGCATGGTATACTTTAGAAGACAGTAATAATAATTTAGAATATTTTACTTTGTGAGAAAAAGTTACATTTTTCTTTCAGTTTGACGATTAAACTGTTGTTATGAAGATTATAAAATCACATCTTTGGTGGGAATATCTCATTACAATGAAAAATATATAAATATATTTCTTTTACATTCTACAAACTTTTAAATTGGTACACGTCTCTAATGCATGACATTACATCAAACAATGTTACTACAATAATACAGATGCAACATCTGGTACAGAGTATGATATTTGAGGAATGATTTGAGCTTGACCATTCTATCACATGTTCAATTAAAAAATGTTTAAAAAAATTAAATCACTTATCAGCTACTATTTGTATTCTTAGAGTATTTAAAAAATATAAACGGAAGGAAAGATTGAGTAGTTTTTCTTTAAAGTAATTAAGTATAAACAGTAGTATCTTATGTACAAAATCAAAATATAAAAAATGGTACATTATGAAAAATATATGGCTTTTTTTTATTATTGTGCTTGAGAAATTGTCAACTAAGTGACTTTGACTGAGCACTGCTGGACTTGATTTGTAACTTTAGGAGGACAACGCTCAGTCACATGCATCTTGCTCAGTCTTTCTGCCAGAACATTCTTTTCTACCCAAGGGTATTGAGGAACAACCACACCTGGGTGAGTGTCTGTGAAAAAAAGAAGAGGAGGAAAAATTAAATACAAGAAACAGTTTGAAAGATCACAATATGTATTTACTATCATCAAATATAAGTAACTCTTGGGTCTCCAGCCAGGTGATATTAGGCTTAGGCCACGTTATCACTAGATGACTTTGGTGACTGCCATCAAAGTGTCATGGCCTAACCTACTATCACCTGGTTGGAAGCCAAGGTGTTGCAAATAAACCTATCACTCTTTGATAAGTTTAGCCTAGTTTGGAACTGTAATGAGAAAAAAGCTTGTAAATGAAAGTATATAGTTTTTATTGTTTAAAAGAATAGTGTAAGTTAGTCGGTGAATCTATTACAACGTATTTACAATTTTTTAAGGTTACTCATTACATTTTTCAGATACAAATTAAACTCTCCTAATCTTTTTAGTTTTTCATTTTATATTGGTCATATCATCCATTTCTTCTCACAAATATTTTAGTGTTTGCAAGATCCAATGTATTGTACAAATCTCTCTCATTTTTATTATATAGATCCCTTTCTTCTTACTTGGTTCAAGTCGGCAATATTCTACATGTTAAGTACTGGCTCAAATCATGTCACTAACCAAGTTATAACTAAAACTGTATTGAACAGTATGTCCAGTGTATACTTAGCAACATTATAGAAAAGAATAATGAATAAGAAAGATGGACAATTCAGACAAAAAGGGTAATACAAAAACCACACAACATTTCTGGGATCCTTGTCCCTTTCGTCAGGTGCTGAGAAGAGTCTAGAGAGACACAACTGCACTCGTAAGTTGACAACAATCAAAAGCGTCTTCTATTTTGTTTTATGTTTATATTATGTATTTTCTTAATTATGTTTTGCTTACTTTCGGCTTTAATATTTATTCTAGTTTTAAAACTTTGTTAAAATTCTTGAACAAATTAGTTATTGCGAGGAATAACTGAGTTTTTACTTAATTGTAGAAAATGTGTTGTTTTGCCAGCTCATTTACACAATAAATTTAACAGTATTTCTTTCTTTAATTCGAAACTTTCTTATAACTACAATAACAAAATTAAATTTTTACAGTTATGTATCCCAAAACTTGGAAATCCAAAACGTACATTCACACATTCATTCCTTAACTAGGCTTTTGAGTGTTGTCAACTGACAAGTGCATTTGTGTCGCTCTAGGCTCTTCTTAGCACCTGACGAAAGGGGACAAGGATCTCAGAAACATGGTGTGGTATTTATAGTACCCTTTTTGTCTGAATTGGCTATTTTTCTTATTCATTATTTTCAATCAGAAGTAAATATTTTCATTATACAAAAGAATACACTGGGGGTATTTTAGTAAATAAATGTCAACATAATTTTTTTGATAAATGTTCACTTACTTAAAGTAATTCAAAAATTAACAATTGCTACTTTAATTACTGGATCAAATTATTCTTTATTAAATATATAATGTAAGTGTACATTGTACGTATTAACCATGTTGTGCAGAACACCAGAGTTCTCAAACCCACTTCCACAGTGAGAAAATAGTGAGTATCTAAAATCCTAATTAATATCAACACAGGGCTGCCGGATGAAGTTCGTAATTTAATAAGAAATCTACAAAGAAATAACAAAGAATTCAAGTACCAAGACAGCCAAGTTTGTGTAACTTCGTCAAGAAAGGCACAAGCGCTGATCATAATTCATTGCATTGATTATAACAAATAAAGAGCCTGGACCAAAATCACATCAAGCCAGCATCTGATTACCCAAAAAAGATAAATGCCCAGTAATTTCCCATGAATCAAAGTGAACAGCCCATTACTTCAAGACTTGTGAAATTAATAAGAAAGACAGAACCGAGATAAAATTAGAAAATAAGTTCATGCAAGATAAAGGTGACCTTTGTTGTGAAAGTTGTGCTAAAATGTGATTGCTAAACTACTGTACTCATAAAATAGCGTTAGCTTTATTTATATGTGCGGTGGTACAGAGTTTAAGATACAAATCTAAGCCAAAGCCAAAAGCAAATTACCAGACATGATTTTGCTCAAGCCAGACGATCTCGACCTATTGGAAACTTTCGGAGTCACTCCTTTGCTGCCTGTCCCTTGGTCCATTATGTTCCTGGAAGAACCTTCTGCTACCATCTTGTTCCTCCTCTCCCATGCTTCATCTGTAGAGGCTCTCAGGCACTGCAGCTGAACAGAATAAAAATTATCAGTAAAAACAAACAGTTCTCAACAGCAAAACTTTAAAACAACAGATAAAGAAAATAAACAATTTCTGAATATTATATTCAGTATAATAACTATTCGCAAGTGACTCCACTTTAACCATACAATTAAGGTTCATTCTCATTAGGCAATTTTATTGCGATGTTAAGTAGAATTGTATTTTAGTAATTAATGTAATAATAGTAACCATAAACAGTGTCCATGATTAATTAATATTGTTTTATTCTGGAAGCTTACTAAAAAATTGGACAATCCTTACAAGAATGACATTAATAATAAAATGTATACAGTAAAAGGAATTTTCTTTATACAAACCTTATAGTTTTACAAAGTAAAAGGAAAGTAAATTCACATATACAGAGCTTCATAAAGTTAGATTATACACCGCAAGCTTAATACTATTACATAAACAGGTTTGTACAGATATGATGGTCAAAATACTGACAGTTAATCCGAAGACAAATATTAAAACTACAATTGTTTAGTGATCACTATAATCAAACTGTACAAACCTCTGTATCATGTTTTTACTTTCATTTTGCATTAAGGGATATTTTTTATATAAATAAAATTACTTTTACTGTACACTTTTTAAATAATATCATTCTTGTAAGGATTATATAATTTTTTAGGATGAATATGACAGTGCTAAAAGCTTCCAGAATAAAAAAAATATTAATTCCTCTTGGAGACTGTATACAGTTACTATTATTACCACAATTTTATGGTTTTACAACACTGAAAGCAAAACTTCATTACTCCACAGAAGGTACTGGTGTCCTTGTGTGTCAATTATGGGAGCATGTGATTGTATACAATGAAGAAAATTAAAATTAAAATCACAAAAATTGTTAATAATATTCTATCTAGCATATACTTAACAGTTTATTATAAAGAAAATAATAGTAGTAATTTACTTGATCATCTATAGCACTGAACTGCCATGTCCAGTTGGCATTATAAAGGAAAGGACGATGGTCAAATCGGTTGTCGTCGGGGCTGTACGACTCTGCGTGGTAACTCGGAGTGAGCACAGTCATCTTATGGCGATTGATGGCATAGCACCGGAAAAAGTGTTTCACTTTATCTGCCACCTGTGGTAAAATTGCATAAATGAACTGGTAATTACCACTTTGCAAATTATATATTATTTATTTTAAACTAATTCTGAAGCAGAATTTTATTATATTAGAATATAAATATGATTTTAGGTTACTGGATGGTGGTATTGCTGACGCTGTTAACTAAGACAGCAATCAAAATAATAGCAACCTGAAAGCAGTTTTTACAGTAAAAATTACATCAGACATTAATAAAAAGTTTGAAGTGAAAAAAAGAATCTGGGAAGAAATAATTATTTCAGTTATTTATACAATTGAAGTACTGTTGAAAAGTAATAGTTAATGAAGGAAATAGTACAAGAAGAAGGCACTGTCTGCGATTTTATATATTAACCCAAACAACAGACAAGATGAAGCACACTGATGTCAATCCAATGAGAATACCATTTTTACATTCAAAAATGATCTTTCTATCAATTTCTAATTACACATTGAAAATGTGACAAACTCTGTTAAGCGCTTTTAAAATCTAAGAGTTTTAGTACCTGTTCTGGGGAGCAAGCATCACGCCACAGGTGAATGAGTTTGCAGAACATGGAGTAAGGGCCACAAAAATGTTGTTTTCTTAGCCGACCAAATTCACTGAGTTCTCCGTAGGTCATGCCCATGTCTTGCTCATCTGTCTGAGCAAGCTGGCCATCTGCCAAGGGTTCCAGCTCGGCAGTTGGAACTGCCGCCAAGATTTCCTTTAGAATTGGTAACTCAAACCTTTAAACAAAATCAACAAATAAATCTTCAAGGAATGTCTTAAAAATAGTTATATGAAAAACCTCACACAGACAATGTTGAAACGTTTCCATTCTCTATGGAATTATGAATTTTTATACAAATACAAGCAATGATTTATTGCTAAGCAATTCAAATTAAGTTGAGTTGAGACATAGTAAGCTTCAAATCTCTTTGAAATTACCTGTTCATAGCATAACAGAGAAAGCTCCTCAGGTCAGTTTTAGAAATTCCACCTATAGGGTTGACATCTGCACTGGAACAGTCATACTTGGTCATGTATCCTCTGAGCGCCTCATCCACATTGGCAGAGCCGAGCACCAACAGTCCACCTGACCTGTTTCGCACCCACAGCATTAACTGAGCAAAAAGGTACGATATGACCATCCTAAGACGAGCCTGGAAATATTTACATTTTTGTTAAATTAACACCATTCTTAAATGAGTAGCATATTAAAAATTTAATAACAACTATATAAGAGTTACTATATATCAACTTATATTTATCTGTGATATTTTACATCATGAGAATGTTCTGTTATGTATAGATAAAAAATAATAGAATATGTAATATATTTATATATATATATATATACTATAAAATAACAGTTAAATCTATATCTGCTATTACTCAATTATACACGTCAAAAGATTTTGAAATTGCACAAGTCATATATGATTAAATATACAAAATTACCGCCCAACAGCAAAAGCTGGTGAAGAAAAACTAATCAAAGAACAGAAAGTTTATCACTAATACTGAAGAAGATAGCGCCAAACCCATTTTGCTCAAAAGAGATAAACATATACAGTCAACAACAATCTCAGTAAATTGAATAAAAAACAAAAAATTAATCAACTGGTGGTCACGCCAAATTAATTTCATGTTAAAAATGACAATTTCTTTACCTGAACGTTCTGCAATGCCAAATTTTCCCGTGCACTCCCTCCACGTGATCCAAATCTTGGAACCAAACCAGTGACTGCGGTGAAAATTCCTAGTACTGCAGTAACAGCAACATCAATACAAATGTTGGTATGGTAACTATGACAGAAACAACACGCTGAAAGTTTACAGAGTATCTGAGAAACTCATTACAACATGTAAAGCTAAACTAAATTAGTACTTACCTCCCAATTTGTTGGGCCAGTGCATTAGCACGAGCTTTTGTCTGGGATGAGGAGTTTTCACTAGCCATGTAGCAGGTTACAAACAACCTATTGCACAACTCTCTGGGATCAGTTGGGGTGTACTCAGGATCACACACTATCTTTCGGACATCAGCAAGGACCTGAGGATCTGACAAATATGGAAGTTATTGATTTGGTACTGGGGAAGGGGGGGGGGGGTTATTACACATCTGTTAGGAGATAACAAGTTATACATACACTACGTCTGCCAAGTGGTTTTTAGGTTTCTTCCACCAAACTCTAAAGGTCAGCAACATATTTCTTATATTGTTGATTTGATGTAGCAAATATGGCTAATTGACAATGAAAAAATACATGTATTTTGTCCATAATCTGAACTTTTATCATGTGAACAATTTTTATGATCAATTAATAGTTAAAAATGCTCCTTCATCTCACATTGTAATTTTGAATTGTGTAAGATAAATAAGCCATTTATTGAATAGAATGTTTTTTTTAACACGTACCGAAACGTATCAAATCAATAAAAATATTGACTGGCATTGGTCAGAAAAATGCATTAGGTATGTAAATGAAGTATGAAAATTAACCTGACTCTTATAAATATAATTAATAGAAAAACGCCATAAGTCAGAAATTTATTATAAAAATTTACATAAAAAAAAACGTTTCACCCCTATGAGTAGGGACTCGTCAATTCTATTTATTTATTATTAGATACAACTGAAAAGGCCCCAATCATAGGGATGAAACATTGTGTTTTATGTAAATTTATATAATAAATTTCTGACTTATGGCTATTTTAAATAAATTATTGAAAAAGAAAAGTGCATTCTCATGGTTTTCATTTCTGGCAGATTGTTTCCAATGGGGGGTGAAGAGTTGTTCATTAAGCAACCTGACTGGGAGATGAGAACACATTTTGGATAAATCCTCCAACACAGAAATACTTAGCAGGATTTAGCATTGCTTATCATACAATAATTTACAATTAAATTATTATCAATAATATTAAAGGTCTTTAGTGAACTTCCTAGATTAAGTTGAACAAAAATCATTCAAACCCTTGTAGCTGTAAAAGCTTGGTTTGGCTTCATTTCAATGCCAAAACGAAATTCTCCTTTTACCATGAAAATGTATTTCTGTGATAGTTGGAACAAGGAATTAAGTGAACAAAATTCATAAAACTCACCTCCTTTCTGAATAGCAGTCACAACTTGAGTGCACATAGAAAAAACAATGCAAGCAGTGCTCGACGAGTCGACACCACCACTCAAGGGTAGGAAGAACCCACCTTGACCTGACCTCCTGTAAACAAACCCACCAGAATACAAACTAGAGATCTGTTGTTTGCAAATGAATCTGTTCGAGTCTGAACAAGTTCATATTTCACAGATCCCATTCTACATTTAGTCATTCACAAATATCAAAAAAGCAAATACGGATTATGGATACTGTCGGCTATCTTTTGTGAGCAAACTGTTATGTTTAACAATGTAAATTAGTTCCTGTATTTTACTAATTTATTATACAATAAATCATAATTAACCTGTAATTTAATTTTTACTTATAATTTGTTTTCAGAAGTTTAGTTAATGTTTTATTCAATTAATGAATTGTAAGTAAAATTACATTTTTTACTTGAAAAAATGCCAGTGTTTCACTTTGTTTATAATCAAGCTGATAATTTACTCCTTTTTTATATATAACAATATTTTAAAATTATGGAATAGCACAGTATGATTTTCAGGACATTCAAGCAACTCACCTGAGATAATCCCACAGCCAACACGCAGGACCAAGAGCTATTTCCTGTTGAGGTGAATGGTAGACCCACTCAATGGGTTGCCCCGTGGGTAGAAATATGTCTTTTTCAGATGAGAGCGAAAACTCTACATTGACTCGAGGATAAGACGGACTGTTCGCAGCCTCGTGAGTGCGAGAACGACATGCGTTTCTGTATGTTCGGATGTCCTCCAAGTCCACTGTCGCAACAACCACTTCCTGCAAAGAACATAATTAAACAAGACTGCAAATTGTAACACAAACCGTCATTGTTGGTATACTGCAGACACTCACCACCTCTGAGAGGCCAAATTGCTGGCTCCTATTCAGAATGCCACCATTAAGAGCAATACACGAACAACCATTGAAGAAAACTCTTTGTCCATCACATCCTCTCAGATTGCTGAACATGTAACAGCCACCAGCCTACAGTAAAAAATCAATTATATAAACTCGTGGAAATATATTATTAACAACTAAAACAGAGTAAAATACTTAATATTATTAAACAGAAATACAAATTTATTAAGAAACATGACGGAACAATGATGTGAAAATCACCACTGTAATTGGGTTTACTATTTACTATATTTAACATTTCAGTCCTCAAAATTAACCAAATATTCATTTAACTCAAAGTTTAACAGTTTTAAAATATCAAAAACTGTTCTATATGAGAATCACTCACCTTGAATGTTGCAGACTTTACCAAATCAACAGTGACATAAGCCTTCCTCAACTCCATATAGGATCCCGATCCATTCGCTATGATTTCGACACCATCCAGACTCATAGGAATGTGTGAACTGTAAGATCAAAACAAACTTTTGTAAAGTTTCATTTTTAATTACAAGGATGACTGTGGTTATAAACATTTACTCATTTATCTTCTCTAGGCTCCAGTGTCTTTCTAACTCAAGCCCTATATAAAACTGCATTAATTAGTGTTTTCTCTTTGGATAGAAAATTGTATAATAAAACATTATGACACTTTAATTTATTTTAAAAAATCTGTTAATCTCATGATAAATAGTGGAACTCCTAATGTATTAATTTTGTAAACAAGTACACATAATAAGCAATCGCTATAAACTCTAGACTTTCTAGTTGCAAACACAATCTCTCTTTACTTAATACATGGACTGAAATGAGAACTCATTCCCAATAAGTTAGCCATGTTTTAGTATTTTAATGAAAAGTTTCAGCCATAGTACAAAGTAAAGTAAAAGAGAGGAAAACCAACATTACCTTTTTGGATTCCAAAGCTCCTCACAAATTTCAAAACCAATACAAGTGTCCCTTGTGGTGACAACACCATCTCCAAATGGCACAAGTGTCTGCCCAGTATACGCTGATATCATCCTCGGCAGATAGTGGTCTTCAACCGCTCGAGCCTAGAGAATAGGAACATTATATTTTAGACATGATTCAGTTTGAATATCTGGTGCAGATTAAATGTTTTAATTTTTTTCTACTCCGAAACCTGTTTAAATCTGTCATTTTTTCTTTGATTTTTGATAATAACTGAATAACAGGTATCAAGCAGTCATAGACTAGTTTAACCTAGTAGAATCATTTCAAGCCAATAATTTAAATGTTTGTTTGAAAAATATACATAATATAAAAATATATAATATAATGCCAACAATACCTTCTTCCATGGAGAAAACCATCTAGTTTCTCTGTAGTTCCCATCTTCACACAAGAACATCTTTGGTCGAATGAGTAATATTTTCCTGCAGCGTTGAGGAGAAAAAAAAGTTACAAAATGAAAAAGGACAACATTCAAGTTTAAAAAATAGTATGAGATAATAATAACCTGTTATAAAACACAACTCTGCAATTGTAAGTGACATTCCGGTGCATGACCGGCATGCCTACATCTACGAGAATGTCGCTGCATATCGGACTAATCAAAATTTCAAGTAAAACTTCCCAACAGTGTAACAAAGTGTCACACTCGTGGAAATGATCTTCACAGCTGTAACCACTGTAACAGGAAAAAGTTAATTAGAATACAACAGGTGAATAGCTCTCTTTAGTTATATTTTAAGGTTAAAGAAACACAAATAGGAAACAAGAACTTCAAATGTTTCTCATACCTTTAATATTAGGGCGATTCAGTCTGAGAAAACCTCAGATTGAATCTCAGGCCAAATACAAAACTTAACTGTAAACATTTAGTCATTGAAATGGGAGAGTTACATTGAAATGATGGCATAATTAAAATTTGACTGAAATCTCTCTTCTAAGTTTATACACTCAATCAATAATCAAGTGGGAAAGGCAGAATTTTAACATGGAATGGATCAAAGATTGAAGTCTATCCCGGTGAAGTCGTTCGGAATTAACACGGGTTTTGCATATTTATATTTACGCAACGTTTCGACGGCTGAAAGCACTGTCGTCATCTTCTAGGCGTAGATGAAAACAAAACCCATGTGAATTCCAAGAACTATTTATGGAACGGATGATAAGTAAAACAAATAACTAAAACCTTTGTTTTAGAGAAATATGCAAGGTAGCATCAAAACATCCAGCTATGTATGTTTAAATTATTTTCTGTGTAAATGTTTCTCATATATGTCTAGAAACTAAGCTCATATTAATTGAATCATACGCTAAATATATATCTTTATGTATAAATGGAAAGTGTTAATGGTCGTTAAATATTTGTGTATATTTCCTATTTCGTAATATGTATTTTAAAATGAGCAATCATTGCTACCATAATTTAAAACTTGAAAATGGGAATCTCATTGTTCTGTTTCTACTAACCGTTAAATTTACACTACAAACAAATTTATTTATATATATATATATATTACTTGACATTGGCAGCACATCTAGACTTCAAAATTTGTTTCCAAGTAACAGTTGATGTTAAAGTGAACATACATTTTTTTTTTTTTCAAGAAGCAGATATATAGAAGAAGGAGGAAAAAAAACTGACCATATTTCCAATTCCGGCCCACTCCTGTACTTCGCACCTGCTTCTTTGGCTTCTTGGATGCTTTGAAGGATCCTGTTGAGGTTCCCCTTAAAGTCAAGGGCCCATTGATTTAAGGTGCACACCGCTACCGTAACCTTTCTGCCCATCCTGCAAAACAACACGGGGAATAAAATAAGCAGTCAGTTAAAAAAAAAAAACAGTAAAAATTTGACAGCCCTCCTCGGCCCCAAATACACGCAAAAAAAATTATTCGGAACTTGTGTGGGGGATTTAAAAAAAAAACATTAAGGAACACCTTCCCACAACGGTATCACCTACTTGCTATTAATATTTCCGGTAGACGCGCGAAACAAATTAAGCGTTCAAGTAAATATACTCGCGTGTCACAACATTTTCATACATAAAACTGTGCCGGACACTCAAAAAGTATTGCACGTAGTGTGCAGTTTCATAAGCAGTGCTCCGGCCTCTGCTACACTTGTCGCTTGCCGAAAGTAGTTGTTTTTTTTTTTCGTCAACACATATCGATACGACAAAATCGCAATATATCGGTCAAGATGGTACAAACCTGCTGATTTACAACGAAACTGAAAGTATTAAAAAAGATCTTACGTAGATTTATAAATTTAAGACGATTTATTTTGCTATAAAGTTATACGTTTCTGTTATTTGTAACCTATTACGGGGATTCCCTGAAAAAACAAGATACAATAATTCGCACGGGGGTGGCCCGCAATTTGAAAAGGTCTTTCCCTTTTCGGGCCCGTTAATCACGGACGTAACCGCTACGATTAGGGGGGAAAACAAGCGGCAACCATCTCACCTATATTATTGATTGCAAATTAAAGTTCTTTTTTTTTTGGGGGGGGGGGGATTCCCAAAACTGTTTCTATTATCCACGAGATAAAGATTAAAGACGTACATAAGCAAGCAGCCTTGGTAGAAAGAGACAAATACGGATTAAAAATAAAAAGTTCAAATAGTTTTTTGCATAATGATTATTGACTGGGTGACAGTTACATACAACAAAAAGTATAGATCAATAAACTCGTGTCAAAAAAAAAGAAAAGAATTTACTCTAAAACGCATCTATCACTGCACATAACACTTTCTTCGACGTTCACCATTATTATTCATGTCAATTTAGAGTCAAACAGATACCAATAACGGTTTCCGCATTCTGAGAAAACAGTCGAAAACAAGTCAGGGATAGTCTGAATTCAAATAACCTAACCTTTAAAAATACGAAAAAGTTATAGGACAAACATCGTTAGTCATTGCTCGAAAATTAGAAGGATAAAAAGTGAAATAGATAAATTATTTTGCCTTTAAACCCCAGAGCAACGAACTGATCCATGCACTAATGTCTGTATATGCGTCTGAAGAAAGTCAATACACGAATCGAATGTAATATTAAAAATAAAAAAAGGTGATACGTCAGACGTAAGGGAAAAAACAGTCCAGTCGAACTATTTTAATTTATTAAGAAACCCCTCTGTCAAATATTTGGGGGTTTACGTCTCGACAAGCAAACTCAATTGGAAAATCCACATAACCAAGAAAAGAAAACAAATGGATATTAAACAGAAAGAAATGTACTGGTTACTAGGACGCAAGTCACACAACCTCTCCTTAGAAAATAAACTACTACTACTATATAAAACCATAATTATACCAATATGGGACCTACGGGATGTGCCAGTAAGTCAAATACTGCAATAATCCAAAGATGCCAGTCTAAAATATTAAGAGCCATCGTTGACGCCCCCTGGGGTACATACCACAATGACTTTAAAATACCAACTGTTATGGAAGCTGTCCGTCAAAAGAGTGGTTTAGTCACCACGTAAAGCTCAAATCACATTCAAACCCATTATTACAACCACTACTAGAAATTGATAAAACAAGAAGACTGAAAAGAAAATGGCCGGCACATCTCTAGACAATATTTAGAAGTTCTCTTCGCTGGAGGGCGATCTCATCATATGTAAATAACATGTCAAAGCTACCACATTAGCTTATAGATTAAAATGTAATTGATTGCTGATAAATATAATATTAAAAAATATATATTTAAGAAACCGATAAGAGATTGTAATGGTTAATCTATGGACTCTCAGAGATGTTATTAATGGGCATGTTTCTATTGAAGAGAGATACATAAACATATGTCTTTGTTCTAAGGTAATTACCTGGCCTAGCCAATGTTTTTGGCATTATTTCTACTCCTTTGCAGTGTATATTTTTGTAGTATTAGTGGGCTTCTTTAAAGTGTTAACGTAGCTGACGCACTCTTATTTTTACTTCTCGGGTTGTTATTGAGTAACGAGGCAATAACTGGATTTACGTAGATCCAAGTCATGGCAACCCTCACTAGCTTTGTCTCGTGGTATTTTCAGACTTTGCGACAATCTTCTACTGATCTAAATTCCCAAATCTTACAATTTTACTTTTCCTGGCTTTCAAATTCATCACCTTTTACGTTCACACAATCGTGTTTCTCTCTATTGGGAAAACATGTTTTTTTAGCTCTTAACATTGTAATCATATTACGTATTCCAGTTGATGTTGTTGGATGTGCACAAGTACCTACCATAAACGTATCCGGAATGTTCGAAGTTCATTCTTCTGTTATTAAATGCAACCCAAAACTTCCTTCCCAAGAATCATTCCTGGTTTCTCCTCAATCCAAACTGATATTCTTCTATACAATATTCTCGTTAACATTTTCAGTGAATACGATATGATTTTCTCACATACAGAATATGTTTTCTTCGGGAGCATTAAGATAAAACCGAAAGTAGATATTGCTTCCATTTGTTGATGTTTCAGTTAAGGCATATCTTCCTACTATGCTTCATCGAATATTTTCCCGTGAAGTTGTTTGGACGTTGCCATGGAGCCCGGATTTGCTTATGTCGAGAAAACGCTTTATAATTTTAATTAGTTTTCTTCTCCTTTTTTTTATATTTTAAGCCTCGGTAGTACATAATGTCTGTCGCAGTAACGTTAATTAATTCGGACGGCGGAGATGTGCTTCACAGGTACAGTTTTACTTTAAATCACCCTCTCTTTCTCTCTCTTTCTCTCGAGCCTCGACTCGGTTGTGTTTCGCCAGCATATTAGATCGATGGTTACCTAGGCGTTGTATACGACCCCACTTTTCCTCCCTTGAAAAAGAATTTTTCATCAAATAACTCTAAGTTGATAAGGAGGGGGACGGGACCGGATAACAGATCAATAACAGATTTGTCAGGGTTGTGTAGGGGAGCGCCGTACCAGGAACTCCAGAGGGGAACGCCCTACACCTGCATGGCAAACAGTTACTAACAACTGGAAATACAATCCACCCGTTTATGAGCTTTCGGATTTGCCGGCGCTCAAATTCCTTCAGAGTTTCTTTCCTTATCATTACTTGGGGTGCCCGATCATTGCTAATTTCTAATACACAATTTCTTATAATTTCCTAATATTATGAACAGTTGACTATATATTTGTAAATATATGGTACCTTATGCAATTTTAGTTTAAATTCCCAATTTAATGGCTCCATGTCATTTGAAGCTGGTAGATTTCATGCACTGTAAACTGTAGCGATCTCCCAGAACAAGTGTGGATATTTCTGAATTCCTTGTCATTTGATACTGTACCTTCTTATACTTGATCTCTGAAAACTCAATTCTCAAGCCGAGTTGCTGTTCTCTCCGTCTCAGGTCAATATGAGCAGCTACTTGTAAGTGACTGTTACAACTTCTGAGTTGTTAGCAGCCTAGCCACTCTTCAAAATAATTCAACTCCACTGTCTGATTAACTGTTTAAGTACTTTCTGAGATTTCATAGATAGCTAATTCTTTTTGACTGTTAAATAGTGGCCAAATTAAGTCAGACATGATGGTATTCTGATTTATACAATTAATATCAATTTGATTTTCTTCATTATTATTCAGATCTTTCTTAATTTGGGCTCGTCTTGTGAGACGTATCCAGAAAACACGCAAAAAAATTTTTCGAAGAAGTTCCGGACAGTAAAGATTAGCCTTAATTTGTATTGGGGTTCTCAACCACCTCCCCTCCCCTCTAACGGGACTCGTATTATTGTCTAATTTAATTTGGTATTTTTTTGGGTGTTGTAAGACCACAGTAAAGGCCAGTATTCTTTATAGGACTGTGATGATTTGTTTCCTCTTTAATCTGAAAGCTCCCTATGTTCACTTCATGTTAGGGTGGGATTAATTTAACTTTATAAATCTTGTTATCATAATTGTCATCTGCCCCTCCCCATTGGCCTTTTAGCCTTTTTTACTTTGTGTAACCTGGAGCTACAGTGCTGCTCAGCTTATGAATGGAAATGGGACTGAGGCACGTACATAAAGAATATTGATTTCACTGCCCACAGCAGGCCAGGGTTTCTCAGAAGAGATAAAAGATGGGCAGCCACTGCTGTGGAAGGTGTGCTCAGTTCTGCAGCTGACAATGGTGCCCCTGTCCAGCCTACACAGCATTGTCAAAGGTAAGAAATGTGTTTCTCAGTCTGTGTTTTTCATATTCAATCTTTTTGCCAAAATGAAAGAGATAGTATTTTTCAGTTTTAAGGAGGGTAAAAAAAATGTATCACAGTTCTGTTTCTTACATTATTTAATGTTATCTGGAAACCTGATGTCAGAAGTGTGATGTCCTTTTTCTACCACTGGAGATGCTAGCTGTTAATAATTTTATTTTTCCTCACAATTGTTACTGCCAGCATGCTATTACTAGGAGTATCATCAACCTGTGTCACGCCAACTCTAATTTACTAATTTATGTCTCAGCAGGGGTTGTACGGGTAATATTTTTTTGCGTGCAGAGAAGGCTGCCATGGTTATGAATACATAATAAGTGGAAGTAGGTCTGTTGAATGCTTTTTCCATGTTGCATGACTCTGTGCCATCATTAAGCAAGCAGCAGCATGCAACTTGCTCACCCTAAGATTTCTGGCACTTTAATCTGGCCTCAGACATGCACGTGCCCGGCCTGACTGTATAATCCTACAGGGTGCCCCACAAGCGTGGCACTCAGCGTGGTCAATATGCTTGTTGTCCTAGAAACTTTCTGTAGTGTGGGTGGTTCTTGGAAGAAGTTTTTTTTTTTACATTCAGTTCTCCTGATATGTGTGTTCCTTACATATATTTATGTATGTTGGAGAAATGGTATACTTTATAGTGTAGTTCTAAACTTTTTGTTATTTCCCTGAGAGGTAAAATTCTTACTATAAAATTCTGTTACATTGTTTTTTCTTATCACTGTGTTTTAATTTGGAAATGGAATAGGTGGAAACAACAGACACATTTAAAATTTTAACAGCTGCATGTTTTCTTAAAAATTTTATTTTATTGTTTCATGAATAAAAAGCTGCTGCATGTCAATAATTAAATAATGTAAAAAATAATTTAAACAAGATTACATTTTTAAAATGCAGTTCTAGAATTTAATCTAATTATGAAAAACTGAAACAGTTTTATTACCTATTCTTTTGGTAAGTGTAGTATAGTAATAATAGTATAATTAAAGTATTGTGTAAAATGAAAATTTTAGTTGTTGCTAAAATAAAGTAAATCAGTTTAAATTAGTTGGATCACAATTTAGTCAGTGATTGAAAACTAAACTCTTGTTTTCCATTAATCCATTGAGTAACATTAACAATTTGAGGAAACCCTGTTGCAAATCTTTTTGTCTTATCTTGTTAAATGGAAAATGAATTTTTAAATATGATTTAAATATTTAATAAACTTGTTGAAACTAAAATAAACTGTAGTTTAATTGTAAAAGTGTTTCATAAATATATTTGCAAAAACTGTGGATGATTTTAGTGGCAAGGGAAACTTCACAGGTGCTTTAACAGAATTGAATAATTCAAGTTTAATAATTGAGTCTACGTATCTTACCTCTAACTATTACACATTAAAAACATTTTAAACTAGTAATACATTTTAATTTACCTTAGAAAACTTTTGAGTTTGTTTCTGAAAATAAAAAAAAATCTCTTGATGAGGGTTTGGAAAAATAGATCAACTTACTAGCCACAAGGGTTTTGTTTATATCTATAAAAGATATTATAATAGAAAGTAACAGAATGTTGCTGTTAAATTATAATGGATCTGTGTTATTTATTTGTTCTCTTGTTCAGCTTTTGGATATTTAGTGTGTTTGCAATTTACTGAAATTTCAAGTTGAAGTTAAATATCAACAGCAGAAGTTTCAGATATGATTACTGTGTGTGTATATAATTAGATTTTCTGGTTTTTTTTTTTTTTACTTTCTCTCAAAGAGTAATTTGGAAACTGGTTAAGGGAACACATGTTGACGACTGAATTATATATACTACATAAAAGTTTCTTTACATATTTTTGCCAACGTTTACAAATTAAGATGCTCAAAGTTTACATTCATTCATTTATTTTGATAAGCACAAGTTTATTTACTTGAATTTGAAGATGTAATACTCAAATTACTCAAAATATTACAAATAAAACTTCTTGTAGTACAGCAACCAATTACAAAGTAATTATTGAATTGTTTAGTTTATTTCTTCCAAGTGTATACAACTTGGTCATTTATCTTTAAAAAATAAAATTATATATTTGTACGAACAGTCTATTAGTATGAAATGAAATAAAAACGTCTGTGAACATTTCAAACTTAAAAGTTGAAGTTAGTCAAAAGTGAATGACCACCCAAATATTAAGTTTAATAAAGATAATTTATATATATATTAACTCAACTGGAATGAATTAAAGTACAATGTTTAAAATGGTTAATGTTCTTTTAAAAATAAACAAATAAAAAAAGTAAACCAGAAGTGTCTAAAAGTTTTTATTCCTAAAAAAGGAACATAACACATATTACACAATTACACAATTAATGTAAGGTTAGCCTCCAGCAGGAAAAAAAACTTTGTTATAATTGATTTCAAGAGGTCCTATTTAGTTCTTAATGAATAAGTTTTTTCTTCTTATTTCTGTTTTGAATACATTTACGCAAATTTTAGCTGTGCATTTTTTGCTATTCAGTTTGTAGTTATTTATCAAAATCATGTTAAATAAGCTCCTTAACATGTCCTGGGGAGGTAATTATGTCAGAATTAGTCATGTGAAGGAAGCTAAGTTCTCAAAGCATTTTAAAATACCAAAGGTTCTCACTGATAAGTGGAACCGGGCAGAGCTATCACCTTCTGCTTTATTGATTGATTTCAGAAAGTGCTTGGGGTGTGATGAATGATGTGTGCTGAGGAGGGTCCTAAATTATCACTTCCCTTGCTTTGAATAGAATCTCTCTCTTGGCCTTTTTTTTTTATTATTTTTAATCCGCACCCTATAAATAAATATATTGTTTTCGAAACTTGAATAAAATAATGGAATTGTATATTAGTTGTGGTATTTTGAACAGTTCTACATCACTATTTTATGGTGTTAACTGTACTGGGGTGCACGACGAGCTTAAACACTGAAGGTGTTGATTAATGTAGTGAGTTAGGGAGTTGGCAGCTGGCCTTCCACCCCAATCATGAGTCACACCACCTGGGGGAAGGGGACTGAGTCCCAACAGCCATCACAACACCACCACCACCATTTAGGCAGAACAGGGGATTTGTCAGAGTGGGCAAGTATGGATACCGGCACAGTGGTGAGGCAGCTGCAGGCCGCCCTCTTTCCTGTCTGCTCAAAAGGTAAGGAAAACAGTGAGGCAAACTCCATGTCTTTCTCATGCTCTGAGGAAGGTTTATTACATTTTAATATTTCAAAATAATGGATGTGTCCATTTGGAACAATATAGATTGATATTAGGCTCAAATTAATTGCAAAATAACTTATGTTAACTCAACATTAAGTTGGATAAAGTTTTCTCGGGATTCCAACCGGCTTGCATCGCCATCAAAACATTGTGGAAATTAAACGACGCTACCTGGTTTGAATCCCGAGAAAACTTTATCCAGCAGTTACACTGGAAAAACCTGCGTTCCTTATTCAACATTAAGTTATCTATTTTTTACTTTGTCCACCAGTTATATTTTTTATTCATAGTTTGAGATTTATTTGGTCAGTCTATCTTAATTTCAGACATTTACAAACTGTAAACCATATAGGGGATTCTACATTGTATTCGTGAGCAAGAGTTTGCAGAGAACTCGAGCAGGATGTTAGGTCGGGGAAAAACCTGGAAGAATTTGAAATTAACCGCTGCTAAATATGATTAAAACTAAGTGGGTGATCCAAATACCAAACAAGGAGAATTTATTCTTAGTTTTTTACTGAATGTCTTCTAGGGTAAATATTTATGAAACTACAGTTCTGTAAAATTGAAGCAGTACTTACATTGATATGAAGCTTTAATGCAAGTCTGTCCTGTTCTAATTGAATGTACAGAGAGCTTCTTGTATGTTAAATAAAGTGAAGGAACAATAGTTTTAATACAGCATTTTAGGAGCTGTATCTTCCATCATCAGGTATTGCAACACTGTCAAACTTTCCAAAATTCAATTCCCAGTAGCTGTTCACGCCCAAAGCCACAATATAAACCATTTTTACCAATGCTTCACACTCACCATCCTTAAAGCTCATCAGAGGCAGAACTCCATCAGTGGGAACTCTCCTTCCAACATGTCTTACAGTCCTGGCAAAGCCCTGGACTCAACATCCTTCAAATAGTGCCCTTCCTATCTGCCATCCCCACTTTCACAAGTGAGAATGTATGAGCATGCCTATGTATGTCTGTGCATGTTTATATGTATGTTTAAGTGCTTTGTATGAATGGTCACTATCGGAACCTTTCCTATGCCACGACTTCCACTTGAGAGAGAAAGTTAGTGGCCTGGTGGGGTGTTAATTGTTTATGAGCTACTAGCTGTGCTGCGGTCAAAACTCCGCAGTCCACAGCTGGCTGGTGCATGGAATGGTGTAACACTCCTTCCTGAAGAAGGAGGCTGAGAGCCTCCGAAAATTTGAAGAACAACCTTCGGTTTCCTGTGGCTACACTGTACTTCACTTTCAGGTAAGCCACAAGCTATCTCTCTTTTCTTTTCATATCAATATTGCAATTATTTTTGACAATGCCATATCCTTACTAATATTATATATATTAATAAAAGCAAAAATTTGAAAAGTATATTTTTCTTTTCTTTTAAACCTTAATATGAAAATATAGTCAGGACTGGAAAGGGTTAATATGATTACAATTTCACATAAGAAAATTCAATTCTCTACTCTTACATATGAAATTGAGGGCTTACCTTTTATGAACCAAAAAATATTAAAAAGTAAAAGATGCAATGTTCATCAACAATTCTGTTCAATTTTCATGTATGCAGCTAAAGATAATCAGGGAAATACAAATAAAACCCACAACAGAAATAAAATAAATTGTGTGTTTAAACTTCCATCCAGTTGTTGTCTCCTGCTGTCAGGAAATAAATTGTTGAGGAAAGGAAGGGCGAAACTATTTTTAAAAATAAAAGTAGTTTGTTGCTGAAATTAAGATATTGATAAGTATTATATTGAAAAACTCCAATGAAAGAGTTATGCTGCACATTGTGTAATATACTGAGGATGGAGACTGGAAGAAAGACAGAATAAAACAAAAATGCTTGTTTTTTACAAAAATAATCATGGATTGAGATAATGGAAAAAGGATTTGTGGAAGAGTTTTTTTTTACACAGTAATGTATATGATGATTACTGGGTCATAACAATGTGTAACAAAAGGTTGGACATTCTAAGAATTGAGACTAGTGTTATTGAAATAATTGCTGACAATGTCTTGGATGATTGACTGTACAAGGAGATTTTAGAAAGAACTGTTGTGAGTTTTAATTCATCTTCAGAGTATATAGTATAGGTATCTGTTTATATAGATAAAGTTATGGCGATGTTGTGTTTGCAAGTACTTGAGATCCAACTGTTTCCATTTCTATGACTATAGTTGCAGATGGCCTCCACCAAGAGTGTATCATCGTCTTCTTACTAATATTTTCTCATGTTAAATTTGTGAACAAAAATCAGATAATGTCAAAATTTTTTGGATCCAAAAGAATAGAATTTTATGAATTTAATCACTATTTTTATCTAGCCAAGGGACATGTGAAGCATGTCTCTATCTCCATTGCATGGTCTTTACACAATCTGTCCCACAGACGATATCCGGGAAACGCATACCGATTCCCCAGTAATGGTTTCCAATCACCCTGCTTGTAAGCTGTCTGTCGTGGCTTGAGTAATGGTGTATTTGCATGTGAAAGAAAGGTAAAACACATCCTGGGAGGTCAAGTGAGATACACGGAAATGCGGGACCACAGGCTGTGTAGGAGCAGTAATGTGAACTGAGCAGTCAGACATGTGGCACAGGACAGTCTTCCCAGGTTAAAACTCCATTGAAGTCTTCAATATTTTTTCTTTTCAAACTGGTTTACAGTTGCATTGTTTTCTATTAGATCATAATAAACCTAATTGTGTAATGTACATTTCACAATTATTGGTCTATTGTTGCTTTTTTAAAATTTAAGAATTATCCAAGTTTTATAAAAATAGTTGGCTATAAAATATTAATAGTGATATTGGTATTTATTATAAAATATTAGTTTTAAGTTTCGTAAGACTATTTTAGTTTCTGTAATGATGTGTACACTATTTTTAACACATACATTTCATAAGAATGTTGTGCAGAAGCATGAATATTTTATTATTTGAAAGAAACTCAGTTTGTGATTTATTTGGTATATAACTTCAAACGATTATAATAATCTAATCAGACACAACATTTCATCCCTGATTGGTAAATTCTTAAGGCGTATAGTTGCAATTCAGTTATAATTTATAATAAGAAATTTAGATTAACAAATTTGTAACACACAGTTAGCCCACACACTGTGGTCGAAATGACTTTTAATGTTTAACCAAGGACAATGTTATGAAACTGAAATCATCAGAATGCCAACTTACTTTAAGCGGAAAAATGTATCGTTAAATGTGAGAAAAGTATTTCATGTATGAAGCATAGGCTTGCCCATTGTAGCATACAAATAAACTCATCTCAGAGGTTCCTGCTGGGTCACTTCATTGGATTAGATTCCTGGTCCAGTTGAGATTTTTCTATCCTCGTCCTTTAATTAAAATTTCGTGGACTATATGGCAGAGCTTTGTTGAAAGCTTCCCTTCTGTTCTTTCCAAATTATCTTACTTTTTTGGATACATGCTTAAATCTTCAATTGTGTGTTTATTTCAGGAAGCTACCTCAGCAGTTTTCTGCAGAACACTCTTAAGACAAACCAGGTGGAAATCAACACTGACAATAGGACTTTGAAACCTGTAGCCAAGCTGAAGGAACCTAGAGACTTGTTTGCACTGCCAAAAGAGCTTGACTGTCCCCAGCAGGCGGCGCGATGGCCTGCGGAATGCCAGGTATTGGCAACTTTATTATAATGTATGAATCTATAAAATGCATAAATAAAGATAAAATAAATAGGTTTGTCTACTTTTATTCTTAATTACACAAAAGTAAAACAAATGAATTACCCAGATGTTGTTAAGTCCTGTACATAAATAGTTCCACACATAATTCAGAAGTTGGGAAAATTTTCAGAGATTAGATCTGAATGAATAAAGTTTTGGCAGTTAATTGAAAAAAAATTGATCACAGAATCTTAAGTAGAGTTGTACCAATAAGATAATTATTCCAATTGGAATAATAATAATAAAAAAACAGTAGCACCAGAATCAATTCTTCTCATCTAAGTTGTTTTGAATGTGAGAAAACAGTCTAAATAATTGGCATACATTGCATTACATAGAGTAATGGATTTCCATTGTAAAAAATCAAACAATATCAAATTCTTCAATGGAGACGGATGAATCTGTCATGTAAAAACAAAACGAAAAATAAATTGAACAACATGAGAAAATTTTAGATTTATAGAAAAAACTTTTGCCAAGTCTTTACAACTTCATTCACAATTAAAATTACAATTACTAGTATTTCATGTATTAACATATTAGAAAACGGAAATGTATATTCCTAATAAGTACAGTTACTTTCACATATCTGGTTGTGATATGTATGTCGTCAATTTTCAGTTGTAAATTTAAAATTAGTAAATCACATTTGTTTCAAAATACAAAGTTTAATGATTTTAAAATAAGTTTAGAACTTTAAAATGTATTTGTATATCACTCCCCTTACGCAGAATTACATCCGAGGATTAGGCGGTGAATTTTTCTTCTTTCTTCACACAATTTTCAGGTGTTAGAGGAGAGGGTGCACCACATAGAATATGTGCCTCCTGTGCCTGAAAGGTATTATCAACCGACAGGCCGAGAAGTGCAGCCGAAACCTATAGGAGAAGAGGCTGGAACTGTTGTCTTCCAATATTATCCTATGAGTGCTGTGAACTATGTAAGTAGAATCCTACCATTGAATTAATTTTGGTACAGTTTACAATAAACCGGTGTTGCTTTCGATTAATTGCAACTAGTATTTGCTATGTTTTGTGTCAACCTCTTCAGGTTGAGGTTTAACAAAATTTTGATACTCAAGTCATTCTCCCTTGACTGCCGTGGCCGAATTACCTGACTAAATTATGACCTGACTATTAATATTTTGTTAAACCTCAACCTGAAGAGGTCACAAAGTTAACAACAAAACATAGTTTAATTTTCCATAAATAAATATATTTTCTCTTATGTAAAATTGGCTGTTGTTTATTCATAAGTTGTCTCAATAATCATAATTTTTATATATAATTAAAAAATCTGTTGTTTTATTTTTTGCATTGAGTTAGATACACGGTTGTAAGCAACTTCTGAAAGTAAAGCTTTGTTCTAAAATATCCCTTTGTTACCAACAACATTTTAGGTTAAAATGAAAAAAATTACATCTGATTGAAATAATGAATAAGAAAGATAGCCAATTCAGACAAAAAGGATACTATAAATCTTACACAATGTTTCTGGGATCCTTGTCCCTTTCATCAAGTGCTAAGAAGAGCCTAGAGAAACACAACTGCACTTACCAGTTGACAACACTCAAAAAGCCTGAATTGGCTATCTTCCTTATTCAATATTTTAGGTTGTATTGTTTTTCTCTTTGGTAGGATCTTAGCATTATGGCATTGCAAGTTCAGTTACGGCAAGCAAGAGAACATTTCTGTAAGAAGCAAAATTCCCAATTTTGTCCTTGTTGACATTCTGTCCTCTAAGAGGAATCCCCCATTATGATGTTATTTTACTAAACTAAGACATTTAATGTTATAGGACTAAATCGCCTTTGATGTACCATACTATATTTTTTCCAGTTTAGTCGCTCAAGTGCTGGGGGCAGCAAGTACTTTATGGATGCGAGTCTAGTAGATACAGGAGACGAACTACGCTTTGAATCCCGTTTTGAGTCAGGAAATTTAGCCAAAGTGGTGAAAATCACGGATACCTATTATGAACTCTATCTTCGCACTGACTTGTACACCAACAGACATATGCAGTGGTTCTACTTTAGGGTGGAAAATATGCGCTCCAGGATGATGTACAGGTAACTAGTAATTTTTCATCTTGTTTCAGTGCTTTAATGTACTCCATTCTTTTCGTTACTAAGATAATATTGATTAATGAACTGCTCTATTTAGATACTTTGGCAGTTCATGCTCCATTGATGGAAATGTTTCAATGAATTTTTTACTTTATCTGTGTACCAAAAATTGCTTATTTGTTTAGAACCAGTATTATTTAATGTCATGATCTCAACATGGGGGAAAAAAAATGTTATAAAGCTAGCAAATTCCTATCAACATTCTGTTTCGAATTTAAATTGTAGTACATATTTGCAGGTTTTCTATAGTTAATTTATCAAAAGCTGAGAGCCTCTACAATGTTGGTATGAGGCCCCTGATGTATTCAACTAAAGACGCCCAAATGAACCAAATTGGCTGGAAGCGGTGTGGCGACAACATAACTTACTTCAAAAATGATATACAGTAAGTGTGTCAGCTTCAAATTACACATACAACTTAAGTAAATAATTCTCTTACATTTGTGAGTCTATTTTACAGAAATGGTGAAGATGACCAATCTACAACTTTTACTCTAACTTTCACTTTAGAATTTCCATATGACAACGACCTGGTCTACATTGCTCATTGTTATCCTTACACATACACAGATCTCCAGGATTACCTTATTCAGTTGCAGGTAAGGAAAATAAAATTTAGTTGTGTGCATTTTTATATTTTATTTCTCCTGCCAGTAAAGTTTGTCCTATTATTTATTGGAATCCTGACAAGCACTTCCAGTATTTTTTGCTCTTAATTTGTTGGTAACTGCTGGAAAAAAGAATTTCTTGCACACTGACTTCCTGTTACAACGAAGGTACACATGACCTCAAGCTCTAATAAATAAATGCAGTTGATGTAATAGCTACAATCTTTGGCCACCAATTTAACATTTAAAATTTAGTAATTTCATCCAAAAATCACTGGCGATATTAAATACCCCAAGAATGGTACTTAAGGCTTTGTTAGTAAAAACATTTTACATAATTTTTTTAAATATGAAAAAGGCCCAGTGTTGGAGAGAGGGACTGAAATTTAGTATAGGATATACTTGTAAAGTATTCTTGTTTAGTGGGAAATTAAAATGGTTGTTTGTTTGAAACTGAAGCTGTCTTTTAATTCTGCTTTTGACATTTTTTTCTCACTTGCATATATATATCTGATTTCAGAATCATCCTGTGAAATCTACTTACAGTAAACTGAGGCTGTTATGTCGGTCACTGGCCGGGAATAATGTCTACTATTTGACCGTCACTTCTCCTTCACAAGGTGATGAGCCAAAGGTGAAAACATATTTTTTTTTATGAATTGTCAAATTTTATTGGTATTTGTTTCTGCTGTTTGGAGAAGGGTATAATTTTGTCATTTGTAACATTTTGACCTGTAGTCAGAAAGAAATTTCAGAGCCATTTTAATGAGCAGAATGGATGTTACTGATACTGGAACAAAGAAGTTGTAAATAATTCACCACAGGAGGGAAATACAGACACCGTAAAAACAGTCCATTTTACATCATGGTAGATTGACAATATTATGGCCACATAACATTTTAAAATACATGACAGATGATTATGACATAAATTTGATGAAAATAAGTGACAAAATTTTATTACATTAAAAATAAAATAATACTTTTATAAGTTACTGTCTGAAGAGTTTCTTTTTATTTCATTAAAAATATTTTACCTTGTAATTTCAATATTTCCAACAGTGAAAGTGTAATTATTAGTACTCAGATTCAACCTGTAAGTCAAATAAAGGACTGTGATATTATGCTGTTAAGTGTTAGTGTGTAAAATTATATTAATTGGGGGCTAATATTGGAAGTCTATATTCCAGAGAAAGAAGGCAATAGTGATCACAGCCCGAGTTCACCCAGGAGAGACGCCTTCATCCTGGATGATGAAAGGATTCATGGATTTTCTGACTGGTGAAAGTGATCAAGCAAAGGTATGAAGAAACCCAATATTACTAATTAAATTGAAGTGAAGCCATTCTCCACATTGTAATTTCTTTTGTCTGGAATACTTTTAAAGAAAGATAAAGGTCTTATCATTATGCATTTAAGCTTCTTAGAGCACGGATCAAAGACTTGTAGTTCTCTTGATTACTAGACTTTGATGGTTAAATTTTTTGAGCTAAAAATTTGTATAATTTTTCCAACTCTAGTTAATCATAGGCTTCAAAATAAAATCAAAGTTAATTTTGATTTGATTAAATAAATTCTCAATTTTAATAGCTATTAATTAAACATTCCCAAAAGTTCAGGTAATTTATAAATTTCAATATTATTATTGTCTTCTCAGTAGCAATAATTTTGATTACAAATATTTGATTAATTTGAAATGGGTTGTTATTAATTATTTTTTTTACAGGAATTGAGGGAAAAATTTATTTTTAAATTGATCCCTATGCTGAATCCTGATGGAGTAATTGTTGGGAACAACCGCTGTTCTCTCACTGGCCGTGATTTGAATCGTCAGTACAGAACCGTTATAAGGGAGACGTACCCTCCAGTTTGGCACACCAAGCTTATGATCAGGAGGTAAGTGTGA
Source organism: Zhengitettix transpicula (assembly GCA_037074705.1). NCBI lineage: Eukaryota > Metazoa > Arthropoda > Insecta > Orthoptera > Tetrigidae > Zhengitettix > Zhengitettix transpicula. The sequence goes on along the minus strand of CM073590.1, from coordinate 249,256,579 downwards.
CAGAATTTTCAAAATACTGATTTTTTAAAATGATTATTAAAATACTTGAAATTTCAATGTAGTCTCCTTTTTATATATTTATGATAGAATTGATGGTGCGGGCCAAGTTGATTTAAATAAAAGTATGTAATTATAACTATAAATAAAATATCAAAACATACCATATCTACTTATGGCATCACGTAAGACACACACACCCCTGGTTTCTCATCTCGTTCATGGGTAAAAATGTTTTTCCATACAAAAAAAAGTTCTGAGTTTCACACATTTTGCTTGTATTGTTATAAATGCAAGTAATTTAACATAATTTTAATTAAATTTTCAAATAAAAAGTATAATATGAGTACGGGAGTAAATTCTGTTCAAATATCTGGTAGTTTGGAAATTCTAATAATGAATTATAAATCAATCAAAATAACGCTAGTCGAACAAAATTAGCTGAATAATATACATGTGAATTCTCTGGATTCCAACATTGTGATTATATTAAATGCAGTATTGTCAAATGTTAAAAACGTAGACATGGTAAGAGAATGTGAAATGAACTGACATGTGGTGTGGAAAAATATTGTGTATCAAAATATATATTTTAAAAGGTAATATGCAATTTTAAAGAAGAATTTTATTTTCAAAATTATTTTTAAGTTTATGATTAACTGTCTTCATTTAATTCTACCAATAAAAACATGTATGATTATTGTAACTTATTTCAGGCTTATTGAGGAATGTGGAGTGGAAATGTACTGTGACCTTCATGCTCATTCAAGAAAACACAATATTTTCATATACGGATGTGAAAGCAAACGGATTGGTGAAAAGAGGCTTCAGGAACAAGTGTTCCCACTCATGTTGCACAAAAATGCGGCAGATAAAGTAAGAAACATTACTCATATTACAAGAAGTCTAAGTGGGTAATAGTTTTCATTGTATTTATGAACAAGTTTGTTGTGTAGTTTTCATTTGAGAACTGCAAGTTTAGGATCCAGAGATCCAAGGAAGGCACAGGAAGAGTAGTTGTATGGATGATGGGTGTCACTAACAGCTACACCATGGAAGCTTCATTTGGCGGCTCCCTCTTGGGCAGCCGTACAGACACGCACTTCAACACGCAGGATTATGAACTGATGGGACGCTACTTCTGCGAGACTTTGCTAGATTTCTGTGACGAAGACCCCAGCAAGGTATGCATTGATACTGAATGCTGTTGATTGTCATATTTGTATCAATTATGGTCAACTACATGCCATTGGTCACATCAGTAACTGCTATAAAATAGATGTTTTGTATTTTAAGAAAGTGATGTATACTTGCCAGTTTGTTTTTTACAATGACTGAAGTAGTGAGTTAATTGGTCAAAAGTGCAATGTGGCTTTCCACCTTGTGCTAACATTTTCAGTCCATAGTACTGATGACCCAGCATAATTATTTGGCTTTTACATTGTATCTCAATGCTTTCTACCAAGTTGCTTCCAAATATTCCCTAGAATTTTCCTGTTGCGTCTGTGTATATAATTTTCAACATTCTTCTGGGGCCCTACTTTTAAAAGCTTCAGAATTCTCTGTTTTCAGTCAAACCAAGTTATAAATCCATATCATCCTGTATGTTTTATCAGAACCCTCATAAATAGACGTCGTTCTGTAGCAGATGTTTCCTGACTTCAACTTATTTGTTTCTATCCTAAATTCATTGTCATTGACATCAGTTACAAGGATCCTACTGTTTAACTTCTAAACTGCAAATAATTTAAATCATATAAACAATACTTTTAAATCTAATTGAACTAATTGTTAATATGAACTGTTGCTCTACATGCTGCCTATTGTGATTTTACCAAAATGGTAAGAAAGTCTATTATTTTATGTGCAATCTATTTGTCTACGCCAACAAAAACATGGATATTATAGACAAATGGCGGGCAAATGCTTGAAGATGTAAATAATCTGCACATTTGAAAAGTATTTTAAATTTAAATGTTAAAATTACCCTTTGCTTTTTAAATACTTGTTTCTAAAATATATCTATCATCCATCAAGAATTATGAATTTCTCATTCACATTTGTCACCATCAATGTAAATACAACTTTATGCTGCACTGAAATATATTATATTATTATTTATTTTATAGCCTATTTTTATTATTGCATTATTATCTACTTCACATTTGCAAACAAGTTTAAAAATAACTGTCTCTATAACCTTAATATTCTTTTTAGAGTGACAGGCTACGTGAAGATAACCCATGTAGTAATTTTCCTTTAATAGCATTGGAAAGGGGGGGATGAGGAAGGGTAGTTCTAAGTTGAATTGGGTTCCTGGGCTACAGTTTAAGGAACCGACCTGACATTTGCCTAAAAGTGATGCTGGACAAACCCTAGAAAACTTGCATCAGTTCGGTTGAGCTCTTGGTACTTGTCCGATGCCCTTCCAATGGCGGGAGTGGGGTTTGCTGTGGGGACGCTGCATTTCCCTTCTCCATGCCTTGACCACTTGAGGAGGCAGCTGGCTGACTCTTCAAATAGGAACAACAAATAACTGAAGTTCAAAAAAAAAGTTACGAAAGATTAGAGGAAAACCTTGATAAATAACAAGACTGTTACATGTAGTTTGTTGTTGAAGTAATATCGGAGAATATTATTTGAGTATTGTGTCGTCCTATTTAATAAGTTTTAGTAACTTACATCACTGCTTTGCACCTGCAACTCTCCAGTGTAATTTAATGTGCCTAAAATATTATTGAACTGTGATAATATTTTAAAGTTGCTAGATTAAGTCTCCATCAGTCGGTTGGTTGGACAAAACAAAGGCTCATGAAATAATGCACATAACATAAGGTTGAAATTGAAGGCACCAACAGACAGATGGAGTAGTGCACGTCACTTATATGCTTGCCTTAAAACACTGAAAGAATTATTTTCAGATAATGACCATTTACCTATTTTCCATTTATATTACTTCTTCTGGAGTATTTCACATATTATGTTGATGCATAAGAATTTGTTTGTAGTCTCTGCAAAGAAGTTGCTTCCTCTGCTTTATAGTAGCCAACTAAATTTTTGTATTATTCTAACATTGCTCCTGAGACAACCCGTTAGAAGCGGATCCATGTTGTCTCGCCTTAAATTCCTGTCCAAACTACTGTCACATCACCCATATCTTATAACTCCATTGTGGTGTGATAATTTAACTTGACAATAAAAACAGTAATTTTCATTAAATAGTTCTCGGTATTCACACAGGTTTTGCATATTTATATTTAAACGCAATGTTTCGACGACTAAAAGCTCTGTCGTCATCTTCGTTTAAATATAAATATGCAAAACCCATGTGAATACCGAGAACTATTTATTGAACAACTACACCGTGAAAGACTTCAATCTTTGAGTCATTTTCATTTCTGTCTGACCTTAAAATCACCAATCAGCTAGTTATAAAATACATGCACTTATTTTCTGCCTATATAAGTGACACAGGATGGTGTGACATTACCAAAACAGTTGCTGTGAAAGGGAGACAGAAAATTAATGGATTTCTTGAAATGGGTCATTGTTACCTTGTTGGGCAGGAAACATGGTTTTCAAGCTCTCTTTCGAACTTGGTGACTCTGGACCTCAATTTCACTAACTCACTACCTACATACATCTCTCTTTTTTTTATTTGGACCATGTCCCACCATCGTTACTTTATATATCCTTGATATTTCTAAGTCCTTTTTAATTTATTCCAGAAAACTCTTTGGCTATCAAAAGGAACGTTTAAGAATGAAGATTATGACCCGTTTGATTCAAGAAGGATCAAGTGCAGATGAGCCTCTGAACATAAATTTGTCAGACTATTCAAGGTATATATGGTGGAAATGTTTCATCACAAATATGTAAACATGTTTATATTTCACAGTTGTTCTAATATATAAAACAATTTTAACCACAATTCAACTTAATGTAAATTAATTTCTACTAAAAGAATCTTCTATATTATGTTTATAATCACTAAAATATCTTTTATGATATAAAACATGTGTGTTAAATCATTTAAATAAATAAGTAGCTCAGTAACATACAAAATTAAGTTATTAAATGAATACCACACAGTGTTTCTGCATTTCTTGTTACTTTTGTCAGGTGATTCAAAAATGTAAGAACAATGCACCATGCAAACCAGGTGATGACCTCAAAAGCCAAAGAAGCTAGAATTGCAGAATCGTTGAGTGGTATTTATTTTATAACTTAATTTTAATCCTGTTATTAGGCTACTTATTTATCTAATTAACACATTTTTCTTCAGTTTGTTGAAATGAATTAATATATGCAATTGTAAGACATAGTCCATGTTGACAAAAGACTTCTTAACTGTGTTTTCCCCTTATAAAAAAATTAGTGTAGACAATGGTTGGTATATTTAAGTCTTGCTGCTAAGCGGCTCATTTCAATTTACGGAGATGTGAATTGAAGTTTTTCCTTAGCAAAAAAGTAATGTGCCATCGTCATTAACAGTACTCTTTACTAAAGAAAGTTTAAAGAGGTGTCAGGATGGCCTACAATTTCAGTATGAAAATAATGTGTTCTTTGTATAATTATTATTATCATCATTATGTAATATTTACAAATAGTATTCGATATATCTTTTACACTTGTCCGTCTTTTTCTATTCCACTTCCCCAAAATTCACGTAAAAGCATGCAAATGTTCCTCTCAAAGTGGTAGGTTCAATTTTGCAATGTATCTATGTCTCCTTAGGCTTTCATTTGTTAATTGCATAAGCACCAATCTAGTTAAACAAACCTTGCAACAATCATTGCAGTGATGAGGGAGATACCAGCAGCTGTTCTGAAGACGAGGCCGTCCAGGAGATGTTTGCCAACCCAGAGGACTGCTGCCAACCTCTTCCGGTTCCACCACCTTCTCCAGTCCTGCCTCGTAGAGAGCAGCACAAACCTCCGCCTAACAAAGTGAGTTGTCACTAGGGAAAGTCTTATTACATTCACAGGTTCATCTGCGTACTCTCATAGTGGTACGACTGCTTCTGTTGTAGGAGGCAGCTATAGGTGAGAAGTCTCCTCCGCTGTCACGGAAGATTCTGCCGGTGAGCATTTACAGGATAAACATAAATTTTATTTGGATAAGGAAGGACTTCGATGGAGACAATATATACTTACAGTAACCTGAAATACATTTACTTTGTTTCATTCATTGTCAGTAAAACTGGTCTTCGTTATCTTTGAACATTGTTCAAAAGAGAAAGTAGTCAAATCTTACAATCTTTAATTAATCCATTTTGAATTTTCTGTTTTAAACCATGATTCTCTATTTTATCATTGTATTGAACCCCAGAAATTCCACCATTGCATTTTACAAATTTTATGTATATTCGAATAGGTTTGTGTATGCAACAATATTTAAGATCACAGTTTGATTCCTGGTAACTGTTGTGAACAATCATTGTACTTTATTTGTTTTTTATTTAGTTCTTTGTAAGCATTAAAGCTGAGACAGCCTCTTGTCTCAGCTTGGTCTCAGAAACGAGTTTCTTACTGTTCAAATTATAAGCTTATTATTGTTTTTTTCCCCCTTATCCCTTGGTTTCACCAGTTACCCCTCGAGTGCATTTCACCTCTCCTGACCTGCTGTTCCATTCTGTATTTTTTCTCATATTTTAATATTTTTCTTATCAGTCACATACAATGAAACAATCATCTACCAAAATATGCTCAACTGTGACCCAACTTTTAAAAAAAAAAGTCGAAAGCAATTCATTCTTGTCACATCTGGTTTTGTGTAACAATATGAGCCATCACAATATGTTTCTTCTACATTTAGGTCCATCGTACGGTGATAGATCTTGCAGCGTCGGATCCGGGAAGCGACTTTTGCGAACCCCCAACCGAGTTGGAATCCGGTGACGAAAACTTGTCGTGGCGTCAAATCAACAAGAAGAACAAAAACTATGTGGAATCAAAATGTTTGTCCATTTTCTTATTTATACGTGTAATGGGATAACTTTAATTGTGCATGCATTTTTGGTTCCTAGTTGAGCTAATGATAAATTTTAAGGATTAACTATTTTATTAAAATGTAACTTATATTTAATAAAAGGTAAGTAACCCATTTATTCAGATTGTTTTCATGCATTTGATAAAATTAAACTAAAAATTATTATTAAATTTTCATTTCACATTAATAATAAAACACCTAAACAAAAAATTAATTTAACTTTGATAGAATTTTAAAGTTATCCCAGAAAGTAAAATTTTAATAAATAAGTAATAAATATAAATGCAATTAAACTAAAAATATTTAAAAATTTTATATTGTTTCACCAGAAATATAAAGAATAATAAAAATCTCTTAAAACCTGAATCTAAACTTGTTAATAAAAGTTTCTAATCCTCAATTAAAATTTCTTCCTCACAAAATAAAACCATATTTATTTTTTACATTTCGCCATTTTATCTTGGTTGAAATCCAAAGAATTTATTATTTACATAACTCTGGAGTCTGAACTATCAACAATAATATGACATAAATATATTCTCTGGCGTCTTAACTGAGGAATTACATTTAGAACTATGAATTTTACATCTGCAAGTTCCCCAATAGAATCAGGGATTTTGGATTAAATATAAACAAAAAAATACAAAGTTTGACTATAAAGTGTCTAAGGAAAAACATTTCCACATATTCGTAAAGTTGTTGACGTGTGTGAACTGGCGATGTGTCGGTCGAGCTTTGAAAACAATTGTCAAGGAGAAATTGTGATGGAATTTACAGAAATTTTATGTGATAAAAGTATTTCTGAAGGTGGAACGTGCCATCAGGGTGTCATGGTGGTGCTTAACACGTCACTCGTAAGACTATTGTTTTTATTTTTAAAAAACATAAGTCTGTCAAAATTTTGTAGGTGGAGGGCAACAATGTACAAGTTCTGTGGACAAAAAAATTAATCTTTACTTTTAAAAGAAATTGGTGCAACTGCAATGGACATGCCACAGCAGAGTTTATCTCATTATATTTAATTGCTAACAAAATGCATGATAAACTTTCACGGGCTTTCCCAGTGAACTTTTTGTTGGAAGAATTATTGTGTTTCCAAGCAGGTGTTGTAAATACACGACATTTCGTCGACATCTTCAAGGTGGAAGTTGTCGAAGAAATGTCGTGTATTTACAATGCCGCACATTTGGAAACACAAGAATTCTTCCAACAAAATGCACGATACCAAATTCAACTTTTTGGAACTGTCTTTGGTGTACTTTATCATTTAGTTCAACTGCGAAAATTTTGAGTAAGTCTCCAGCACTGTTGTAAATTGTTAATTTCTCAACAGTTTAATTTACAAAAGAGACTTTAACTTCATGAGTAGTAGTGATGAGTTGGAAGGATTGTGTTTTTGAAGAATGACGAACTGTTCAGGACTGTCTGGCAGAGAATCGAGTTATTTGTAGGGAAAGGGCTTTAGTAATGGGTCTAGATGCTACTTAGTTCCCTCCAAGTGAGTGGAAAATGCCAGTGTTTTAGATAAATTCAAGCACTTAAGGAAAAAAGATGCTCAAATATTGATATGAATGGAAATTCCTTCAATAGAGGTCAAATATTTTCTATTCTACTGACAGTTTATGTTGCCGATACTCGGTATCTTTGGAAAAATTAACATTGACGCAAATAAAGTGTGCAGCAATTCCTCCTTCGATAAAGTTAAGCATCAGGATGGAAAAATCTCAATCGGGAATTGAACCCGGGTCTCTCGCTTAGTACGCAGAAGCTTTTAACAACTAAGCCCTTCGAGTCGACTACAGACCTATCATGAGACGTCCCCCTTCCATTGTATAGCCACCTGTAATTCACTAGATCACAATCATTATGTCCTGACTTTATGGCACCATGAAGACGGACAGTAATGTGTTTCCATTTATTGTCTCAATAAAGTTTGACCATTTGCAAGTCTAGTAGTTAAAATTGAACAAAGGCACAATAGAACATTTGGTCCTTCCTCATGAATCATTTAAAAGTCAACAAAATGTATTTCTTATAACCCATTGTCCTTGTTTCTCTTTCAGTTCTTAAATGTGGCGAAAGGTGTAACATGCCTCCTGAGCTGATTGTAACTTCTGCACAGGTTAGTATGGAGAAACTATTCCTTTGTTTGTGTGTATTAAAATTATGTCATTACAATAGGTGTATCAGTTACGGTTACATATTGCTAAATGGCGTTCAAGCTTGTACTTGCATGTTGTTAGCCAACATGAATTATATAAGGTCTGCTTGCAAAGAAATATAGGAGAGACCTAAAAATGGATTTTTGAAACACTTTGCAGTGTTAACGCACACAAAACTAAGCCATTTTACACGTGTTGCCAAGGGTCAGATTTTGAAACGAGATTCGAAATTTACGTTTTAAGGTTAAGGTAAATTTGCACATGATTTAAGCCTGATATTATTCCAGTTTATTGTGTCTGTAATTCTGTCAAGTGATGAACATTAAAACCTGCTCAAGACAGACTTGATGCTCGGCTTTCCTCCTCCAGAAACTCTGAGGAAATACATCACTTTTCGATACAGGAATCTGTTTGTCAATCCTCATTACTGTAAGTTACCGGCCTCACTCATTTTTTTATCCACCCACTCGTTACTGTCTACTTTGTTGGTCCATCTACTTGGTTCAATGTATCTTGCCCGTCTAATGTATCAAAAACTTTCGACTACTTCTACTTTTTCCTTATTAAGATCTGCTTGTGTGATTCCTAGTACACTCCAAGGTACATATTTAATCATTGAACTAATTGTAACCAGCCTCTGCTTCATATTACAAAATTTGGAGACATTGTTCAAATGTTATCGCCCATTGTCTACTATAGGAAAAAAATTTACGTGGAAGAAGGAAGAAAGATTGATCCTACATTTCAAACAGTGTAAACTATGGTTGAGAATCATAGTCGAGCCCAAACACCCCATAATGAAATAAACCTACTAGAGTCAGCTAACCGTCTCGGCCACCGGGTCAAGTTCCTGACCAGGCAAATATTCACAGTCTTATTGTGGACAATTAGAGGCGTCTGTGTACTGAGCAGAATACGTGGGTTCAAATCCTGCCTGGGTCAGATATTTTCAGTCTTTCCTTCTTCTTCCATCCTTCTCTCTGCTTTGAACATATGCTTTTCTTCGCCTGAGCATATGCTACATTCCTATTCTGATTTCATCATAATTTATATTATTTCACAATGTTTGCATCAGGTTGAGTGTAGGGGATGTTATCACTAATAAGTATTTCCCCTTTATTTCTTACAGACACTTTCTTTTTTGTACGTTGACTTTCAAGTGTTACACATTGGTCACTTTTTTTTAGCTTTTCTATTGATCTCATTTGAGACTTGATTTGAATGTTAATTCTCTTCTTGCCATTTCAGGTTGCTGAATCTCAAATCACAGTGGAAGTTAGTGAGAAACTGACAGGTAATGCAGATACTTCATACTTTGTTAGAAAGCTCCTTACAGACATTGAAAATTCCCAGTTTGTTAAGTCAGAGGTTTTCTTCTGGCTTGCAGTGAAGGAGGAAGCGCACCTGAGTGTGGAGCAACTGGGCACAGATGGACGGCTGCGTACCCAGTCCTGGCACGGTCTGCGCTGTCCTCCCTTGGTAAGGTCAGTATCACGTTTTTACTTGAGGACAGGAAACATAGCCAGTGTTCTTTTAGTCAAACTCTTCACTTCATCCCTCAGCATTCCTTTTCAAAATGTCATGTACACAATATTTCTATGCCTCAATGAATAGTTTTGATTTAAAATGTTTGTGTAATACTCTGTAATGCCTACTGTTAATATTTTTTTTATATATATTCATCAGATTTTTGCTTCAATCTATTTTACCAAAGTTTAATATACAGAATGCAGGCAAGCCGCAGCCAGACAGCGGCAGAACTCAACAATGAGGTGCAGGTAAAGCTGGGAGCCAACCTGCGTCAGAAGATCTGGACAGGGATCCCCTGCAACTGCCACGGGCCTCTGGAAGCTCATTGGAGTGGACGAGCTGTGACCCACGAGGCACTGCTGCGATCCTGCTCCAAGAAATTGGCCGCCCTGCAGAGGGACCGTGGCAGAGGACGGAGAACCCCGGCACGAAGATCCGGCTCTGAGTCCTCGCCCGACACGGACAGGAGGAGTCCCCCCAAGTCAAACAGTCTCAAGTGGCGTTTCCGCCGGGGCGGTGTACTTGTGGCTGGTGCCATGGCAGTATCCTCTCTGCCGGCTGTGGTCGACTCCGCCTCAGACACGGAAGCCAACGACAAGCAGAAGAACAGCGGCAAAAAGAAAAAGAAGAAACGCAAGGTTGTAACTGCAGCCAGGCGGACAAAGAGGGTACAGTCACCCAGGAAACAGGCCAAGCCTTTGGGGATATTGTGATATCTTCTATGTGCCTTTATTACAGTTTTATAGAGGTTTTTTTCAACAAGACTATTTGGATTAGGTGACAGAGAAAAAAGCACTGATGTATTTGTGAAACATGTTAAAAGAATTAAATGTTTTTATACAAAAGAATTGATTATTTGTATTAATAAGCCTCGTGTGAGCTTCACAATTATTCCTCTCATTTAATTACTTCCATTAATACCTTTATATATACTCTTCAGGTTAACAGAATGAACAATTAGCATATGTATCACAGCGTAAATATAACATTCAAAGTCATCAATTACTGCTTTTACTAGATCAGGAGTGTTTTCTTATGTTATCACCAAAATACAATTGGGACTTGTATTGCAGGCAGAAATCTAAGTCAATACTTAATTATATAAGAATGGACGTGATAAGGTGAAATTTATATTCGTAATGTTGAAAACGTTTTGCATAAAAAACTCTAGTATTCTTATGGCTCTAGGTATAGTGCACAGGCAGTGCTGAAATAAATATTAGACAAAACTGCTGGCAACGCTACAGAAATTAAATCAAATTTGAAAGGAGTAAGGAAAATGTAAAGAACATATAAACTTGTGTAATATGATTTTTTTTTTATTTGTGGTTTTATCATATAAAATATCATAAAAACAAACCTATAATTTACACTTTATCATTTAAAACACACTGTAACTCAACTACAAAGTAGATTTCAATACAATTTAATCGATATGTTGCAAAAATCACATGAAATCAGGCATGGACATTATTATGCTCAAGTAGTCAAAGTAAACAATTTTACATACAGAAAAATGTACAAATGGAATGTATTAGTCTTTCTCGAGTACAGTACTCGGAGAATAACAAAGAACAGGATGAGAGAACACTGTTAGGTACGAAAAAAAGGGCCAACGTTCATTACTTAAATACAAGCAAAAGCGGCTTGATGCATTGAAGCGCACAACTAGCTAATTTGTACTGACTTTGCAATTCTCCTCATTTTGCATATCCGTTAACTAAGTGGGAAGAAGCTTCTGATGGCATCACACGTCCACAAAAATATCTCCTTCACATTCCACCGTGAATGGAACCGTTTTAACATAGGAAATTAAAAATACTGCACTAGTAATATTAATACTGGCACTTAACCTTAAATAAAACAAGTTCTTCAAATCCATTCGCTACATCTACTTCAATTAGCACATTCACACATGATACATGTGTGAATAAAATTGCATTATTGTACATATTTAACAATGTAATTATCGCAGAACAATTAGAAAATTACAATTAAAAACATTCTTACTGCTAACTTTGTTTGTTAGTACACTCTTGTAATAACAATATATATATATATATATATCACCTTAGAATATTTTATACATCAAAAGCAGACAAGTTGAATTGTGTACTTTAAAACGTTAGATCATATGTAATATAAAAATTTTATGCGATTATTTTAAAATTCTGTCACCGTGACGAATGCAAGTGAACAGGTTTCCAAATGGTACTGGTGCTACATCATCTTACACGAGACAACAACAAAAATTCTCAATTTATTAGTGTAATATTGTCTCCAGTGAATAAGTTAAATGAGCATCACATTTAGTCACACACGGTAACTCCCAATATAATTTATTACAAGGAAAGAATTTGTCTCTCTCAAACTTGGAAAAAAATTTTTATATCAGTTCAGATATTTATCAGCTGTTTAACAGAAAGAAAATTGCAGATGGAAGTGACAGCAGGAAACTAGGCAGAGCAACCAATTTCAAACATGCGTATGGTAAGAAAAATTTACAAAAAAATGAATTTTTAGATATAGTTTAGAAACTTTATAAGATGTCCAATTCCTGCAACACAATGTGGATTCCCCGAGTGTGCAGAATTTCCAGGTAGACAAGAATCCATCACAGAAGATGAGAAGACCAATAGCCACAGATTGCAATGTGAGGTTTAAATTTCTTTGCAGACTAATATAAATATACATATATATAAAAAAGTAAAAAAATAATCATTCTTCCCGATACTCAATTTCTTTCGACAGTTCGACCTTGTGACCTCTTGTATGAACTGGTAGAATTTGGAGAATTCATTCTTCCAGATCCATTCTTATTTAAGTCATCATTTATCTGTAGTAATCCAGTGTCTTTTTGAACGTTAGCTGAACTAAGTAGGTCAAAATCATCAAATGTTTCAGACTATTCAAAGTGATATTCGCCATTAATAGAACAATAATCATTTCTTTCTAGAGCAAGTCGGATTTCCAAACGAATTTTTTGAATAAACAGTTCTCAGGTTTCAACTTCGGCATTGCTTCGTCGTCGTCATGATGCGAAGTTCACACATGTTGTACACGCCACTGATCTCGATGTAGATCTGTTCTCTAAACTCACATTCCTACCACGACATCTAAACCTTTTCCCCCAATTGCTCACTTTCATACCATTCAATACTATCTCCAGTAATTTATATAAACAGAAATCAGATACGTAACACACTAACAAAACGCTTATCAAAACCTCAAATCCAAATAATTGTCACACATGCTAAGGTGATTCTTGAAGTTGAATTTATGAGGCGTTTTTATGAGTAGCTTGTGAAAATCCTTGACAAAGTTTATCATTAATTATCAAGAGTTGAAATTAAAATGTAAAATGTCTGTATTAAAAATATACTAGTTAAATAAATAAATAAATATCCAAATAACTGCTAAATAAATACCACACAACATTTCTTCAATTCTTGTTGTTTTTGTGATTAAAAAAAAACAACACAAGATCCGTGAGAACGACACACCGCACAAACCAGGTGACGAACTGTTCATCTAATCATCAACGTTCTTAGGCACATACAAGACTGGAACCAGAGTCTCAGATTTGTAGAGAAATATAAGGCATATGAAGAAAAAAAGTAGCCAAATAAAACACTAAAAAAAGTGCTAAAATAATATTACACTTATTTTTTTCTTCCTTATTTATCTAATTATTTTAATTTTAATACGGACATTTTATATTTTAATTTCAATACAGAATGTGTTGTACAACACCAAGAAATATTTCTAAAATTAAATTTGAATCATTTTGCACATAATTTTTTCTCATATTTTCACTGAACAAATCATTACTGATATTTCTCTCCCACTCAACTCTTCCTATAATAAAGAACTGATAACTGATTCACTGAGGAAACATATGGAATACAAGTCAAATCAGAACAGAACCGCTTTTAAATTAAAACTGTAATAGCTGGCAGAAGGAGACAAAGCGAGACTAAACAATGGATTCAGAACGCAATGTGAATAAATGTGGCTCAAATATAAATTGGCAATTTATAGTTTTGTGACTATGTCTATAGATCCAATGGAAGTGTTGCATTTGAAATTAATACACCTTGTCATGTATTGTTACTATACTGTAAGGAATTCTTGAATTTCTTAGTGCTGGTTTGCCATCGATGTGAAAAACTTGTTACTTTTTAATTGCACTTTCAGAATAATTTCAAAACAAAAACACTTCTACACACAAAAACCGCAATTGTGTTGGTACTTCTGTGATGAAATAGTTAACTATAATATATGTATAAATAAAAAAATACTTAAACAGTCCTACAACTGAAATAATATTTTTCACACACAAACTGTGATAAGTCGGCACTCCAATTGTGGGTAAACAAAGTGAGTTTGCCCCGCCCAAATTTTATCGTAAACTAGGACGGGATATTACCGCAAATGTTTCATGAATAATGATTATTGCTATGAAACTCCCTGTTAACTTAAAAATAACTAAAACGAATATCACAGACAAAAAAATTACACCATACACAAAATAGTCATAAAGCTAATAGGAAGATTAGTTGTACATGTATTTCATGACAAGTGAAATATTTCCATAAAATACGCTCAGCTAGACGTACTGGTAATTTTCTTTGGTGGACAGCAGTGGAACCTGTTCCACAGACTGCTTGATGTCATAACGTGTGAGCCAGTCTGTGCCGTCAGGCTTGAACAGACCGAAACAACGGAACTGCGCAAAGTCAATCAAGTTCTGGCACATGCCCCTGTGGAAGGGGCTTCGTGTCTCGTTCCCTAAACGCCCTGTGGCGTGGAAGTGCTTGTAACGGCCGCTGTTCATGCGCTCATTTGTGGTCATCCCCAGGCAACCAATCTGAAACATAAAACATCATTACTCAATTGTATTTAAATCGACAATCATGTTACACATCTTGATGTGGTTCCCGTGTTCTTTCCCACATCAAAGTGCATTATAAATTTCCTAACCTTCTTTGATGATGTTCTAAGATTCCGTCCACAAAAGTACATTTTTTCAGTTAGTACTTTCATTAAACGTTCTACAGTTTTCTATAAAATCATATTTCAAAGGCAACTTCCATCCAGGTTTTTTTTATTTTCATTTTGTGCAACTCTAGGGCTTTCAATTTGGAGAAATAAATTCTTATTGATTGCTGTAAACAAGCTGGTCTGTCTTATTAAAGAATCCCTGCTTTACATAACTAACCTACGTTCTACAATATCTGATTTTCTCAAGCTTATTTATCATATTTTCAAAACACAATAATGATATTGTAGCGCTGAAAAACACCCTCACCCTCTCTTAAATTAATTCAAAATTAATTTTTAATATTTGAGAAAAACGTTTGTGTCCCCAGAGCCGAGCTGTGGCTTGCTGGAAATTATGGCCATAAAGTTAGGTGCCAAGGTGATAGGGTGTCGAGGAGGTGGCAGATTATGGGAGAACTACAAACCCTTCCAAAAGGTGACAGTAGGCCTGCATCAGTGTAAAATCAACGCAGATTGGCTGAAATCAAACACATCAAGAGGTTGCCACCCTCTGGTGGGGAACAAAGCGAGTCTAACTGAAAGGTGGACAAGTGAGGAAACTGGACAGTTCAAATCTACATCTTGGAAAGAAGAGTACCTATCTATAACTCAGAGAAAGAGAAAGTCAGGGATGGGAGAAGTGTAGGCGTAATAATAGTTCGCAAGTACAACTTGGAGGAAAAAGACCCAACTGATGGAAAAAGAATCTGCCTGGAGATGCTAAGAATTGTTACACCAATGAAGAAGTGTAAAGGACTAAGGTTCCAGAAATTTATGTGAAGATTTTTCGGTTAGTCTGGGGAAGCTGAGTACAAAAAATGAACAGGTGTGTTTCTGACTGCAACGTAAATAATTGAGATTTCTGCCGCACATATATGCCCTCACAAATGACCACTTTTCTTTTTGGTTAATGTTCAGAGTCTCATAAAATTGCCCTGAGACTTGCCCATTTAACGTATCATAAATTTATTTCAATATTTAATGTAATTAAAATAAATTACCAAAAATTTAAACTCAATAGTGAGTAAATTTTAATAACCTTGATGCAATGGAAAAGGATACTTTGAATTTGTGTAAACCCTTAATTATAAATAATTTAAATGTAAAACCAATCAAATGTTAATTTTTTCATATAAAATTAATTCCCCAGCAATACATTACAATATAATCTGCTAATCTTAGCATATTTATACAAGTTCAATGTGCTTTTCGCTTATGTTTCTTTCTCTTCTTTTTCATTTTTTCATCACAGCATACTTGACAATAAACTACATTTCTGACTTACAGAGGCTTTGTGAAATAATTCAGAGAGTAATATTATGAGTAATATATGATGAAGGAAGTAAGATAGAAACAACACGAGAAAAACCTCAATTTCAAACACTGAATCGACACTAAAGTGATTTTCAACCTTTGAACAAGTTACCTGATACAACTGGCATGCAAAAAGAGTGACGACCCAGGCGGCGTGCAGAAGGCCGTTTCCTGCGACCCAAGCCACCCACGCATCACATTTCCCCATGTTCACAATAGCTGTAAAACAAGCGGATGAAATCAAAACTTCAGCACAAAAATGAAAACAACAGTTTAACTTTCAGAAAATAGACTAACCTTCCCAGAGGCCATCACTTGAAACTGGGCACATTGAGTGCCAGAACTGTGTACATCCATAAAGAATAAACACACACATGAATAACAACATAATCAAGTAACCCATGAAGTACCTGTGGTTTTTTGCACCTGGAACAGAATCATTGTTTCAGAACATTCACAGAGGTTTTCAAACGAGTTTGAGAATAAATTAAAGCAAGCTTTACAGAAATCAGAACAAATTACCATGAATTATATATGTTGTTTTTACAGAAAAAATTAAGATCACTTTTGGAAAGTAAAATAATTTCTCTACTGGTTATACAGTTTAAAAATACCAATGGCTGTTTTATTTAAATAATAATTAAAAAAATAAGTAATTCAAGACAGTTTTATCATTCCATAAGAACACATTAAAATGGTCATACTACAAATACATCCTCTGGACCTCATACTAATTGTAATTAATATATAACCTCTAAGATGATTGTGTCTGTTCAGTTGCTGTTAATGATTGTGTCTGTTCAGTTGCTGTTAATAATTGTCCAGTCAGTTTTAACCCACAAACAAAATACCAAACTTGTTGAAATCCCACGTACCTATACAGTTGCCAACCCAAGGACAGTGGTGGTCAAACTTTGCCACACAACGATTACAGACAGAGCAATGTTTTGAACGGACAGGACGCCTTACGAGACAGGAACTGCAGAAACCCTGTGGCTCAAAGCCACCTCTTTCCGCTAATTCGATGATGGTCTGGAACAAGACAATGGTGAATGATATCATTAAAATATTGTCATACTAAAGAACATGGAGATCACAAAAACAGAACACGTTAACAGTTGTCTCAGAGTTTCTTCATGTTGTAATAACAGGGTTTCAGCCAGATTCTTTAGAAGAGACTCTGATGCATTTTAATTATACAAATGAATAAACAAATGAAAAAGCAGTAATTATTAACAAAGCTTTGATGCCTATGTGTAATCAAGGAACTTCTTTATGAACTAATTTTCACCGTGAATTGAATGCAGAAAAATTAACTAATGAACACAGCACACTTCAATTACAGGACGTTTCTTTTCTCTGGCAGTATCTTACCCTGTACTTTTCTTCTTGCGTGCTTGTTAAGACTCCTGGGTCGCCCCGCCAGGCTCGAAGGAAGTTGTACCATAGGATGAGGGAGCAGAACACGAATGCTACTGTCACCCAAGCATCAACCACAGGAGTGATCCAAACAAACCACGTCACATACATCCAAAACTGCAATGCACACACAATTGTATATAAAAATATATTTCATTTAACATGTCCACTTTTTAACTATTCAAAGAAAAACATTTTTATGTACATTAAAATTTATGAAATTGTAGATAAAAGAAATTACTTTGTTGTTCAATTGAAACTGACCAATAAAATATTACTTTGATTTAATTTTGAGTGTGTTCCATTTAAACAAAAATCTATCCCAATGATATATTCATACTTAATCAGCTTCTACTCTTAACAGTAAATTTATACTTTAAATACATTCAACCCAATGATTCTTATGCACAGGAAAAAGCAATAAAGTTGCAAACATAATTAACAAAATAATACACCGAACAAAGTTCTTAAAACTTTACCTTGGTTGCCAGGTAGATAGACATTGGTAGCAAATTCATAAGGCGGTCGTCAAAGAGAAACTGACCTCCAAAGTGAGGCACAATGTAGCAAACAAAGAGTAAACCCATCTTGACAAGGTAGTTTTGATTCGACTGGAGAATCATTCCAGCCAGGTAGAAAACAAAGAATGGGGTTGTAACCATGCACCAGAATCGTAATCTCTGTGACAGAGAAAAATTAACTTTTCCACTACAGTGAATAACATGTTTTCGTTAAAATCTATACAAAAAATTTTATAATTATTATAATAACCCAATATATTGTTACTCTTTCTATCAAAATATCCTCTTTACTTTCGATAATTATTATTTTTTGCACAAAAATGTATAAGCCTATTTAGCAGAGCCAACAAATACTGATTCACATTCAAGGCAGTGTTCTAAAAATAAAATCCCTATCATAATGAACAGATTAGAAAGCATTGCATTTACTATTAACTTGGCGTATCTAAACTACGATAGAAAAATGTATATTTGACATATCTACCTGTACCTTATCACGGGTGATTTTATAACATGGGTTTCGTCTCTTTGAGCTCGACAGTTCTTGTATTTTGTCCTGGACCTTCTTGCCAACCCAATTCTCTGCTTTGTGAGCCATCAGAAGATTGTACGGGGAGTCTCCCTTCAATTCAAAACAAAATAATGCAACATCGCTGGTAAATAGTAAACATAATATGTGTGAATAAAAAAATATGAGTTCTAATTTAACAAAAATGAAACCAACCAATTCATTGATACAGAAGCAGAAAACAGGTAACGACCAAATAGTTTTATGGCAGTAAAAAGACAAGTAATCTTGGTTTTCAGATAAAATTTTGGTATATTTGACAGCTAGTAATAATTGACTTATAAAATAACAGGTAATTTTATGTCAAAAGACACTTTAGTCAATAAGGCAAATGAAATAATTACAGTCATAATCATAGACTTTCAGAATTAATTATGTGAAGTTAAAAATGCAATACTAGAACACAATACCTACTGATTAGGAGTGGAATGAAGTAAAGTATTTTCATAAATAATTGGATAATAGAAATAAAAAATGATCCTGAAAGATTTATCTGGAGACTAACTTTGCTTTATAATCTTTGATGCCATGTTTTCCCATCAACATAAATTTAAAGTTCTTCTAGATAAATAAAAATTTATTATACAGCTTACTGAACAGTCATTTCAAAATAGAGATAAAAATTTATTGTAAACATCAATTAATAACAAAATTTGAAAGAACTGTGATGAATATTTATATTTGTGAGAAAAAGAAAATATTTTTTTCTACATACAAAAAAAGTTAATTAGAAATTCAGTTCTTAAAGATATTTGTAAACTTATTAACATTTTAAGGGTTTGAACCTATGTATATAGCAGACTCACCTGCATGTTAACAATGTCCAAGCTAGACCCATGGTTGATTAATGTAGAAATTGCCGTATGGTTCTGAGCAAGAATCGCCCAGTGCAGTGCCGTGTTGCCGTGAAGTTTATCCTGCGTCGTCGTGCAGGCTCCAAAGGTAAGCAGAAGACGAGTTGGATCTAGGCTTGAAGATAGGGAAAAAAACTCTCTCAGGGCATCAAACCTCTTTGATTAATTAAAATTATCAAATCACTCAATGACAGCTCTCGACTATTAAGATGCCTATGTCACCACTCACCTAGAAACTTTGTATGCACTCCACATCAATGGGGTCATCCCATTACGGTCTTGCATGTTCATGTTCACACCCTTGGCCACAAAGTAAGCCACTATGGCAGTATGTCCAAACTGAGCAGCTAGGTGGATGCATGAGCAGCCTTCGCCATCACGGAGAGATGGGTCAGCTCCATGCTGCATCAGCAAAGTCACACTCGCCAAGTGTCCCTGCCTGTGACATGAAAGAATGCATTCAATTTAAGTGATATTATCTGATTACTAGGATCTTTGGCCAAATTGTAAAAGAAATTTTTTTTAACATACATTTTATAGAAATAAAGAAAAAATAGTGGTGCTAAGACTCTTGGTGAGAATTAGCAGTGTTTGATCCTTCCACAAGCTACTTTAAATATTTATAACCCAAATTATCATTCTGCTTAGAATGCTAAATTATAAAAATGTATTTTCAACTGAACAGAATTTTTAAAATTTGTGAATTTACTAATCTTTTGTATTGTTTGTATTAAAAATTAATAAGATACACGACAGAATTTACCAATATATGATATTTACTTATATTAAAGAGCAATATTACACTTTACCTTGTTGCCCAATGCAGAGGAGTTGCCAAAAGCTCTCCTCCAATTGCGTCAACAACTGCACCTTTACTAATGTAGTAACGGATGATCTCACGCCGGTTATTGATGGCTGCCCAGTGAAGAAGGGTGACAGTTTCACTATCAGGCTGATTGACATTGTATCCAGCTTCGATGAGTTCACGGCAACGCGCAAGTGATCCATACTTGAGGAAACAAAAGAATTACATTAGAATACATTTGTCAGAGGCAAAATTATCCACACTAGATTGACTTTTACAAGTGAATTGATAGATAATGAAAGAAGTTAAATGTTTCTTTATAAAAAAAACATTGACAGCAATACCTATTAATGCCTAAACGTCTAAGAGTTAGTATTAGTGCAGGTAACAGAGACATTGAAATTAGAAAATATGTGTTAAAAGTATATTATTAGATAAATGATTAGACAAAAATAATAGCTAAATTAAATACCGCACAAAGTTTCTGTAATCTGTGTTGCTTTAGTCAAGCGATTCAAAAAACCCAAGAGCCGAAAGAATGACACACCCCACAAACCAGGTGACAACCTCAAATGCTGACAAAAGTAACAAGGATTGCAGAAATGTTGTGTGGTATTAATTTATCTAACTAACAGAACTTGTTAATTGCTAACAATGATAAAGAGTAAACCATTAAGAAGATAAAAATCAATATTCTAATTTTCTTGGGTCACGAAAAGACACACTAACCAAAGTCAATTTGGAAAAAAAGTTCAATAGTGTACTGTCTGAGGGAATGTGTGGATCTTTCATGTCTATACCCTCCGTCGCACACTGAAGGGAGTTCTTAATAATTGTTGTTATCAGTTCTAGCCTGTCTTCTGCACAACTGACACTTCTCATTTTGCCGTTAACCAGTGTAATGTTTTGAGAATTAACCTCCAGGGAATGTGAAACCTTCGATTCATTTTGAGAATAAAGGACGGGAAGAGAAGACAAAATGTTGTCAGCCTCCACACTCAAGTAGAAAGAGACATACAGATTATAACCAAACACAGAGAATACACATTAACATAGGATTGTTGTAACCGCCAATGTGAAACCTTCAATTCATTTCGAGAATAAAGGACAGGAAGAGAAGACAAAATGTTGTCAGCTTCCACACACAAATAGAAAGAGACATACAGATTATAACCAAACACAGAGAATACACATTAACATAGGATTGTTATAACTGCCAATGTGAAACCTTCGATTCATTTCGAGAATAAAGGACAGGAAGAGAAGACAAAACGTTGTCAGCCTCCACACTCAAATAGAAAGAGACATACAGATTATAACCAAACGCAGAGAATACACATTAACATAGGATTGTTGTAACCGCCAAAGTGAAACCTTCGATTCATTTCGAGAGTAAAGGACAGGAAGAGAAGACAAAGTGTTGTCAGCTTCCACACACAAATAGGAAGAGACATACAGATTATAACCAAACACAGAGAATACACATAGGATTGTTAACTGCCAATGTGAAACCTTCGATTCATTTCGAGAATAAAGGACAGGAAGAGAAGACAAAATGTTGTCAGCCTCCACACTCAAATAGAAAGAGACATACAGATTATAACCAAACACAGAGAATACACATCAACATAGGATTGTTGTAACCGCCAATATATGAAACCTTCGATTCATTTCGAGAATAAAGGACAGGAAGAGAAGACAAAACGTTGTCAGCTTCCACACACAAATAGAAAGAGACATACAGATTATAACCAAACACAGAGAATACACATTAACATAGGATTGTTGTAACCGCCAATGTGAAACCTTTGATTCATTGCGAGAATAAAGGACAGGAAGAGAAGACAAAGTGTTGTCAGCTTCCACACACAAATAGAAAGAGACATACAGATTATAACCAAACACAGAGAATCCACATTAAAGATAGGATTGTTGTTTTTAAAAATGTGTGCTTAGATGATTTCTTCCTCGATCTCTTTATTAGTAAACTACATACCTGAGTAGCTTTAACTATGTCGAAGGAGCTGCAATCGTGCTCTGTGACTGTCGTTACCGGTTCTTGGAAAATTGTGTGACTTTCCCCTTGATCGCCGCGGTAACCTGATCCAGGATTGCATCCATCCTATGGCACAAACAAAAAGTAAATGAGGTTATGTGAGCACGACAATATCGAGAAAAATGGTTTTCCACGCCGATTTTCCTGTACTTACTTGAGTCACGAAGTGAACTGGATTACAAGTGGGATCAATTTCGCCCGAAATCATTATGAATCGTGTGAATTCCTTTCCTTTTTAAGTTATGCGAAAAACTTTTTCATCGTCGGAACGATGATCTGGAGATGGGTTATCCTATTTTTATTTTCTTATAGAAAACTGTGCAACTTGTTTGATCGGCGATGCTGAACCCGTTTCAGCATCTGAGCCCCCTCAGGTTAAAAATTAACACGGATCGAGTCGCTGTCTGCATCGGACCCCAAAGCAGATCGCTCCACACCCTAAAGACCTGTTTACTCCTCAACTCAAAGACCAGATAAGGCGGTGTCGTAACGAATTATTGAGAATGATGACTTGATTGCTTTAAAAAGAGGATTGCAAAATTAAATATCGGAAACGTACATTTTCTTAAAACAAATATTATGATGATGTCATTTGGATTGTTTTTTTTAGTCATGTTCTATCTTTAAAAGAAACCAGTGACAACTCGTTAGGTGTTTGAATTCTTTACCACGACCGACGTTTTCACCTATTTGTAACGTGTTGACTCGCGCTGGCTTTCTAAACACTCCTTTCTCTTGTAGCGTTTTCTATTTTCCTTTCCTAGCAGTTTTTCTTCTTCCAAGTCTTTCTTATTTTGTTTCGGAATTTAATTTTTGTAACATCAGATATCCACATAACGTCTGCTAGAAAACAATTTCCCCTTCATTTTAGGATATTTTCGGAGAAAAAAAAAAGTTCCTTATAAGCTTATTTGGTAATTTCCGTGCGATTGTCTAAATCCGGCGCTTGTTGTGTTTTCCATACAAGTTTGTGAACTAATGGTGTTTACCAATATTTCTTTTATAGCTAAAGTCCCCTCCACTTGTATTACCTTCCTACAACATATAAGATTTCCAGTTTTGTTTTCAAAAAAAGATAATCGGCAGTGGCGCGGTTGACCCGCCCAGGGCGGCTAAATTTCATGATAAAAAATATTTTGTAATTTGAACAATTTCTTTTCAAATTTAATTTTCCCGAAAAGTTCTTTAGAATTTCTGTAAAATTTTTTGAGTCTTTTGGATTTAAATAATTAAAGAAAATTTTGTATCATCTGCAAGTTTCTTAAAAATTTTGAACCTTTTTGTAGACTCCATTGTAAATGCACTTTTTCCTCCCTGAAGACTTAATATTTTGTAACGGTGGCCTCCTTTATTTTGTGAACTATGCATTCCACCAGCATAGTTAGGACATTAACGAATTGTCCTCAATTATGATTTCCGTCCAGCACGTGCATTTCTGCAAACGTACACACAGCAGTCTCAGAACTGGAGCACGTGCTACGTTAAGTACGACTGGCTTCCAGACCGTCGACAGACAGTATCTACCTTCGCTATTGAAGGGAACGTCTCCGACTGGGCTCTTTCCCTAGTTGTCTTCATTTTCCATTTCCTCTACTTCTTACAGCTAGTATATATATAACTGTAAATATACTACTGCTTATCTTTTACATCTGTGTCTTGACTGATAAATCGACCAAACCTCCAGTTCCTCCCTGATAAGCCTCAGGCGAACCTACCCCCCCCCCCCCACCACACTACCCTCTTTCCTCAATTTGTCTACACGTTTAAGCCTTCGGGATCGTTCCTAGATCTCCTTTCCTTTCTAAGTCCCAAGTCAGCCTTCAATTCCAAGGAACCAGGGCCAGGTTTCAAGGCGTGAATCTGCTGACAAGGAACCCTTCATTTCTTGCAACGACTCCCCGTCAACCTGTATCGACGGACGAACATGTTACAATTTCATTGTCTCAACAATGTGATCATATTAAAAAGAAAAAAATTTACGTCTGATTGAAAATAATAAGAAAGATATAAAATACAGACAAAAAAAGTGATAATATAAATACCACGCAACGTTTCTTACATCCTTGTCTGTTTCCTCAGGTGCGGAAAAGAGTCTAGAGCGACACAACTGCACTCGTCAGTTGACAAAACTCCTAGGAAACTCCCAGAAACGTTGCGTGGTATTTATATTATCAGTTTTTGTGTCTGAATTGACTATCTTTCTTATTATTGTATTAATCTGATTTTCCTTAGGAATTTCTTCTGTATCGAATCATTTAGCTCACAATGTGACAAACATTCGTCCAACAGTTTGGCCTATCATCCACATAAGCAAACATATACATCACTTATCTTTCCATCAAAACACTTCTTTTACCAGTTATCATAACTGTAACAATTCTGTTCTCACAACATTTCTGTTTGAAAGACTGGGTTGTCGAAAGCCCGAGTGTCTTCAGAGAAGAGGATTAGAATTTATTAGTGACATATTCAATACACGAACAGCACCTTAAAAAGGTCTTCATAACTGGACATAATTAACACTTTATATATAAAAGAAACTCATTTTTCCGGTATGTCTTTCTTTTAAAACTTTTGACACTTGTTTCAATGTTTAAAGTTGATTAGAAATTTCAATTAATATAATCAAATATGTATTAAATGAATTACTGTTACTTAATTTTAAAGCATTTAAAAAATATTTAAGTACGAAAAAATACAAAGTTAACATAAGAAGTCATTTCATGTAACAGGTAAAATAACCAACTCTGTTTGAACACTACATTTACATCGAAGTAAATAGATAGAACAGAAGAAGGAGACAATAAAAACAGTAAAGTTTAGCAAAACAGGCTTAATTTAAAATTAAACACTAAAAATAAAATCAAACACTTTTAACATGTATCTTTATAATAATACTGTCATTATGGACGAATCCCTGACTCTTCAGATCATAGAGTGAAATGAATTCCGAGTAGCCGAAGCCTCGGTGGTTCATGTTTGTGACCGGCTGCTGGAAAGCAGCTAACTCTGTTCTGGACATCATCGTCTCTTGCAGGTGATTGTGAGGGTCACACTGATTGACCAGACGGATGCTGATACGCCCCATGAAGGGCCAGTCCAGACAGATGTCGTGGTCACTCTGCATAAGGTGGATAATAAGAGCCAGATAGCTTGAATCCTTGGGTGACAAATTGATTCGTGCACAAAACCTAGAACATGACCCCCTAAAATTGTGAATAGTGTAAATAATAGACATTTGGTAATGTTTTTAAAATAACTATTTACAAAATTATTAACTCCCTTTAATGTGTAACTAAGTCAGCTTTATTAAAATATTCATACAAGTGGAGGATTGCTTGACAATGTGGAAGAATCCCTAATAGTTTTGAATGAGAGTAGCAGAAAAAGATGTTCTGATAAATTGAGGAGTAATATTAGGGATATGAGCTGATAAGTTAAAATTAAAATTAGATAATTCAAGCACTTACTTGAAGCCATTCGGTGAAGTATAGAAACTTGGACTGTACAGAAAGTTGTGCAGAGGATCATTTCCCATTGTTTCCAACTTCTGAGAAATATTGGGGATTGTCCACAGAAGAATTCCGTCATAATGATTCTTGTGGAAGTCTAGCATCATGTCCGCCTGGGAATCCAGTTTCTGCTTCAGGTTTCCTATTTGTATGTCCTGTTCCAGACAACGTTGCTCAAGTAACACAATTCTTCCAAAGAGATCACGTGCCAAACTCTGCCATTCCGGTCCCTGATTCACCAAGACAAATTTTAAAAACAAACACTTTCAATCAAAGCACATGTGTTATGAAACTAAATTACACTTGTAGTGGTAGGTTTATTAAATGATAAAATTAAGTGATAGTTTCCAGAATTTATTAATTATTTAACTGAACATGGACAAAATAAGTACAAATTATATGTGTTCAGTTAGCCGGGCAAAACAATCGGATCCTTATCCCAAGTTACACCATGGTTTACAGTAGTTCCCCCAGGTGCGTCAAGGATTGGACACTTGGCAGTTACCTCGCGTTGTTGATCTCTGGCCGTGATCATGTGGCACCTGAGTCCTCTGGATAATGCAAGTTTGGGGGCTGTACGTTCATCTCTGGCGACGGTTAGTAGAGGAGTCCCTTCTACACTTTCTTCACAGCCCCTTCGCTGGATGTGAAATATCAATGTTCTCGACCAATTTTGGATTGATCTTTCCTGAACCAAGAAACGTGATTGGTTCAGGCAGTCACGTGTTACTTCAATTTCTGGGATTTTTGAGACGTTTCCCACAGTTCAGGTAACTTCCGAGGGTCAACACCCTACGTGCCTAAGTCTAGACCAAATGGATTATCTATCTGCCACGGTGGCGCCTGGTCAAATTCCAACTTACCAAGCTCTCAACCCTTGCTAATATATAATTACATATAAATAAAATATATATATACCAATTATAAATCTATCGCACTACACACTCTAATATGTTTACAAACAACTTAATCTTTTGGAAAGCTAATAGGAGTTCCATCCGCATAAACTGCAACTACGTGACTTAAATTTAACCAACAAATTGATTGTAATTCCTTTTAATTTTCAAGTGTGCATGTCATAACTAATTATGAACTTCAAAACCTATTTTATTCTACAGTTAAAATTATGAGAAAATTTCACAAGCATGTAATTTTATTTTCAGCAATATTTATTTAATATTTAGTAAAAATGTAGTTCCTGAACATAACATTAAATAGTTATTTTAAAATTAATTAAATACCATTTGATCCTACGTTTTTTTTTAAAAGAAATGTGTAGGAGGGGAGTATTGTCGTCAAGTGGGAACACCCTCTTGGAGCAACAGCACAATCATTTTTAAAAACATTAATCATATTTTTAGAAACAGTATATTTCCTTGTGTCAATGTTTTTACACTACCAAGTTATCGCAACAAAGTTTAATGTTATATTGAGTTCTGGCCAGTCTCCACTACAATTACAGAGCAGTGGACCACTGCACATTGTATTTTGACACAACTAGATATTTCTCTCTGGCTACGCTACATTATCTTTTATTTATAATGTGTATTCTTTAGTTTTCTCATAAGCATTTCATACCTGCAAATTTCAAATATGCTGTGTTACGAATCTTTATCTCTACCATAGTATTTCAATTGATCATTATTATAAGCACATTATATAGAGCAGTTTTTAATACTACTACTGTGTCCATTAATTTTGAAATGGGTACCTCATTTTGTGCTGCTACTTCTTTGCTGTCTGGATCCCACAAGTATGTTGCTTCTTGAGCTTTTCCATTCACATCCGCCCTGGAAATATTGTTCAAATTCTTGTAACTTTCCAGCAGCATCTGGAACAGAACATATGAGTAAATACTGTCATATTTCAGGACTCTTGCTAAAAATCATAAAAATATGCCAACCAATTAACCTCATTATGAACAAGTACTATGTATGTAATTACAATCCCATTATCCGCCAGAAGGCTTTGATTGAAAGTGTGAGGAAAACCGAGTATAAAACTTCCAATTCATAATATTCAAAAAAATGATGTGCGTTTTTTTCAATATTGATGAGTCGGGAAATGGCAAATTCTTAAGCATCATTTTGATGTTCTGGGGATCTCGTAAAAAATACCAGTTGACTTGATTTACGAAATCATAACTCCATATACTAAAGCCAAGGAAGATGGATATTTGCTAAGAGGCTCTAAACAGAACTTCCTTCTTTTAAGAAAAACTATAATATTTTTCATGAACTGTTTATATTAGGACAATATTATTTATTTAAAGAGCATGTTAAATTTTACCATCAAATGATCCTGAACATTTGTTCTAAGGTGGTCAGTAAGTTTAGATTTTCCAATAACATCTCGACATCCAACGTCATGAAAGGTACACTTCACATTGTCCTCTTTCCCAGGCCCCTATTAAAATAAAATATCATGTAATTAGTAATAACACACAACAAAACTACTTGTCATTTTACCTTTTAAGGAAAACATAACTCTAGTATGGGTGCACAACAACAATTGCTAGAAAAGTCTGTGAAATCTTAGCTTGTACCTGATGGCTGCAATTTGCAGAATGACCTTCAAGCTCTTGAATCTCACGGCGTGTGTAGTTATCCGCAAACAGATCTTTTTCTTGATTAATTGGTTTTGTGTCTATTGGACAGCAATTTCCTTTCTGCCTGAAACAGAGTTAAAATTTGAAAAAAAAAACACTTTCAGATGACCAAGTTGTGCAAATTTAAAAGTGATTCCCATTGGCAATAAATTTTTCATATTTGTTTAGATTTAAACAGAATTCTTAAAATTCTTAATCAAAAAAGGTAGATAGTTGAAATTTTTTTTATTCATCCACAAAATAGCAATAATTTGGCAACTAATTTCTTTTATGTTTTGAAAAAAGTAATTGGAATGAGCAATAAGCGAGTAGGAAAATATTCTATAAATAGTTCTCGGAATTCACACAGGTTTGCATATTTATATTTAGACGCAACGTTTCAACGATTGAAAGTACTGTCATCTAGGCGAAGACTTCTAGACTAGAAGATGACGACAGTGCTTTCAGTCGTCAAAAGGTTGCGTCTAAATATAAATATGCAAAACCCGTGTGAATTCCGAGAACTGTTTATTGAACAACTTCACCGGGAAAGACTTCAATCTTTGATATAAAAATATTATTTGTGAAGAATAAAATTATCATGTCAGAAAATGTACTGAGCCCATAAATAAAAGAAATTGCTCAAGTATTTAAAGTTGCATGAAAAGATTAGTAGTTCAAATTCATATAAAAGTTTAAAATATGTTTAAGTGCTCAATATCTTTGAATCAGTTCTCTTATTTTTCTAAGGGTATAATATTAGTAAAATAATTTTCTGGTTCTTATTTCAATAATATAATAGGTTAAATTCAGGATTTAAATAATCAAATGTAAATGAAGTGCTCATAATAATGATGAATTACTTCAATTTAGCATAAAATATTTTATACAGATAATGTGAAGTATCAGTTTATTGTTCCCACATTTAGTGCAGACCAACCTGAGCCAGTCAGTGATGCATTTACTGCAGAAACGGTGGCCACAAGAAGTGAGAACTGGATCCTGAAGGCACTGGAGGCAGATCGGACACTCAAATCTGGCTTCTAGTTGTGCTTCCCCATCAAAGCAAGGCTGCACAGCAAACACACAAGATCAATTAAGTTAATTCCTTAATTTTACTTCAAGAAACTGGTTTCACCTTTGAATGTCAAAATATATTTAAAAATTATTAATTTAAAACTGCAATCAGATTTTAACTTTATCAAGCAGATTAAAAAAAAAGAACAGAAGATGCACGTAAACACAAAAATTTTATGTAGCAGAAAATCATAGTCAAATTATGCCTACAGTGAAGTCAGCAAGGTTTTGCCACAAAACTATGAAGGGAAATTTGTTGACAGACGTCTTTACTATATGTGAAAGACGTAATAATTTTATCAAGGACCATAACGAACATAAAATTTCAATATTTCACCTTTTTCTTAATGAGCATGTTGCATAATAATAAAGAGATTTAGCTTTTCCTGATCTAATGGTTGAATGAAATATTTGAAGTCTGTTGTCACAATATTGGTAACATGGGAAAAAGTTTCTGCTACATAATGTCAAGACTTGAGTTATCATAAAATATTAAATTAAACTCACAATAGCACTCTCTTCAGCGTAACTGGATCTGACATCTTGTCGGGACATCTGTAAAACATGGGAGATTGTGTTTTAGATGTAGCTAAATAAAGATATGGTTACAAGTTTTACCGATTAGATAAATTTATAACCAAAACAGCCAAACAAATATTTCCTCACTTACTTTTGTCTATTATTTGGCTATTTATGTATGTAATTAGTATACTTTTTTAACACAGGCGTTATATATTTTATGATCATAAGTTACTTGGTATTAGTTTCTATCAGTACAACATGATATTAGCACATACATGAAGGTTTGCTTTCAAAGAGTTATTCTATCCATAACCTGGAAACTAGATAATATGTGAAACACTGTAAAAAAAAGGGGGGGTCAAAATACCTCATTTCAAATTAAGAAATTAAAAGACAATTCATTCACGGAATCTTCACTTTTCTACCTTACAAACATGAAGAGAAAAAATGTACAGTTCTATTGAGTAAAGTATGGTGAAATTTGAAGCACAACGTTTCCTCTCCGAACATGTCAGATGTATTAAAAACTAACACAAGTTCATTTAAACTATTCGACCTGATTGACGTGTGTTAGTTTGTAAGATTTTAGTGCACCTGCTGACCAGTTCTGCAATCTCAGAGTAAACGTGCTTTTAATTACTGTATTTGCCCAAATTTGTCAATTAAACAAGTCCAACAAATGTAAATTATAAAACAAATTTGTCAGGTACAGTAAGTGCTAACCATAATTCATTAAACAAATTTTTGTTGTTCTTTGAATTGTTTATGGGAGGGGGGGGGGGCAGAGGGGAAGCTTGCTTATTAATAGAGAGATTAATGTTTTACTCTAATAATAAATGAGTACATTTAATGAGAAGTGCACGGTTATAATAAAGAGTTCTCTTCATTGTGACGCGCCAAAGTAAAAATACTGAAATCGAATTTCTATCTTTCACTTTTGATAATAACTAATGACAAGTAACAATAGGTGTATACCGTAACGTGAAATTCAAGTATTATTGCCATATACATACTTCTCCGAAGGTCGGGAGCTTCAGCAGATTCACGCTGAATCTACCACGAGAGGCCACGTTCTCCGAAAAACCCCAAGGAGGTTTCGCATTCCTTCAGACGTGCATCACACACACACACACACACACACACCTGTTGAAGGTAACTGCTGCTACTACCGCGTTACTATTATACAACGTGCCATCGAGGTCACGGAGGAACCAATGGTGAGTCCTCGCACCTGAGGCGCGCCAGGTACGAAGAACAGAGGGGGAAAAGCAAATCGCTAAAAAAATCTGGCTTCTTGGCCGCCATCACGAGTTCTATAGAGCGATTGCTAAAAACCGCAAAAAAGTTGCAGCGTCCTCACAAAATCCAAATAAACAGGCCGTCAGAACCCCGTAAAACTCCTTTTTTTTCCGTCCTCAATTATAAAAATATTTTTTTCACCTTGAATATTCTTATACCAACCTCTTCGTATCACACTACAAAGCCAACATGCTTAATTACTTGGTGTCCTTAACAACTTATTTCCATAAATATTTGCTTCCAGTTATTTTCTTGTTCTTAACATTATTCTGAATCAGCACATTCGAAATGCTTCCAGTCTCTAACCTTTTCCGATTTCCCCCCCAAAGTTCAGGCTCCACTTTTTATAATCATGTGTTGAATACGCATAACATTAATAAAACAGAATGTTTCTCTTCTTAAACATATAGAATTTTTCTTTTTCTGCCCCTCGTAAACGGTTATCCTTCATAATTCTTAAATATTTTCCTTGGCACTGGAACTTGTATTTTTTCTTTAAAAAAAAAATCGAGTCATAACCTCACTTTTTACAATATTTAGTTTTATTGCGAACTTCTTCTCAATCAATTTGTTTTCCCTCTCCTTTTAGCATATTTCATTATTTTCACCTTTTCATATCGAGAATACTGTTGTATAAGATTATTAATGAACTATCAACAAACTTAAACCTATAATTTTTTTTACACCTGTGACGAATAAGATAGCAAGCAGAACCGCTTATAGGCACTGAATTTCGTAAACCATTGAAGTGTTTGGCCAAAAAATATATAAAAAATAGATCATATATAGTAATAGTAGTCTAAATAAAACACAAAATAATAAAGTTGGAGTGGCTATTCTGGTATTTACACATCAAGAGTACCTTCCGACTAAAAGAAATGTATATTTTTTGGCGATTACGCGACAACATGAATCACACTACCAAAAAAAATTAGATATCGTGCAGCAGGTGAAGTTAAAATTGACCTTAAAAATGTAAAAATTAAGTTAATCTTCTATATATATATAAATGAATTGCTGTTCGTTAGTCTCACTAAAACTCGAGAACGGCTGAACGGATTTATCTTATCTTAGTCTTGAAATGTTCGTGGAGGTCTAGGGAAGGTTTAAAAGGCGAGAAAAAATCGAATAATTTCCGGGAAAACCCTAAAAACAGCCCTTTTCTATTTCCCATACAAACGTTTTCTAAATAAAATACAAATCTACACCAGTCGAGCAATTTTCACCAAATTTCGTACACGTGTGTCTTTGCGACCAGGAAACAAACACTGTCGGGGTGAGACGCGTCTTCCACCCCCCAGAAGCGGGGGTGGAAATATTTAAGCATACTAAAACAGCCGATATTTGAGTCGGATAAATATTTTTAGGGGTCAAAGATATTGATAGTGTTTCTACCAATGTTATCTGAATACAATTTTCATCCCCTACGCCCTGTGAAAAGGACACCCTTCGGGTTTGGGGTGGAGATGCTTTACAGTAAAATAACGCGAATACAACCGAGATTGGAGTCAAATCAAAGGTTATGGAAGTCACTGTGTTTAGTTACGACATTCAAATTGGCATTTACCCCCCTCAGATGCAGGGGTATCGGGGTGCAAATTTTGGAACATGCAAACACGGCAGATATTTGCGTTGAAGAAATATTTTTCAGAGTTAATTATAATGATTAGGGTTCGAGTAGCGTTACATAAAAATTGCGCAAAAGCAGCCGAAATTGGAGGAGTCATATCGGGGGTTATAGATAAATGACATCTCGGGCAACGCCGGGCACCCAGATAGTAATTCAATAAAATTAGAAAGAATAGAGAGAGATCAATCATCTTCCTTTACGGAGTAAAAAACAAGTTTAAGAAAACAAAGATCGAGTAGTTTTTAATCGTAAAGTATCGTTGTACGTTATATGAGAATTTTGCTATTGTATTGTATCGTATTTAATCCACAAAATCTTGATACACAAGAATAGGACATGATCAAAGATTGAAGCCTTTCCCGGTGTAGTTGTTCAATATATTGTTCTCGGAGTTCAACCGGGTTTTGCATAATTGTAGAACGCAACGTTTCGACGACTAAAAGCTCTGTCGTCATCTTCTAGGCGACAGACAGAGCTTTTAGTCGTCGAAACGTTGCGTTCTAATATAATTATGCAAAACGCGGTTGAACTCCGAGAGCAATATATTGAAGAATAGGACATGTCAACAGAAAGGACGGAAAGTGGGTGTGACATCAAGGTAAGAACATCCAGCACGGCAGATGACAGTTAATGGAATGTAGAGTTTACTTACTTAACTGGTAGGATGAATAGAATTGCTGGTAAAGGCTGAAAAAAATATTATTTGTAGAGCGTCAGTCAAGGTGCTGAGACGAGGACTTTGAGCACGAAGGACTGACGGGGACCAATCCATTAGGGACATTTTATACCATAATAATATTCCTCAATATATCTACAAGGTAATTTGCTTTGAAACTAAATGAAAGGAGTATTGATGTTAGAAAATATTTTATAATTAATCAGAATGCTATGGTCTCCATTAATTTTTTTTAGACCTGTAAATAATAACTTTGAAACATAAATAAACCTGTGTTATTTTAATCTTTTTGTTCAAATTAAAAGAAGAGACTTGGAGGCACTGTAAAGAAGAACAGTATTGTTAATTCACCCATGAAAATTCCAAATCAGAACCATAATATAAAGGACAGCGAGTTAGGATGAATAATAACATTACTATTTCTAGGTTATATACGGCTTTATTTTAAATGAAGGATATGATAGACTTGTGCATAAACATAAATAAACCTGTGTTATTTTAATCTTTTTGTCCAAATTAAAAGGAGAGACTTGGAGGCACTGTAAAGAAGAACAATACTGTTAATTCACCCATGAAATTTCCAAATCAGAACCATAATATAAGAACAGTGAGTAGGATGAATAATAACATTACTATTTATAGGTTATATACTGCTTTATTTTAAATGAAGGATATGATAGACTTGTGCATAAACATAAATAAACCTGTGCTATTTTAATCTTTTTGTCCAAATTAAAAGAAGAGACTTGGAGACACTGTAAAGAAGAACAATACTGTTAATTCACCCATGAAAATTCCAAATCAGAACCATAATATAAGAACAGTGAGTAGGATGAATAATAACATTACTATTTCTAGGTTATATACGGCATTATTTTAAATGAAGGATATGATAGACTTGTGCTCGTCGCTGCAGCATCCTCAACAGCAGACGAGACATGCTTATGAGGTATTGACTATATGTTTGTACCCTCGATGTGGTACCGCGAGGAAATTTTGGGCTCAACACTTGCCACCTTGTCGTCTGGCGTAGGTTTTGTAAACACGGCGTGTATTGCCGGCGCTGACGAATTTGACGTGGCGTCTCGTCGTGGAAATTTTTCCCCCCCGTAGCTGGCTGGCATGAAACCAGTGGAAGAGTCGCTGCTGCTGCTTTTAATATGACTTTTTTCGTGGATATTTTGTCCGCGTTTGCCGTCTTGCTCGCTTTAGCCGTTTTACTTCTCTCTGTGGTGAGTTTACTTGTTATCGTACGTTTTTTAAAAAAATTGTCATCAGATGTTAGTTTTCCTAAAAGAACGACTTGCTCGTTATTTTTGATTCAAGCTCGCCGTGATTTTGATCGCCACAACGTCTCCTTATGCATACGTTAAAAGGTATCCGGAGGAAAAGAAGTACCTCGACGACGACAAGTTGAAGAAAGATTTTCCGAACTTCGATGACGGGTCTTGTATCAACCTGAGTGTCGTCGTCCCCGCTTATAATGAGGAAACTCGTCGTAAGTTGACATCAATAAAATGTCATTACTCTGGTCCAAACAGTTGTATGACAATCTTGATAGCTAGGTTATGGTTGTTAACATGTCATCTGTAAGAATTATTTTAGAATCGGCCATCCATCATTTATTTACAGGCTGGTGCCTGTTATAACAGGATCATATTCAGAAATATGTTAACACAATAGTTTATTTAGTGTTCTTTTAATAATTTGGTGATTACTATTCTGTCCAAAGTTTTGTCAGATAAATACACGATTCACACACAAATAGCTGCCATGGTATTGGACACAATAGATATTAAAAATCTTGCACAAAGTCCACTTTGCATGCACGATGCTGAAATCTGTGAGCTGCGAACCTCGGTTCTTTTCAGTATTCAACATGATATCTTTTGAGTACAATTTATGCCATTTATTCTTTCTCACGAAGCAGTAGATTACATGCTAAATCTTGGATGAAGTGTTGTTGTTCTGTCGCCAGGCCATATGTTGTTATAGAGACTATGAACTTAGATAAACACACACATCCTTTTAATAAGGTGGCTTTAATCCTCTTGATGGCTTCCATATTTAGTTTTTTTTAGATATTCCTGTACGATTTCCATTCCAGAGAGATCTTAAGACGTAGCCAGCTCAGGTTTTGATGCTATTTATTGTGTCGGTGACCTTTTACTTTACACACAATATGTTTGGAACCAGAACCCAATATTCTTTTAAATGCCATGATAAAAAAAAATTACTCTCTCACATAATTTGCAGCTCTCTTCGACTCTAGTTGTAGAACATAAGGTAAACATAATTAAATCTGTTAGTAAACAATTATAAGTAGCGTAATCTTGGGGTTACACAAGCACAAATCTATCAAATTATGAGAATTCAGATATATAATTTCTGACGTACCACTAATGATAATCAAAAGCTTTCTTTTGGACATTCGTAGAAAACTAATCTTGTTTTCATTCCCTTCTAATGTATGACATAATACTTTTGGCGAAATTCCCTCTTCCCATAA
The DNA here is from genome assembly GCA_037074705.1 of Zhengitettix transpicula. Classification (NCBI taxonomy): domain Eukaryota; kingdom Metazoa; phylum Arthropoda; class Insecta; order Orthoptera; family Tetrigidae; genus Zhengitettix; species Zhengitettix transpicula. Next base: position 249,220,507 of record CM073590.1, on the reverse strand, counting down.
TGTGTGGAAGAATTTAACAACCAAATAAGAGCAGTTTGGACAATCTGAAGCTAAAAAAAATCTTGTGAGACATACTTAATACAAATTGGCATAATGAATCTTTTCGTCTGTATTGCTCTCTATTAATTGCTACAAAACAGGAAACATTTTAAATTAATGAAACACACATTTATAATACATGATGATGCCTAGATATACCAAGGAATTCGAGTGCGTCAAAATTACAAATAATTTTTTATTAATCATCTTGGAACAATTTTTTAAACAGTCCAGTTTTTGTGTTCATAGAAACCATATATTAGTTTCATAATTCCTAAAATATTTGTCACACGTAGCTAATATAGTAATACATAATAATTTCCGTATGTTATCAAGAATTCTGTTTTTGTAGTATCTGAATTGACTGGATTTCTGCCTTTGCTTGATTTTACAGTTCCACCAATGCTGGATGAATGTCTGGAACATTTGGAGAATAGAGGTCCCAATTTCAAGTATGAAGTAATAGTTGTCAGTGACGGCAGTTCAGACTCGACGACATCAGTCGCCTTCAATTATACCAAAAAATATGGATCAAATAAAGTGAGGGTTCTGAATCTAGTCAAGAACCGAGGAAAAGGTGGAGCAATCAGACTAGTGAGTGTCTAAAATGGTTTGCATTCTATGAAAGTTTTGGATAATATGTAGTCAAACAAAGTGTACTGCAAGCTGAACATTCAATTGAGGTGACTTTCCCATTTATAAATTGAGGATTTTCAAGTAACAATATGTTAGCATCAACCAGAAAACATTCTACACTTTTAAAAGGAGCATGTTCTGTCTATTAAATATTTTACCTGAATCTTTAATTAATTTATTTGTCCACAGGGAATTTTGAGTTCAAGAGGTGCTGTCATCTTGTTTGCCGATGCTGATGGAGCAACAAAGTTTGAAGACATTGAGAAATTGGAGGAAAGTTTAGCAAAACTAGTTGAAGGTAGAGTCATATTTAAATTCAGCCTTATAATAAGAAGCAGAATTAGGATAATGTATTAGTTATATCAGTGCCAAAGTTTTATTAGAGGAAACACGTACAACTCGAGTAAAGAGTTTATGCGGAGAGTATAATATGCGACTTTTTGTTGCAATATATGAAGAACAATCAGGGTGGTTGACTATTTTTTATTTAAAAAAACAAGCTGTCTGAGTGTTAATACAACTAGTTATAACTTCTTAGTGCAATGACAGTTACGCTAACTGAACACACAAATGCTCGCATTATTTTTGTTTGGCAGTCGATTACAAGAAAGAACCCAGCTCGGTTGCCAACAAGATGGCCATTGTCTGTGGATCTCGGGCCCATTTGGAAGAGACTGCCATAGCCAGCCGTTCCTCATTCCGTACATTCCTCATGTATGGCTTTCACTTTGTCGTCTGGTTGTTTGCTGTCCGCCAGATAAAAGACACTCAGTGTGGCTTCAAGATGCTGACCCGGGAAGCGGCGAGACAGTGTTTCAGGAGCATGCACATTGAAAGATGGTAAGATGTTTGAATTAAACTTGAAGTAATTTCAATCCCTAGTCAGACTAGTGAATTAACTACTTGGATCTGTTATCTTTATTTATTTTTTTAATAATTGAATTTCATGAAATGTTTATCAAATATATTTTTGGCAGCTTGTCCGTAACATGTTATTCACAATCCAGGTTTCGCACTATAATTGAAAGTAATGAAAACAGAATTATTTGATAATTTCAATTTAACACAGTTTTTTCTCTCTCTGTTTTTCATAGAACACGTCAATTCTAATCTTTCAACTAACATAGTGGGTTAATAATATCTCACTTTTCATAATTTAAAAGAATGCGTTTTTTTGATTTTTGCATAACACATTTTACTGTATATTCAATTTTGAATTTAAACATACCACTTTCCCCCCAATTGCATTCAATATACAATCAGGCTTTCTGAAGGTTCCTCTTCTGACTTTACACAAACTTTTCATTTTGTAAGTTGTAGCTTACTTTTTATTATTTCTGTTTGGCTGCCTGATCATATTTCTTAATGTAATTATAAGCTGTTGATAAAATGTGTCAATCTGTAAATTAAAATTTGAATATATATTTTATTTTTCAGGGCCTTTGATGCAGAGTTGCTATTCATAGCACAAAGGTTAAACATTCCAATCAGCGAAGTTGCAGTGAATTGGACAGAGATCGAAGGTTAGAAATTAATTCATTATTATTATTATTATACTAGCCAGATAATTCATTTTGAAAAAACGTAAAAATATTTCCTTTGCAGGTTCTAAACTAGTCCCGGTGTGGAGTTGGTTGCAGATGGGTCAAGACTTATTCCTACTGTGGTTCAAATACCGCATTGGTGCCTGGAAAATAGCTGAGAAAGCAAACTGAGGTGCCAAAAACATGAACTAACAACCAGCACAATTTTTTTTATATATAAGCAGTTCTGTGTTTGTAATGCACTCGATAACACTGGTCAACGAGTGGGTAATGTGACCATTAAATATAAATCTGTAATTATTTTTTTTAAAAAAAGGAATATCTTAATGGTCAAATTACCCAACAAGACAAATGGCTTGTATATTTGTAGACTGGACATTTTTTTTTGTAAACATTCCTCTATACACACAAATGTTAAAAACTTCAAGCAATGTTAGCATGTGTAAATAATTTCATAAACATTTACAGACTGGAGGACAATTTGTATTTGTTCTTGTGAAATGATTTATTTGTATACACTTATTGGTTTTGCACTAAAAGTCTCAACCCAGAATATGAACGTAATGTGGTACCAACTAACCATTCCTCTGCACTGTAATATATTACTTTGTACATTAAAGTAATAAAACTGTTTTTCTAAAAGATAACATTGTCTGTGTCATATTGAGATACGTTCCCTGTAATCTTTAATTTTAATTAAATATGGCCATGCTAAAACTTCTCTAGATGATGACGACAGAGCTTGTGATCATTGAAATGTCACGGTTTAATCGTTGTTGGAAGCCCGTGAACTCTTATTGTGGCATGCTAAATGAAATTATGCATGTAAATGATGCAGAAACTACTATATGCTATTTCTAACCTGATATATATATATATTCAAACTTGGATAGTGAGGAAGGATAGAAATAAATAGGAGAAATAGGAGGATTGCGCTTTATTTGAATTCATATGCTCGGGCGAAGAATTACGCACATAGAAAAGCATATGTTCAAAGCAGAGAGAAGGATGGAAGAAGAAGGAAAGACTGAAAATATTTGACCCAGGCGGGACTTGAACCCACGTATTCTGCTTAGTACACAGACGCCTTAACCATCTCGGCCACCGGGTCAAGTTCCCGACCAGGCAAATATAGACAGTCTTATTGTGGACAATTAATAGTTTTAGTGGAGGAATGGATAGAGTAGAGGGAATGAAGTATTAGGAGCTTCCATTAAGGAATAAATACAATATTAGGAGAATCCATTTAAGGAATTAATTCACATTCAAACTTGGATAGTGAGGAAGGATAGAAATAAATAGGAGAAATAGGAGGATTGCGCTTTATTTGAATTCATATGCTCGGGCGAAGAATTACGCACATAGAAAAGCATATGTTCAAAGCAGAGAGAAGGATGGAAGAAGAAGGAAAGATTGAAAATATTTGACCCAGGCGGGACTTGAACAGCCTGTAATTAGTGCCCTTTCTATGCACCATCCCCTCTTTCACGAGACCATGTGAGTATGTATGAGCATGCTTATGTATGTATAAGTATGCATACATGTGTGTGTGTGTGTGTGTGTGTGTGTGTGTCTGTGCATGTTCATGTGTATTTGTATGTTCAAGCATACATGTATACATGGGATGCTTTGTATGAATGATCTGTATCCTAACCTTTCCTACGCCACAACTTTCCCCTGAGAGAGAAAGTTAGTGGCTTGGTGGGGGTGTTGATTGATTATGGGCTACTGGCCGTGCGGCAGTCAAAACTCCGCAGCCGGCCAGTGCATGGAATGGTGTAACACTCCTTCCTGAAGAAGGAGGCTGAGAGCCTCTGAAAATTTGAAGAACAACCTTCAGTTCCTCTTGGCGACACCGCACTTCACTTTCAGGTAAGCCACAACCTATCTCTCTATCCTTTCCATACCAACATATATATATATATATATATATATATATATATATATATATAGAAACATTTTGTTGAACAATTTTAGTCTGTGTTGGAATGAGATGACACTAGAATTTTATACAACAAAATATTTATTGATAACATTAATGCTTAGTAATGTCAACACACAAAATATATTTATAACAATGGTCATTTCGACTTTGTACTAGTAAAATTCACCAGGAACTCTGATTTGCGATCATTCAAATGGGTATATGTAGTTTCTCCAGATATACGGCAGAAGTTCTTTCGGTTGCTTCCGAGGTGGCCTTATCATGTTTTTATTATATGGGATGACAAAGTGCTTGGTTCCTGGAGCTTTCTTCTTTTTGACGATGATCTGCAGAACAGAGTAGAAGGACAATGCAGAGTGTTGTCACAGTGTGAATAGAATCAAGAATAATGCCTTTTTCACTTTATAAATTCTGGCAGCTTGAAGTATACTTTAAATGGAAGAATTCTATGCCATAAGATACAGTAAAATAGTTTTAATGGTCCAGCAAAGACGCCAACGTGCAAGGCTGTAATTTGTGAAATTACATATTGTATTTTTAATATTGAAAATTCTGCCATTTCCTCCAGTGAAAATTTCTGTAGACATACATTTCATCATTAAAATACAGTTACTGAGGTACTCTCCACAAAAGTGAATACTTGTATTAATAATAATAATAAGGGTTTCAAGATCTTGATAGTCCAAGGAATCATTCAAGAAGTGAAATATGTCAGAAAAAAATAGCCCTATGAATTAGCCAAGATTTTTGAAACCAGGGTTTTGCATAATTATATTCGAACGCAACGTTTCGACGACTAAAAAGCTCCGTCGTCATCTTCTAGGCGAAGTAACACTTTTAGTCGTCCAAACGTTGCGTTCTAATATAATCTGCATAATTTATGACTGTTGAAATTGTACTCTAAAGGTTTTCATAGTTAAGAAGGAATTGCTGCTTTTTTCTGAACTTCATTTCTGGAAGTTGTACAATGAACAAATGGAGTTGATAATCTAGCATACTGTTTTAGTGACAGCATTGGTGAAGAGAATTCTAAGCACAAGATTTTGTAAATCTGCAACGGTAATTCTTCCATTGTCTATCTTGGAGCATTCATAATTAGAGCTTGTTAATTCTCGCTTATTGTTTCAGATACATAAAGTGACACGCTGAACAATAAATAATGACCGATTCCCAAATAATACACAGTGTTATCAAAGATTGAAGCCTTTCCTGGTGTAGTTGTTCAATATATTGTTCTCGGAGTTCAACTGGGTTTTGCATAATTATATTAGAACGCAACGTTTTGACGACTAAAAGCTCTGTCGTCATCTTCTAGGCGAAGTAACACTTTTAGTCGTCGAAACGTTGCGTTCTAATATAATTATGCAAAACCCGGTTGAACTCCAAGAACAATATATTGAATACACAGTGTTGTTGAGTGCGATTACCTTGAAAGGACTAGAATCCATTTTTGATCGTTTGCTAAGAAAGTCGTACAGCTGCTTGGTCGTCTTCACTGGCATCAAGTGTTTCTGAATCAGGGGAACAACACTGGAGTTACAGCAACCTTTGGGGAAAAGTTCGGGATTGTACTTGACATATTCTGTAAATTGTTCCAGGCCAATGGCAATCAACCTGCAAAAGAAGGTTAAAAAAATGACAAAAACCTTTTCAAGATTGCATCTATCTGCTGCCTACATTAACAATCCAAAACACCATAAAAAATGCATAACGACTATGTAAAGTCTCGAAAAACCACAACTATTATACAAAAAATATTCAGTCTCACACCACTTACTTTTCTTCTCCTGGAACAAATAATGTTTTGACGAAAAAATCACATCGAAATGGCTGTTCTGGGAGGAGTAAAGGGTAGAGGAATGCCTCGCTATTGCTCACAATTTCCATAATTTTAGGGTGAAACCTACTGATGTATGTTTTCCCCCTTAACTTGGTCCTATTATAGACTCTGTAACACACAATTGGAGAATACAATAAGTATTATATCTGACAACAATTTGCGTATCCTATGGATACGAGACTTCAGAGTGTGAAAGTGTTGATTCACAGGAGCTCTCAATACTCACTTCATTTTCATCTCTGCTTGAGTAAAGCTGCAACAAAGAAGAAAAAGGTAAGATACCTTATTTAAAAATTAAATTTTCACAAATGAACTTTGAAACATAAATGCTTTCATATTTACGATTTTTTAAATTTAAATTTATGAATATATCTCATTAAATTACAATTAGGCAACAAGGATTGAACAAATGTTGCGTAGTATTTATTTTAACAATTAATTTTGTCTGTTTATTGGTTACTTCAATAATCAATTTTTGTTAATTTTAATGTAATATGGATTTTTTTTTACATTATCAACAATATTGAATATGACAAAGCAATTAACTTTGTTAAAATACAGTTTTACGTTTGAATTAATAAGTGAACTAATTGACAAAATCGTGATTCTTTTAACTAACCTGATTTAATAAAACAAAATATGTGCTTATTATAATATAAATGTCATTGTCTGAATAATTACGAACTATCTATAATGCATCTAACATACCTGATAAATTCTTTCCTGTTGCTCTCTGTCGACAAATACTTTTCCCAATGTTCGACTACATTAATGGCATCCTTCAAATTACCAGCGTTAAAAACTGACTTGGTATTCTTTCCAGCAAGGTCTCTCAGGATAGTCTGGAATAAACACAACGTTGCACACCGTTAACAAATTTAAACAGAATTTGGAAGCATTCAAATAAAAAAACCGTCTGACTTCTGTTCTGATTTTACAATCAACCATTTACTTTTTAACCATTTTATATACAGACAACAAAAAAGTTGAATTACAGAGAAAGCAGGGATTTGTTTAATTGTTATTCTAGTCCATTATCTTTTTTGACCATTTAAGAGCTAATAACGCAAATAACACAATAAAATCACAATTAAGTTTACTTAAATCAACACCAAGTTTCACATAAAAAATGAATATTGAGGGAACAGGTGAAACGGAAGATAATCAATCTGTTTTGAAATGGTTTAAAAACTGATTTCGACAACTAAATATTATTTAAATTTATGGTAGTTTTAACGCAAACATACAAGAACATTTTTAACAATACCTTCAAGGTGATTTACTTACAAGGTTATTTTTACAAACGGGGGCATAAGCTTTCAACATGGGGTGGCAACAGGTCTGCATAAAGTGCTGTGTTAGGAGTTGAACGTGCTTCCTCATCTGCTGATCCAACAATAGCCTCTGCTCTTCTGTTAGCCGGTAGGGGTCAGTGTTCTCGTCTTCCACAACTGGCGGGTCTTCCTCTACTTCGCATTCCTAGAATGAGAAATGTGCTTAAATGATGATGTCCTATATATGTAACTTAAAATAGGTTTTCAGAAATTAATTGAAGTAAAGAAACTGTAACTTTGTCCACAAGTAGGAATGTAAGACTCCCATTTTTTTAAAAATTGTTACCGGAAGACTGATGTAGCAAACAAGACACCAAAGTTTGAATGCACAAGAAAAAGGAAGATTTCTTTGAAGAGTTCAATGTCCTAGTTTTGAGCATTTAATAGGATTTATGCAATTTTTTTAAAAAAAGATTGGGTTGGAGTTTTTTATAATCACATTCCAGAATAATTTTGTAGTGGATAATCATACTACATAGAATTCTTGAGTTGGAGAATCTGCAAATTAGTTGTTGTATAGGCAACCAACATATATTTATTGAAAAAGTGAAATAAATCTCAATCTATCATGACAAAAGAAACCTAAAACTGTGAAAAGAGAATAATATAGAAGAGAACGGAAGGAAGCGTAGCATATATATATAACGCTGTTACATGAATCTACTGTGTAACTGACCTGTTTCTTAGGTTCCTCTTCATCACTTGAAAACATTCCAGAAAATTCAAACAGCTCTGACATTAACAAGTTAACTTCCCTTTTGGATACTTTCACTCCACGGTCAATTCGAAGTTCTTCTCTGTATTCTGCAATTAAAAAAATGCACCCACACACTTGTGACAACCGCCTCTAAATAAAATTCTATTTATTGCAGGAATGTCTTTATCAATCAAGGCATAACTGTTCAACAACAAAAAAGGATGAAATGCACATTTATTTCAACTTTTTCTAAAATACTGACTGTGTTGTGTATGTGGAACTACTTCAGATGTATACGAAAGTGCATTATTGGTACACATTCACGTCAATGTCAAAAATGTGGAGACAAACCACTATCTGGTGTTAAAAATGATTCATACTTAAATTTACTAATCAAACTATATGGGTGACAAGAATAAAATAATTTTAAAAAGATTAATTAAAATAAGCCTCTAAAACAAAGTTTAAAAACTAGTAACAATCACAATTCTCAGAAAATGCCTTTGTGAATGGTTAGAGAAGTCTGTGTACGATACTGTGATCATCAGGGTGAGGAATTAGGATAAAATGTCAAGATTTGATTACAAATTTTGCCTCAAAATTAGACAGTGTGAAATAAAAAGGGTTATTATTACACAATTTATCTCAAATTTTATTATGGGTATAAAAAATGGAGCATTAAACTTGAATAAGCCTTGATTTAATTTTCTACAGTTAAGTATAAGAAGTAATGGCATGATACATATTTTCAGCATGTTCATAATTTAATCTGATGATCAATCGTATATTCCACTTTCATTCCATTTTTAAAGCATTGTGTTTTTTTGGTTTACAATTTGATTATAACTATAAGATACTGAATAATTTAAGAATTAGCAAACCATCTTCTTCTTCTTCATCATCATCATCAGCTAAGACATTATATTCAGGGTCTGCCTCTTCGTCGTCCTCTATCGTATTGTTTAATTCTGGCCCTAAAATAAAAGAGAGATTATTTTGTGTGGCAGACATAAAATCACTACTTAGTTAAAAGAAATAATAATGATCTTACACAATGGTTCCGAGAAATCTTTAAGAAATTTTTTCCAATCTTCGTCATCACATTCTGAATCATACATGTCTGTTGTTATGTCTGGAGGGATGAAAGCCCGTTCAATATCTTCCAATAGTGTGTTGCTCAGGGAAAATTTTGATCGTGTCCTCTGTCCTATGCTTTCCTGATTGACAAGTACAAAGATTCATATGATGTTAAGTATATAAATAAGAACTGAAATGAAGTAAAAATCATACCAGTTCTATTTCATATTTCATCTAGACTACTTTAAGGAATATACTTCTACAACTAGAAAACTTGCAATACGAAATTATGCTAAAACTTTAATTAAACAATCATACAATGAATGTGAATCATAGCAAATATACAGGAAATTTATTCTTGGATTATCATTATGGTTCGCCAAGAATTAATAATACAAGGTGATGTTACAATATTCAGCAACAACTGTGTATAGTAAGAAAATTAATTATTACCTGCAGCACTTGGTATGCATCATCGTACGTCCACGAAGTTTGTGTCGCACAATCATTGGGAACAGTGTTCGTAGGGGCTTCACTAGGCACAAGGCAATACAGGCTGGCATTAACATTTCCTTCATCTTCCTTTCCCCTTGCAACCACTACTGTGGTGCTTGATGATGGATCCAATACTTCTGTTTCGCAATTAACTGACTGAACCAACATTTTGTCACCTCCAGACTCTTCAGTACAAGACATACTTTTATCCTCAGTTTCATATTCTGAGTCATTATCTTCACTTTCCCCATCACTTTCTTTGTTACTCTCTACTTCTGACTCCTGTCCGCTGCTCTCCTTATCACTGTCGTTTACAGCTTCCTTCTCTTCTTCACTCTGGATCAAATCAACCAACAAAATAAATCAGTAATAAAATTGCATAAATTTTGCAGTGAGCCAATATTTAAGTGAACAGAAGATCTGCATTACTGAGTAACTACAGGTTCCATACATCTTACCTGATCCTGATCTTGATTCGGTTGATATTCCTCATCACTCGAATCTTCTGGTAATTCTTCTTCTATCAAAACATGACACTTGGATGTCGGTTTAGAAGGAGTTGCAATTTGCCACATTGCAGCAGGTTGAGACTTGAGAAATTCTCTGTGGCAAGAAAATGTATGAAAATAGTTTTAACTTCATTGAATGGTATTATTACTTTAGAACGCAGATGGAAGAAAAGTAGGAACAGATTTCAGTTTAAAAGGTAAAAGAACAATGATTAAAATGATTTTGTAGACAAGACTGAAAATTTTGTTCAAGTGAGTTCTGCTATATTTTTCAATTATTTGATACAGAAAACAGACAAGAGATTGGTGCTTTTCCCAAAAAAGCTGGATATTTAGAAAAAAAAATCTTACTTGGTTTTAGCTCTGGTCAGCTTTGGTTCATACGGCAAATCATCTTGACTGTAGTCACCTAGTAAAGATCGCTTTACCATGTTGAGGACATAGTCATCAGTTATCACAGTCTATAAAAAATATGTAAATGTTGAAATTGAAAATAAATATTACTTTACATACAATAGTTTTATACTATAGAAGAGTTTCTACACAAAGCTAAGAACACAATTTTGAAGAGTGACAAAGATAAGTAATATGTTTTGAAGTAAATTCTGCATGTAAACTACATGACAACTAAGATATTGCAAAAAGTTATTACACCCAACAGCCAATCCAAACATTATAATAGTAAGGGAAATAATAAAATTTGAAGAGAGTAGTGATTAAGGAATATACTAAAATTAATGAATAAGAAAGATAGCCGATTCTGACAAAAAGGTAATATAAATAACACACAACATTTCTGGGATCCTTGCCCTTTTCGTCAGGTGCCAAGAAAAGCCTAGAGAAACACAACTGCACTGGTCAGTTGACAACAAACAAAAGCAACAAAAACGCAACGAAAATGGGAGACCCGAAGGGTTGGTGTAACAATAAGGGCGGAACGACAATGGCTCTCCCATTGTCGTTGCATTTTCATCACTTTTGAGTAAAAAGGACTGTTGACGTAGACGTTGATGAGTAGAAAAAACCAAAAACAGTCTCCAAGTTTATAACTTTATTAAATAAATAGTCGAAAGCTTTCAACTCTTTGTTATAATCATCCTGAATGAACAATAAAAATGTTACCACTTACATAAATCCTTGTTGAATAAACAACATAGTTTTATAGTAGTGACGAAGTACCTATATACCTATAGGTACTAATGTTTTATGAAGTTAATGTGATTTTAATTATAAGACAAGAAGGTATGTTATGCTGAAGGAGTTGCAAAGTATTCATAACTTGATGTTTTTATGTAAGTGGTAACGTTTTTATTGTTCATTCAGGATGATTATAAGAAAGAGTGAGAAGCTTCAGACAATTTATTTAATAAAGTTATAAACTTGGAGACTTTTTGGTTTTTTCTACTAATAAAATATGTAAGTTTAATTATGGTGTAATTATATGACCATTGTAGTTCAAAGCCATTGCCAACCATCACTCCTACCCTAAAGGTTTCTTCTTCTAATACGTAAAGTGTCATCAGAAGTGATAAATGAATTACATTTAAGGATTTACACCTAATTTACAATGTCCCACACTGCAAGTTTGATTCAACTATAATTAAAGTTTCAGTTAAATTATAGACTTACACGCAATATGTTTTTCACATTCATCACAGTTAAGTTACTTTTGGCAGCTTTGGAATCTAACTGTCTCTCAATTTCTTCCTCCATCCCGTTGATAGCTTCCATCATTTCGTGCCGATCTTTCTCGGTATTAACTAATTTCCTGCAACAAGGATGTTTATATCACAGTATTATGTTTATCTAAAAATTGAACTTACTTAAACAACAAAGTATTTTATATACAGACATTCTATTTGAACAAACTGACATCGATTCTCTGTTATAAATCACTGGTTTGTAGTGACTTGTAACTTGGTTTACTTTTCTTAGACAGGATATTTATAACCCATATTAACACTAATAATACTTCCTGGAATTGATATGTCTACACAGAGAATTAGGCTCCCGATAATTTGAGGTATGACATGAGCATTGATTAATTAAGTGTAGAGTTCAGTAAAATAAACACGGTATTTGGAAATAATTGAGAGGTTATTAAAGTATCACAAAATTACAAGAATACTGCAAAACTCGAATTGTTGAAGGTAATGAAGGCAATAATCAATGCCCAATTGTATATCCTTATTCGGAAGAGAAGAAGTATTAAAACTATCACAAGGAAGTAATATAATTTGTATACCTTTTCCGTCCTCTTGAAGATCCATCTGTTTGTTCGTTTTCAGATAAATCAATTTTTAGAGCATCCGTATCTTCAGAAATGTCGTCGTTGAAGAATTCGATGTTTAACGTGAAAGGTTGGTCCATGTCTTTGCATTTTACAGGGATCTTATTGCCACTGCTGGCTTCCATTCTTCGAATGTGGTAAACTGTCGATTTGTTTCAAATATATAACACACTTTTCACAACATCCAACTTCTGCACTTTCAAAAATAACCACCCATTAACATCGACTGTAACAAAAGTCTGTCACACAATCGATAAACATCAATCGATTAAGATAATATCGATGTGAAAGAGTCGTGCAACTCGAATCATGTATGCACATATTTTTTTTTAACCTAAACAATTTACGTCTCATTGAAAATTAATAATAAGAAAGATAGCCTGATACAGACAAAATAGGTGATAATATAAAGCACACACAACATTTCTGGGATCTTTGTCTGTATTTGGCCATCTTTCTTAGTTATTATCTTTCTTTTTCTTCTTATGACGTAGGAGTGCTTTGATGCTATTAAGGTAACTGTCTTCACATCACTTAGAATATTTAAAATTGTTGATTAACTGTAGTAGTCTAAATTTAATGTTAATTAGAAAATAAATATTTTCCTTCCTGCTAACTGTGAATTTAATTCTTTGTTTGCTTGCTTTTTTTTTTTAGAAAAAGACGAGTTTAGTAGCACCAGTGACGTCACAGGCCCTCCAAGCCAATATGAAGATATAGAAAAGTATGTACTACTTCGTTTCTGTTATTTATTTATAATAAATGTGCGGCTGAAGTGATGGAATATCCAATAAGAAAATATAAGAACTTGATATTAATAATTACGAAACAATGAAGAGATGTGTTCCAGATGTCGATACAGATTTTTATGGTGTACAATTTATTACTGAACAGTATTTTCAATAGAATGCTTTTGCTATTAGAGGAGCAAAAATTGTGGTTTTCAGGACCACAGTAACTTTTCCCGGCGCCTTTCGAAAACTTCTTTTTTTCGCTAATGGCGACAACATGAACAAATATAAAATAACTCTGCGCCTGGAAAAAAGGAAAAAGAGATCTAATGATGTTCCATGACGAGGGCCGCTTTCTGTTATCTGGCGAGTTTTGGGTTTCCTGGTTTATCGGGCGCGCCGCCCCCGACTGAGCGCAGAGCAGCATGGACCATCCACGGACGACGATCTGGTTGCTACTTCTTATCCGTGAGTATCCTGCCTGCTTTGTTTTCTGCCGTACGGATACACACACGAAGGGAGTGACTAAAATTATTATTTTTTAATTCAAGAATAGACAGAGAAAGCTTTTCACGTGTTACGAGCATTTAAAGGCCGTGGTTAAATTGAAATAAAATATCAGGATGGAAAAAACGTTGACCGGACCAGGATTCGTACCCGGGGACCTGGGTGCACGCTCTAGCTCCTGAGCTATCCATGTCGACTCCAGATCCGGTGCGAAATTCCTTCGTCTCTTAGACCCGATACAGGAGCACCAACAATTTTTTGGAACCGTAACAGTTTAGTGCATGATTTTTTTTATAAAAAAACTACGATTTTTTAATTATGTATTTTTGTGAATAGAATACTGAAAAAAAATCTCAAACGTCACCTATGTCAATCTGGCTCATGATGTCTCACATATTCAACATAAATATAATTAATAATAAGAAAGATAACCCAAATTCAGAGAAAAGAGGTGACGATATATAAATACCACACAACGTTTGTGGAAACCTTGTTGCCTTTCTTCAGGTGCAGTTGTGTCTCTCTAGGCTCCATCGTTTTTTATGCACTTGAAGAAGGGCAACAAGGCATTCAGAACGCGTCGCCTGCTATTTATATATCGTCACCACCTCTTTTCTCTGAATTTGGCTATCTTTATCATTATTAATTTTAAATCATTTTATAATAAATATAATTAGGGCTGATTTATCAATAATTTAAATTTATTGGATGATTACGACGCTAGTGCAATTATAATACTTTGAGAATGACGCTTAAATTATTTAAAAATAAACCGCCACAGAAATTAAATATTTTGTCCCTTGGGGGGTTGACTCACAGAAAGCTCGGACAGGAGTGTTGTAACCCCTTCAAGTGCATGTTGTTTCATACCTGCATATCACAATCTCTTAGACACCCAACAGATGTTTCTGCCAGGGGTCATACTAAACGTTTCGTACCCTGCCCCCACGTTGGGCGCCAATATTTTGTGATCGTTTATTTTACACTCACACAGTTTAATCAAGTCCTTCAGTTCAGGTCCCCATATAATTGGTAGTGAGAACATATATATATATATCACTTGCAGTTTGTTTAAGTAAATCAGAATACGTTTACTTACTTCACACATATGATGATCTTTTTTTATTGTTCTGAAGACTACAGATCACCGCTTACCGTTATTATGTTGCAAATATCATGCACGTGTAGGTTCTACATATGGATGGTCATTAATCTGTAACTTCAAGTTTTTAAGCCTTTTTTTTGTAAATAAAATTAGGCTACAGTAAAATTAAATATAATTGAAAGATGTCTCTGCCAGGTTGATATGTTGCATATGTGCTGCAGTAGGCGCTGAAGGGTTAAATGAAGAACGTATTTTGTATTTTCAAATATTCAGCAATAGAGAGAACAGCTTTCACAAGCTACAAGTCGCATGGCTGTGATTGAGTCGGGTCTAACGGATGGAGTCGACATGGGTAGCTCGTGTGGTAGAGCGGTAAGCCGTGTTCCGACATCCGGACACTGTGATTAATTTTTTTTTCCACTGTGCGACTTTAACTACTGTAGTTGATTACGTAAGGGTGACGTCACGCAGAGTCCGCGCTGGGAGTCGTCGACGGCGTCGGCCAGGAGAAGGTGTGGCGCCGCAGCACGAGCTGGAACAACGGCGCCAACTGGCAGCGAGGACGCCCGCCGTGCTCGGGAGAGAGGGCGCTGCTTCGCGACGTCGTCGTGGGCCTTCCCAAGGGCAGGACCGTCGTGCGGGAGATCGTCTTCGGCTCGGTCGGAAGCTCGCTCGTGCTGCCCTCCACGGGGGAACTGGTCATCACGGGCACCGCCGCGGACCCTCTCTGTCCCCCGCGAGGTAAGCAACCAGCCACACTTGCCATGTCTCCTCACTGTCTAGACGTAGCCTAGTGGTCTGCAAAGTTCCCGACCCAACAATGGTGGAAGATTCCTTGTAACTTCTCCCAGCGGTGCTGCTGCCATCTCTGTGACCCGTCCAAAAAGTATTCGGCGTTTCTCTCTGCAAAGTAAGTGTTCACGAAGGTTAGTGCCTCTTCTTTTCTCCTCCGAGCGCAATTTTTAGATGAGGGAACAAGAAGAAGTCGCTTGGGGCTGGATCTGGATGGTCAAGCAGTTCAAACCGTAATTCGTGGATTTTCTCCTCCTGCCTTCAGCTTGTCAAGTAACGATGCTCCTGTAATGGGTTTTTCCTTTAAGATGACTCCATGACAGTCGCCATCACTTTGCAGTCCACTGTCTGGACTGATGTGTCCAAGTTTCATCGACAGTAATTAACTTCACCAACAGAGCGTTGGGAAATGTTCAAACGCGGCACCCAACGCGCTGACAGCTTTCTCACGCCTAAATGTTGACAAAACACGTTCTTCATGACCTCTGCTGTCTCTCTCTCACTTCGTGTAGCGCCATCAGGGTGAACTTTGGCCATGTAGTTGCAGTTTCTGGACGTTCAGCGTCTCCCAAGCTCCTCACGGCCACGTTTAAAGTCAGCTGCTACTGTGGTAAATGATGGTGCAGCGCCCCCCCCCCATACACATCTGTGATTTATTGTAGGCGTATTGCCTTTTTCAAAAACAAATATTTAATAACAGCTCGATACTGGATTTTCTCCATTTTCACAAAAAACACTCACATCAACTCACACTCTAACACGACTGTCACGTGACAACTGCGCGTCCCCCAAACATGGCAGAAACTTTGGTGAGTAACTGTCGACGGATGAACAACGAAATTCACTATATTTTTATTTACTAGTGCTGCCATCTTCTTCGCGTGTTGAGGTCGGAAACTTTTCTGACCAACCCTCGTATCATTATTATTTAGATTATTCGGGGTATTCCCGTTGTCTGGGAGTGAGTGGAAAGGCGAGCAAGTAAAATACAGAAAAGGGCATACATGGTCCTGTTCCTGACGTTCCTCGACGTCGCGGTGCGCGGCCTCGCCCTGGTCACGTTCCTCGCCTGTCCGCAGCTCCGAAACCTTCCAGGGAAGCTGCTGATAGGCTACCAGGTGACGGCGCTGCTGAGACTCCTCGTGGTGCGGGCGAGTCTCGCGGACGTGGCGCTGGCCGTGCGCCTCGACGTCGCCATGGACCTGTCCTCCACCTTGCTCTTCCTCACGACGTCCATCATGACTTTACGACTGCCAGACTCTCTGAGCCGCGGTGAAGCCCGTGTGGTGCTCCTGCGTTACGCCCTTGACGGCGGCGTTGTCCGCGGCTTTCTTCTCCATGGACGAGGCCCTCGACAGTCGCGTGCAGCTGCTCTTTGTGCTGTGTTACTATATAGATAGATTCTTCAACTTCAGTTTTTAACCCCTCTTTTTTTTCTTATTATCATTTTCATCAACCATGTTTGTTTTTGTTTAAACTCCACGCTTGTTGCGCAATGATATCAGTAGACGAGCGGTCAACTTCCACTGTCAAGTGACCATATTAGAGTTCGTAAGTGTGTGTGTGGGTGGACAATGAGCCGCTGACGAGCGACCCCAATCAAATCAGCGTAGATTGTTCGTTGTTTTGCTGGGAGGTCGTAGCGTGGTGACGCTTCTGCATTATCGTAGTACAGGAACTGTCTCCACGTAATACTGACTGTACTAACTACGCTGCATGACGTCATTACTGCTACTATTACTGTGTGTCTTATTAAGGGGGATTACGCTGAAGTTGGCAGCCCGTCATTCATCATTGGGGGGGGGGAACGCATCGAGGTTGGCACCAGTGTCTGCCTGTGACGTCACACGCTCGTTGGTGAATTGCTGGATTCATACATCTCACAAATTACTCATTTTTCATACAATTATTTGAACTGCCAGTCTGAAAACTGCCACTTTTTTGGCAGAAATAAAATTTCCCCCCTCCCCATTGACAAACCCTCGATTCCTCCTGACCGTATTAGTTGAGGTTGAAACTAAGAGAAGACTCAATAAATAGTTTTCGGATTTTTCACACGGGTTTTGCATATTTATATTAAGACGCAACGTTTCGACGACTGAAAGCACTGTCGTCATCTTCTAGGCGAAGAAAATACTAAATATGCAAAACCCCGGTGTGAATTCCGAGAACTATTTATTAAACAACTTCACCGGGAAGGATTTCAATCTTTGAACTAAGAGAAGAGTGGAAAAAAATCCACGAGTGGCCGCCATTGGTCGGGCGAGTTCCCGCAATGTTTCACATCAATCCCAAAGTGAGGGGGGGGGGGGGCGCATAAGTATAATTACAAAATGGCGGCAAGAGGCAATATATTTTAATGTCGCCTCGCATTACCACGCCAACGGGATTTTTTTTTAATATGATCATCGGGGTTTGCGAGTGGCAGGCAGAACCTTGTAGCAGAGACACGAAGGGGCTACCGTTGGGGATGCCTCCTCCTCTCTCCGTTTTTGAACTAAAATCCCACAAGCCGAGGCACATCGGCCTGTTCTGAGAGGTGGCATGTTCCGGGGTCACAGACCTTGGGGCATACGGAAAGAGTTGTCTGCTATTCCCATTGGAATAGTCGGCCAGCTGCCTCCTAAACTGGTTAAGGCACGGAGAAGGGAATGCTGCGTCCCCACAGAAAACTCCTCTTCAGATATCGGAAGGGTGTGGGACAAGTACCACAATGCCCGACCTACCTGATGTAGGTTTTTCTAGAGTTTGTCCTGCATTTCTTTAGGCGAATGCCGTGTAGGATCCTTAACCCATAGCCCGGGAACCCCTAGTTAACCCTTGGCTACCTTCCTCTACCCTTCCGCATCCCCCCTTTCAAATCCCTTCCTATGCTATTAAAGGGGAGTTGCCACTATGTCGATTAACCTCATGTTGCCTGATACCCTATAAAAATACACGCCAACGAGAGTCGATTTACCACATTCTAAACTATCATCACTACTCTCTGTGTTTGTTTTAATGATGGTTGATCGTCAGTGGCAGCTCAGAAGCTCGATGGCAGGCCGTTGCGACTGCACCTGGCCACCGCGCGCCGTGAATCACTTTCACTCATCTTGCGCTTTCATCATCTGCTTAGTGTTGGTCAGGATTGACCCCACTGACGATGGCTGCTGCGGCCTCTGTCCGTGGTATATGTAGGGGGCCCCGTGCAGACGCCCTGCGAGTCACAACACACTGCAGCGGCGTGTAGAGTCGTCGGCGCCACGTTGAAGCCGCTCCTCCGCGGTCCTCAGGCCCTGGTGGTCGTTTCTGCGCCGAACAGGAGGACCACGACCATCACGTGATGAATATTTATTATATTAGGAAAGTGGGTGGTGGACATGTGCGGGGGCCCCAAGCAGCGCTACCTGGCGAGAGGGTTGGGGAATTACCCGCAACGTGACTTTGCAATGAGGAAAACTGGTGACGTTGGGAGGAAAGAGGAGTCTGACGTACTTTTCCCTGTCTGTATTAAACGAGAAGGATGTTACGAAAGATTTAAAAAAAAATCATCTGCACGTTGATCGGGAATATTTGGCACATTACTCTTAATTATAGTCTGCGCCACGGAAATGCAATACCAAGGTCACGGACTCCACTCGCTGCGTTGCCGAACTTTGACTTCAATAACCCGGGGGTAGTTTGGGAGTACGCAATCTGGCAACACAGTTGGAATCTCAAAATATGTTTCTTTTTTATCAACTTTCATCCGCAATTGAGGCGGTGCAGTACTATATATATATATATATTTATTAAGAACAAGGAGAACAGTAGTGCAGAGAATACAGGCCTACAGTGTTGTCACATTTGAACAGTTTAGTGCACGAATAGAACATGGGGGAAAAAAATAAACAAAAAATATCAAACGTGATTGAAGTCAATTTGGCTCATGATGTTGCAACATGATGATTACGTATGATTTATCAATAATTCCTATTAAATGTGTAATTATAATCTTAGTGTAATTAGAATACCCCTGAAGATGACGCTTAAATTTTCTTTCTGAAAAAAACCCTCCATAAAACTCACAGAAAATAAATATTCTAAAGGGTAGCAAAATCTGTCCCTTGGGGTTGACTCACAGAAAGCTCGGACAGTGCATGTTTTAACCCTTTAAGTGCATGGTGTGTCATATCTGCGTCACAATGTCTTAGATACTACCAGATGTCTCTGCCAGGGTCATTCTGAGAGGTTATGTTGCATCTCTGCTGCACTATGGCGCTGAAGGGGCAAGTGTTTTTTTTTATTTTATTCTAACTGAATTAGTACACTTACTCCGGACTTCCCTTGTTCCCTTGTGTTTAATGGCGTGGAAAATTCGACATAAATCTCTCTCTCTCTCTCTCTCTCTCTCTCCCCTCCTAAACGGGCCATTATCAGCGTCGGATAAAACGTTTTCGGGATCGCTGAATTTGATCGTGACCTTCTAGAATTTTTTAAGTGTCTAATTTCAACTCCTAAAGGCAAGGGAGGGAAGCACCCTTAGCGTAGGGTGGTGGTGAAACGGGGTACACATAAAAAGTAATGCAAAAAAGACCGAGATTGGTGTCGATTCGGGATTATAGGAGTCGCTGAGTTTAATTCTCGCATTAACCCCGCTGGTCAAGGATATTTTATGTTCCTCGTCGTGGAGGTGGACGTGGGTGGACAAAAAATTACCCGGAGTAGTTTTGACCCTCTTGAAGGTACCAGGGGGTATTTTTAGGGTCCCAGCTGTATTTTGGTCTGTGTAGTTGAAGGTTGTATTTTTTTTTACTCCTTTAAGGTACCGGAAGTATTTTTAGATTTTATTAAATTAGCGAGTTTTAATTCGACGTGAATTTTTACGTAGTAGGAGAATTCCCGAGGTGTTAAAGCACCGTCATTCATCATCCTGGTTTACTTGAAGTTAGCTGCCGAGGGCTTAGGTCGGGCAGAGGGGAACGGGAAATGGCGTAAATGTTCCAAAACTCTGGCGCTGGTTAAATGAAAAGATGTTAGTGACGTAACAATTCCTTCTCAGGGACAATTTAAATAAATACCCGGGTACTCCGCTAGTTATATATATATATATGCATAATAAGGAAACGGATTAAATAAATAAATAAAACAATTGTGTGGTTTTCTTCGTTTCCGTGAACCTGGTCTCGATAAGGTTGAGGACTCTCGACTTGTTGTGTCTCGATTGTATTGGTTATCGATTAACAATCGACTGGAGGTCGAGAGGTGCTCTTAAGAAAGGACAAGGCCTCTAGGATTCTTCTCAAATCGCTTCTGGCTTCCGGTTAAAGTGGGGGTAAAGCCAGTATCATGTTTGTTCCGTCCACCTAAACTCCACTTTCGACGAGCCCTTGAATGCTGCATCAACTACCACAAATTTTTATAATCGAATCAGGGTAAATGGCCAGATATTGTCCTGCGTTTGACTCTCTGAAACTAATTCTTCTATTTTGTAGCATGCATTTTGGCCCCGTCGCGCATCATATCCAGTGTAAGGTTTCGCCGCTCCAGTGAACCAAAAGTGGCTCTCATTTTTTTTTAAATAAAAAAAATTACAATAACTGTGACACATACTTGCTGGTATTCATACGCCAACGACCTCGGCATCAGCGGAGTTTAAGATTCCGATGACGGAACGAGGCATCGATCTGACCTTGTTTGGCCTCGAGTAACTTTAATTACACGGAATAAGGACCACGGCTTCGCCTTTGTACACGGATAATTGCCGATCGAAGAGGAGTTGGGATGGGGGAAAAAATCGGATTATATCCGCCATTTCAAAGAGAACAACACACACACACACACACTCTCTTTACTTTAGGCTTATAAAGACCTGAAAACCAAAGCACTTCGTCACCTAGGAGTTCGCCCGTCGAGCCCAGTTCATTTCTTTTCCATTTCTTTTTTTTTGTCGAAGAATAAAGTCTGCCCTCTAAATCATTTTAAACCTTATACGCAACTTTTTTTAGGGTAACAGGCTACATGAGGGTAATCCTCGTTTGGCAACTCCCCTTTAATAGCATAGGAAGGGATTTGAAAGGGGGGATGCGGAACGTTAGAGGAAGGTAGTCAAGGGTTAACTAGGGGCCCGGGCTATATTTTAAGGATCCTAACCGGCAGTCGACCAAAGAAATGCAGGGAAAACCTAGAAAAACCTGCATCAGGTAGGTCGGGCATTGGGTACTTGTCCCACGCCCTTCCGATAGCAGGAGAGGAGTTTGTTGTGGGGACGCAGCATTCCCTTCTCCGTGCCTCGACCTCTTTAGGAGGCAGCTGGCCGACTATTCCAATGGGAATAGCGGACAACTCTTACCTTATGCCCAAGGTTTGTGACCCCGGAACATACACCTCTCAGAACAGGCCTCGGCTTGTGGGAACCTTAGTTCAAAAACGGAGAGGAGGAGGCATTCCCAATGGTAGCCCCTTCGTATCTCTCCTACAAGGTTCTGCCTGCGAGAGAACATCCCTCGCAGTTATTGCCTGCGAGAGAATAGCCCTCGGAAACGTCTCAGAGGTTGACCAAGGTCTACATGAGGGTAATCCACATGGTGACAACTCCCCTTTAATATCATAGGAAGGGATTTGAAAGGGGGGATGCGGAAGGGTAGAGGAAGGTAGCCAAGGGTTAACTAGGGACCCGGGCTATATTTTAAGAATCCTACCCGGCATTCGGCTAAATAAATGCAGGAAAAACCCTTGAAAAACCTGCATCAGGTAGGTCAGGCATTGAGTACTTGTTCCACGCCCTTCCGATAGCGGGAGAGGAGTTTGCTGTGGGGACGCATTTCCGCTGCGAGACAGAATATTTCCCAAAACCCGGACAATAAATCGTATAATGACTTCTTGTAATATCCATACAAAATTAAATTGTCGTAATGTATATGTAAAAACGTTTTATCTTTATGGTTGAAGTGAAGGACAACGTCATTCAGCGTCGTTGTGCGAACTGCGCTAATTTTAAGTCAGATCCTGCAATGTATGCAGACCGTCTGACACGCTTGTCGTACGGGCCGCATAACGAGCAGGGGCGCTCGCGAGATTGTCGGGATAACCTTACTTAGTTTTGTTCTTTTAAATTAAAATTATTATACTTCAATAAATATTGGGGTTGCCCTGATTTTTTGACATAATAGTGACGTTATTCAGTACACATCGCTGCAGATTTGTCTAGAATTGAGTAATTGGTAATGTTGGTACAATTGATTGAACTTGTAATGCCTGAATGTGAGTAAGTCTGTATGTATGCGTGTGAGGGTGTGTTCCACCTAAAACTCTACACCCGTGGAGAAAATTAGACCAAATTTCGTACACGAGTTCCTTTCGAACGGTAAAAAAACACTGTCGGGGGTGAGACACGTCTACCACCCCCAGGGGTTGGGGTGAATATTTTCAAACATGCTCAAACGCCCGATATTTGCGTCAGAGAAAATGATTTCGGATTCAAGAGGATTGACAGTATTTTTACGGTTGTTTTTGGCGTATAATTTTAACCCCTTTCGGCTTAGGAGGGGTGCACCCTTAGGGAAGAGAGCGCGTTACAAGAAAATAACGCGAATGCTACAGAGATTGGAGTCAAATCCGGGGTTATATATGTCGCTGAGTTTAATTCTGACGTTCAACTTGCCGTTTAACTTCCCTGTGACGGGGGTTGGCCGGATTGTAAATTTTCAAACGTGTTAGATTGGCCGATCTATTCCTCGAAATTAACTTTTTTCGGGGGTCAGTGAGACGGGTGACGTTTCTCCAGATATTTTTGTGTATAATTTCTACCCGTTTCGGTATGGGAGGGTTGCACGTATAAGGGTGGGGGTGGAGGAGCGTTACATAAAAAGACGCAAAATCAACCGAGATTGGAGTCAAATACGGGGTTATATATGTCGCTGAGTTTAATTTTGACGTTCAACTTGCCGTGTAACTTCCCTCTGACGGGGGTTGGCCGGATTGTAAATTTTCAAACGTGTTAGATTGGCCGATCTATTCCACGAAATTAACTTTTTTCGGGGGTCAGTGAGACGGGTGACGTTTCCCCAGATATTTTTGTGTCTAATTTCTAACCTGTTTCGGCATTGGAGGGTTGCACGTATAGGGGTGGGGGTGGAGGAGCGTTACATAAAAAGACGCAAAAACAACCGAGATTGGAGTCAAATCCGGGGTTATAGATGTCGCTGAGTTTAATTATGACAATTCGGGCATCGCCGCGTAACAAAATTGTCTAATAAATAAAATGGACTGTTTGTTTTTGTGTGTGTGTGTAAGTTCCGCTCGGGGAGTAAATTTGGTATAAAATCTTGCTCTTACATACAAAAATATCATTAGGCAGAGAATACCGATGGCTTCTAGGAGTTTATTTTCCATTCATTCCATTTAGGCTGCAACGTCTTCGGTGGCCCCTCAGAGAGCATCCAGTCTATTCCGCTGTCACAGTCAACATACGTAGAGAGGAGTTATTATTGTTTTTTTTTTTTGCAGACGCCGTGTTCGTGCGGTCTAAGACCTTTAAATGGATGGACCCTAGTAACTGGGGCCTCTACGGAGCCGACTTCAGCGCCGCTGTGCCTCACACGGAGAGGATCCCTTGCATGTCGGATAGGGTCGTCTTCCCACAGGGCAACACCTTCTACGTCTCCTTGCCCCCAGTCAGCGTCAACGTCGCGGGCATCAACATCAACGGAGTGGTAAGTCGCTTAAGGTGGGGGTCCCGCTGACGTCACTGTCACGCAAAAGTGTGCGATGCTACCTGCCAATGGTGGACCAGACACACTCTTCTATAAGGGTACGTCACGTCACTGCGCTGTCACGTACTGTCACGTGATTTAACGTGAAGTCGCAAGGTACCTGCCAATGGTGGACCAGAGACACTCTTCTATAAGGGTACGTCACGTCACTGCGCTGTCACGTACTGTCACGTGATTTAACGTGAAGTCGCAAGGTACCTGCCAATGGTGGACCAGAGACACAATTCTATAAGGGTACGTCACGTCACTGCGCTGTCACGTACTGTCACGTGATTTAACGTGAAGTCACAAGGTACCTGCCAATGGTGGACCAGAGACACAATTCTATAAGGGTACGTCACGTCACTGCGCTGTCACGTACTGTCACGTGATTTAACGTGAAGTCGCAAGGTACCTGCCAATGGTGGACCAGAGACACAATTCTATAAGGGTACGTCACGTCACTGCGCTGTCACGTACTGTCACGTGATTTAACGTGAAGTCACAAGGTACCTGCCAATGGCGGACCAGAGACACAATTCTATAAGGGTACGTCACGTCACTGCGCTGTCACGTACTGTCACGTGATTTAACGTGAAGTCACAAGGTACCTGCCAATGGTGGACCAGAGACACAATTCTATAAGGGTACGTCACGTCACTGCGCTGTCACGTACTGTCACGTGATTTAACGTGAAGTCACAAGGTACCCGCCAATGGTGGACCAGAGACACAATTCTATAAGGGTACGTCACGTCACTGCGCTGTCACGTACTGTCACGTGATTTAACGTGAAGTCACAAGGTACCTGCCAATGGCGGACCAGAGACACAATTCTATAAGGGTACGTCACGTCACTGCGCTGTCACGTACTGTCACGTGATTTAACGTGAAGTCACAAGGTACCTGCCAATGGTGGACCAGAGACACAATTCTATAAGGGTACGTCACGTCACTGCGCTGTCACGTACTGTCACGTGATTTAACGTGAAGTCACAAGGTACCCGCCAATGGTGGACCAGAGACACAATTCTATAAGGGTACGTCACGTCACTGCGCTGTCACGTACTGTCACGTGATTTAACGTGAAGTCGCAAGGTACCTGCCAATGGTGGACCAGAGACACTCTTCTATCACGGTACGTCACGGCAGTGCGCTGTCACGTGTCTGTCTGTGACGTGATGTCACGCCATGTCACGTCTTTCAGTCTGTATTCCGATTTAAACGTTATCATAGGCGCTTGAGGATCCCTGGTCACTTTTTTCTCAATAGGACAAACAATTATTTTTGTTTCTAAAAATATAACCCATTGAATTTTATTAAAAATTTGACTTGAACTCATGCAAACATCCAAGAATTTCAACTTATAGAAGCATTACAAATATTGACAATTTTAAATTATTTAAAGTTTGACCAAGTACCATTTAAATAAAGAACAGTTGATATACTTTCAGAGTTCAGCAGTGAAGGCTGTGATCTTACCATCTGGTCTACCGTGTTAATAAATTTACAAAATCATATTCTTCAGGGCGTAATTTAGTACATTGTAGGTTAGTCTGTGTTGAGGTCTCTACCACGGATGGAGAGAGGCACAAGCTGACGGCGAGGGTAGCTCAAATGGTAACAGCACCACGTGTACGGGTCCAGCACCTTTTAATTTTATACGAGATTTTGCCTCGGTGTTTTTAATAAATATTTTAACCGGCAGACGTCGCTGTGTGTCTCCAGGACATGAGCGCCTCCCAGTGGAAGTCCTACACCCGCTCCGAGGCGGGGCAGTGGCAGTTCTTGTACTCGTGGATGGTGTCCGTGGTAGCAGACGAGTGCGAAGAACCTCCGTGCCGCTGCCACCAGGACACGGCCCTCGTGGAGTCGGTGGTCTGCGAGATCGCGTCCCTCAGCTGCCCCTCCGCCCCCTGCGTCCAGCCCATCCAGCCCCCCGGCCACTGCTGCCCTCTCTGCGGTACGTACCAGCAGTCAGCGGCGCCGCCGGCGACCTCACGAGCGACCTCACGAGTCCGCGGACCTTTGCAGGCGCGGCGCTGACCGTCAGTCACGGGGCGACGACCTCGCGGCTGGTCGTGGACGCCCTGGAGAGGACTCTGCCCGCGGGGGTGGAGATGCACGTGTCCCTCAGCGACTGGGGCGACCTCTACGTGGTCGTGGTGGACCGCGGCGGCTACGACGGGCTCAGCGCGGACGCGGGCGAGGTCATGGCGGAGGCGCTCAGGCAAGGTGCGTGTCACCTGGACTCTCTAACTGAGGATCCCGACCGACAGTCCTTGGACCACCATACGCCTGGTCCTGGAACTTGTTGAACAGCGGCCTGATGGATCCAATGAGTCCATCTACATCAATGCAGGTGTTGACGTTGCAGATTCCAGCCTGAAGATCCGCTCCGTGTCGCTGATGACGTCGGGTCCCGCCATCAAAATGAGCTTGGCTTCTTCCTTCTTCGGAGGCATCATGGGGACCTTGTCGCTGGTCGTCGTGGTCCTGGGGATGCTCTACATCCTCGTCTACTCGCGGTACACCTTGTGAGTGAAGCCGCCGGCAATTAATCAACGTCTGTCTGCCTAATCTAGTTCTCAAAATTGTTGACTATAGACAGTTGCTATTATTATAAGAATTGTTCGGGTATTATTTTATCTGGGTGCCCGGCATAGCCCGGTTATTTACTTATACAGCCTAAGCCCGAAAAAAAATTAATATACAAATACTTGCGGTAGCTTAAAAAAATCTAAAACACTTCCGGGGCTTTGAGAAATAATCAACAGGAGTAAGAAATACTCCCGACAACGTAACAGACTCTAAAATACTCCCAGCATCCGAATATACTAAAAAAAAATTTTCTACCGGCAGATTAAAACAATAAAAAAAACCACACCCTCGGCACCCTTAGAGATTCAAAAAATACCCCGCTTCCTAAGAGTTAAATGTTATAATCAAACTCAGCGACTTTCATAAACCGGGATTCGACTCCAATCTCGGTTCTTTACGCGTTATTTTTTACGTAATGATCCTCCTCGCTCTTTTATTATTTTTTTTTGGAAAAGAATGTTGGTAATAAATTTATCGATAATTAAATCCTGCGTCGAACGGTATAATCGATTACGAAATTTGGTCGATTAAAGCTGTCGAAATCGAATGTCGGATATTTTTACGTCAGTTTAGGAAAGAATTGCAGTTTGTCGTGTTTCTACTGCCGATATCTTCAAAATGGTGGGTCCTACGGTAATTTATGATCAGAGTAAAGATGTTGACAATTTAATTCTCTATCCAACGCGTTATCTGTAACAGTGAAAAAACAAGTTTTTTCCCCATTTTTAAAGGCCTCAGGAAATGTTTGTGTGTGGACTAAAAAATCAAACTAGTTTCAGTTTTTCCGCATATTGCTAAAGCGTGGTACGTTTTATTGAAATTAATGTTCAGTAATAAATTAAAGAGGATAAAATTACGCGTCGAACGGTATTATCGATTACGTAATTTGGTCGATTAAAACAGTCGAAATCGTCTGTCGACTGTCGGATATTTTTACGTCAGTTTCGGAACGAATTGCAGTTCGTCGTGTTTCTACTGCCGATATCTTCAAAATGGTGGGTCCTACGGTAATTTATGATGAGAGTAAAGTTGTAGACAATTTAATTCTCTTTCCAACGCGTTATCTGCGGCAGTGGAAAACCAGGTTTTTTCCAATTATTAATAGCCTCGGGAAATGTTTGTGTCTGGACTTAAAAAATCAGAAAAGTTTTGCAACTCGTTTTCCGCATATTTCTAAAGCATGGTTCGTTTTATTGAAAAGAATGTTCCGTAATAAATTAAAGAGGATAAAATTCCGCGTCGTTTGACGTGTTTGAGTACGTAATAGGTTGAATACAGCCGAAGAAATCCTTCGTTGAAAATGTTGGATGTTTCTGTAGCGTTGTGTTGACTCGCCACAGATGCTGCATGCTTCAAGTAAAAAGAGTTTACTACCTCGCGCGGCGGTGCTCTATGATCGCTGGTTGTCCATTACTACAAACTTTGGCGATTGCATTGTTTTTTGTTTTTGTTTTCATTCGAGCTGAACAAACGTGTGTATTAGCAATGAGTACAAGTTGGTGTTTATTTAAAGTATTAGCTAAATTTCTACGTCATTTCCGACAAGAATTTTCATATTTGTGCTGTGGATGTCTCCAAAATGGTAGTTCGTACATTTATTCGTCTTTAAGAATTAGTTGTAGAGAATTTCTCAAGGCGTTGTCTGTAGTAGTGAAATAATCGCGTTTTTCAAATTTGAAAAAGGTCGGGAAAACCCAGTGAAAAATTTTCTCATCTCGTTTCAAGTTTTCCACATGTAGAAAAAAAAAGAAGCGTGAAGCGTTCTACTGAAAAACAATGTTCAGTTATAAATCATCAGAGAATAAAATCCTGCGTACAATCGATTACGTAATTTGGTCGAATAAAGCAGTCGAAATCGATTGTCGGATATTTTTACGTCATTTCTCGTAAAGAATTGCAGTTTGTCGTGTTTCTACTGCCGATATCTTCAAAATGGTGAAACCTACGGTAATTTATCATGAGAGTGAAGTTGTAGAGAATCTAATTCTGTTTCCAAAAGCGTTGTCTGGTTTTTTAAAATCATCCGTTGAGAGATGATTTTCGTGGCTGGTTGATAGTCATCTACTTCGCTTTGAGCTGTTATTACTGAACGTTCTTTTCGGTGGACTTCTTCAGCTTCAATGGGCCTGATTTTTATATATTTTTGTGTCGTCTCTGGCCCGTAGTCCGGCGCTGAAGGTAGAGTCGCCGCCCTTCGTGCGCTTCGAGAACGTCGCCGCTGAGGCCGAGGAAGACGCCGTCGTCAAGATGGTGACTCCGCCGCCCGCGCAGCAGCCGCCGCCGCCGCCCCCGACGACGGCTCAGGTGGCCAGCAGACAGTCCTTCGACAACCCCATGTACGGTCAGCCGACCTACCAGGAGCTGCAGCACCGGCAGGAGGTGGAAGACCTCGAGGAGGTAGACATTGAGTCGTCCGCAAGTTGAGAGGCAAAAGGATATATGTGGATATTAAAAAGGGAAAAAAACCGAACCGCCTTTGCTGTAACTGTCCAAGTAAAGAATGCACTATTATAAATAATTCATGAACGTAAGTTTTCCCCGTGGCTGACCATCACGTTTGTAAGAGCATCCAACGTTTCCGCCGCCGTTGTCATGGTAACGCGTCAACGTGTGACGTAAGCGTCGCTGTTGCTAGACGTCCTTTTCTTCTCTCAGTAAATCAGCGATTCTATGAATACCATTATTTCAAAATTACGAGGGGGAAAAAAAACCCTCCTGAGGTCCCACAGCATTCACAAGAGCCAATCAGATCTGATATAATAAATAAATAAATAAAGTCAGAGAAAAAAATAATTTATTTATTAAAAAACGTTTCGTCGCTTATTTGGCGACCTCATCACGTTCAAGTTTAAAACTACACAAAAGAACAAAACAAGTACAATGATTAGAATAACGTTTTAAGAAGAAAAAATCTTAGCGAACGAGAGTAGAGAAACGGATAAGGTGAAAGAATTAGGCCATGGGACGAAAATAGAGAAAGAAGAATTAGGGAACCGACGTTTCCAACCGTAAGAGTAAGCGCTGTTGTTCCTCATTCCATAAGAACAGAAACGACGGTCAAGTCACTCCTTGGAGCTGAACGACGTGAAATTTGACCTTCCTCATAGTAACTCCAAGGCCCTCGACAAAGAAAAGAGCAGAACCCCCCCCCCCTCCCCTGAATATAAAGCCTTTGAGTTTTGCCAACTGACGAGTGCAGTTGTGTCGCTCTAGGCTCTTCTCAGCACCTTGAAGAAAGGGGACAAGGATCCCAGAAACGTTGTCTGTATTTCGCTATCTTTTTATAAAGACGTTAATTTTACATTTGAATATAAAGTGTACAAGTTATGAAATGAAACGTTTTTACAAAGAAACATCTTCAACACTGTTCCCGAAAAAAAATAATTTCCACCATGGCAGCGCGAAACTATCAAGGAGCATCTGTACTACTGATTCACAGTACTCTGGAGATAGACAGAGATAATCTCTGTCTGGTGAATACTTCTCTGGTGGAGGAGCAAGGAGCTTACAGCTTCTAGTTTCATATTCCTGGAAAATTCGCCATTAGTTAGGAACAGATTTGTGTGTTTATACTTCTACAATCTCTTCCCCCCCCCTCCCTGTGACGTGTCTTCCCTGTGACGTGTTAACCCCTAGCCTCGTGCCGAGACCGCGTGTTCGTCGTGTTGTAACCCAACAGAGACAGAGTGAGGATTTTTTTTGTTTCGTTTCCCATTCCCCCTATTTCGCAATGTGATTGTGTGTGGACTGTGTGAGTCACGAACTAAGTTCCTCATGAGACCGGACCAGATAAGGCGACGCCCAGGGACCGCGTGGGACAGCGAAGGCCACCACGTATAAGAGAGACCCAACTCAGTTCCTCGGCGAGAAAATACACAAGTTCGTTAACACTCGTTAATGTGTTAAAAATAAAATGCTTATACATGTTCACGTTGAATATTGTAGACATATACATGTTACTAATATGCCTCCATTATATTTACCTGACATTATTAAATTATAAATGAAGGAAAACAGTTAAATTTTTTAGAAATATATCTCGGAACATGTCAGTGTGTTCTTTAGACGTCACCGTTTGTGTATGGGCGGGGCTGTGACGTCACATCCGTTGGTCCCACATTCGTCTTTAGCCGTAATAAATTTATAAAAAATGAGTACAAATTAATAATATATCGTTTCTCGTAGCAGCGTATTTGGTCTAACACGGAAAGCACTCATGTAATTTATTATAAGTAAATCTTTTATACGGAGGTTTTTATAATGAATGAAAAGAAGACGTGGTCTGTTTACTGATGATGACTAGTTTGACCAAAGTTCCTACCAATACGCTGAAGAATAAATTAATGTGAGACTTTAATTGCGTGGTTTTAATTGTGACGTAATCTGATCAGTCTTATCTAAATCATACTTAATAAACAAACTTTAGTACTTCTTTAGTACATTTGAAATTGAACCCACGTGACATGAATATTTAGCGCCTGCGATGCCAGCAACCCGTGTGTCACTGTTGTGTGGCGGGTTGCCCGTCTGCATTTCAGCAGGGGCGCCTGGCGTTTTTTTTTTCGTATATAAAATAGAGACCTGGCTAAAAAGATGGAAAATAAAAGTAAATGCATCGAAATCATCCCACACATAACATTTACCCTTAAAAAGGAACATTATCCTATAGTAAAGCTCAATCAGGAAGAAATTCCAAAAGCAGAATCAGTCAAATATCTTGGTCTTCACTTAGACACCAAGCTGAAATGGAGGGATCACATCAAAAAAAAGAAAAAAGCAAATAGAAATAAAAACTAAATTATTAAACTGGCTGATTGGACGAAAATCAAAATTATCAGTAGAAAACAAATTACTCATTTACAAAACAGTGATAAAACCTATATGGACTCTGGGGATGTGCAGCCAAGTCTCACATCGCTATCATGCAACGAGAACAATCAAAAATCCTCCCAGGTATGTATCCAACTTCAGTTTACATACCGACCTCAATACACCATATGTAGCAGACGTCTTCAAAGATAAAAACAGTAAACACCATACTGTACTTCAATCCCACCCCAATAGACTACTAGAGCCGTTACTACGACGAACTAACAACCGAAGACTGAAGAGATGCTGGCCAATAGACAACAATAAAAACTGAGGTGGCGTTGTTGAACCTTCCTCACCTCTCCACGACATCAGCACAAGACCCTATTATTAAATTGTACATGTTAGCAAATTAGCTAAAAGATCATCAGTAATCTGATTGCTAATAAAAATATAAAAAAAATTATGAAGAACAAAGAATCCGATTTCAAACACACAAAAATTTCATTCGTTAATATTTAAGTAAATTAGGAGTATGATTCGTTTTGGTAACTGTTAATATGAAGATTTCAGTCATTACAAGAAAATTAATACTAACGTTTCCTGCGTAAATTATTATTTCAAATTAAAAAGTATATATTACTCTCATTATAAATGTAATAACAGAGCAATATTAGTCGAAAATAATTTAATATCGCGAAAAATGTACATAAAAATTAACACAGCGTTTCGTCCTCAATCTAGGACTTCATCTGGTTGTACAATGGCGAAAATAATTTCAACACATTGCTAAAACCTCACTGAAGTTCCTACCAATACGCTGAAGAATAAATTAATGTGAGACTTTAATTGCGTGCTTTTAATTGTGACATAAACCTTATCTAAATAATACTTAATGAACAAACTTTAGTACTTCTAATTTTATTGAGGAGATTGTAATATCGGAGCTTGCATTTGAAATTTGAACTCACGTGACGACATGAATATTTAGCGCCTGCAATGCCAGCAACTTGTGTATCAGTGTTGTGTGGCGGGTTGCCTGTCTGCACTTTGGCAGGGGCTCCTGGCTTCATTTCGTATATGAAGTACAAAGAACACAATTTCAAAGGCAGAAAAATTTTATTCGCTAATACTGTTAATATGAAGATTTAAGTAAATACAAGAAAAGGAAAATTATTATTTAAAATTAAAAATATATATATTACTCTCATTATAAATGTAATAGCAGACCAATATTAGTAGGAAATAATTTATTATCAAGGAAGCCTGCGAGAGGATTCTCTCGCAGGTGACCCTTCCCAGAGAGCTCTGACGGGGGATAACTATGCGGATGCTTTCAGAACTCTCTGTTTGTTTGTTTTTTTAACTACGGTTCCCACATATCGAGGCACCTCGGTCTGTTTTGAGAGGTGTATGTTCCGGGGTCTCAGACCTTGAGCATACGGTAAGAGTTGTCCGCTGTTCCTATTGGCCGGCTGCCTCCTAAACTGGCCAAGGCATGGCGAGGGGTAAGCTGCGTCCCCACAGCAAACCCCTCTCCTGCCATCCAGGGAAGGGCGTGGGACAAGTACCCAATGCCCGACCTACCTGATGCAGGTTTTTATAGGGTTTGTCCTGCATCACTTTTAGGCGAATGCCGCGGGTAGGATCCTTAATCCATAGCCCCGGGGCCCCTAGTTAACCCTTGGCTACCTTCCTACACCCTTCCGCATCCCCCCTTTCAAATCCCTTTCCTATGCTATAATAGAGGGGAGTTGCCACCATGTGGATTAGCCTATACAGAACCTGTCTACACCCACCCATTATCACTGTACATAAAAATTAACACAACGTTTCGTCCTCAATCTAGGACTTCATGTGGTTGTACAATGGTGAAAATAATTTCCATACATTGCTAAAATTCTTCTACAAATTTTAGTTAAATATTTAGGTTACAACAGGCCTTGGAAATTCTAAGAAAAATTTATTTACAGAACATCAAAATTTTGACGAATATAAAATGTATTGTAATGATTAGACTTTGTTACCATATATATAAAAACTTTATTACATAAAAATATAAAAATACATTAAAAAAAATTATTGGGCCCCAGCAGCTATATAGATAGTCTGCAGAAAATAACAATAATTAGCTCCGACTTGGTTAATTAGATCCTCCTCCTCTACAAGGTAATGTGGGCGGCTCCGTAGCTATTCACAAACGGAGCTTAGTTCCGTACTGTGTCTGAAGGCACTTTACATTAATGGTGGTGACCCTTACTTTAACTTGTGGCGTCAGCAGCGATCACTGGTCTTGTAGCAGCCCACGATCTCCTTCTTCGGCCTCCACGCGATGGACGTCCACACTCCAAAACTTTTGTTCCTTACAGTTCGCCAAATTTTCCACCCTCTCGCCTCTCTCACTCCACTTTCAGTCCTCTCTCTGTCTGTCTGTCTCCTTTCACCCGGGTTCAGAGTATATACCCTTACTCTGCCCCTCCAAACGATACAAAAAAAAAGGGGGACGCGTACCCTCGGCTTCTTGGGGCCTCTCCGACGCAAGCGTGCACGTTTAATTAATTCCTTCTCAGGCCCGCTGACAAAGGGCGGCCACTTACCGACGTTATTCACTACAATATATAAAAGGATTTGTGGCATGTATGGAAATTTATACTACTCCACAGTACAGCTGATGATGTCCTAGATCGACGTCGAAACGTTGTGTTAATTTTTTTTTGTCACTGAATTATTTCTGTCTAATTTTTGGATGGGTTCGTACATTTATTATTATATTAAAGTCAGATAAATATAACTCTGGTTTCATTCATTTGGATAATTAGGAGGCGATAAAGTAAATCCATTTTTCCCAGAATTTTATTGGATTATAGAGATGGCGTCATTTAGGCAAAAATATAAGAAGTAAAGATAATAATAGTGTTTGTGTGTTGTGGCAGCACTGGTCCTGAAAAGGAGTTGCTTCCACTGACTGTGTATGTCTATGGGAGGGACGTTTATTTATTAACGTCGCATGATTTGTTGCAATCGCAGTCCCACAGTTAAACAGACTCTCTGTGTGTGTGGAGCAGATTGTCAAAGAATGTCTTTCTCTGGCACGGGCGAGTCAGAGAATGTAAATATAATTAGTGAGTGAGCTGTTATGTGATGGGATCCGGAAGCGTGTTATCTCTGGAACCTGAGAGGCTCTCAGAGCACGTGGCAGTAAACAGGCGTTCTCTGGTAACCCTCAGGAGTCTGTTATCTGGCAATAAGGAATGTCCGGGGAAACACTCACGACCTATTAATAGCAGGCCACGACATATCAACGCTGACCGATTCTGCGCCTTCGAAGTTGTTCTTTGGACACGTCCTCCGTTTGTGTGTGTGTGTCAGTGAGGGAACGACCTCTTTAGCTTAGCCTTCGCGAGTTGCGTGACTGACTGCCTGCCTTCTTCTCGTTCCGTGAATTCTTTTTAACCCCTTTCCCCGCCCGCTCTTTCAACCCGTCCTCTTGAATCCTTCCCGCAGTAATTTGAACGGAAAGGATAATTACGTTGCAGACATAACAACAACTTGTACCGTTGCCTCGTGTTGTTCCTTACCTTCCAGTAGTTTTGCGGAAACGGCTGTCGTTATACCGCATATAAAATGTGTTGTATGTAGATTTACGAACGTGTAACACGGTATGAAAATTTATTGGTCACTAATAACGTTTTAATATATAGCTAAAGCAACCTTAATTAAGTACAGCTGATAATTACAAATACTTCTCGTTAAATAAATATCCTCGGATAGGTGAACCACAAAGTGAAATAAAGAGGACAAACTTCTCTGGAAAAAAAGAAAATCGTGGACCAGAAATAACGCAAAAATAATCGAGATTGGAGTCGAATACAGGGTTATGTATGTCGCTGAGTGTAATTAGGACACTCAATCTGCCGTTGAATCACCCCAGTGCAGTGGTAGACATTTATTAAAAAATATTAAACTGCCGTTGTTTGAATCGGATAAATATTTTTCGAGGTCAACGAGATTTATAGTGTTCCTCGCGATGTTGTCTGTGTATAATTTCAACTCCTTTGGGAACAGGAGGGGAGCATCCTTAGGGGTTGGAGTGGAGGGGCATTACATAAGAAATAACGCAAAAATAATCGAGATTGGAGTCGAATCCAGGGTTATGGATGTCGCTGAGTGTAATTAGGAAACTCAATTTGCCGTTGAATCACCCCAGTGCAGTGCTAGACATTTATTAAAAAATATTAAACTGCCGTTGTTTGAATCGGATAAATATTTTTCGAGGTCAAAGAGATTTGTAGTGTTCCTCGCGATGTTGTCTGTGTATAATTTCAACTCCTTTGGGAATAGGAGGGGAGCATCCTTAGGGGTTGGGGTGGAGGGAAATTACATAAGAAATAACGAGATTGGAGTCGAATCCGGGGTTATGGACGTCGCTGAGTGTAATTAGGACACTCAATTTGCCGTTTAACCCCCACAGGGCAGTGGTAGAAATGTTTTTTAAAAATTGTCTTCTGCCGATATTTGAATCGGATAAATATTTTTCGAGGTCAAAGAGATTAATAGTGTTCCTCCCGATGTTGTCTGCGTATAATTTCAACTCCTTTTCGGGAGAATCCTTAAGGGTTGGGGTGGAGGGGCATTACATAAGAAATAACGCAAAAATAATCGAGATTGGAGTCGAATCCAGGGTTATGGATGTCGCTGAGTGTAATTAGGTCACTCAAAATGCCGTTTAACCCCCAGATGGAGGGGGCTGAAAATTTAATAAAATGTTTAAATGTCGATATTTAAGTCGGATAAATATATTTCGAGGTCAAAGTGATTTATAGTGTTTCTCCTGATGTTGTCTGTGTATAATTTCAACTCCTTAGGGAATACAAGGGAAGCATCCTTAGGGGTTATGGTGGAGGGGCATTACATAAGAAAGAACGCAAAAGTAATCGAGGT
This sequence comes from Zhengitettix transpicula, assembly GCA_037074705.1. NCBI lineage: Eukaryota > Metazoa > Arthropoda > Insecta > Orthoptera > Tetrigidae > Zhengitettix > Zhengitettix transpicula. Next base: position 249,183,902 of record CM073590.1, on the reverse strand, counting down.
TTGAGTCGAATCCGGGGTTATGGATGTCGCTGAGTGTAATTAGGACACTCAACATGCCGTTTAACCCCCAGATAGAGGGGGCAGAAAATTTAATATAATGTTTAAATGTCGATATTTAAGTCGGATAAATATATTTCGAGGTCATAGATTGATAGTGTTCCTCTCGATGTTATTTGCGTATAATTTCGACTCCTTTCGGGAGAATCCTTAAGGGTTGGGGCGGAGGGGCATTACAAAAAAAATAACGGAAAAATAATCGAGATTGGAGTCGAATCCGGGGTTATGGATGTCGCTGAGTTTAAGTAGGACACTCAACTTGCCCTCCACCCTTTCCTGGTCAGGGGTGGAACTTTTTAAAAAGGTTAAACTGCCCTTATTTGAGTCGGATAAATATTTTTCGGAGTCAAAGAGGTTGATAGTGTTTCTCCCGATGTTGTCTGTCCCTTTCGGCATGGGAGGAGAGCACCTTCAGTGACGTGGGTGTCGCAGCGTTACTTAAAAACAACGGAAAAAACTATCTAGACCGGAGTCAAATCCCGGTTTATGGATGTCGCTGAGTTTTAAGTATGACAACCCAGTGATTTAGTTAGTATAATATAAATATCCCCGAAACAAAGCTGAAACATCTCATCAGCTCTCGTAAAGAAAAAGGAGAAACCAGTAACCGTGGACCAGCATGAACAAGTACACGAACACTGATATGTAGATGCGCTTCTCGGGGTCTGGAACTACGTTAAAGATGTTTCAATATATTGATTAACCACAACCAATACTCTATTGGGTTGTGTGTCTTATTAAAACCATTAAGAGTCATACGCAGGACGTTGTTACGTCACAGTCACGTGACCGTGTCCGGCCATAGAGCGACGCTATGAATCTTGGGAGGGGCGTTTGATGACGTCATCACGTGGTCGCCAATCCTTTCCTCTGGTGCGTGAATGACAAACTCCTTGTGGTACTGGTGGCGAAGCTGATGTTCTGCTGGGTCAGTGCAGCCAACCTAACCCCGCCGTTGTGATAGCAGGATATTAAAAGGAGCCTGAAGAACTGAGCTTGTGTGAAGGGTTAGGCCTAGTTGAGGCCGAATGTTAAACTTTGATGTGTGAAATATTTACGTGTTAATAAAAAAAAAGCTTAGAAATTATACAAATAATTAATATACGAGGTTGTCGGAGTGATGAAGGAAGTAAAAACCTTCCATTTTGCTGCAATCACACGCTGTGTTTAAAATGAATCACTGGTGGAAGGCCCCTGGTGACATACTGTGGATGGTCGTAGAGTGATTTAAATTTGTAGGGTGTTTTGGCCCGGTTCACAAGACTGTGGAGGTTTAGAATAGACCACGTAGGAAGGTTAGTAGACGAGGTGAAGTTGCTTTGCTTGACCTTGCGAGAGCGTTTAACGGGAAAGACAGGATTTGCCTGCTGGAGAGCACCTGGCAGCAGTCGGTCGGGGTTGAAGAACTTCTTCAAGAACGTCGCCGAGGCAGGATTACTTCCTTTTACCTACGCTACGATCGTAGAAGTGAACGACCTAACCCGAAAAGTGAAATAAAAGGCTGCAAAGTTTCTATCAATACGCCTAAAAATTCGTCAATTCCACTTTGGGAATAATCGCAGAGGACCACAGAGGACCGTCGACGCGTGGTCTCTGATAATGAACGACATTTCGTTGACCCCAACAGCGGAATAATCCGCTAGCGGCGATTTTGGCTAAGCGTAATATTCCGCGCTCGCTGTCGGCAACGTTCGTGCGTCTCCGTGACGACTCGTGTCTGGACACTTGCTGTCGTCGCTGCAGCCTGGGAAAGACTCGTGCTAGCGAATCAAGTGGCGATTAAAATAAAAAAACAAGCGAGCTACCTCTGGGGATGCCTCCTCCTCTCTCCGAGGAGTTTTTGAACTAAGGTTTCGCACAAGCCGAGGCACCTCGGCCTGTTTTTGACAGGTGTATGTTCCGTGGTCGCAGACCCTGCTCGCTGTTCCTATTGTAATAGTCGGCCAGCTGCCTCCTAAACTGGTCGAGCCACGGAGAAGGGAATGCTGCGTCCCCTCAGCAAACTCCTCTCCCGCCATCCAGGGAAGGGCGTGGGACAAGTACCAAATGCCCGACCTTCCTGATGCTGGTTTTTCTTGTGTTTGTCCTGCAAGACTTTCAGGCGGGGAGGATCCTTTAACTGTATCCCGTCTCATCCTATTATAGTGGAGTGGCCGCCACGTTGATTACCCTCATGCAGCCTGTTATTTTATATTATTTTTTATCTTTCACAACATCCTCCTCGTTCAATACAGACAGGGAAAAGTACGTCAGAATTCCTCTTTCCTCCCAACGTCACCAGTTTTCCTCATTGCAACGTCACGTTGCGGGTAATTCCCCAACCCTCTCGCCAGGTAGCGCTGCTTGGGGCTTCCGCACGTGTCCACCACCCACTTCCTAATGTAATAAATATTCATCACGTGATGGTCGTGGTCCTCCTGTTCGGCGCAGAAACCACCAGCAGGGCCTGAGGACCGCGGAGGAGCGGCTTCAGCGTGGCGTCGACGACTCTACACGCCGCTGCAGTGTGTTGTGACTCGCAGGGCGTCTGCACGGGGCCCCCTACATATACCACGGACAGAGGCCGCAGCAGCCATCGTCAGTGGGGTCAATCCTGACCAACACTAAGCAGATGATGAAAGCGCAAGATGAGTGAAAGTGATTCACGGCGCGCGGTGGCCAGGTGCAGTCGCAACGGCCTGCCATCGAGCTTCTGAGCTGCCACTGACGATCAACCATCATTAAAACAAACAGAGTAGTGATGATAGTTTAGAATCTGGTAAATCGATTTAAGATGTGATGAAATCCGAGTCGCGACTCTCGTTGGCGTGGATTTTTATAGGGTAACAGGCAACATGAGGGTAATCCATATGGTGCCAACTCCCCTTTACTAGCATAGGAAGGGATTTGAAAGGGGGGATGCGGAAGGGTAGAGGAAGGTAGCCAAGGGTTAACTAGGGGTTCCCGGGCTATGGTTTAAGGATCTTACCCGGCATTCGCCTAAAGAAATGCAGGAGAAACTCTAGAAAAACCTGCATCAGGTAGGTCGGGCATTGGGTACTTGTCCCACGACCATCCCTGGATGGCGGGAGAGGAGTTTGCTGTGGGGACGCAGCATTCCCTCCTCCGTGCCTTAACCAGTTTAGGAGGCAGCTGGCCGACTATTCCAATGGGAATAGCGGACAACTCTTACCGTATGCCCAAGGTCTGTGACCCCGGAACATGTCACCTCTCAGAACAGGCCGAGGTGCCTCGGTTTGTGGGATTTTAGTTCAAAAAGGGGGTATAGGAGGAGGCATCCCCAACGGTAGCCCCTTCGTATCTCTTCTACAAGGTTCCAGATACACACAATGACGATGTATAAATACCACAACAACGATTTCAGGAGCCCTTGTTCCTTTCTCCAGGTGCCCAGAGAAAACTAAGAAACACACGCAAGAGCCTAGAGCGACACAACTGCACAAGTCCGTTGACAAAACTGGAAAAGGCCTAATAAACATTTTTTTGAGGTGTTTTCAAGTGACTTGTGCCGTTGTGTCGTTCTAGGCTCTTGCGTGTATGTGTTTTTTTTTTTTTTTTTACTTTTCTCAGCACCTGGAGAAAGGAACAAGGGCTCCAGAAATCGTTGTTGTGGTATTTATACATCGTCATTGTATGTAGCTGGCTATTTTTCTTCTTCTTCTTCTTATTATTTTCAACACAGACGTTGTTATGAGGACTATAAAATTTTATTTTACAAACACAAAGATATTAATATAAAGGATAATAAATTATCCTGTCACCGAGAGATCAAATATAGTGAGAATAATTTTTTTTTCGTGTGTTAGGAAACAACTGAAGACCTTATATGGACACACTTTATGTTCTTATTATGTTACGACGACGTTTCGATACCGTTTTGTATTTTCTTCAGGTATTTTTCCTACAGAGGGTTTTTTTTACAAATGATCAGATTTTTAAAACAATTCATGACCTCATACAGACATATTTTATTTATATTACGACGACGTTTCGATACCTTTTTGTATCTTCTTCAGGGTATTTTTCCTACAGTGGAGGTATTTCCAAAATTATTATATTTTAAAAAAATTGATGACCTCATACAGACACATGTTTATTCTTTATTTACATTATGACGACGTTTCGATACCTTTTTTTGTATCTTCTTCAGGGTATTTTGTCCATACAGAGGAGGTATTTACGAAATTATTAGATGTAAAACCATTGATGACCTCATACGGACACTGTTTATTTGTTATTCACAACATGACGACGTTTCGATACCTTTTTTCTGTCATCTTCAGGGTATTTTTCCTACAGAGGAGGTATTTACAAATGATTAGATTTATAGTAAAAATCTTTTTTTTAAAAAAAAAAATACCTCCTCTGACGGGAAAATACCTGAAGAAATTACGAAAAAGGTATCGATCGAAACGTCTTCGTAATATAAATAAGAAATTTAAAAGCGTCCGTATGAGGTCGTTGAGTGCTTTAATGAATTTTGAAAAAAAAAACACATAGTAAAGTAAGAGGTTGTAATTAGTGTTAGGTTACCGTGAAGAGAGACGTTGCCCCCCCCCACCCCCCCCGCCTGCTAGACAGACGCATCGACCTGCTGGCAGCTGGAGTGAGAGGTGGAGGGGAGGGTCTGGGCCCGCTGCTGCTCTCCACGACTCTCCAGCAGTAGCACGGAATCCCCGCGCACGCAAGCACCTCCTACGTTCCTCCTCCACAAGGTAAGCACATGGACATACACTACACTACGTCACAATAATATAATGCAGGGAGAACAATATGGCCGACGAGCGGACGGCGTTAGTGTTAGTTAAGATAACTCTTTCTTAGAAATATGAAAACGTTAATCGAAATATAACATTTTATCCGTGTGCTTCAACAACCTCTCTCTCTCTCTCTGTCTTGTCTCAGTTTTACAACAGTTATCTCTGGACCACGTAACCCTTGCAGGTTTTTTTTTAAGGTTTTCCCTGCATTCCTTTAGGCGAATGCCGGGTAGGATCCTTAAAATATAGCCCGGGGCCCCTAGTTAACCCTTGGCTGCCTTCCTCTACCCTACCGCATCCCCCCTTTCAAATCCCTTCTTATGCTATTAAAGGGGAGTTGCCACCATGTGGATTACCCTCATGTAGCCTGTTGCCCTAAAAAAGAAACCTTCAACAACACTCCGAACCTCTCCAGGTGGAAGATGCCTGCGTGAGGTATTCTCTCGCAGGCAATACCTTCGAGGGCTATTCTCTCGCAGGCAGAACCTTATAGTAGAGATACAAAGAGCCTACCTTTGGGGATGCCTTTTCCTAACGGAAAAGCCTGCGAGAGAATAGCCCTCGAAGGTAACCTGCGAGGGATTTTCTCTCACAGGCAGAACCTTTTAGGAGAGATACAAAGAACCTACCTTTGAGGTTGGGCATACGGCAAGAGTTGTCCGCTATTCCCATTGGAATAGTCGGCCAGCTGCCTCCTAAACTGGTCGAGGCACGGATAAAGGAATGCTGCGTCCCCACAGTAAACTCCCCTCTCCCGCACTCTAGGGAAGGGCGTGGGACAAGTGCCCAAGTTCCCGATCTACCTGATGCATGTTTTTATAGGGTTTTTCCTGCATTACTTTTAGGCGAATTTCCGGGTAGGATCCTTAAACCATAGCCCGGGGCCCATAGTTAACCCTTGGCTACCTTCCTCTACCCTTCCGCATCCCCCCTTTCTAATCCCTTTCTATGCTATTAAAGGGGAGTTGCCACTATGTGGATTAGCCTCATGTAGCCTGTTACCTATAAAAAAAACCTTCAACAACCTCTTTGGGGGCTACGTAATATTTTCTAAATATTAAAAATCAATGAATAGAACGTCTTAACGACGGTTATCTCTGGAATCAGCTTGGCAACGTTGCTAATATCAATACTAATTTAAATAGTTGTTTATCGTTCAACAATATCTCTGAGGTCACATACTTTTATATATACTGTAATATAACCAATTATAACTACAAATTAATCTATTGTTCCCCCCCCCCCCCTCCCGCGGTGTCGAGGTCAATTTATGGTAGACACAAATAATACACTATTTATTTTTAAAAGTTGGGCGCCATTTTGTAATATATACAAATAAATTAAAATGATTGGAAGTTTTAGTTAAGAACTCAAGATTTTTTAGAATAGAGAAACAAATCAATTTAATATGTATTTATTTCAAATTGGCGCCCAACGTGGGGCCAAACATCATAAAAATTTGATCGTAATTAGTTTTTACTACAAAGTTGGCGCCCAACGTGGGGCACGTTTCTTGAAGTAAAGAATAGGATACTCTGTTATTTTTTAAAAATCTTATAAATAAAAAAGAGTGTATATATGTTTGTATGTTTGTTTGTATGTTTGTATGTTTGTATGTTCGTTATACAAATCTACACCGGTAAAGCAAATTTCACCAAATTTCGTACACGCGTTCTTTACGAACAGGAAACAAACACTGTTGGGGTGAGACGCGTCTACCACCCCCAGAAGCGGGTCGGGATTATCAGTAGAGCACTTTTAGGTGTTGGGTGTAGGAACGCTGCAATAAAATATCGCGAATACAACCGAGATTGGAGTCAAATCCAAGGTTATTGATGTCGCCCAGTTCAATTATAGCATCAAATTGGCCATTTAGCCCCAAGGGGCGGGAGTGAATGGGATGGAAATTTTCTAACATGTTAAATCATCGATATTAGCGTGGAATAAATAAATGCCGGGGCCATTGACGTTGTTAGTATTTCTACCGATATGGCTGGAGGCATGATAGGGTTGGGGCTGGAGGGGATTTCCTTGAAAATAACGGGAAAACAACCGAGATTCGAGTCAATTCGAAGGTCATGGATGTCCCTGAATTTATTCATGACAATCTTGACAACGCGCGGGTATCGGCTGGGTTGGGATGAGTTGACCGGCTGTTTTTTGCGTCAATTAAATATATTTCGGGATGAATTAGATTAATAAAATTTCCCTACATGTTCTCTGTGTATAATTTCAACCCCTTTCGGACTCGGAAGGGTGCACCCTTGAGGGTTGGCGTGGAAGTAGCATTAGATAAAAAGAAACCAGAAACTATCAGGATTGTCACTGAGTTTAATTATGACATTAAACTTGACCGTTTAAGTCCCCGAAGCGCGAGTGGTCGGGGGTGAAAAATTTCAAACATGTTAAACGGTCGATAATTATTTCCTGGGGTTAATTACTTTGATAGTATTTATACCGATGTTGTTTGTGTATAATTTAACCCCTGTGAGGGGAGCAAGCTTAGGGGTGGGGTGGAGGTACGTTAAATAAAATCCCGCAAAAACAACCGAGAATCGAATCAATTCCGAGACTATGAATGTCGCTGAATCTAATTATGACAACCCTGGGGGGGTAACGCGACGGGTTTGGGAGGTGTTGGGCGGGGGAATAAATTTTCAGACAATGTAATCGGCCGATTTTTGCGTGGAATACATTCTTTTTCATTGTCGCATATTTGTGGGGGTGGTCATCTTCTAACATGTAAAAACGGCCGATATATTTAGTCAATGACTTCATCCCCCTTCGGCATGGGAGGTGAGCACATTTAGGGATAGGGTTCGAGGAGCTTTACATAAAAATAGCGCAAATTGGAGTCTTATGGATGGTTATAGATAAATGACATCTCGGGCAACGCCGGGCACCCAGCTAGTCTTATAAATAAAAAATAAATAGTGATTAATTAGTGTTGATCACAATATATAGAGTATCTATGGTCAATATCCAATACCTCTGGATACCGCTTGCTGACGCGTCTCAGTTGAATATGAATTATTTTTAATAACGCTCAACGAACCTCTCTGAGATGAGACGTAATATTTTATTCCAAAAATTCAAAGTAAACGGGGAAACCTCGGAATTACGTTATCTCTGGAGATCTCGCCAGACACAGTTCTTCCTCTTCTTTGGCTTTTCCCCCCCACCTTTTATTGGTTTGCCGTCTTTAGTTCTCATTTGTCTGTCGTTCGTTCCAATCTCCCTCTTCCTCCAAATTCCTGTCTTCCATTATGGTTTTCACGAGGGTTTAATCTGGGGTCTGTCCCGGTTTATTATTTTTTTTTCCAGTAGGTGTGACCATCTTCCATTACTCCATTATCTGTACGTTACCACACACCATATTTAAGGGGTTTCATTTTCAATCCTTTTCAACGACAGATGTCGTGGTTACGTTCAGTTCTTTCCAAACGAGCTCATTTCTAATTTTATCCTTTCTTGAAGACTTCACTTCAGATAATCGAATTCTACTGTTCTAATCTTGTTCTGTTGTTGTAGTTCCGTCAGTGGCCAAGTTTCACTCCCCATAACATAGAATGTTCTGTATTTATGATGTTCTTTTTTGTTTCCTTTAGTAGCATTCTTCTTTGCCATTGCAATTTTCAGTTTTTTTATATCTCTATATTCACATTGTTCCTATTATTGACCCTCCCAAGTATTTAAAAAATTCACAATTTTTTTTATTTTTCCTGTTTCGAGGGTCATCATGGCTGCTGCATATTTTCCTAAACACGTGTAGTTATAATTGTTTTTTTTAGGGCAACAGGCTACATGAGGGTAATCCACATAGTGGCAACTCCCCTTTAAAAGCACAGGAAGGGATCTGAAAGGGGGGATGCGGAAGGGTGGAGGACGGTAGCCAAGGGTTAACTAGGGGCCCCCGGGCTATAGTTTAAGGATCCTACCCGGCATTCGCCTAAAAGAAATGCAGGACAAACCCTAGAAAAACCTGCATCAGGTAGGTCGGGCATTGGGTACTTGTCTCACGCCCTTCCGATGACGGGAGAGGAGTTTGCTGTGGGGACGCAGCATTCCCTTCTCCGTGCCTTGGCCAGTTTAGGAGGCAGCTGGCCGACTATTCCAATAGGAATAGCGGACAACTCTTACCGTATGCCCAAGGTCGGTGACCCCGGAACATTCACCTCTCAAAACACGCCTAGGTGCCTCGGCATGTGGGAACCTTAGTTAAAAAAACCAGAGAGATGTGAAGGCATCCCCAAAGGTAGCCTCCGCCAGAGCTCTCTGGGACGGATCACCTGCGTGAGAATCCTCTCACAGGCTTCCTGCGAGAGGATTCTCTCGCAGGTAACCTGCGAGGGATGTTCTCTCGCAGGCAGAACCTTTTAGGGGAGATACGAAGGGGCTACCTTTGGGGATGCCTTTTCCTCTCCGTTTTTGAACTAAGGTTCCCACAAGCCGAGGCACCTCGGTCTGTTTTGAGAGGTGAATGTTCCGGGGTCGCAGACCTTGGGCATACGGTAAGAGTTGTTCTCTATTCCTATTGGAATAGTCGGCCAGCTGCCTCATAAACTGGTCGAGACACGGCGAGGGGAAAGCTGCGACCCCACAGCAAACTCCGCTCTCCCGCCATCCAGGGAACGGTGTGGGACAAGTACCCAAGAGCCCGACCTACCTGATGCAGGTTTTCCTAGGGTTTTCCCTGCATTTCATTAGTCGAATACCGGGTAGGATCCTTATAATATACCCTGGGGACCCCTAGTTAACCCTTGGTTAACATCCTCTACCATCCCGCATCCCCCCTTTCAAATCCCTTCCTATGCTATTAAAGGGGAGTTGCCAAATGTGGATTAGCCTCATGTAGCCTGTTGCCCTAAAAAAAATCAGAGATATTGTTGAACGATGGACAACTGTTTTAAAATTAGTATTGAAATCAGCAACGGTGTCAAGCGGATTCCATTGATAACCGTCGTTAAGATGTTCCTGTCTCTCATGTTGAAATAACAAAATAAAACCACGTGGCCCCGTATAAAACAAAGCGCTGGGACAAATAAAATATAAATTGATATTAGCAACGTTGCCAAGCTGATTCCAGAGATAACCGTCGTTAAAGCGTTCTATTGATTGATTTTTAATGATAAAATAAAAATAATACGTAGCCAAACAGAGAGGTTGTTGAAGATAAACGTCGTCCAGAGATAACATTTTCCTGTTGTAAAACTGAGATTAGATACGGGATGTTGAAGTACACACACAAAGAAAACATTATATTTTGATTAACGTTTTCATTTGTCAAAGAACTTCATGTCAGAGTTATCTTAATTAAGACAATCAGTCACTAATGATGATTGTGTGTCTATGAATTTTTGAGGTTCGTCATGTTGATGTGGCAACAGGGTAAGTGTAACGGGTGACGTCATGACCGGCCAGGAGTATCTATCACCTCCTCAGCGAACGATGTTAAACACTTAATGGTGCTATATTCTCTTTGAAGCTGAAGGAGCTTGAGATCCGCGCCTGTTCTTTCTTCCTAAGCTGAAACGCGTTCTTTGCTCGTCCCTTGTCTATGTCTTCGTTATTACGTTCTGTGACCGCATCCGTAGGTTGTTGGCCTGCTGATAAAGTGTGTTGATCTCTCCTTCCGTCCCCCCCAGACACAGTCTCTCATTTATCAGCTCGCCGGTGACTGGACGATATTCACTGACAACTGACTGAGTTCACCCACTGACCTAGTAAAATTCCTATCCAATTTAATTAGGGGGTGTTTGTCCGTCGTCTTTAAACATCCTGATCGAAACAGACGACTTGGAACTAAAAACTGATTTTCCAACGAATCAAAAAAGTCCCACGGTTTTATGAAAACCTTTTTTTCTTATGTATATGACTAGCATTTATTGGAAAACACATTTTTTAAGGGTACCTTAAATATAATATTAAATTATTTAAATGCAACCTGGGCGCCCGGCGTGGCCCGGGTTGTCATCATTAAACTCAGCGACATCCATAACCCCCGGATTTGATTCCAATTTCTGTTGTTTGTAGCGTCATTTTCTTGTAACGCACCTCCAACCCCCACCCCTAAAGGCACTACCCTCCCGTGTCCAAAAATGGGTAGAAATTATACAGGTTTGAAAATTTCCACTGCCCGTGCCCCGTCCCTTGGGGGTTAAACTGCGAGTTGAATGTCTTTATTAAACTAAGCGACATCCAAAACCCCCGGATTTGACTCCAGTCTCTGTTGTTTGTCGCGTTATTTTCTTGTAACGCCCCTCTAATCCAACCCGTAAAGGCACTACCCTCCCTTGTCCAAAAAGGGGTTGGAATTATGCACAAAAATATCAGTAGAAACGCTATCTATCTCATTGACCACCCGAAAAAGTTTCTTTCGTCGGATATATCGGCCGTTTTAACATGTTTGAAAATTTCCATTGCCCGTACCCCCGTCCCTTGGGGGTTAAACTGCAAGTTGAATGTCTTAATTAAACTCAGCGACATCCATAACCCCCGGATTTGACTCCAATCTCTGTTGTTTGTAGCGTTATTTTCTTGTAACGCACCTCCAACCCCCACCCCTAAAGGCGCTACCCTCCCGTGTCCAAAAAGGGGTTGAAATTATACAGGTTTGAAAATTTCCACTGCCCGTCCCCCGTCCCTTGGGGGTTAAACTGCGAGTTGAATGTCTTTATTAAACTAAGCGACATCCATAACCCGGGATTTGACTCCAGTCTCTGTTGTTTGTAGCGTTATTTTCTTGTAACGCCCCTCCAATCCAACCCGTAAAGGCGCTACCATCCCTTGTCCAAAAAGGGGTTGAAAATATACACAAAAATATCTGTAGAAACGCTATATATGTCATTGACCCCCCGAAAAAGTTTCTTTCGTTGGATATATCGGTCGTTTTAACATGTTTGAAAATTTCAGCTGCCCGTTCCCTGTCCCGTGGGGTTAAACTGCGAGTTGAATGTCTTAATTAAACTCAGCGACATCCATAACCGCTGATTTGACTCCAATCTCTGTTGTTTGTAGCGTTATTTTCTTGTAACGCACCTCCAATCCAACCCGTAAAGGCACTACCCTCCCTTGTCCAAAAAGGGGTTGAAATTATACACAAAATATCTGTAGAAAAAGGTTTTTTTATGTCAATGACCCCCCGAAAAAGTTTATTTCGTCGAATATATCGGCCGTTTTAACATTTTTGAAAATTTCCATTGCCCGTATCCCCATCCCTTGGGGTTAAACTGCACGTTGAATGTCTTAATTAAACTCAGCGACATCCATAACCCGGGATTAGACTCCAGTCTCGGTTGTATTCACGTTATTTTCTTGTAAAGCCGGACCCGTAAGGATGTTATAAAATGTTAAACGTCTGTATTAAAAATATAAGTAAAATTTATTTAACTAATTAGTCTACTTTTAACACGGGCGTTTTAAATATTAATTTTATCATCAACTATATTTATCTGGAATTTTTAATAAACGAAATAAAATCAGCCAATTGGAGATTTAAAGAAAGCAATTAAAAAACATTATGAAAGCGCTACGTTTCGTCACTACATTTTGGAGCCTCTTCAGGTGTAAAATTCAATTAAAATATAAATTCATAATAATAAGTTACATGAGAATGGGTGAACATGAGTTTCAAATGCGCCATTTGCGCAAACGTTTCCGAGAGTCGCTCCTTTGAAATTCTTATTCGCCAATTCTCATCTGATTAATTGTCTTAATTAAATTCCTGAAGAGGTCCAAAAATTGAGGGACGAAAGAAAATGTTTTTATAATGCTTTAAATTGTTGTTAACAAATCACAGACTAATTGCCTGATTTTGTTTCGTTCATGGAATAACGTCACTTCACTGACTAGAGCTGTGTGCGCAGTGACGTCATCAGTGCTTCTGCGCATGTCTGAAGTTTGTAATAGATTTACTACCCATAATTACCACAAGTTACTCGTATAAATAATTATCTTAGTTAAATTCCTGAAGAGGTTCAAAAATTGAGGGACGAAAGAAAATGTTTTTATAATGTTTTAAATTGTTGTTAACAAATCACAGACTAATTGCCTGATTTTGTTTCGTTCATGGAATAACGTCACTTCACTGACTAGAGCTGTGTGCGCAGTGACGTCATCAGTGCTTCTGCGCATGTCTGGAGTTTGCAATAGATTTACTACCCAGAATTATCACAAGTTACTCGTATAAATAATAATAACAATACATAAAACCGTGACAATCTTTTGGGTGCTGAACGCCTTCACCAATGTTATAGGTAATGTGTTTTCTTAACGCCTGTTTTGAATTAATAAATAAATTTCTGCAATTTTACAGAAACTTTATTTATTTAATTTTGAGAGTAAAAACGTTTCGATACATACTCGTATCTTCTTCAGGTTTTCTTCTAAATCACTGTATCGTATTTGCTTTCCCTTTTCTAAATGTCTGTGAACTTATTAAATATGTTATTTAATTTTGGTGCTAACATGTTACGATAATTTTGAAGAAAACCTGAACGTTGTTACTCTCTGAATTAATTAAATAAACTGTCTTTGAACAGTCAAAAATTGCTTTATTAATAAGAAAAAAAAATTGATTAAAAGTTTTAAGTTAACGTCTGATTTTAAATTATTAAAACAATCGAAGACGTCATACAGACATTTTTTATTTATATTATGACGACGTTTCGATAACTTTTTGTATCTTTTTCAGGTATTTTCCTTAAGAGGACGTATTTAGAAATGATTAGATTATTATTTTTATTTGTTTCCTTCTTTTTGAGTAATTTGGCTTGTCTTTGTTTACTTTGTACAGTTATGCTTTAATTATAATATTTTCTAAACATCTCGTCTGTATGAAAATACCTGAAGAAAACGCAATATTAAGGTATCGAAACGTCGTCATAATATAAATAAAAAATAAAAACTGTCTACATATTATCATAAATTGTTTTATCAATTCAAAACAGAGGTTAAATTAAAAATTTTAAGTAAAATTTTGTTAACTTCAACCTGTTTCATTTTTTTGACTGTATAAAGTCAGTTTCTTTATTTAATTTAGAGATTAAAAACGTTTTCATCTTCTTCAGCTTCTTCCAAATTATTGTAACATATTAGCACACAAAAATGAAAAAAACAACATATTTGATAACTTCACTAAATTTAGAAAATAGGACGAAAAAATACGTTACATATAATTTGGAAGTAAAACCTTAAGAAGTTAAATAAATAAAGGTTCTGTAAAATGTCCAAAGTTGCTTTCATAATTAAAAACAGACGTAAAATAAACATTTTTCTCTTATTCACTCAAAACGATTACATAAACTGATCACTATTTTACGTATTATCATTATTATTAATATGAATAACTCTTCGTAATAATAATAATAATAAATATAAGAAGAAACATTACCAAATACATACAGACAAAAGAGTTGATGATATAAATACCACAGCAACGTTTCTGGAAGCCTTGTTCCTTTTCTCATGATGATAAAACCCCCCAAAAAATAATAATTCTTGATAATTCTGGGTGTGTAAAGCTGAAGACAAACTCCTGACATGCGCAGTAGCACTGATGACGTCACTGCGCACACGCAACTCTAGTCAGTGAAGTGACGTTATTCCATGAACGAAACAAAATCTTGCTCTATTAATTCAAAACGGACTTAAAATACAAACTTTTTATTTTCTTATTCATGATTTAAATAAGATAATTATTTATACGAGTAACTTGTGGTAATTATGGGTAGTAAATCTATTGCAAACTCCAGACATGCGCAGTAGCACGGATGTCGTCACTGCGCACACGCAAGTCTAGTCAGTGAAGTGACGTTATTCCATGAACGAATCAAAATCAGGCAATTAGTCTGTGATTTGTTAACAACAATTTAAAACATTATAAAAACATTTACTTTCGACCCTCAATTTTTGGACCTCTTCAGGAATTTAAATAAGATAATTATTTATACGAGTAACTTGTGATAATTATGGGTAGTAAATCTATTGCAAACTCCAGACATGCGCAGTAGCACGGATGACGTCACTGCGCACACGCAACTCTAGTCAGTGAAGTGACGTTATTCCATGAACGAAACAAAATCAGGCAATTAGTCTGAGATTTATTAACAACAATTTAAAACATTATAAAAACATTTACTTTCGAACCTCAATTTTTGGACCTCTTCAGGAATTTAAATACGATAATTATTTATACGAGTAACTTGTGATAATTCTGGGTAGTAAATCTATTGCAAACTCCAGACATGCGCAGTAGCACGGATGACGTCACTGCGCACACGCAACTCTAGTCAGTGAAGTGACGTTATTCCATGAACGAAACAAACTTTATTAATTCAAAACAGACTTAAAATACAAACTTTTTATTTTCTTGTTCATGAAGACTTTAACGGAAATTAGTAACGATTTTACATATTAAATTATCTGTAGGAAAATACCTGAAGAAGATACACAAAGGTATCGAAACGTCGTCATATATCAATAAAAAAAAATTTAAAGTGTATGTATAAGGTCATAAATTGTTTTATTAAAATTTAAATAACGTCAACTTGGATCTCCTGATTTCCTTTTTTACTTGATGAATAAAACCGTCGGGACGCAAACAACAAGTGTTTTATCTCAGTGCTTGCAGAAACACTCGTCGGTGTAAGACAAGCCTCGTTTCCTCGCCCCGGTTTTTTCCGTTCCGTAAGAAACGAAACGACTAACGTCGTAATTTCCTTCCCCGCCCGCCCACTTCTTCTCCTTCCACGAACGACCGCAACACACAAGTGACGAAACTTTTGTACTAAGCGGAAATCAATTGAAATATTGCAGTGCTTTTTTTTAACCTTCTGATCTTTGAGAGAAGAAAGAACTTCCCGGAAACTTTGGAGGTTACGAACAGCACGTCCAATGTACAGCGGCCGATGTACAGTTAGTCTTCAGAAAATTTAATGGCCTTGTGCCTAATTTAGTGTCCCCATGAGTTTTGGAGGAGAGAGTCTCATAAGGGAGGTGCCACCACGTGGATTGTAAACCTGCTGCTCAAGAACAAAAAGGCTTGACTTATCAACAACGCAACCATCCTGTAGTGTCTCGTACAGCAGCGGATGACAACTGATGTGAACGCCGACTCAGCAGAACTGATTGTTAACACAAGACACGCGATACCTCAGCAGTCGCCATCAGCCAATCCATCTTCCAAGCACCCTCTACAAACTCCTAGAGGTCTCTACTAGGAATTTTAAAACACCCTGTATATAAAATTGTATTGAAATAATGTACCGTTGTCGATTGCGTGATTTGGACAGTAAATAATAGGTGTAAATACGGGAAGAAGCCGATCGAATGACGTTTCCGTCAGTAAAAAGAATCATCTACAGAATTAAAAATATACCTTGTAGGTCGAACACTGCAAAGGATGAACACTTAACATTATTTGGTCTTACATTTGCATTTATAGAAATATTTTTTCCCCTTTCCCCCCAATATCGACTTTTGTTGCTAGCGACAGTTTTGGTATCTGACAAGTATTTTTCTAGGATTCCATTTGGATAGATACGGTAAAAACACAGAGTGAATGAAGAACGGACAAAACGCCTACTTTAAAATGCTTTACTAAGAACAAATTATAATAGTAAATAGTACGGTAACGTTAATAAAAGTATCTCTTAATTAAGGTACAATGAAATATTTACCTTTAAGAGTGGCGGACAGCGGATGCCATCTGTAGGGGTCCGACGGAACTAATTTACCTCTCGTGGAACATTACAAAATTAAATAAAGAAACGGCCTAGACTCGGTAGAATTATTTATCGACATCAAATTGAATATTCCAGACGTTTCGACGTCTTCAGGTTTCATAATATGATATATATATATAAATATTTAAGAAACCGTTTTTGAGGTTAGTATTTTGCTGCCTCGCTTCTTCCAACCCCATAAAATGTTGGGGGGGGGAAAAGAAACAAGGCAGCAAAGTCATTTCCTCTAAATTTTATACAGTATTTATATATCATAAATTATTAAACCTGAAGGTGTCCTAAACAAGAACAAAACGTCGGCATATTTAATTTCATTGTCAGTATACAAACCTTTTTCGGAGTACATGCGCAGTAGCACTGATGACGTCACTGCGCACGCGGCTCTAGTCAGTGTAGTGACGTTATTCATTGAACGAAAAAACGTCAACTAAATAGTTTGAGATCTAATTTAAAAATGATAAAGCCACTAACTTTCGTCCCTAAGTTTTTCGACCTCTTCAGTTGCATTTTTTTTATTCATCTAATTTTTCTAATAAATAAAACTGCCTGTATGTGTGTACATGTTCCTTATACAAATCTACACACGCGGAGCAAATTTCAACCAAATCTCGTACACGTGTTTCCCATGCGACCAGGAGACAACCACAGTGGGGGTAAGACACGTCTACCAACGTAAACCGGAAGGTGTCCTAAAAAAAGAACAAAACGTCGGCATATTGAATTTTATTGTCAGTATACAAACTTTTTTCGGAGTACATGCGCAGTAGCACTGATGACGTCACTGCGCACGCTGCTCTAGTCAGTGTAGTGGCGTTATTCATTGAACGAAAAATCGTCAACCAATTAGTCTGAGATCTAATTGAAAACATGATAAAGCCACTAACTTTCGTCCCTAAATTTTTGGACCTCTTCAGTTGCATTTTTTTTTAAATTCACCTAATCATCTAATAAATAAAACTGCCTGTATGTGTGTGCATGTTCCTTATACAAATCTACACACGCGGAGCAAATTTCAACCAAATCTCGTACACGGGTTTCCCATGCGACCAGGAGACAACCACAGTGGGGGTAAGACACGTCTACCAACCCCCTGGTGCGGGGGTGGAAACGGCCGATATTTGCGTCGGATAAATATTTTTCTGGGGCCAACGAGATTGATAGTGTTTCAACCGATGTTATCTGTGTATAAGTTCAACCCTTTGCAGCATTGGTGGGGGTGGGGGGGGGGGGGTTGTAGGAGCGTTACAAGAGAAAAACGCGAATAGAACCGAGATTGGAGTCAAATCCGGCAATATGAGTGTCGCTGAGTTCTTATTATGATATATAACTTGCCGTTTAACCGTTCCGGTAAGCTTCTTCTGTAAAATTTATTACCTTGACTGTATTTCTGATAAAAAAAATATATAATCTTTAGATCTGATTTTAATTATGAACTTAATTATCAATAAATGGTTTTAATTAATAAGAAAGATAGCCAATTCAGACCAAAAAAAAGAGGTGACAACATAAATACCACACAACAACGTTTCTGGGAACCTTGTTCCCTTTCGTCAGCTGCGGAGAAGAGCCTAGAGCGACACAACTGCAGTCGTCAGTTGACAAAACGCGACGATGATGGGAAGAGCCGAGGATCATAGCATTTCAGAGTCTGTTTGTACATTAATAACAGCTGTGATGTTTGATATAATGTGAAGCATCTCTGGAATTGTCCCTGGGCTGAGGGGGGGGGGGATCTCAGACTAATTGGTTGACGTTTTTTCGTTCAATGAATAACGACGACGAATAATATCTTATCATTTTGCCCAATCAAATGTATGTTGGTGACATTGTTTGGAGACTCACAGATTGTCTTTGATATTGGACACAATGTTCCTTCATACGGCGTGTTAAGGGAACGTTTTGTTCGCCCTGTGTAGCAACCATTGGAAAAGGGAGCAAGGATCCGCAGAAACGTTGTGTGGTATTTATATTATCACATTTTATTTTTTGTTTGAATCGGCCATCTTTTTCGGCTCCGTGACGTTCAGTAAAGATTAGCCGAAAAAATACGGTTTGAAGGTCTAAAAAAATTATTTTATGGAGAGTGATTAAATACCTGTGATGTTATCATACATGAAGACATTTATAATACAAACTTTAAATCAGTACAATTAAAAAATAACCGTCTGATTGAAAATAATGAATAAGAAAGATGGCCGATTCAAACAATAAAATGTGATAATATAAATACCACACAACGTTTCTGCGGGCTAATCTTTACTGAACGTAAATTTTTTTCGCGTGTTTTATAGATACTAGACGAAATTCTAAGACCCCGTTTGAAAGACTTTTGCTCTGCTCTCTCTTAGTTTAGGAATTATAAGCTCTTAAAGTTTCTGAATTTCATGACGTCATCAGCATCTATGACGTAGCGCAGCCATCAAAAACCTGTGGAACTGGCGTCAAATTACTGAACTATGCCAAACAGCGCCACAAGACCCCATGAATTTTTGGTGGGAATATGCTGGGGGTTGGCAGCGCTGACGCCGTATGACGTCAATTGTGACGTTTAAGCCGGCGAAAAATGGCGGCTCGTGACGGTCAGTAAAGACGAACCGTCCCTTGAACTGACGACGTCCGCTCTCCTGCCTTCCAGGACGTGACTCCTCTCCACCACACTACTCCGCTCAAAGACGTAGGCTCTGCTTGCCCCGCAACTCCAGGTCCTCTCCTCCAAGAACCTCCGCCCAAGAATGTCCAACGCGTTCGTCTCTTGAACTGACGACGTCCGCTCTCCTGCCTTCCTGGACGTGACTCCTCTCCACCACACTACTCCGGTCAAAGACGTCGGCTCTGCTTGCCCCGCAACTCCCGGTCCTCTCCTCCAAGAACCTCCGCCCAAGAATGTCCAACGCGTTCGTCCCTTGAACTCACGACGTCCGCTCTCCTGCCTTCCTGGACGTGACTCCTCTCCACCACACTACTCCGGTCAAAGACGTCGGCTCTGCTTGCCCCGCAACTCCCGGTCCTCTCCTCCAAGAACCTCCGCACCAGAATCTCTAACGCGTTCGTCCCTTGAACTGACGACTTCCGCTCTCCTGCCTTCCAGGACGCGACTCCTCTCCACCACACCAAGTGGTCAAAGACGTCGGCTCTGCTTGCCCCGCAACTCTCGGTCCTCTCCTCCAAGAACCTCCGCACCAGAATCTCCAACGCGTTCGTCCCTTGAACTCACGACGTCCGCTCTCCTGCCTTCCAGGACGCGACTCCTCTCCACCACACCACTCCGGCTCTGCTTGCCGACGACCCGAAGGTTGGGTATCAACTGTCCCGTCTCCTGGCCCACAGCTTCTCCTTCGCCGTCCAGGACCCGACTCCCTTTTTCTATCTGCCACAGCTGTGACCAGCCACGGTCACCTTTGTCCTAGCACATTCATCCCTATGGTCAGCAAATGACCTGACCAGGCGTCCCTCGCAAAACCCACTTCCTGTTGACGTAAACTTGGTCCGAAAAACCGGCCGTGTCCAAAGGTCACCTCCAACATTCCCACGACAAGACAACTAGTATAAATGTTAAAAATCACTTGTTACAGTATCGGTCAAAAGAAACTTTTCTGGGGGTCCAACAGCGTTTCTCCACATATATATGTTTGTGTATAATTTCAAACCCCCGTCTCAGACATAGGAGGTGGATGGGGGTGGTAATTGTGGCCGTTACAAATAAATAATCGAGTTTGGAGTCAATCAAACCCGGGGTTATGGAAGTCTCTGAGTTTTATCATTACAACACCAGGGGCACTCAGCTGCTATTATTATAACTGTAAGATATTTTTTTCACATCATCAACACGACAAGTTGCGTCAGTGTTGTTAACCCTCTGGACTCGAGGGCTCCGGAGCGGAGCCATTTAAAATGTGCCTTCAAGCTCGAGGGCTCCGCTACGGAGCCCCCGAGTGCAGAGGGTTAGTATTACAGTCGAATATGAGAAATGTTCGTATCACAAAATAAAGCCAATTGACAGTTTGACCTACTTTTTTTTAATTATAATCGATAGCAGCAGTCGCGTCTTTGTTCTTTGATAATGTAAAAGGGCATCTGTCGTTGTTGTTTTGTTTGCAAAGACCAAGGATCCTCGATGTGAAGGTTCCAGAGTAATTGTGTCTGTAGATAAGAGAAGCTGGAGCAGCAACAGGGGAGCTTTATCTGTGTCGCTCTCTGGTTAACCGCAGACACTCGCACAAAGGATGTCCTTCTGTCCTTCCATCCAGCCTCTCAGACAAGCGGAGAAGACATAAAGTCGCGCGCTCTCTGATTTCTCTCTTTGTGCATGAGCTTCCAACGTCATATCGCTTTACGTCTGTGCGCCTTTATCCTATCTTTCCTGTAAGGGGGGGGGGCTGTTGTTCTTACCCGTAGTCCCCTTGGCATAATACCTTATTCTTCCTAGTGGGGACGCAGCATTCCCTTCTCCGTTCACGCGACTGACCACTTTTGGAGGCAGCTGGCCGACTGTTCCAATGGGAACAGCGGACAGCTCTTACCATATGCCCCCGAGGTCTGTGACCCCGTAACATTCACCTCTCAAAAACAGGTACCTCGGCTTGTGATGGACCTTAGTTCAAAATCAGAGAGAGGAGAAGGCATCCCCTTGAGTCTCTCTTAAAAGGTTCTTCAATATATTTTTTTAAGGGTACCAGGCTACATGAGGGTAATCCACATCGTGGCAACTCCCCTTTAATAGCATAGGAAGGGGTTAGAAAATGGGAGATGCGGAAGGGTAGAGGAAGGTAGCCAAGGGTTAACTAGGGGCCGCTGGGCTATGGTTTAAGGATCCTACCCGGCAATTCGCCAAAAAGTGATGCAGGGAAAACCCTAGAAACACCTGCATCAGGTAGGTCGGGCATCGGGCATTGTCCCAAGCCCTTCCCTGGATGGCGGGAGAGGGGTTTTTCTGTGCGGTCGCAGGTTTTCTTCCTCGCCGTGCCTCGACCAGTTTAGGAGGCAGCTGGCTGACTATTCCAATAGGAACAGCAGACAACTCTTTACCGTATGCCCCAAGGTCTGCGACCCCCGAGAAGATACACCTCTCAGGCCTCGGCATGTGGGAACCTTAGTTCAAAAAACCAGAGAGAGGAGAAGGCATCCCCAGAGCAGCCCGGGGAAGGTTCACCTGCGAGTGAATCCTCTCACAGGCTTCCTTATTTCTTCCATATCTATTTAAATATAGTATACACACGCCATGCCGCAAAAAAAAATGGTAGAAAAAACATAATAACTCACTTTTTCTCCTGTGTATCTGAGTAAATAATATCTCTGGCCCGTTTATCTTTGAAACATTTTTTCCATCTCCGATAACAGCCATTTATAAAAACACGTTACTAAAAAAAAGTACAATCAATTATTTTTATTTTACTTTCTACTGCACGCGTGGAATCTGAGTGATCGGCGTTGCCCGGGTATTTATTCAACCCCCCCCCCTTCCCGGAGGAGGTAAATTATTCGCCAATGACCTCGTGGTAAAGCATTTCAGTTTAACCAGCGCCAGTGTTTTGGAACATTTACGCCGCTTCACGTTCCCCCCTCTGCCCGACCTAAGCCCGCGGCAGCTAACTTCAGATAAACCAGGATGAAACCTGACGGTGCCTACAACAACTCAGGGAATTCTCCTACTACGTAAAATAAGAAGTGAAAAATACTCGATGACTTCATAAAATCTAGAAAAATACTCCTGGTACCTTAAAGGAGTAAAGAAATACCAACCTTCAACTACACAGAGACCCAAAAATATAGCTGGGACCCTTAAGAAAATCAAAAAAATACAGCCGGTACCTTTAAGAGGGTCAAAACTACTCCGGGTAATTTTTTGTCCACCGACGTCCACCTCCACGACGAGGGACATTAAATAACCTTGACCAGCGGGGTTAATGCGAGAATTAAAACTCAGCGACTCCTATAACCCCGGAATCGACACCAATATCCTATTTATTTATTTAATCCATTTTCGTTTTCCTTATTATGTGTACAAGTTTATATATATATATATATATATATATATATATATATAACTAGCGTAGTATCAGGGTATTTATTTAAATTATCCCGGAGAGGGAATGGATTCGCCCCTAACCTCATGCTAAACATTTCATTTGACCGGCGCCAGTGTTTGGAATATTTAAGCCATTTCCGTTCCCCCTGCCCGACCTAATTCGTCGGCAGCTAACTTCAAATATACCAGGATGACGCCTGACGCTGCTTTAACAACTCGGGAATTCTCCTACTAAGTAAAATGAGAGGGTCCAAGAAATCACGACGAATTAAAACAGTGAAAAATACTCTCTAACTTAATGAAGTTCGACACTAATCACGGTCTTATTTTGCACTACTTTTTATGTAATCCCCTTCCACCATCGCTCTATGGTAAGGCTGCTTTAACAACTCGGGGTATCTTCTCCTACTACGTAAAAATAAGAGGGTCTAAAAATCACACCGAATTAAAACAATGAAAAATACTCGATGACTTCATAACATCTGGAAAATACTCCCTGTTCCTTAAAGGAGTAAAGAAATACAAACCTTCAACTACACAGAGACCAAAAATACAGCTGGGACCCTAAGAAAATCAAAAATACCCCCTGGTA
Organism: Zhengitettix transpicula; assembly: GCA_037074705.1. Taxonomy (NCBI): domain Eukaryota; kingdom Metazoa; phylum Arthropoda; class Insecta; order Orthoptera; family Tetrigidae; genus Zhengitettix; species Zhengitettix transpicula. Next base: position 249,160,724 of record CM073590.1, on the reverse strand, counting down.
CCTTCAAGAGGGTCAAACCTACTCCGGGTAAGTTTTTGTCTCACACGTCCACTTCCACGACGAGGAACATAAAATATCCTTAACCACAATGGTTAATGCCAGAAATAAAACTCAACGACTCCTATAACCCCGGAATCGACACAAATCTCGGTCTTTTTTGCATTACTTTTTATGTGTACCCCGTTTCACCACCACCCTACGCTAAGGCTGCTTCCCTCCCTCGCCTTTAGGAGTTGAAATTAGACACTTAAAAAATTCTATCAGGACACTATCAAATTCAGCTACCCCTAAAACGTTTTATCCGACGCTGATAATGGCCCGTTTAGCAATGTTTTTAAATTCCACCCTCCACCACGTAGATGAGGAAGGCGTCTCTTAACCACCTCAGTGTTTGTTCCTGGATCGTAAGTAACACGTGTTTAAATTTTTGCAGAAATTGGTCTACGAATTTAAGATTGCACGCGGAATTGATTTTTCACCCCCCTGTCACCCTCCATTCCTAGGGGGTTGAACTACATCTTCACCAGTGTGGAAAATTTTCCAAAATTTGTTTTTTCAGCGACTTCCATAACCCCAGATTTGACACCAGTCTCAACTGTTTTGCTCATTTCTTTAATGTCCCGGCCTTTCAACCCCCCTACCCCTGCGCCTAATTAAAAATTATAAACCACTTGAAGACGCCCCCAAAAAAAATTATGTACGAATCGTCGTGGTCTGTTTTAAGTTTTTATTCATTGAAAAAAGCCAACAACAACAACTAAAGCATGAAGTAAGAACATAAAGGTCCGTCAGAGTCACAGAAATAATGATTACAGCAGCTCTAAGAGATTAAAGAAAGATATCACGGCAGTTGTTAACATCAACGTGAAAGATAAATTATCATAAGATATTTCATTGAACCCAGACTTCTGTTTTTTAATCTGGGCTTTTAACGAATAAATCCTAAGAGGTTTTGCATTGACGAGAGAGGGGCTGCGGGAGTGTTACCCAGTCTCTCTCTGTATTCTCAGAAGCTTTCCTCGGGGTGAGTAACCCTCGCACTGCCTTTACGTAGGTTCCCAAACCCCCTCTGGCACCCTTTTCAATGAGCGGTTTACTTGTTCGCCTAAAAAAAGGGGCACAATCGATCAATAATTAAGCTCGTATATTCTCTGTTCCTTTTTTTTTCAGGCTCCGTGTCCTAATTATCAAGTACTGAGAGATTTCATATAATTATCACTCCCGCTAGGATTAGCTCCTGCAAAGTTCCCTTCCGTTAGTTAACCTCTCTCTCTCTCTCTCTCTCTCTGTGTGTGTCTACCTCTGTCCTAGGTGCGACGGCAACTCTGATCTGCTTTCGTCCCTCGCTACACTTCCGCACAGGCTTTTGTTACCAACCTTTACCTTTTGTATGTATGTGTTCAAGTGGGAAGTTTGCCCGGCGGTATATTTATTTTATAACTATCTGTGTGTGCCGCGGTGTTGCCACGTGTACTTATTTATATAAACCCAAAAAAGTATATAATTCTATATTAATCTCTAGTCAAGAAGTGACTTAACCTAGATCTAACTGTTCCTAGTTCCGTACACACTTTCCACCACGATAGTGCAGTAATTCAACAGCTGTGAAAATACATTGAATTTAACTGCATCAGTCGCTACAAACATAACCTCTGAATTTCTTCTTAAATATACTCCTTGACTACTGCAGGATGTAATTGTCCCTCAGTCTTCAGACATCACCAAAGATTGTCAGCTTGATTCACAACGTAGACGAGGCGAATATAAACCTCCGAGAGGATTCTCTCGCAGGTAATCTGCGAGGGATGTTCTCTCGCAGGCAGAACCTTTTAGGAGAGATACGAAGGGCTACCTTTGGGGGATGCCTTTTCCTCTCCGTTTTTGAACTAAGGTTCCCACAAGCCGAGACTCCACGGCCTGTTCTGAGAGGTGTATGTTCCGGGGTCGGGGTCACAGACCTTGGGGCATACGGTAAGAGTTGTCAGCTATTCCCATTGGAATAGTCGGCCAGCTGCCTCCTAAACTGGTCGAGGCACGGATAAGGAAATGCTGCGTCCCCACAGCAAACTCTCCCGCTATCGGAAGGGCGTAGGACAAGTACCCAATGCCCGACCTACCTGATGCAGGTTTTTCTAGGGTTTTCTTTGCATTTCTATAGGTGAATGCCGGGTAGGATCCTTAAACTATAGCCCGGGGCCTCCTAGTTAACTCTTGGCTACCTTCCTCTACCCTTCCGCATCCCCCCTTTCAAATCCCTTCCTATGCTATTAAAGGGGAGTTACCACCATATGGATTACCCTCATGTAGCCTGTTACCCTTAAAAAAAGGGAGTAGTAAATATTGTCTGTAATTGGTCATAAACTGCATTATTACTCCAAGGGTCGCAGTTGCATTGACCTTCCGTGACGTTTGACCAATCAACCGCAATCAGTCGCTCTGGCCGCTCTGTCAACAATCACGACCACCGTGGTTTCAGTAATTTCGTAACCGTCGACGTTTTCCCTGTGTATCTGGTATTTTTAATTTGCCTTTGAAAATTGTTGACACAATTGTTCAGAGTTGATCCGGTGTGTTCCATTTAAGAAAAATATAGGAAGCATGAAGAAGAAGAATAAAAACAGAAATATTAGCCGTTGTCGTCTAACTGGTTTTTTCCCTCCCTCAGGAAGATGGCGCTGGTCCAGCAGGGGTTTCCAGGCGCCGATCCCGCCGCGCCCAGGACGTCGCGCCTCATGCAGATGCAGGTAGGTCAGTCACTACTACAACTACGCAGGTATGAAGCAAGGAGCTTCGCGATGCTCCGCGGAAATAAAACACTTTGATACGAGTCTCTGTGACGTTCTTCGGGAAGATGTAACCGTAAATTTGCAACCACTTCCAAAAACAACCACTTTTGTAACCGTAGAAAGACAGGTATTATGGGTAATATATTCATAATTATTACTTATATATATATATATATTGTTTATCCTTGTGTGATGTGTAATTACATATTTTATGACAGTTATGTCTCTAATTACGTTTCCTTCCATTATCAGGGTGTATTTCTCTTCACTGTCTCCTCATTGGACGATTTTGTGGGCTATATTTTAATAAATTAATCTGGGGGCCTCATTTATGGGAAATTTTATGAAGCTCACCCTTCTATATTCCACGTCACCTATTTACTTCGACCGATTGTGTTGGGGACTCTCGACATCCATTTTCCTCTAGCAGTGACGTATTATTCGACTTTATTGTAGCGTTATTGAAAAAAAAAATTGTCCTTCGACATATTAAAGATTCACGATGTTGAGACTCTATTGTTTGTAAAATCAATATAATGAGAGGTCGACCTTATGCAACTAGACCAGTCTACAAGGTCTCCCGCCGCTCCTCTTACGTAAACACGGGTATTTCAATCGAATTCTCAAAATAAATCGACATTGCGCTACCAAATAAGACCCGCATTTCCTTAGAAAAAAAATCAAGTATCACATCGTAAAATTAAAGGATCTGTTAGTGAACCGTGCTTCGAAAAATACCGATTGCCGTCTCCTAACCTTCAAATTTGACCTTCAAGCTTTGATAAATAATCATTTAAATTTAATGTTTGATCACATTGATTTTAGACGAATGTAATAATAATAATAACGTTTATTAATCCATCGACTACAAATTGCAGACTCAATTATGAGAAACAAATTATTTAATTAGTACCTTACAGTGTAAAGCCCCGTGTCCAGATGCCGAGCAACGAGCCGATTATAAGTCACTGCGCATGCGCCACACGGACAAGGGTTGCTCGCCCCGAGCTCCGGCTGTTGTCGGTTTCCTGACGAAACATCAAAAGGAAAGTTCGGTGCCAGTGTGGACGCGGACCGATTTCTTTGTCTTGTATCAAAGAGTATAGTGTATTCTGTACTCTTTGTCTTGTATTCTTTGCTACGTTTGTTGTGTTACTTAAATAGAAATGGGAAATGAAATTGAGTGGTCGCAAGAATTCGCACTTAAATTTATTCAAATAATGAGGGACAGCCTGTTATGTGGGATCTAGTCTTCAGTGGATGTTATTTCAGTTCATGAGCAAGCTTTCAGCCACTATGAAACCATTCTCAACCATATATATATATCGGTTAGGGTGCAAGAATCTTCACCTAGGCCACACCTGTGCTAATTGAACCATGTTAGTATGGTGCGCTTTGAGTTATCGATTCGTTACCAAATATTTTTTATAACTGTTGCCTAAATTACTGCCTGGAAGCATGGGAATGTGGCTTGCCGGAGTCGAGCAGCAGACACAAGACAATGGCGGGGTGGATTGGAAAATCCGCAAGTCCCACAAGCATGGTCAGGGTCGGCCAAGGAAGGGGTAGATGACCGGGAGGGTATGGCCCTAAAATAGATGGAAGTGGGTCACGTGTGCACAAGGACCAACCAGGAGAGAGGGATTTTGAGGAGGCAGAGAAAGAAGTCTGCGAACACAGAGAGATGAATTTGGACAGTCGGTGAGAGTGGTCAGGGAGAGTTGATCCTGAAAGATTTTGGTTTTGCACGTGCGAATGCTGCGGAGAGTCGCCAACGGGAGTCGACCCTGTCCGAGCTGCAGACCTGGTAAGTCGCATTCCATGCTTCCGGGTATCGCGTCGGTTTGTCACGAGAAGAACCACGGTTAATCTTGAGAAAGGGAGGGGGTTACATGCGTCCCTGGCAGGCTGGAGAGCTTTCGATTTATATAAATTATCATAAAATTAATTCTTGTTTTTATTAACTAAATATTGTATTTCCCTTTCCTGCAAGAACAATTCTTGCAGGTGGCGCCCAACAAACCGCATACCATTAGTTAATTTGACCTTAAGCTCACCACATTAGTAACATCAAACATAATTAGAAATCAAACACTGCACTTCTTATAAAATCATAAAATCCATAATTATTCTATTGTTTTTTTAAAAAAATCATTTGATGAGGCAATTTGATCAGTTTCGTCCTACTTACATGTAATATGACACTAGGTTAGTTTCATTATTATTTGTTATATTAATTTTCTATTGAATATTCAACAAACTTTCATTGTTATTGCGAAGAACTCTTTTTATTTTTTTAAAAAGTATCACGTATGTGTTTTCTGAATCTTGCAAATGGCGTAACGGAGGCTGAAAGCTTGAACACATCCAGTAATTACTCCCATGGATTTTAGTAATTGACTGCTGTTGCTGTATCTCTGAGCCACATGTAGCTTAGTTTAGTTGTAGCAATGAGTCTCGTAATCGTTGAATATCATATTTAATTTCTAAGCATTTGGTTGACGACGCTGTATGTGAAGCGTGTCTTCTAGATGCTCGTCTGGTTTCATGCTCGTGCTCGTGCTCGGGAGTCTCCGGTGGCACTCGAGCAAGGTTCGGCTCGTTGCTCGGCAGGCAGTCTGGACGGGACTTAATAGTTGGTTACCGTTAAGTTGGTACTGTTTGCATTAGCACATTACAGACTTCAAAAGTTGTTTGTTTACGTTGCTGTGGTAACCATGAAAGGCCATACTTGTTTAATAATATAGCAATTATGTATTTAGCCACCAAAAACGTTTACTTTTCTTTCTGAATGCTGTTAGGTAACTGATTGTATACAAACTAAAGCCCACTGATAATTAGATTACTATAATTGCTTGTAAATTAAACCTAGGCGCATTCTATTGTATCCTTAGTCCTTACCTTCGTGACTATGAACTTAATACTTTCCTATAAATAATCAACATTTTGTTAAAATAAACATGTCATCGGTAAACTTAATCGCCTTATCAATGTTTAGAAAAGACAAAGCTGTCTACATGGGTTCTTCTAAATTTATTTAAAATGTAGTGTGACTTTTTATTTATTTCCAAATAATATTGGACTGTTTTTTTCCGGCTATTTTATTATTTAATTGTTTATTAACTGAGATACAGTGTAGTAATGCGACACGCAACGGCCGCTGAGTGACGTCACGGTGCGCCGCGCAGCCCCAGTCTTTTGTCCGCGTGACGTCACGGGGGACAGATAGTTGCTTGGGGTGTCATGGCGCGAGTTTGAATCTCACGTAGGCGGTGTGTGTGAAACAGTGCAGCCGTTGTACTTGCACCGTGCAGTTACGAGGAGTTGCAACGTTTCTAGGCTGATGTATGGGCGACGATTTCCCGTCCACTACGAGGAAGATTTTGAGGTATGTGGCGTTAGATTTGTGTTAGTATTTTTTTTTCTTTAACAAACGTAAACACGGCAGCGACCATATTGGATTTTTTTTAAAATTTGGTGATGCCTCCGTTCTTTATACGTATCGTTCTTCACGTTTCTGGATAACAAATTTAGTTGTAATTTAGGGTATTATTTATACATCAGGGCAGAAACTTACGCAATCTTCCAATATTAAGCAGGAAAATAACATTCAATATTCGCGTACTTAGTATGAAAGGCAGAAATAAATTATTTATCTAGTATTTCATCGAAAAAAAGAAAAATTTTATTTTTCAAATAGTGGATGACTATTTAAAATATGCTGGAAACTCTTTGCCGCTATTTTAATTATAATGACCCATATTTCTTAAATAAGTCATAGTAATTGAAAATGTATAATTATTAAAACCAGCACTGCCATCATTTTTATATTATACTGTAAATAATTATAGAATTTTAAAAATAATAATTAAATATATTGTAGTAATTAATGAAATGTTTCAAATAAAAAGATTAAATTTTTAAACAACAAACAAATTTATTTTAATTCTTGAACAGTTTTACAATTTAAAATAAAAAAAAGATCTCAATCTCTCAGGGTCTCAACAGGGTTTGATAACGGTGAATCATACAAAATTAATTAAAGGAAATATTTACTCGTCTAGACATAGAAAAAGATGGATTCTACTTTAAACAATTTATTTATCAATAATAAAGGAACGATATCTGACTTGTATCTTTTAATTCCGTTTACAAAATTTATTGTTTCTCTTGTTACTTACGGCTGCCCAGGATACTTTTAACTTTCGAAGCACAGTGCCGGTTTTTTTTCACAGCTTCTATTGAACTCACAGATTCTAATTTAAATGTTTCTATTTGAATATCAGGAACCAGGAACCCCTGCTTCATCTCTCCCTCTCTCAGTTGAGTCACTCACAGCTTGCTGCAGTTCTGCTTGCGTACATGTAAATGTTTGGTCCCGTCTATTTCAACTTGACCAACGCTCCCAGCCAACTCCAGGCTCAAGTTTTTAATATAATCTCTCGTCGATTTTCAAACGATCTGTGCTCGGCCTAACCTTTTAGCTGACTCAAGACTGGAACTGTCCTCTACCAAATCATCACGCGAACTGGCTTCCTGTCTCGTAAATTTTGAGCGCGCATTCTTCTTCCGCCAAAACAACAATACTCTCCTTCATTGTCGCTTGTAGTGTTCGGTACCGCCGTCAATAATGTTTCTCCAACAATTTAGATTATCAATTACAATTAATGCCTTAATTAATAGGCATTACAATATATATATAATCGAATTATCAATCGAAAATTAACAACAAGCCTGACAAATCTTATTGTGTTTCAATAACTCTCCATTGTTATAATAATTTCCTTAAATATCTCCATCTTGTATTAAATTTTGCCACACAATTAAATAATATGTTTATATATATTGTTATTCACGTCATAGGAGCAATGGGGTTTGGCGTGTGTGATAAATTTTCTAATATCAACAAAAATGTTACGAAATTATTAAAATTGATGTTTATAAGAATATTCATCATTGTTACTTATATATATATATAGGTTTGTGTTTATTCTTGTGTGTGTGTGTGTGTTATTCCATATTTTATGACAGTTATTTGTCTAAATATTTATTTTTTACATGGTTTATAAAGAATTTTTTTTTGAGTACGGTAAACATTATATTATACCCTTAATAACGTTAAAGAATTATTATTATTACTACTATATAGTTCTTTCAGTTATGTTGGACTGGAGAATTTGCGTTCCCGATTTTTAGTTATTTCTATGTTAATTGTTTATAATTGAAGCATCCAATAATTATATAGCAATGTTATGTAATGATGTATCCTATTACCTCATAGGAGGGGCTGATTGAATAAAATAAATTATATGAGTTAAATTAATTGTAGTATTTGTATATAAATAATTATTTTTAAATATGAAAATGATGACATCCACGACTGCGACATCTTCGACATCTCAATAAACGTTCTGAGGAATTATAATGTTTTAGTTCTTGTGAGTGGTTTACAAACTATGAGGCATTTTAATTAAGAATATCATTTTAAATTTCTATCCTTTTTTTTAGGGTAACAGGCTACATGAGGCTAATCCACATGGTGGCAACTCCCCTTTAATAGCATAGGAAGGGATTTGAAAGGGGAGATGATGCGGAAGGGTAGAGGAAGGTAGCCGAGGGTTAACTAGGGGCCCCCGGGCTATGGCTTAAGGATCCTACCCGGCATTCGCCTAAAAGTAATGCAGGGAAAACCCTAGAAAAACCTGCATCAGGTAGGTCGGGCATTGGGTACTTGTCCCACGCCCTTCCGATAACGGGAGAAGAGTTTGCTGTGGTGTCGTAACTTTCCCTTCTCCGTACTTCGACAAGTTTAGGAGACAGCTGGCCAACTGTTCCAATGGGAACTGATAACAACCCTTACCGTATGCCCAAGGTCTGTGACCCCGGAACATGCAACCTCTCAGAACAGGCCGAGGTGCCTCGGCTTGTGGGAACCTTAGTTCAAAAACGGAGAGAGGAAAAGGTAGCCCCTTCGTGTCTCTCCTACAAGTTTCTACCTGCGAGAGAACAGACATCTCCTAAATTCATGGTATTTAATGTATTGATATTAGAAATTTATTTACTGTTTCATGAGAGTGAGAGAAACCGTATGTAAATGGAAAAAAGTTTTAATTTAACGTCTGTTTGAATTAATAAAACAATTGATGACGTCATACAGACACTTTTAATTTGTTCAATATATTGTTCTCGGAGTTCAACCGGGTTTTGCATAATTATATTAGAACGCAACGTTTCGACGACTAAAAGCTCTGTCGTCATCTTCGCCTAGAAGATTTCTAATCGCTCTACTATAATTATGCAAAACCCGGTTGTACTCTGAGAACAATATATTGAACAACTGCACCGGGAAAGGCTTCAATCTTTGGTTTCAATTTATTGTTTATATTATGACGACGTCTCGATACCTTTTTTGTATCTTCTTCAGGTATTTTTCTACAGAGGAGGTATTTACAAATGATTAGATTCACAGTGTAATTCATTTGCAAATACCTCCTCTGTAGGAAAATACTTGAAGAAGATATATAAATGAATTGAAACGTCGTCATAATATAAATAATAAATAAAAAGTGTCCGTATCAGGCCATGAATTGTTTTATTAAATGGGGTGGGGGGGGGACGTTATTGCCCGTTCCTTTTCGTTTCAAGAAAGCGGATGGCCGTTCTTGGGCTCTACTTTGTAACGCATAACTGTTTATTGTAAATCGATCCATTCCTTGTCTTGTGAACGGCAAAAGAAATCAGCTTGGCAGACAGGAAAAAAAATTATCTTAGTAAACGCAAACTTATTGCTTTTCAGCAGTTTGTAAGTAGTAAATTATCTGAAAAAAATCTAAGTAAACCCGTAATTGTTATTCAATTTAATGTTGATCAAAGGACAAACATAAATCATTGATACAGTAGGAGTAGGATCAAGTGTGTTACAGTCTTGATGGTCACATAATTTGGAGAGAAATGTCGGGAAGTAGGGGAAGAAGATAAGAGAAGTTTTGGCTCAGTATCAAGGCAGAGTGAGATTATTATAAAAACGGTCAGAGTTGAGTGACGTCCCTCCCTTGAGCGTGACAGCCTCATCGGATGGCAACGTGGTGACCCAGGATCGACCTAGAGACGCTTTGTCCTTGCATAATGGAGGAGCAGCTGTCGACACACAGAGCCTTCAATATTGCAGGTCGCGTGTCTGCTCAGCGATGGTGGATGACCCACTGCACTTGCTAAGCTCTGCCCGCGAGTTCACGGTCATCTCTGCTTCAACAGCCCAGCGTCTCTGGCAGGCTCTCTGCACTAACAGTGTCTCTGTGTCTGTAGATGGAAGTGAAACTTCTCATGGTCCCGGTTGTATAAGCTTGGCATTTTGAACCTGAAACGTCGTTAAGGCAACCACGTCAGTTGCTGAACACCAATAGGAAGCCTCCACGTATTATTTAGCCTTACAGGACTCTCTCGGAGTCTATTCACATCCACATCACGTTTAGGGCAGTCCTCTGTAGGATCCACAAACTCTAGAGCTGTTCTCTCGCAGGCAGAGCCTATCTGGAGAGACGGAGAGGGCTACCTTTGGGGGATGTCATTTCCTCTCTCTGTTTTATAACTAAGGTTATTACAAGACGAGGTGAGGTGTATGTTCCGGGGTCGAAGACCTTTGGCATACGGTGAGAGTTGGCCGCTGTTCCCATTGTAACAGTCGGCCAGGTGCCTCCTAAACTGGTCGAGGGACGAAGAACGGAATGCTGCGTCCCCACAACAAACCCCTCTCCTGCCTTCGGAAGGGCGTGGAACAAGTACCTACTGCCCGACCTACCTAATGCAGGATTTCTAGAGTTTGTCCTGCTTCACTTTTAGGCGAGTGCCGGGTAGGTTCCTTAAAACTACAGCCCGGGGGCCCCTAGTTAACCCTTGGCTATCTTCCTATACTCTTCCGCATCCCCCCTTTACTAATCCCTTCCTTTGCTATTAAAGGGGAGTTGCCACCATGTGGATTACCCTCATGTAGCCTAATACTGTAAAAGGATCCTAAAAGATACCATATTTATTAAATGGGAGAGACGAATATCTGGCCTACTCTCATGTTTCGGGTACCTGAGGACACGGGAGGACCATTGCAGGGGAATAGCATGATACAATCTGAGGGCTTTTGAATACTGTTCCCAGTAGCCGACAGACTTGGGTCAGTCTTGACACATGTATGCCCCACGGTCGCAGATGTTGGGAATGCGGCATGAGTTCCCATTGGAACAGTCGGCCAGCTGCCTCTAAATCTTGTTGAACCTGCAGACTGTTGCCCTGCGGCCCCACAACAAAGAGCTTGGGGCAATTATAGAGAACGTATCGGGAACGTTGCGTCACCACTTCCCACCCTCATCTCCCGTTATCGGCAGGGCGTGCGACAAGTATCAAGAACCCGACCTATTTATCTAAGCTATTCCCTGCATCACATTAAAGCGACTTTGCCTGGGTCCCGCTAGTTAACACCTGAGGTCCTTACCTGCCCGTGGAGGTTCCTGGGCGTGGCTGCGTGTGGCCCCTATGCCCCCATGTCTGGCCTGACTACTGTCAGACGACGACCTACTGTGATGATAAGCGCCATGGCGATACCACAAACAAGCTTGTTTTCTCCCCTTTTTGTTTCACTCCGTTAATTGTTACATAGGCACGTCCAGGTTGTCCCCAGTTTATCTTCCAGAATCGCAAAAAATTGGTGACGGTTGTGCTTAGAATTTTATTAAAAAATTAGCCGCTGTTACAAAATTAAAACGGACTTGATAAAACGGAAAATGAGTTATCTACCTCTTTTTTTAAAAAAATAAAACACTTTTAAATAATATTTAATTACAAATAACTCGAAATTGTTCCGTTTCCATATTTGGACCGTGTCATGCGGTGATTACAAAGAGAATAAACAGTTATTAACACTAAAATATGATACAGAAAAAAAAAGATCGAATATGTGATAAAAAATAAATACCGCACAACGTTTCTGGAAATTCTGTTGCTTTTCTTATGGTATAGACTTGAAGAAAGCAACAAATTCTTTAAGATACGTTCAGTGGTCTGATTATTTGTTTTTATCACTTATTTTGTCTTGTTTCGGTAACGTCTTTTTTTTAAGTTTAAAGCAATAAAACGGTTTTTTTTAAATAAAATTATATTATTTTAAAATATTAACCCTTTGAACTTCACGGCTCCGTAGCGGAGCCCTCGAGCTTGAAAACATTTTAAATGGCCCCGCTCCGGCGCCCTCGAGTGCAAAAAGTTAAAGATACACTAGAATATTAATAAACTGCTACGTATATAAATTAAAGACACCGTAAACTATCAATTTTACGGTTTTTTCGTCAGAAATTTGTAGAAAACAGCGGCCATGTTTGAATTGAATATGTTTTCTGCTTGGCGTCAGTAGGGGGAAAAAATGTTCAACGCCATTTTAGTAGCATAGGAAGGGATTTGAAAGGGGGGATGCGGAAGGGTAGAGGAAGGTAGCCAAGGGTTAACTAGGGGCCCGCGTGCTGTAGTTTAAGGAACCTACCCGGGGCATTCGCCTAAAAGTAATGCAGGGAAAAACTTAGAAAAACCTGCATCAGGTAGGTCGGGCATTGGGTACTTGTCCCACGCCCTTCCCTGGATAGCGGGAGAGGAGTTTTCTGTGGGGACGCAGCATTCCCTTCGCCGTACCTGGACCAGTTTAGGAGGCAGCTGGCCGACTGTTCCAATTGGAACAGAAAACAACTCTTACGGTATGCCCCAAGGTCTGTGACCCCGGAACATTCACCTCTCAAAACAGGCCTCGGATTCTGGGAACCTTAGTTCAAAAACGGAGAGGAAAAGGCACCCCCAAAGGTAGTTCAAACGTTGTGTGGTGTTTATATGATCACTTCTTTAATCTGTATTTGACAACCTTTTAATTATTAATTTTTTCAATCAGACTAAAATTTTCCATTTATGTTATTTTATTCAATTATCGCCAATTTGTGATTTCGCCCAATTATCTTTAAGGTTTTTGAATTTTGGTTAATTTTGGAATTAAATCAATCAAGTCATGGTAACTTTATTCGTATAGATTTGAAAGTTGTACAACGCCCCCGTATAATTTTGATACTGGAGACTTCTGGCGGTCGACACGTGAACCAGTACGGAACTTCACAGACCAGTAACATTCATTCATTGTGTAAACTCTGTGACCCAATCGCTTTATAACAAGCGCAGTTATTTCAATATTTTGTTTACATTCTAAATATTATTTTAAACCAGCCCGTGTAAGAAATTAAGAAGACGCGATTCTCTTGGTCAACCCGTGATTTATCCTGCACCGGGAGCGGCATATTTTTTTTTCATCCATTATTCCATTCGCACCCAACTTTTCCCAGACCAATGCTTAGATTGTGACTAACCTTGATGTACCTTCACCTAGTCTAAAGTACTACTGATGCTTTAAGGTGGCTCCACAACACTTCCCTGGACGTTGAGAGAGTCCAAGAATACTCCAGGTACGAAGTTTTACACCTTCATCGTAAGAAATTTGTAGAAAACAGGGGCCATGTTTCAGTTGAATATGTTTTCTGCCTAGCGCCAGTAGGTGGGGGGGAAAAAATGTTCAACGCCACCCAAAAAGTTATGCTTTTGAAGCGACATCTATGGGTAATTGTCGGAACGTGAATTTGTTCATTTGTTGATTTTGCACGTCGTGCGTGTCGCGTGCTAATTCATCATAATCCTTTTACGACTGTCTGATAAATGTATTAGAGCACAATTCTGCTGAAGGTTGTGGATAAGTCCCAAACTAGCTCCGCTTAATAAAAAAAATAGGAATATACCGAATCAAAAAATATACACCCGCAGTCAAAATGAGGATCAAGAATACTCACAGTACATTAAGGTGGTAAAGATTACTCCCTCTCTCCGTTTTTGAACTAAGGATTCCACAAGCCGAGGCACCTCGGCCAGTTTTGAGAGGTGCATGTTCCTGGGGTCGCAGACCTTGGGGCATACGGTAAGAGTTGTTTGCTGTTCCTATTGGAATAGTCGGCCAGCTGCCTCCTAAACTGGTCAAGGCACGGAGAAGGGAAAGCTGCGACCCCACAGCAAACTCTTCTCCAGCTATCGGAAGGGCGTGGGACAAGTACCCAATGCCCGACCTACCTGATGCAGGTTTTTATAGGGTTTTCCCTGCATCACTTTTGGGCGAATGCCGGGTAGGATCCTTAAATTATAGCCCGGGGGCCCTAGTTAACCCTTGGCTACCTTCCTCTACCCTTCCTCATCCCCCCTTTCAAATCCCTTCCTATGCTATTAAAGGGGAGTTGCTACTATGTGGATTAGCCTCATGTAGCCTGTTACCCTAAAAAAAAAGAAGAATACTCCTTACTCCCAACTAAGGTTCCCACATGCCGAGGCCTGTTCTGAGAGGTGTATGTTTCGTGGTCGCAAATCTTGGGCATACCGTAAGAGTTGTTCTCTGTTTCCATTTGAAAAGTCGGCCAGCTGCTTCTAAACTGGTCGAGGCACGGATAAGGGAATGCTGCGTCCCCACAGCAAACTCCTTACTCTCCATCCAGGGAAGGGCGTGGGACAAGTACCCAAGAGCCCGACCTACCTGATGCAGGTTTTTCTAGTGTTTTCCCTGCATCAATTTTAGGCGAATGCCGGGTAGGATCCTTAAACCATAGCCCGGGGGCCCCTAGTTAACCTTTCACTACCTTCCTCTACCCTTCCACATCCCCCCTTTCAAATCCCTTCCTATGCTGTTCAGGAGGAGTTGCCGCCATGTGGACTACCCTCATGTAGCCTGTTACCCCATCAACATATGTCTAATATCTTTGATCTTCACCACTGCCTTAACTCACTTTACAATCAATACAAAAACAGATCGGAACATAATTTATAAGTCCGATTCTTTTTATTCTCTTATGTCTGCTAATTTGGCCGTGTAACGATTTTTAAATCCTCTCTCTTTATCCTGCTCCAAAAATGAAACCTTTGTTCCAGAGTGACGTTGACACGTTTACGGATTTTCCTTGTTTCGTGTGCTGAATAAAGTGGAAATTTCTGTTCCAGCGATAAAGAAAGGACACATCCGTTAGACTCGCTATCAACCTCATTACCCAGGACTCCTCCTCACATATGTAGGACGATTTTATTAGGAAATATTGCTGGAAAATATCGCCTTTGTAAAACAGTCTAACTAATGCGGATAATTTATGTTTGAAGAGAAATTCAGAATAAAATAATATTTTTTCTTTCAAAGAAAACACAACACATTACACAAATAATTCAACGGATGGGGAAGTCCCGTAGTTGACACGTCACAAGTGAAGAGAGAAGTGTCCAAAAATAAACAATTCTTACTCGCAATGTTGCCAACTGAATATTATCAAAGTCACTAATCGGACGACCGTTTCTATTCACCATCTTGTAATCCTTAACGCCACGGGAAAAGAGGAGACATTTTAGACACGTCACAGGAAAGAAGAACCAAAATAATTTTTCCTCACCCTGAACCATTAATTCACTTCCGGTCTATTATTATTATGAATTTATTTATTTATATTTTAATATTCGATGAATTTACAAGTTGTAATGAATGATTTTTGATTAGTAATAAATCAGTTAATGGCATTTTTACAGCCAGTTTATTTTAAACGTCAATCATTGGTAAATATCTCCACTTTAGGATGATACCTGAAGATGAGGCGAACACGTATCGAAACGTCGTAACACTATAAATAAAAATAAAGGGTCTGTAAAACTGATTTTTGATTAGGTTTAGTTTATTATAATTACTTACAGGTTTTTTTATTAATATTAAATATTTTAATTAAAATAAATGCAATTAAAGGGAAATACATAAATTTTACAAATTTCCGAAGAATATTTAAGAAACGTATAATCGACCGTGTAAGTCAGGGTTAATTTTTGATAATGGAAAAACGTTTGTGGCAATATGATCGTATTTCTTTTACAGTTTTTTTCTTTTTACATTGAAATATTATCTGACGAGCTGGTGTCGGGTTCCGTTTATTCTGTTGCCATTGGAACAGTCGGCCAGTTGCCTCCTAAACTGGTCGAGGCAATGCTGCGTCCTCCACAGCCATTCTGTGTTGAACTATTTTCTGCATAACACTCCAATACTCTTCCGTCACAATACTCTGCTTTTTAATACCTCTTAACTTTACATCCAACGGTCACACTATAACTTCCACTTTGACGACTTTTCTCATTTCAAATACGTCATCTCGCTCCACGGGGCTCAGCAAAAACCTTTATATTTCGATGAACGAGAAAGGTAGCCAATTCAGGGGGTAATATAAATACCACACAACGTTTCTAGGATCCTTGTTCCCTTTCGTCAGGTGCGAAGAAGAGCCTAGAGCGACACAACTGCACTCGTATCAGTTGACAACACTCAAAAGCCGTAATTTTTTTTCATTCTGACCTTTATATTTTAGTTTACGTCCGCTTTCCACGGATGCGTCGCAGCTACTGTCCTTCTACTCCTCTGGTCTGCCAAACAGATTTGTGAAAGAGACCGTCTTGAATGTTTTTTATAGGAGAGATGGAAGGGGCTACCTTTGGGGATGCCGCCTCCTCTCTTCGTTTTTGAACTAAGGCTCCCACATGCCGAGGCACCTCGGAGGCCTGTTCTGAGAGGTGTATGTTCCGGGGTCGCAGACCTTGGGCATACGGTAAGAGTTGTTCTCTGTTCCCATTGGAACAGTCGGCCAGTTGCCTCCTAAACTGGTCGAGGCATGGAGAAGGGAAAGCTGCGTCCCCACAGCAAACTCTTCTCCCGCCATCCAGGGAAGGGCGTGGGACAAGTACTCAAGCGCCCGACCTACCTGATGCAGGTTTTCTAGGGTTTGTCCTGCATTACTTTAAGGGGAATTGCCAGGTAGGATCCTTAAACTACAGCACGTTGTCCCTAGTTAACCCTTGGCTACCTTCCTCTACCCTTCCGCATCCCCCTCTTTGAAATCCCTTCCTATGCTATTAAAGGGGAGTCCGCACCACGTGGATTACCCTCGTGTAGCCTGGTACCCTAAATAACAACAGAGCCGAACCCTCTCAAGGAAATGGCCGGCCGCTGTCACTCACACCGCCTCCAACCCCCACATTTCGTGTTCTCCAAGACGCTCCAAGTCCTTGACTATTTTATTTACTTTATCGTACAATGTTTTAGGCATTCAAAATTGTGTCTCATCACAAAGCGAACGACCACAAATGATTATGTTTAAAGTCTCCAGTCTGTTATTCAATTGTTCTTCTGAAGTCCCAGATTATTGAACATTATATTATATATACTTTACGGGGGACCAAGTTCATTTGCCTTCCGTTCGCGATGCTTCTCCTGCCGACCGACAAGATGGAGGATCCGGTTCTGCCTTCGTAACGGAGACGCGCAAGAAGCGAAAAGGTTTCCTCCTCAAGGATTCTTCGAATTCACCAGGACTGCCAGTCACCTGACATCAACAGAAACAAAGAACAAGAAAATCCCGGAGACACGCACTGGTTAACTGAAGTCATTCGAAAAAATAATGGCGTTGTTGCACATTACTTCTTCTTCTTCTGATTTCGAGGATTAGGCTTCACCTCACCATCTCAACCTTGGGTCTTCCAACTCCTTTTGCCTAATGGTTTATATTCCGGTACTTGTTATGGAATTCTGTCTCTTGGCATTCGCAATACACATTAAGACAAATTTGTAATACACAACGTTTCTTGCTCAACCCCTGGTGGACCTCAAGAGTCAGGTGTGCCAACACAAACTATACACATGAGGAAACCAGAGGAGATTATCTGAGAATTTTAACATCTATTGGGCGAACAATTAGATTTAATGTGTAACATTTCACACAATGTAATCTCCACATGATATTAAGAAGTTCAGAATCTGTAAGATTGTGACATAAACTGTTGTTATTTTAGTAGCCATGTTCTATGTTTGTGACAGGGTTTATTTTTAATAATTACAAACCATGTTTTTTTTTAGGGTAACAGGCTACGTGAGGGTAATCCATATGGTGGCAACTCCCCTTTAATAGCATAGGAAGGAATTTGAAAGGGGGGATGCGGAAGGGTAGAGGAAGGTTGCCAAGGGTTAACTAGGGGCCCCTGGGCTATGGTTTAAGGATCCTACCCGGCAATTCGCCTAAAAGTGATGCAGGGAAAACCCTAGAACAACCTGCACCAGGTAGGTCGGGCATTGGGTACTTGTCCCACGCCCTTCCGATAGCGGGAGAGGAGTTTGCTGTGGGGACGCAGGTTTCCCGTCTCAGTACCTTCACCAGTTTAGGAGGCAGCTGGCCGACTATTCCAATAGGAATAGCGGACAACTCTTGCCGTATGGTCAAGGTCTGCGACCCTGGCATGTGGGAACCTTAGTTTTCCACTTCCTTACCAGATCACCCATGTATAAGTGAAACAAAGTTGGTGACATCTTGCAACCCTGCCTTACACCTTGGCTCATCTGTTTTCCAGTATCTATCACAACCCTGGTGGTCTCTGAGTAACTTCTACTGAATGTTTAGGAAATCCTCTTCCTTCCATATTTGACCACCACATGTCTCCATTAGCACGATGGAATCCTCTTTCTCTTAGTCCACAAACGCTACATGTGTCTGTTCGTTTCTGTATCATTTGTTTTAATATAAATACATCGTCAATACATGCAGGATCTTCCCTTCCTGAAGCCAGCCTGTTCTAATGAAACACAACCAGAGGTAGCCTGTAAAAAATAATTCTCTCGATATTAGCCAAGGATAAAAAGAATATACTATATTGTTATAATTGTGTCCATCAAGGAAAAAATATTTTTTATACAAGCCGAATCGATAATTTTTATTACCGTCTTCAGGATTATAAACGTCACATGTAAAATTTTTTTACATGTAATATTTTTTGAACCAAACATTGAGGGTAAAGTCACCCTTGCCGAGGTGAAGCAGACTCGTTGCTGCTCAAACACACACACACACACACACACACATACACACAACGGCTAATTAATTGGAACAGGTGGAGGGTCACGCCCTAGAACCAGTCTCCACCCACGCAACTTCCTACTCACTTCTCATTATCTCTGGCCATCAGGAGTCATAACTGACAAATCCTCAACTCAACCAACGTGCACGCAATTCAATTCCTCTTAGTGACGCCAGAGGGTGGTGAGGGGGATGTCACTGCTCTGGGGCGTGTCTTCGTGGATTTAGCAATAACATTACATGTACAGTGCGCTCCACGGCCTTGCAGAAGCAGCTCCCGGGGTACAGACGTGCATAACACGCAACGTTTCTCACAACCACCGTCGCTGACGTCACGTTGCAGCGTCCTCTCTCAACAGCCGGGGCCGTCCGCCATTTTTAATCAAGTTCTGCTGACGCAAAATAATAAAAATATATATGGTTCGAAGCTGAAAAACACTTCAAATGCAAAATAATTACAGACAAACGTTTAAAACTTCAAAATGTTTATTGAGATGTCGAACAAGTCGGACAGGTCCTGAAGATGATACAAAAAAGGTATCGAAACGTCGACATAATAAACATTAATTATGATGTCATCAATTGTTTCATTATTTTTTAAAAGTGGTTACTAATTTTTTCTTTAATGAATAAGAAAGATAGCCCAATACAGACAAAAAAGGGTAATATAAATACCACACAACGTTTCTGGGATCCTTGTCCCCCCTTTCGTCAGCTGCTAAGAAGAGCCTAGAGCGACACAACTGTACTTGTCAGTTGACAACTCTCAAAAGCCAACAGAGTGTTGTGAAATTAAATTATTTAATTTAGAGTGTTGTCAACTCACCTGTGCAGTTGTGTCGCTCTATGCTCTTCTTAGCACCTGACGAAAGGGGACAAAGATCCCAGAAACGTTGTTGTGTGGTATTTATATTACCCATTTTTTTGTCTGTATTGCCTACTTTTTTTTTCATTATTTTCAATCAGACGAAAATTCCTTCATTTTCATTTTTCTTTACACTAGCGCCGGCGGAGGATCTTACAGACAGGTCCCTGTAGCGCAGTGGATAGCGCGTTGGACTTCTAATCCAAAGGTCGTGGGTTCGATCCCCACCAGGGATGAGATGTGATTTTTTTAAACATATAAAAATCTTCACTGAGAAGTGACGATACGCTTATTACAATAACAGCAAATTTTAGGGAAACTATTAATGAGGCATTGTGTTGTATGGCTGAGGCAGGAGAACCAAAAGGAAAGGAAAGCAGAGATTAGCAAGCGAAGAAACGTGGAAACACACAAAGGTAGAAGAAATGTTACGCAGTAAAGATGGAGCCACACTGCCCTCACTGTCACGTACTGTCATGTGACGTGCCGGCCATAAAGTTGAAGCGTGACTGCGGCCTGTCACGTCACGTCTCCTCTGCCACGTGACAGGAGCACTACAGCAGTCTACATCTAGTCTAATACCTAGTAAAATAGAAACAGTCACGTGGAATGTAGAATACTATACAGATTCTGTCTTAGATTACAGCCATAGATAGTTACACAAGTGTGGGGGGGATTCTAAATATCATATAAACATTCAAGTCCATGTCCTTAGACACGCGTTTTTTTTTAAGGCAACAGCTTACATAAGGGTAATCTACGTGGTGGCAACTCCCCTTTAATAGCATACGAAGGCATTTGATAGGGGGGATGCGGAAGGGTAGAGGAAGGTAGCCAAGGGTTAACTAGGGGCCCCGGGCTATATTTTAAGGATCCTACCCGGCAATTCGCCTAAAAGTGATGCAGGGAAAACCCTAGTAAAATTTGCATCATGTAGGTCGGGCATTGGGTACTTGGGCCACGCCCTTCCGATAGCGGGAGAGGAGTTTGCTGTGGGGACGCAGCATTCCCTTCTCTGTACCTCGACCAGTTTAGGAGGCAGCTGGCCGACTGTTCCAATAGGAACAGCGAACAACTCTTACCATATCCCCAAGGTCTCTGACCCCGGAACATACACCTCTGAATACAGGCCGAGGTGCCCCGGCTTGTGGGAACCTTAATTCAAAAACGGAGAGGAAAAGGTAGCCCCTTCGTATCTCTCCTACAAGGAGAATAGCCCTCGCAGACGGCCTCAGACACGCGAGGCTTATTTGGCGTTATTAAATAACAAGAACAGGACCTGAGTGAGAGAGTAAGGCGGCTTGGGAAATTTAATATTCAATGAAATAATTAAATAAAATGTGACAAAGTAGGGTTGATAGATTTCAAATTCAATCAGGTAATGACAACTCGTGTATTTCTCTTCCTTTCTTTTTAAATTTAGGTGTATTTTGTAAATTGTAGATGATTTCTGTGAAACACCGACAGTGCGTTGAAAAGGGAATTAAATTCTCCAGAGCTTTCCTTCTATGAGAAATTAGTGTACGAGCGACCATTGTGGAGACATCAGGAGTTACACCTTCATAATGGTGAGGTTTTACTGGTTTATTAACAATAAATAATAATGCTTAAGGTAATTATATCAAATAATTCTTCGTTCTATTTGAAAAAAGTGACCAGGGATCCTCAAGCACCTGTAATGACGTTTAAGACAGCATACAGGTTGAACAACGTGACATGGCGTGACATCACGTGACATCGCAGTGACATGACGTACCGTGATAGAAGAATGTCTCTGGTTCCTTAAGACAACATTGGCAGGTTTCATCACACACTTTCGGGACTTGACGTGACAGTGATGGCCTCTGCTGGGGTCAGCGGACAACTCGTGCCGTGTGAGCGCAGTCCCTGGCGAGGATTCTATGGGAACCTCATTTTAATACTAGAAACGGGAATACATTTCGCGTGTAGCTTTGACAACGGTAGCTCGATAATTGAATTATCCTCGACCACAGACCCCCTGCCTGTGACTGTGTGTGTGTGTGTGTGAAGGGATTTTAAGGAGACGATGACCTCCGCGGTCTGTCTGCTGAGGTGATAAATGGTCCCCGTCTCCTTTCTTCTGATTTATTGGCAGCTGAAAGGCGTCGGAGGACGTTGCACCGTCGACAGACAATGCGCACATTCAAGACGTGACAGGGTTTATTATATATATACAAAGGCTGGTAATAAATTAATAGAGCTCTGTTGCTCGCAGAGAAGAAGACGACGGCGGAGGCGCGCACGGATAACCTCTTCATTCACACTCGGGAGCGCGTAATTGGAGGAAAAAAGTTTTGAGACATTACAATAGAGAAAAGTCGAGTTGCTGAATGGAGAAAGAGAGATAATTTATACACAGAGGAAAGCGTAACCAATCTCTGTTCGCGGAATAATGAATGAATAAGAAAGATACCCAATTCAGACAAAAAAGGGGGTAATATAAATACCACACGAGGTTTTTGGGATCCTTGTTCCTTGCGTCAGGTGCTACGAAGAGCCTAGAGTGACACAACTGCATTCCTCAAAGAGTCAAAAGCGACGAAAACGAAAAGACAATGGGAGAGCCGAAGAGGTCATCGCAACAATGAGGGAGCAACGACAATGGGAAAAACAGAAGGTTCAGCGTAACAATAAGGGATCATCGCAATTGTTGAGTTTCATTGTGTCTGTTGGTACATTAGTAGCTGAGAAGTTTGATTTAATGTGAAGCATCTCTGGAATTGGACTGGGCGCAACGACTAAAATGTTAGCATTTCGCCATTCAACTATATGTTTAGAATTGATGACGTGTTTGGAGACTACAGACTGGTTCAGCAATGGGAAGCTTGATATTAAACACTTGATAGGTGTATTCAGTGAACGTTTAGTGCGCCCCATGTAGCAGGAATTACAATTAGAGCTGCAGGTATCACGTGGGTCCTCGTTGTTTTTAGTCAAGCATGAGAGGGTATTAGTGGAGAAATAGACCTGCGAGGGCTATTCTCTCGCAGGCAATACCTGCGAGGGATGTTCTCTCGCAGGCAGAACCTTTTAGGAGAGATACGAAGGGGCTACCTTTGGGGATGCCTTGTCCTCTCCGTTTTTGAACTAAGGTTCCCACATGCCGAGGAACCTGGGCCTGTTCTGAGAGGTGTATGTTTCGGGGTCACAGACCTTGGGCATACGGTAAGAGTTGTTCTCTGTTCCCATTGGAATAGTCGGCCAGCTGCCTCCTAAACTGGTCGAGGTACAGAGAAGGGAATGCTGCATCCCCACAGCAAACTCCTCTCCCGCTATCGGAAGGGCGTGGGACAAGTACCCAATGCCCGACCTACCTGATGCAGGTTTTTCTAGGGTTTTCCCTGCATTTCTTTAGGCGAATGCCAGGTAGGATCCTTAAACCATAGCTCTGGGGGCCCTAGTTAACCCTTGGTTACCTTCCCCTAGCCTTCCGCATCCCCTCTTTCAAATCCCTTCCTATGCTATTAAAGGGGAGTTGCCGAAAGTGGATCACCCTCATGTAGCCTGATGCCCTTAAAAAAAGGTATTAGTGGATTACGCGTGTTTAATAAAACCTCTACCAGCTATACAATTATATTAATATCAGTAATAATATTATCAATTTCGTTTAAATCATGTTCTCTTTCCCAAAATCTATCTATTGATATGAAAAAAAATTAAGTCTGATTGAAAATTAAAAATAATAAGGAAGTGTTGAGTTTTGCCAACTGACCAGTGCAGTTGTGTCGCTCTAGGCTCTTCTTATGACCCGAAGAAAAGGAACAAGGATCCCAGAAACGTTGTGTGGTATGTATAATACCGCTTATTTTCCTTGTATACGGCTGTAATAAAATTGAATAGATTTTAAAAGCAATTCTCTGGCTTCCACTGACCGTTGAGACCATTACATTTATTACCATTAGCTTCAACGTCAACGACGTTCACTGCTCGCTCAAGCCTGGCCTCTTCCGTGATCCAGAGACATCGTCATCACTTTCCCCCGCGGCGCCTATTAACGCCTTTGTTTCCTTGATTCCCTGCAGCAGTAAGTAGTCAGACTGTTGTTGTGCGTGTGTGAGGAGGTTTATTTCGGGCCGCGCTTCTCGCGTGCTGCTGGTAGACAGATTGAAGGCCTTGCTTGTTCTTCCGTGTCGAATCTCCTAATGGAATCGTCTTACATCCAAAGTCATTCAGTTGCCGACTTTACGGTGAACATTCCTTCCCCCCCCCCTTCCCCCATGTTCCCTAAAAAACAGTGCATTTACGGCTGAAGCTTAATAGTGGTTCAAAGGTTTAATTTAACGTTTGTTTTTCAATTATTAAAACAATCGATTACGTCATACAGACAATTTTAATTTTTATTATGACGACGTTTCGATACCTTTTAGTATCTTCTTCCGGGTATTTTCCTACAGAGGAGGTATTTATAAATAATTAGACTTAAAACAGTTCATGGCATCCAGCGGACATTTTTAATTTATATTATGACGACGTTTCGATACCTTTTTGTATCTTCTTCATGGTATTTTCCTACAGAGGAGGTATTTCCAAATGATATAGATTTAAAACAGTTCATGACCTCATACTGACATTTTTTATTCATATTACGACGTTTCGATCCCTTTTTAGAACTTCTTCAGAGTATTTCCCTACAGAATGAGGTATTTGCAAATTATTAGATTTACAGTATAATTGTACAAAGTAAACTAGGAGAAGCTAAAGTAGACAAAAATAAACAACAAACAAATTAATACAATAATGTAATCATTTGTAAATAGCCTTCTCTCTAGGAAAATACCTGAAGAAAACACAAAAAGGTATCGAAACGTCGTCATAAAGAAAATTAAAAGTTTCCGTATGACGTCATCAATTGTTTTATTAATTCCAACAGACGTAAAAAAGAAACTTTTTTCGATTTACATGAGGTTTCTCTCTCTCTTTCTCTCTCATCAAACAGTAAATAATTTTCTAATATCAATATATTAAATTCAGCTTCGCTTTTCCCATTGGAACAGTCGGCCAGCTGCCTCCTATACTGGTCGAGGCACGGAGAAGGGAATGCTGCGTCCCCACAGCAAACTCCTCTCCCGCCATCCAGGGAAGGGGCGTGGGACAAGTACCCAATGCTCGACCTACCTGATGCAGGTTTTTCTAGGGTTTTCTCTGCATCACTTTAAGGCGAATTGCCGCGGGGTACGATCCTTAAACTATAGCCCGGGGGCCCCTAGTTAACCCTTGGCTACCTTCCTCTACCCTTCCGCATCATCCCCCCTTTCAAATCCCTTCCTATGCTATTAAAGGGGAGTTGCCACCATGTGGATCAGCCTCATGTAGCCTGTTGCCCTAAAAAAAGGATAGAAATTTAAAATGATATTCTTAATTAAAATGCCTCATAGTTTGTAAACCACTCACAAGAATTAAAGCATTATAATTCCTCAAAACGTTTCTTGAGATGTCGCAGTCGTGGACGTCATCATTTTCATATTTAAAAATAATTATTTATATACGAATACTACAATTAAAAATTATAATTTAACATATATAATTTATTTTATTCAATCAGCCCTCCTATGAGGTAATAGGATACGCCATTACACAACATTACTATATAATTATTGGATGCCACAATTATAAACAATTAACATTAAAATAACTAAAAATCGGGGGACACAAATTCCCCAGTCCAACATAACTGAAAGAACTATATAGTAGTAATAATAATAAAAATTCTTTAACGTTATTAAGGGTATAATATAATGTTTACAGAACTCAAAAAAAAATTCATTATAAACCAGGTAAAAAATAAATATGTAGACAAATAACTGTCATAAAATATGGAATAACACACACACACACACACAAGAATAAACACAAAACTATATATATATATATATATATATATATATATATATATGTTTAAAAAAATATTCATAATTATTACCTTATATATATAAGTAACAATTATGAATATTCTTATAAACATCAATTTTAATAATTTCATAACATTTTTGTTGATATTGGAAATTTTATCACACAGGCCAAACCCCATTGTTCCTATGACGTGAATAACAATATATATAAATATATTATTTAATTGTGTTGCAAAGTTTAATGTAATATGAAGATATTGAAGAATATAACTTAAATTGTTTTGATGAGACAAAATTATAACATGCATTTTTATATAATAATAATACTAAAAGAACTACCTTAAAAACAAAAAAAAATGACAATAGCATTGTTTACCCGGCAGACCTGTAATGTATGTCCCTGTAGCGCAGTGGATAGCGCGTTGGACTTCTAATCCAAAGGTCGTGGGTTCGATCCCCACCAGGGATGAAATCAGTTTTTTTAAACATATACGAAATCTTTAGAAGACAGGACACGCTTCATATATTAGCGGAAATATTAATAGAACTATTAATGAGGCATTGTGTTATATGGCTGAGGCAGAATAACCAAAAGAAATGGAAAAAACAGATTTGCAGGCGAAGACACAATATAAAGTGTTAAATGTGGAGCCACGCTGTCATCACTGTCACGTACTGTCATGTGACGTGCCGGCCATAAAATTGAAGCGTGACTGCGGTCTGTCACGTCAAGGCCAGCAAAAACAGTTCTCCACGTGACAGCAGTCTACATCCAGTCTAATACCTAGTAAACTAGAGACAGTCACGTGTACAGAATCTGTCTTATATTACAGCCATATGTAGTTACACACGTGTGGGGGGGATTCTAAATATCATATCAATGTCTTTACACACGCGTTTTTTACATGAGGGTGATCCACATGGTGGCAACTCCCCTTTAATAGCATAGGAAGGGATCTGAAAGGGGGGATGTGGAACGGGAAGGCAGCTAAGGGTTACTAGGGCCCCCGGGCTATAGTTTAAGGATCCTACCCGGAACGCCTAAACAAATGCATTGAACACCCTAGAAAAACCTGCATCAGGTAGGTCGGGCATTGGGTACTTGTCCCACGCCCTTCCGGTAGCGGGAGAGGAGTTTGCTGTGGGGTCGCAGCATTCCCCTTCTCCGTACCTTGACCAGTTTAGGAGGCAGCTGGCCGACTGTTCCAATGGGAACAGAGAACAACCCTTATCGTATGCCCAAGGTCTGAGACCCTGGAACATGCAACCTCTCAGAACAGGCCGAGGTGCCTCGGCTTGTGGGAACCTTAGTTCAAAAACGGAGATGAAAAGGCATCCCCAAAGGTAGCCGCTTCGTATCTCTCCTACAAGGTTCTGCCTGCGAGAGAACATCCCTCGCAATCGCCTGTCTTAGACACACGTTTTTTTTTTTTTAGGGCAACAGGCTACATGAGGGTAATCCACTTAGGGCAACTCCCGTTTAATAGCATAGGAAGGGATTTGAAAAGGGGGGATGCGGAAGGGTAGAGGAAGGTAGCCAAGGGTTAACTAGGGGCCCCCGGGCTATATTTAAGGATCCTACCCGGCATTCGCCTAAAGGAATGCAGGGAAAACCTTAGAAAAACCTGCATCGGGTAGGTCGGGCATTGGGTACTTGTCCCACGCCCTTCCGATAGCGGGAGAGGAGTTTGCTGTGGGGACGCAGCTTACCCCTCGCCATGCCTTGGCCTGTTTAGGAGGCAGCTGGCCGACTATTCCAATAGACTTATTTGGCGTTATTAAATATCAATAACAGGACCTGACAGAGAGTAAGACGGCTTGGGAAATTTTGTTATTCAATCAAATAATTAAATGTGACAAAGTAGGGTTGATAGATTTCAAATTAAATCAAATAATGATAACTAGAGTATTTCTCTTCCTACCATATCAATTTATGTGTATTTTCGTAAATTGTAGAAGTTTTTTAAATCCGGATAGTGCATAAGAAGAGAATTAAATTCTCTATAACTTTCCTCCTATGAGAAATTAGTGTAGGAGCGGCCATTGTGGAGACATCAGGAGTTACACCTTCACAATGGTGAGGTTTCAGTGGATTATTAACAATAAATATTTGTTCTATTTTCAAAAAATGACTGGGGATCCTCAAGCGCACTTTGATAACGTTTAGAAACAGAATACCGATTGAAAAACGTGACATGGCGTGACGTGACGTCACAGACACGTGACAGAGTCGTGATAGTAGAATTTATCTGGTCCGTAAGACTACATTTGCAGGTAGCTTCGCACTCTTTCAGGACTTCACGTGATATCACGTGACAGTGTGTGACTTAATCGACAGAGATGACGTAATAAATCGTCAAGAAGCAGAGACATTAAAAAAAAACTAATCGTCGGTTGCGATGACGTGGTGAAGAATCTTCGCACTCCTTCTGACTTGCAAATTCATGGCGCAGAAAGTCAGTGACTCAGACCGTCCGCAGGCCTACTTGAGTGTGACTCACTACATGAAAATGGCGGCCGTTTCCTGCATGCACGCGGCTGACCTTCAAGATTCGTCAGTTTCTAACCGGAAATCGTTACCCGACTCCACCATAAAATAACCTCATCCGTGGAATTATTTGAATAATTGAACGCGAACAAACGTTATTTTAGTTAGTAAACGGACTATGTTTCAATTGCTATCGCAAAAAAAAAATATAAATCTACGTAGCTTAACCTTTATAGCCATACTAAGTATGTTGCTGGTAAGTCATTGAACTTGGTCTCTACATTTACTTGTCCACCTTTGCTTGCCCTCTGTTTCTAGTACTTCTTGTTTTTCCACTATGGACCTGCAATTCCATTCGTACGTTGTCTGTTCTATCGATGATGACGTATAGTAAACAATTTCTCCTTTCCCTGCAGAAGAACTGTGCACAAGATGGATCTCTTGTCCTTCATTTACTCTTCTTAGAACCTCTTCATTTCTTTCCGCCTGTTTGTTCCTGGTCCAGATGACGTAGCACTTTACCATGTTATTGCCGAGTGCTTGTCTTGGCCAGTGTGACCTTATTTCCATCGTTGACCGTAGCCATCCAAGACTTCCCAAGGTTCTTGCGCTGGTTGACATTTTGTAAATATAAAAACGTCTGAATTTAATGTACATAAATAAATAGCTAAAAGAAACGGGATGAAGTGATAAAGTAAATCCAACACGACGTTTCCACAGTCCTTTTAAGGACATTTCGTCACCTGGTTTGTGCTAATTGTCCTTCTTGCAAGGACTGTGGAAACGTCGGCTTCTATTTACTTTGTCACTTCATTTTGTCATCTTTCTTTTGTCTACTTACTTATCTAATTGATCAACATTTTCTAACTGATTCTTCCCCACAAATATATGTTTATTATTATTCTGCTCCGCAGATGCAGATATTCCGACAATTTAGGGCGATTATTCAGAGGTCGCGACAGAAGCCGATTCTGGTATTTCTTTTTTTCGTAGGTTCTCCCTTCAGTTGGAGAAACAATGTCAATTAACAATATGAAAGGCGGAGAAATATTTCTCGGGTCTTCAAGCGCTGGGGTAAAACGCCTCGGGCCGGCGACGTTTCGATGATGGATGCTGCCATCCTCACCTGGGAAAAATCTTTTACCTTTAACCTTACAGTTAATTGAACGAAAGCTGCAAGTATCGCAATTAAAAAAAATTTCCAGACGAGATTCTGAATAAAAAATACAGTAGAGATTCCGCCGACGTGTCGAACACCAAAGAGTAGCCCTTCATGATGATTTTGTTATATTATTTTAAACTATATGTTTTAAGATGTATTCTTGTGAATACGGAAGAAATATCAAACGTGACCAAAGTCAGTTTGCGTCATGATGTTGCACATATTCAACATATATATATTGTAATGATTAGACTTATTACCATATATAAAAAAAACTTTATTACATAAAAATACACTAAAAAAATGTATTGGGCGCCATCAGATATATATATATATATAGTCTGCAAAAAAAATTAACAATAATTAGCTCCGGCTGGGTTTATGACATCCTCCTTCTCTACAAGGTAATGTGGGCGGCTCGGTTTCTATTCACAAACAGAGCTTAGTTCCGTATTGTGTCTGAAGGCACTTTATATTAATGGTAACCCTTACCTTAACTTGTGGCGTCAGCAGACTTGCAGCGAATCACTGGTCTTGTAGCACCCCACGATCTCCTTCTTCGGCCTCCACGCGATGGACGTCCACACTCCAAAACTTTTGTTCCTTACAGCTCACCAAATTTTCCACCCTCTTTCCGCCTCTCTCACTCCACTTTCAGTCCTCCTCTCTGTCTGTCCACTTTCACCCGGGTGCGGAGTATATATCCTTACTCCCCCCCCCCAAACGATGCAAAAGAAGGGACGCGAAACCCTCGGCTTCTTGAGGCTTCTCTGGCACACGTGGACTTTTAATTAATTCCTTCTCAGGCCCGCGGACAAAGGGCGGCCACTTACCGATGTTATTCACTACAATATATATATATATATATATATATATATATATATATCATTAGATCTGATTTATCAATAATTCACATAAGCAGGATAATTATTATTTAGTGTAATTAGAATACCTTGAGAATGACGGTTATATTTCTTGTCTGGAAAAAGAACTACAGAAAATAAATATTCTGGAGTACAGCAAAATCTGTCCCTTGGGGTTGACTCACTAAAAGCTCGGACAGGCGTGTTGTAACACCTCAAGTACATGTTGTTTCACATCTGCATCACAATCTCTTAGAAACCACCAGCTGTCTCAGCCAGGGAAATTTTGGTAGAATGATTGTGACTCCGTGTGTTGTTGGCTCCGCACACTGGAAGAAAAAGAAATTAATGCGTGATGAAACTGGATATGAATAATACCTCTTCTGAAGTGTTTATTTATACTTCTTGCAATTATAGCGAATGTTTTACGAACAACAGACTGATACGTGTGTGCTGAACGATTGCTTGAGCTGAACTCTCTTTTTTTTTAATCAACAATACAGTTAATAAAGTTTCTTTGACTATCGCGTTTACTCCGGGCGATCGACTATCTTCTTCTCTTTGCCTCTGGGGGATTAGACGCTGACCAGCGATGCTAGTAGAGTAGTTCTGTGGAGGCGAACTCCACAATACTAAACGTTACGTTGCATATATATATATATAGCTACACTGCGCTCTACAGGGTTAATAGGAGAGATGTGTTGAGAATCCGAACACTCCTTCCTCATCGAGTCCGTTCCAGAGAGTCGGCCTTGACAACCATCTGTGATAGTTTATAAAATGCGTTTATGGTAGTAACTCCTTGAGGAGCAGCACGAGGGCAGGTGGTAAGGAAGGAAGGAAGGAAGGAGGTCTCGTTGTTTTGCGTGGAGAAAGCCGAATGCCGAAGAAATGAAGGCCGCAGGAACATTCATTTCCATACGAGGATCGGTCACGGGCGAAACGCAAACTTGAACCACATTCTCCAAGGCTTCACCCACACACACAAATATAGGCAAAAAAAAGGAGGTTACGACAACAACGGTCATATATTTGAAAACTATTTCTCAACTAATGACGTCGTCCTCTTCTTAAGCTATATATATTCCTCTTCTCAAGAAAGGTTAATGTGTTTCTAATCACCTGACAAAAGAAACAAGGATTCCACAAACGTCGTGTTATCACCTCATCTCTTTTATTTCGCTATTTTATCGAATAACAATTATATTTTAATTTCTATAAGGAATTATTTTGTACACTCACTTCTTGTCACTCAGCGACGGAATGTCTCTGACCCAGGTACTTGGTGGACTATATCATCTCTGGAAACTCCCGGACTCTGCCGCGTTGCCAATTACCTTACTTACTGCTGCCACTTACATTGTCTCGTGATTTACGTGGACGTAACAATGAGACACACTCAAGTTAAGTTTCCACGAAGAAGATTAAAAGAATACCCACACAATATTCTCAATTAATTTATTTCCTCTCCAGACTGAAGCTAAGTCCGATTAAAAAGACAAGACAAATGTACCAAGTCATAATAAACAGCCAGAGACACTGTCTAATCAAAGATATTCATTTTTTTAAAAAAAAACTAATAAAAATCTATAACATAGAAATTAACGTCTGTTATAAATAATAATAATAATACCAAATACGACCTTCGTACAGACAAACTTTAAATAGTGAAACAAAAACTAAGAATTAAAGTGCCGGAGGTTTAGACACGGAATGGTGGAATATTCTCATGGCCCAGAGACTGGAAATTGAAGAGAGAACTAAAATCAAAGATATATATAGACTGGCCAACGACCTTATAATATGTTCCAGTTTTCTATGGTCTTATTTGAAAATAATAATTATGTTATAATAACAATTTTTTGAGCTTTTGAGTGTTGTCAACTGACCAGTGTAGTTCTGTCGCTCTAGTCTCTTCTTAACACCTGACGAAAGGGAACAAGGATCCATACAAACTAAGCCCGCGAGAGGATTCTCTCGCAGGTGAACCTTCCCACAGAGCTCTGGCGGAGGCTACCTTTGGAGATGCCTTCACATCTCTCTGGTTTTTTGAACTAAGGTTCCCACATTCCGAGGCCTGTTTTGAGAGGTGTATGTTCCCGGGAGTCGCAGACCTTGGGCATACGGTAAGAGTTATCTTTTGTTCCCATTGGAACAGTCGGCCAGCTGCCTCCTAAACTGGTCCGGACACGGAGAGGGGAAAGCTGCGTCCCCACAGAAAACTCCTCTCCCGCCATCCAGGGAAGGGCGTGGGACAAGTACACAGTGCACGATCTACCTGATGCAGGTTTTTCTAGGGTTTTCCTTGCATTACTTTTAGGCGAATGTCGGGTATGATCCTTAAACCATAGCCCGGGGGCCCCTACTTAACCCTTGGCTACCTTCCTCTACCCTTCCGCATCCCCCCTTTCAAATGCCTTCCTATGCTATTAAAGGGGAGTTGCCCAACGTGGATTACCCTCATGTAACCCTAAAAAATGGTTAAACAATCAAGTTTCTAGGGAAACTGAACACTTGGAAGTATTATTTACAAATCAATATTTACAATTATTCAAAATAAAGTTCGAAATCTGACGATCTATCTTTACCTTATAGTTTACAATTAATAATTTATTTAATTTGACTTAGTATGTCTCTCTCTGTTTCTCTCATTTTCTATCTCTCTCATTTTCTCTCTCTCTCATTTTCTCTCCCTCTCTATAAATGTCTCTCTC
Organism: Zhengitettix transpicula; assembly: GCA_037074705.1. NCBI lineage: Eukaryota > Metazoa > Arthropoda > Insecta > Orthoptera > Tetrigidae > Zhengitettix > Zhengitettix transpicula. The sequence goes on along the minus strand of CM073590.1, from coordinate 249,128,005 downwards.
TATAATTTTATCTTTCTACTTTTCTCTCTCTATTTTTCTCTCTGTAGTTTTCTCTCCACTTTTCTCACTCTCTCTCTAATTTTCACTCTCTCTAATTTTCTCCCTCTCTCTCTAATTTTCTCTCTCTAATTTTCACTCTCTCTCATTTTCTCTCCCTCTCTCTAATTTTCACTCTCCCTAATTTTCTCTCTCCACCTCTCTCTCTCCATCTCTCTCCATATCTCTCTCCATCTCTCTCTCCATCTCTCTCTCCATATTTTTTTCTCTCTCTCTCTGGTACCAGGACAATCAATTTTTACCTCGTTCAGACACTTTCACACACTTTACTTTTAATATCAGGCCTTGGTTGATACCTTCCTGGTTTATACGCTCCTCTCAGCGCGCCATGGTCTGCAATACCTCAGGCCTCTTCCATTATTGTTCATTCTTAAGTGTGATTTGTGTCTGTTTGGCGATAACAATCCAAATGAAAATTTCTTTGAATTATTATTTATTAATTGCCCTTTAATTACTACAATATATATATATTTATGTACAGCCTGGTTTCATGTAACATCCGGTTCTATAGGGAATAGTGTTTTTACGTGTTATAAATTCTTTCCTCCCAGTTAAAATCTTCCTCAAATTCCTCAGGAATTAAAATATAATTCGTAAAAAATTCTCTGAATATATCCATAAAAAAATTATTATTTTTTTGTTTTTATTTCAAACAAACAGTAATTTGTTTTCGAAGTGACAATTACATGGAACCTTTTTTTCTTCTCTTGTGCTTGTAATCTGAAAAAAAAAACAAGCATTAAGCATTTTTAAATAACAACTTTTTGAAGTCAGAAAAATATTTCTTTTAGGCTGCAGGAGCGAAGGGAATAAGTCCCCTGACTATCAAAATCTTGTAAAAGTTCATAGACCTGAAGATGTCGCAAATAGCGACGAAACGTTGTATTTTTTTATCAATTATAAATCTTTTTTCTGTTTTAAAAAGGCTGTGTGTTTATTTATAATTTACTCTTCAATAGTGAGATTATTATCATTTTCAATCACTTATTCGGAATCGATGTTTAGACTCCATATTTATTTTTATATCTGGTTCACCTATTTTTCTTCTCTCTCTTTCTGTCTGAAGAACTAGTATGTTAAAAGGACCTAATGATGTTGCTCCTCACGAGGTCACGATCCAATTTGGACGACTTGCGTGACTCAAGTAAGTCAGTCAGCCCAACACTTAAAGACGGCAAAGGAAAGCAAATCATCTGCGGAGGACAAGTTAACAGGTTTCGACGTCTCTCGTACTGTTACAATGTATAGAGTAATCCACGTAGTGGCAACTGCCCCGAGAGACCGAGAGGAAAGGTAGAGCAAGGTTAGTCAAGGGTTAACTGGACAACTGTGATTGTAAATTAGGGTCTTCATTCTTTTTAATCGCGTATCCAGGTCCTGCAGAGTTTCTAGAATGACGTCATGTAGCAAGCAGCTTCTTGCCCCGTGTACGCACGTTTTTACGAACCAGTCCGCTTTCATTCCTCCGAAGAACGTGACTCAGTGACGGCATCACACTAAAGGGGCCTCACTGGTAGTGTCTTTACACAACCGTATATAGTAATAACATCGGAAATGCTTGGCTACCTAGAACGGAATGCTGCGTCCCCACAGCAAACTCCTCTCCCGCTATCGGAAGGGCGTGGGACAAGTACCCAATGCCCGACCTACCTGATGCAGGTTTTTCTAGGATTTGTCCTGCATTTGTTTAGGCGAATGCCGGGTAGGACCCTTAAACCATAGCCCGGGGGCCCTAGTTACCCTTGGCTACCTTCCTCCGCCCTTCCGCATCCCCCCTTTAAAATCCCTTTCCTATGCTATAAGAGGGAAGTTGCCACTATGTGGATTACCCTGTACATAGCCTGTCTACACCCAAAAAAAAAGAAGAAAGAAAAACCTTGGCTACCTTCCTGACCGAGCAGATCATCGGCTCTTCGAGGGCTATTCTCTCGCAGGCAGAACCTTGTAGGAGAGATACGAAGGGGCTACCTTTGGGGATGCCTTCTGCTATCTCCACCACAAGCCGAGGAACTTCGGAGGTGAATGTTCCGGGGTCACAAACCTTGGGTTAGAGTTGTCGTCTGTTCCTATTGCAATAGTCGGCCAGCTGCCTCCTAAACAATGCCGCAACGTTCGCCACCAATAATTAACAAAACAGTTTATTAATATTTCATTACATATTTGTGAGCTCTACAATATATTTATATATTGGTTTATTTACAGTCGCATTGACGTCCGAGGTCACTAGCAGCTCTTTATGGGTACTCATTTTGGCCTGTTGGAGGGACTAATTGCACACAAACATCAATACCCTCGTCGGGACTCGGACCCGCGACCTCTGTTACACGAGGCAGTCTCACTGACCCCTACACCTCAGGATGTCGGCTTAATAATTTTTTTTTAGTTCCAACAATAATCTGTAATGTAATATACATGGGAAATGGTGAAGAAGTGTTCTCAGCACTTGGAGAAAGAGGGGTGATAACTTTGAGAAGACAAGAGGCGCTTGGAGTTCGACGGAGAGCATAAATATAAGTGCAGGGAAGTTATATGTTGGTTGGTTGGCAGTAAGGAAAGTGTTTGCGCGTTTCTTAGGTCGAAGAGTTTGTGTTTACGCAGGAAGCTCGACTTCCGCCTGGCCAGACACGCCACGTCAACATCAGCATCACCGCCACTCTTCACTCCGTCAACTACTGTCGCCCACGGGCAGTCGCCCGACATGTCAACAGAAGACTCCCGTGATTGTGAAATAATGGAATGTACCAGGTTTCAACTTTCACGTGAATAAAATTCTATGTAGGATAGATTCTCCATCAGCCGGCATTGGGACAGTCGGCCAGCTGCCTCCTAAACTGGTCTGGGCACTGAGCAAAGCAAAACCCTCTTCTGCCATCAGATGGGCCTGGGATATAAATCCATTCCCAGGGATGTCATCAAGGCCTGTGAGAGCTGTAGTTGGCTCTCTCAAGCGAAACCTTTTAGAAGAGACGGAGAGGGCTACCTTTCGGGGATGCCTTCTCCTCTCTCCGTTTTTGAACTACGGCTCCACTACAAGCTGAGGAACCTCGGCCTGTTTCTGAGAGGTTAATGATCCGGGGCCACAAACCTTGGGTTAGAGTGCAAATAATTATTATTAGGTATTATTTATAATTAATAATATTGAATAAACAGTCAATTATATTATGAATACAAAATATTTTATATCAGAGTTTTTTAAGTATTAGTAATTTTTATTTAATTATATTATATTTTCAACGTTAAATGTTTTGTACAAATTAAATCATAGCAGGAGGTTGGTTGTTTAAAACCTTAGACGAGCTCATTGTCGAATTGCCCCCCTTGAAAATTGGCCCCTTGTGGGTTGTGGTCTCCGGTCTCACGTGGCACAATTCATTTGACACTTGAAATGTGATAATAAAGGGATAAATAATAATGTCCAATAGTCCGGGGACCACTTTTATTTTCCTTCACGGATCTGCCATTTTCCGCTGGTATATGCCACGTATCTGCCTCCTCTGACGTAATCGTGACACGTGACGAATTAGTGATTAGAGGAAAATCTGTTACATGGACTATTTACTAAGTAACTACGGACGTCCTAGAGTCTGGGTCCTGCCCACACAGTGAGCGTGTTGTTGTCAGGTCAGCGAGGACTCAAGGACGCTAGTTTAACAGTTGCAGGTAACGCAGGAAAGGCGACTGTGAGTCACGGGTTGGTTGTTCGTGTGGGAGGCGAATTTGCATAAATCGGTTAGCGCAGGTTCTCAACGGTTGCGTGGGCGGAGGCGTTCACCTCGCCTCCTCGCACGAAAACCCTTGCCCGCTGCGGCTCCTCTACTTTCCCACTTCTCCTCATCATCTCTGTGTATCTCTCGTTAACCAGCAGGCAGTGGAGAAGAAGGCGCTGTTGATCAGGTTCTTGTCCTCCTCCTCATCGCGGCAAAAATAATAATGTGATATATACTGGGAGTCAGGACGTATCAGGAGAGGATGGAAGCCTCTGAGAGCTGTTGTTAGCTCTCGCAGGCAGAACATTTCAGCAGACGATATTTCGTTGTCTCCAAGAGCGACGTTTTTCGCCAAGCGTAATATTCCGCGCTTGCTGTCGGCAGTGTTCGTGCATCTCCGTGACGACTCGTGTCCGTACAGTTGCTGAAATCGGCGGAGCCTGGATAATAGGCGCATTAAGGACTCGTGCGGGCGCATCAAAGGCAATTTAGTTTAAATATGGTGTCGATTAAAATAAAAAAACAGAGGGTTACCTTTGGGGATGCATCCTCCTCTCTCCGTTTTTGAACTAAGGCCGAGGCAGCTCGGCCTGTTTTTGAGAGGTGTATGTTCCGTGGTCGCAGACCCTGTTCTCTGTCCCTATTGTAATAGTCGGCCAGCTGCCTCCTAAACTGATCGAGGCACGGAGAATGGAATGCTGCGTCCCCACAGGAAACCCCTCTCCCGCCTTCGTAAGGGCGTGGGACAAGTACCAAATGCCCGACCTACCTGATGCATGTTTTCTTGTGTTTGTTCTGCAAGACTTTTAGGCGGGTAGGATCCTTTAACTGTATCTCGTCTCTTGCTATTATAGTGGAGTGTCCGCCACGTTGATGAGCCTCATGTAGCCTGTTATTTTATATTATTTTTTATCTTTCATAACATCCTTCTCGTTCAATACAGACAGGGGAAAGTATGTCAGACTCCTCTTTCCTCCGAACGTCACCAGTTTTCCTCATTGCAACGTCACGTTGCGGGTAATTCCCCAACCCTCTCGCCAGGTAGCGCTGCTTCGTGCCCCGCATGTGTCCATCACCCACTTCATAATGTAATAAATATTCATCACGTGATGGTCGTGGTCCCCCTGTTCGGCGCAGAAACCACCAGCAGGGCCTGAGGACCGCGGAGGAGCGGCTTCAGCGTGGCGCCGACGACTCTACACGCCGCTGCAGTGTGTTGTGACTCGCAGGGCGTCTGCACGGGGCCCCCTACATATACCACGGACAGAGGCCGCAGCAGCCATCGTCAGTGGGGTCAATCCTGACCAACACTATGCACATGATGAAAGCGCAAGATGAGTGAAAGTGATTCACGGCGCGCGGTGGCCAGGTGCAGTCGCAACGGCCTGCCATCGAGCTTCTGAGCTGCCATTGACGATCAATATTATTAAAACTAAACATAGAAAGTAGTGATGATAGTATAGAATCAGCATTAACATAAACGAAGGATTAATTTAGCTGATAAACATTTTATGACATATGTTTTCATCAGATCATCATGTAGAACAGATAATATTTAATCTCCCCCCTTATAAGAAGGGAAACTGATAATCGGTATGACGCTTCATACAGTGGACTCCATTAATGTTAGAAAGTTGGAACGCAATGGTCATCCTTCAATACGCAGGTTATAAATTATATAATGATCGAAGACTTTCCCGGTGAATTTAATTAACGAAACCCGATTATAAATCATATAATTGATCGTGGAACAAATTTAATGAGAATAATCTACGTAGTGGCGTCTCTCTTTTAATACCGTAGGAGGGGAAGCCATGGTTTAAGGACTCCACTTGGCATTCGCGAATAGATCGAACCCTCGTTACTTGTCCCACGTCGTTCCGAGGAGTGGAAGCTACGTTTCCTCGGCCCTGTTTTGATAGGTATATTGTTCCGGGGTCGCTGAACTTGGACATACGGTGAGAGTTGCCCTCTGTTCCCATTGGAACAGTCGGCCATCTGTCTTCTAAACTGGTCTATGCACGGAGAAGATGAATGCTGCTTTCCGACAGAAAACCACTCTCCCGCCATCCAGGGAAGAGGCATGGGACAAGTTCCAAATGTCGCACCTACCTGATGCAGGTTTTGTAGGGTTTTAGGCGAATGCCGGCTATGATGCTTAAACTACAGCCGGGGGGCCCTAGTTATTCCTCGGCTACCTTCCTCTACCCTTCCGCATCCCGTCCTTTCAATCGTATGCTATTAAAGAGGAGTTGCCACCACGTAGATTACCCTCTTGTAGCCTGTCGCTCTAAATTAAAAATGCTCCAATTAAAACAGTCTGTATGCTCTCAGTCATCAAGACTGAGATTGTCAGAACTCGTGGTAAGGGTGGGGGTGAAACAGAAATACCAAAAGTCATTCTGAATGACGTATAAAAAGAAGAAGGAGTAGGCGTAAAACCAGGTGTCTGGATGGAGTAGACGGAGACGTGCGTAAAATGGCCCAAGGTAGACATAGAGGCCAAGGTTCAGCAAGGTCTGTAGAGACGGACAACAAGCAGAACAAGAATGTGAAAAAAAAATCACAACTACCGACCCCGAACATTTAGATAACTAAAAAAAATCCATAGAGGCTACTTGTACGTTACGAGCTGCATTTACGTACATCTTTGTCCAATAATGGTTGTGGTCATATTGAAAATCAAAGATTTAATAGTATTTTTTTCAAAAGTCGCAGAGTAATAAATTACTTGCCATCACATAAACTATTTCTTTGGCTTTTGTGTAAATTCCCTTCTCCGTGAGTTTAGGAGGCAGCTGGCCGACTGTTCCAATGGGAATAGCGGACAACTCTTACCGTATGCGCAAGTTTTTGCAACTCCCGAACATGCACCTCTCAAAACAGGCCGAGGTGCCTCGGCGTGTGGGAACCTTAGTTCAAAAAACCTGAGAGAGGAGGAGACATCCCCAAAGGTAAGGTTCACCTGCGAGAGAACAGCCCTCGCAGTCTTCCAAAGTCGTTACTAGTAACGACTGAGTGTTTGCCAGATTACACCAGGACGAATGCTCTTTGGAAGGTAAAAACCAAGGACCAATTCGAGCCACGGAGCTGATTGAGGATCAGCTGACGACGACGTGTGTTTTGGAGGCAGCTCCTAGAAAGGAGAATCACGGGACCCTCGACCTTGGCTCACGGCCTCTTTGTTATTACCAAGTCAGATTTCGAGTGGGACCTAATATGGAGGCTCTTAATCTCAAACAAGCCACCATTCCTGTTCGCCTACCTCAACCTTTAACTGCGACACGAGGCGAGTCGTTGATTGGTCCAGGACGCGTCACATGCATCTACTCATATGCACACGACGAAAAGTGTGTTACCGGTTTCTTTTGTATTTATGGAGATAATTATTGAGTACTAGCTTGGTGCCCGGCGTTGCTCGTGTACTTATTTATATAAACTCGAAAAAGTATTTAATTGAATACTTAAATATATTCCTTGAGTATTTCAGGATATAATCGTCACTCAGTCTTCATACATTACGAAATATTACATTGATGAAATTGTTAGCTAGACTCACAACTAATACAGCGCGAAAACTAACTTACATTTTCCCCAAGGATGGTAAAGTAATCCGTATTCTTCTTTATTACCATTTGATGGAGTATTGCTGTATAAAATTATACTTTTTATTTAAAGAACATATTTCTGCTTTATTTCATTCCTAATAAAGGAAATATTTCCTTTGTTCGTTGCGTAGTAACGTCTCTCTCTCGCGTGACGTCATTGTCTCTTGGCGCGCAGTAAATTAATATTTAATGATCACGGTTTATAATTATAATTCTTTCCACATGTATGCTAGGCGTTTCTCACCCTCACAGTACCGTTTCTCGTGTTTTGAAGAATTTGTGTACCAATTTTTGTTGCATTCTGTCCACGCGATAAAATTTGTATAAAGAACAACGTAAATACATACATACATACATACATACATACAAATATACATTCTTTTTTATTATATAGAAGATTGTGCAGGTACCTCGGGTGTGGTCTCACCGCCTTATCGCCTGGTCCTTTGCTTCTAGGACTCTACCAGTCTTATCTTCTTTCAGTATGCCCTTGAAACTTCCTCTCCTTCGATGATGTCGTGTAGTAAGCAACCATTTTCACCCCAGGAAGCGACCTTTATATCTAGTTCGGGCTTCCTCTTAAAAACTGTAGACGAGATGGATTTATTCTGCCTCATTTTTACTCTTTACAATATCTTTCCTCTATATTCTTTTAATTTTATAGCCAATTGACCTCTTGCCAGCTTCGTATAACACAGGAACTGGTAGTTGCGCTCCCAGGAGGAGTCTCATTATCCTGGAATTTCCTGTGTGTGCAGCCGTGAGGAGGTTGGCTGCCTGCTCAGCAGACCGTGGCGGTTGCTGCTGCTTCCTCTGGGCGAACGTTTCCTTCCCTCCTAGTCCTCGACGTTCTAAGCATAAAGATCGAGCGGCAGGAAATCAGCAATAGAAAACGTAGCTCACGACAAACATGGAATTGACCCCCTTAGTGCCCCCTGCACCATAACTTTTAGTCGCACGCTATAAACGTAATATATTTATATTATAATTTATTACAAATTTATACTTCAGCAATTAAATCAATTACATTGTCAGGTCAACAATCCATATATATATATTGTAATAATCAACCGGTATTAATTTAATTTGCCCCACGTTGTGGAAGCCATTTATGTAATAAGCAACAAGTAGGCTTTAATTAAATGAAAAATAATAAAAATGATTAAATAATATTATAAAAAAATTCGACCATATTTTTTCGTTATTTTTACCGTCTTATATTCACAAATAACACATTTTGTTTTTTTTAAAAAAAAATGAACGAAAGGGTTAAGTACCAACGATTATTGCTAACGAAACAAAATCAAATATTCTGCGAAATCATTTCACTGTTGCCTGGCTGTAGTTGAACAATTATGAGAAAAGAGAAGAATAAAACACACTTTAAAACGGGAAAAATATACATATATGGCATGTTGGATAAAAATAAAATAGTTAAGGCGGAGAGAAAATGATCAGAGTATACGAAAATAAGAGAACGGTGTATTCTTCCTCTATGACGACAATGAAGGAACTTTGCCTGGAAGGAAGTGGAAATATTGACGATTTCAGGAAAGAAAGAAGAAAATGTTAATTAAAAATGTGAAGCTCGAGGCAGGATCAAAAGAATTTGTAAAAATGAAACCCCTTGGACCCGTCGTATGACAGAATAATTGCACACAGACAGACAGACGCTATACAAGCACGCCTCAATGCAAGAGTTGGGGTTTGTTGTTGTCGTGGTTCGCACCAGTGTTGGAGTCGCGCTGCCGCGGAGGTCGAGTTCCCAGGTTGGCGCCGTGGCCTATTGTTAACCTCGGCTGTACTGTTTTGCCCGTGTTTAATTTAGTAATTGATTTCATTAGTATTGTGAGATCCACCTTCATCTCGTAGCGGCCGTCGTCTGCAGTAACAAGATGGTGGCGGCATTACGCAGTCAACGTGACAGCAAAAAAAGAACAAAGACAACATTCACAATATATTTCCAATAAATAATTTTTGAGGCGGGCAGACGTGAATCGGGAAAGGTTCGTCACGTGGGAACGGTTACGCTCTGCAGCTGACGTCTGTCGACGAGAATTTTTTCGAGACCGACGCCATCTTTATCGGAGACGACGTCAACTACTTGAAAATTCTGGAAACTATAATTCTAACTCTAAATTTCTCAATTTTTTTTAACCCCCAGTGGAATCTTTCTTCTTGCTTCTTTTCTATGTTCGTGGTTCTCATTTTTCGGTTCTTGTCTTATTAACGTCTTTTTCATTGATGAGTTTTTCATACTAATATGTGTTTCTTACTTCTCCAATTTACTTTGTAAAAATCGATATTAATCACTCTTACAGATATTATTCTATTTGTTCTTCATTTTGCATGTTTTTCTACTTTGTGAGATTATTTTCGTTTGTAGGTTATAATAATTTTAAAACACCTTAGGGGTTGGGGTGGAGGGGCATTACATAAGAAATAACGCAAAAATTATCGAGATTGGAGTCGAATCCAGGTTATGGATGTCACTGAGTTTAATTATGTTACTCAACTTGCCGTTTAACCCCCAAATGGAGGCTGTAGAAATTTAAAAAAAGTTAAACGGCCGTTATTTGAGTCGGATAAATATTTTTCGAGGTCAACGAGATTGAGTGTGTTTCTCCCGATGTCGAGTATGTATAATTTCAACTTCTTTCGGCTTAGGAGCATCCTGAAGGTGTTTTTAATTTGAAAGAAAATTTATTTTCTCAATTTAGATTAATTAAATATTGTAAAAGCTGTAAGACACAAGACCAGTTTTTCATTTTTCATATCTGTAGAATCTTCACGTTGGCAATGATTTAACCTGAGTGTCCTTTTTTTTCAGGTAAGTGGATGTGGTTGAGGAAGTCTGAAATTAAAGGGAGGAAGGACAAACAAAGGAAGGGAGAGACGCGACGTGCTCGGTCAACCTCAAGTAAGTCACAGAACAAGCGTGAAGCATCCATTTTTTCTCCCAAAAGTAATTAACATATACATGCATACATACATACATACATGCATACATACATAAATACATCCATACGTACGTACATACATACATACATGCATGCATGCATACATACATAAATACATCCATACGTACGTACATACATACATATATGCATGCATGCATACGTACATACATACATACATACATACATGCATACATACAGCATAAATACTTACAGACATGAATACATACATGCATATATACATACATACATACATACTTACACACATACATGCATACATGCATGCATACATACATACATACATACTTACACACATACATGCATGCATACATACATACTTACATACATACATGCATACATACAGCATAAATACTTACAGACATGAATACATACATGCATATATACATACATACATGCAGCATAAATACATACATACATACATACATACTTACACACATACATACACACATGCATGCATACATACATACATACATGCAGCATAAATACATACATACATACTTACACACATACATGCATATATGCATGCATACATACATACATGCATGCATGCATACATACATACATGCATACGTACGTACATCATCGCCAATGTCATGCTGAATTAAGTTAAATAGGAAGTTATGATGATTTACAGTTATTTGTGGATAACAACCAACCCCCTTACATGAAATAATTATAGACGTTCCTCTTCGTTTCGTTTCTAAAGGATTGTTTGTTTGTTTTTGTTCTCAGAATAATATTAATAATTATATTGCATTCCATAGATCCTCTACAGAAGTAATACTTCATGTACTAGGTTAACCTCTCCCATTTAATATCATCATAGGAAGGTAGCTAAATGGTTAACTGGAGACTGCTGTCCATATTTTAAGGATCCTACCCGACATTCAGCTAAAACTGATAGGGTAAAACCTTACAGAAATCTGCGGGCTCCTGGTACTTGTCCCACGCCATTACGATGGCGGGATATGGGTTTTTATGTGGGGACGCAGCTTTACCTTATCAGCGACCAGTTTAGGAGGCGGCTGGCCGACTGTTCCAATAGGAAAAGCGGACAAGTCTTACCGTATGCCCAAGATCTGCGACCCCGGAACAGGAAACTTAGTTCAAAACCAGAGAGAGAAGAAAGAACTCCCCCCAAAGGTAGCCCAGTCTTGCTCTCCTGGAAGGTTCACCTGCGAGAGCTTGAGAATAGTTCCCACAGGTTTCCTTGTTGAGCTAAAATGTGTAGCCAGGGTAATCCACATAGTGGCAACTCCTTACTTCTAGCATAGGAAAAGGAGTGAAAAGGGGGGATGCGGAAAGGAAGAGCAAGGTAGCCAAGGGGGTAACTAGGGTCTCCGGGGGCTGTAGGTTTAAGGATGCTGCCCGATCAATTCGCCTAAAAGCGATGCAGGGAAAACCCTAGAAAAACCTTTATTTTTTAACTGTAGTATGTTCAAGGAGTAATTGATAAAAACGCTCATTTATTCCTTAAATAAACTAACAATATAAATAAGACTTTATTATCTATATTATTCGGGTATTCCATTGTCTTGGAGTAGCTAAGGTAGGCAAGAAAAAATTGCCGAAGAAAATGAAAATAAAAACCAAAGAAAACAGAGTTTTTTTCTGAAACGTTGTGGTTTCCACACCTTTTTCTAAGCTTCTAGACGACCATTCACACGTCATCTCTCTTAACCTAACTTGTTTCTTGCACACTGCCTCCTTCTGTTTTTCTCGTTTTCTTCGCTTGGAATAAATCACTACGTGTTTTTTTTCTGATCCTCTAGATGATCTTTCACGTCAACTCTTTAACCTTCCTCTTTCTTTCTGTTTTTCTCATTTTCTTTTATTTGTCTTTTTTCTTCTCACTTTTTCTTGCTCACCTTTCTACTCCAAGACAGTGGAATGCCCGAATAATGTAAGTAATAATGTTACCTCACAAATTTCGAATCCAGACAGTCAGTCACAAGGCGCTCTAGTGAGCATAATTAAACACTGCGGGAATGGAAAGCACGGGTTGCGCAATTACCTCCCGCGTGAGTCAGTCAAGGTACGTTTGGCAATGTCGCGGTTGAGAGCGATGGCCGCCCCCTCAAGCAGAAAATCGGGTGAGATGAGGGTTCGCATGGGGCAATCAGTCAGCATCTTCCCTCTGGAAGGAGAAAGCGTCGTGTAGGCAACGAGAGTGCTCGCTGCTTCGGCTGTTGAACCACACAATCCTCCTCCACGGCTCCTCCGCTCGTCCACTTGTTGACTCCCCGTCTCCTCCACAACTCCTCTTTACCTTACAACAAACATGACGGTAAATAAAGAAATAAAGTTGGACAGACACAATTTTAATTTTTTTTTATCTTCAACACTTTGTGAATGTCCTTTCACGCCATTTTGCTTATGAGCTACTAGCTGGATGCCCAGCGTTGCCCGGGTCTTTACACGTTTACAATCAAATATGTGAAAATAATATTGATACAGGATTAAGTTTTCCTCGGGATTCCAACCGGGTAGCGTAGTTTGGTGAACACAACGTTTCGATGGCTTGCATCTTCTTCAGGTGAAAACCTACGTTCCTTATTATATTGATACACACACACACACAACCAAACTTTTTCAAGAATTTCAGTTGAAGTAATTCATCAGTTTTGGCAACATATAAAATCTATTTAAATAATAATGATTGACAAATATTAGGTATTGATTTTACCATCATTGTCTGTGTCTCCTCCAGTACACACAAAATTAGGCAAAATCATGATACGTGCCAGTCATTTAAAAGAAAATTAGTTCCACAGGTCGTTTAATCTTTCGTATTTCTTTTTTATTATCATTCTATTGAGTGTTGCTGGATATATCTTTTATTCAACAAAAATATATTCGGATTTATTCAGTGACAGAAAAAAGGAACTATTTCCTTTTTTGTGCAGTATCGTCGCGTAGTAACGTCTCTCTCTCTCTCTCTCTCTCTCTATCGCGCGCGTGTGCTGTGACGAGGTCACGTTTTCTTGACGCGTCATTAATTTAACCCAAAATGATCATATTTATTAAATGTAATTCTTTCCCCCTTTATGCTACAAGTTTCTCACCCTACCCCCCCTACCCCCGCAGCACCGTTTCTCACCTTTTGAAGAATACGTGTACCAATTTTTGTTGTAATATGTTGTGCACTTTATTACTTTGTTTATACACAGAATTATACAAAAATTGTTATTAGCCTTCTTTATGGAAAAATTCATTTTTTTAGTACAATATATATATATATATATTGTAATGCCAATTAATTAGGCCATTAATTGTTTGGACGCAAAATTTGAATTGTTTGAGAAATCCATTATAGCGGTCTAATCGAACAAAGCGACAATGAAAGAAGCGAGCACGCTTTGCTTTGTCGAAAAGTCAAAAATGGCGTATGCGCGCTTAAACTCGGGAGAACTAGGAGTCAGTTGGTGGCGGGACATTTCAGAGGACGGAACGAATAATACTAGAGCAGAGACTAGCCGTCGTTAATGTATTATTAAACAAAGTTGTGAATTTAAGACAAAGTAAAAACATTCATGGAAGTATTACCTCGTAAATATCGCTAAGTAAAAGCAGTTTACGTCTATAGCCAGCCAGGGAAGGAAGTTAGAAGTTTTACGTCTGTAGGCAGCCAGGAAAGGAAGTCAGTTTTTTTACGTCTACTGCCAGGAATTAAAGAAAAGTTAGTTCGCTCCGAAAGAAATCGTAAAGGAGCTACGTTGCAGTTTACGTTCAATTCAGTAAAAGACTAATAAATCTACTGTGGTGAGCTTAAGGTCAAATTAACTATTGATTTGCGGTTTGTTGGGCGCCACCTGCAAGAAATTATTCACCCGCAGGAAAGGGAAATATAATTTTTAGTTAATAAAAAAAACAAGAATCTATTTTATGAGAAAACGAAAGCTCTCCAGCCTGCCAGGGATGCATGTAGCCCCCTCCCTTTCTCAAGATTAACCGTGGTTCTCCTCGTGGCAAACCGACGCGATACCTGGAAGCATGGAACGCGACTTACCAGGTCTGCAGCTCGGACAGGGTCGACTCCCGTTGGCGACTCTCTCTATCCGCAGCATTCGCAGGAGACGACCGGAGACCCACGTGCAAAACCAAAATCTTTCAGGATCAACTCTCCCTGACCACTCTCACCGACGGTCCAAATCCATCTCCTCGTGTTCGCAGACTTCTTTCTCTGCCTCCTCAAAATCCCTCTCTCCTGGTTGGTCCTTGTGCACACGTGACCCACTTGCGTCTATTTTAGGGCCATACCCTCCCGGTCGTCTACCCCTTCCTTGGCCGACCCTGACCTATGATTGCGGGACTTGCGGATTTTCCAATCCACCCCCCCGTTATTGTCTTGTGTCTGCTGCTCGACCCCGGCAAGCCACATTCCCATGCTTCCAGGCAGCAATTTAGGCAACAGTTATAAAAAATATTTTGTAACAAATCGATAACTAAAGGCGCACCGTACTACGAATCATAGGATTCGTATAAGGCAAGCAGACATCAGATAGCTGACGAAAATGAGGATCATCCGAGTTCCTGGGAGCCTATCAAGGTTGACTTCAAGAGTGTAAAATCTGTGAGTCTACATTTTAGAATCAGTGTAACAGTTTGCAATAGTGAACTTACGAAGCCAAAAAGAATGCTGGTACCAGCTGGACAGATGTAAGTCACAAAACCAAAACAAATGATTAATTTTAAACATTAATTAGAGGATAAAGTCAAATTTCGTTCTCTTTTAATTGTCAATCAGACTTAATTTCTTTACTTTTAATTTCTTTCTACAGACATGTTGTGAACTGTTTGTTAGTAAGATTTTAAAATCAATTTGTTGTGTCCATTATCAAACCCAGTAGAGGCCATGACAGAGAGAATGAGATCTCAAATTTTGTGTTTGTAATCGTCTTTTGTTGCCACAAAATAAATAAATATTTTGTTTGCTAATTTCGATCTTTTCATTTAATAAAAAGCCTACCATTTAATTATTACCTAAATGGCGCTTCACGTCAGATAAATTCATTAAAATTCTATAAATATAAATTAAATAAAGCATTATTTTTGATTATTACAATATATATATATATATATATATATATATGTGTGTGTGTGTGTGTGTGTGTGTGTGTGTGTGTGTGTGTGTGTGTGTTACATATGGAGGCATTAGAAAGACTTAGCCGTGACATGGTCAGGAGAAAAGGTTGGGAAACACTGAAGGACACTTTTCCGCGTCAAATAAAAGAGTAAAATGCAAGTGACAGCCAACTAGTGGTTGTCGGGAAGACGTTTATCACCGCCGTAGACGGGAAGAAGTGGAGGATCGTGTGACGTAAATTGCAGGTGGCGGAGCGACAGTGACAGGTGCGTCTGTAGTTAGTCTCGCCACCACCACCACCTGCAGCAGCAGCGGCGGGACAAAGAACACAATGGATGTAATGAAGAGCTTCTTGCTTCTTGATAAACGGAGGAGGAGGAGCAGGAGGATCAACACGCAACAGATGCCGCGACACTCATTAGATAAAACACTGGCGTGGTTACGAATAAAAACACCATATTTCCCGTTCAAAATCTAATTAAAATTAGGAGTACTCTGTGAATAGACGTTATTGTACCTGATGGACCAGACGAATTTAATTTTTTCGCATACTAATTGTCGAGTTATCAATTATCATTGATAAAAACCATTTACTGACCTTATAAGACACTATCTAATTTTTAATTATGACGACGTTTCCATACCTTCTTTGTACCTTCTTCAGGTATTTACCTACAGAGGAGGACGGGGAAGTTTCAAATGATTAGATTTATAGAATAATTCATTTGTAAATACCTCCTCTGTAGGTAAATACCTGAAGAAGTTACAAAGAAGGTATAGAAACGTCGTTATAATTAAAATTAAAAAGTGTCTGTATAAAGTCTTCAACAGTTTTATTAATTCAAAAAGAGACGTTAAATTAAAACTTGTAATTATCATCATTGACTTTATTGATATATATATATATATATATATATATATATATATATATATATAGTACTCAACTATGAAAAAGCAATTAAATAAACAAAACCAAAATATGCCCCACGTTGGGCGCCAATTTTTTAGTGTTGATTTATGATTGACTTCACGTTAATGCATCAATTTAACTACTTTAATTGTAAATGAAAGGATGTTAATAAATAAGATTTTTAGTTAATTAATCAAACTAATTTATTAGATGCACAAAGATTTCAAGTTACAAAATTAATTATTTTTTGAATTTTTCCAAAACTTACCACGTACAATCAAAAATTGTTACTCTCACTCCCTCTCAGGGTCTTTAACTACGCCTTTAAATAAATAAAAGTAATTTTTAATTTTTTTTAAAAAAAAAAGCTGTCTGCGAGGGCTGTTCTCTCGCAGGCAGTACCTGCGACGGATATTCTCTCGCAGTCTGAACCTTGTAGGAGAGAGAGGAAGGGGCTACCTTTGGGGATGCCTCCTCCTCTCTCCGTTTTTGTACTAAGGTTCTCACAGGCCGAGGCACCTTGGTCTGTTTTGAGAGGTGTATGTTCCAGGGTCACAGACCTTGGGGCATACGGTAACAGTTGTTCGCTGTTCCCATTGGAACAGTCAACCAGCTGCCTCCTAAACTGGTCAAGGTACGAAGAAGGAAATGCTGCGACCCCACAGCAAACTCCTCTCCCGCCATCCAGGGAAGTGTGTGGGACAAGTACCTAATGCCCGACCTACCTGATGCAGGTTTTTCTAGGGTTTCCCCTGCATTACTTTTAGGTGAATGCCGGGTAGGATCCTTAAACCATAGCCCGGGGCCCCTAGTTAAACCTTGGCTACCTTCCTCTACCCTTCCGCATCCCCCCTTTCAAATCGCTTTCTATTCTATTAAAGGGGAGCTGCCTTCATGTGGATTACCCCTCGCAGGCAGTGGCTGTAGTTTGCCTCATATAACAAAAGTCAGCATTTTAGCTGTTTATTATATAAACAACACTGGCAGTGGCAAACGTGTTGATAAGTTTGAAATTATTTTAATGCTCTTTAAGTCATGTATTTAAAGTTCTTGTAGTTTGCCCCATATAACAAAAGTCACAATTTTAACTATGAAATTTATAAACAACTCCGGCAGCGGGAAACGTGTTGATAGGATGTTCAGGTTTTCTACACATCCAACACATTTAAATTTTCGTAGTTATTATTTCTTAATTTAACGGTTGTGTGGATTAAGATGGTAGATACAGGGTTGAAGGACTAGAAGAAAAATTATATTAAATTCACAGTTGCCTGATGAGTACAAAATAAATTAATGTTGCGTTGAAGAGTGCGAAGGGCTCTCTAATAGGTGGGAAACAGTACTTGAGAAAGGAACAAGACGCACTCACGACGGCCTTCAACGGAGTCTCCGCGCTGTAATGAGGGTTCAGATAAGGCACAGACCGTAACAAGAAAGAAAATAAAAAGGCAGGAAGTAAATTATCCGCTGGGAAAGTCATGTTTACGACTGGGTGCAGAGGCGGGCGTTTAATCTCCGTAATGGACAATAAAGGCGAGGAGAGGAGGAGATAAGTTACGGGCCAGACTAACGCGTAATGACGGGAAGCTTCCTTCTTCTTCTTCTTCTTATCATCATCATCATGTGATTGTGGGTGACGAATAAAAGTCGTAAAAGCTAACGGTAGTTGCTTTTAATTAAACGAAACTAAAAATGGAACCCGGATCTTACAACAGATTCCTTTCACTGAAATACTCCAGTTGACGATGTCCAGAATAAGACTAAAGATGTGTGCTACACACACACACGCACATATATATATATATATATATATATATATTGTAATGATTTGGCTTTATGACTAATTATAAAAAAACTTTATTACATATTTAAAAAATACATTAAAAAATTTTAATGGGCGCCAGCAGCTATACATATATACATATAGTCTGCAAAAAAATTATCATTAGCTCCGGCTTGGTTAATGTAATCCTGCGTCTCTACAGGGTAATGTGGGCGGCTCCGTAGCTATTCAAGAACAGAGCCTATTTCCGTACTGTGTAAAAAATTTCAACTTTTGAAGGCACTTTACATTAATGGTGGTGACCCTTACTTTAACTTGTGGCGTCAGCCGACTTGCAGTGGATCACTGGTCCTGTAGCAGCCCACGATCTCCTTCTTCGGCCTCCACGCGATGGACGTCTCTCCAAAACTTTTGTTGCTTACAGCTCGCCAAATTTTCCACCCTCTCGCCTCTCTCACTCCACTTTCAGTCCTCTCTCACTTCTCTGCCTGCCTGTCTGTCTCTCTGTCTCCCCACTTTCACCCGGGTTCAGAGTATATATTCTTACTCCCTAAACGAACTCTCGGCTTCTTGGGGGAACACACGTTCACGTTTAATTAATTCTCTCTCAGGCCCGCGGACAAAGGGCGGCCACTTACCGATGTTATTCACTACAATATACATATATATATATATATTGCAATAAACAACAAATAATTAAATTAAGCAATTTATTAATGGATGAATTTATTTTATTAAAATTTAAAATGAAAGGATGTTAAATAATAAACTTCACAGAACAATTAATTAATTCAAAGTAAAATAAAAAAATTTTTGATGTGATTTATTTACATTCGTGTTCTTACTATTTTGCAAATTTTTATCTACTCTCATCTCAGGGTCGTTTATTTCGGCCTTTTAAATAAAGAACCAACCTTTTCTTACAATCAAATTATACAAAATTAGAATCCAAGGAGTTGAAGCCGGACGTACGAATAGACAACGACACAGCAGCATGCACCCTGGACAACGAATGGAAACGATCAGGAAGGATAAGATGGGTAGGGCCATGTGGCACGAATGAAGGAGTGTGAGGTTCTACTTGGAACCTCCCCAGGAGGACAAAGAGAACGAGGTAGACCCCGAAGACGATGGTTGGACGGAGTGGAGGAAGATCTACGGAAGCTGGGATGTAGGAATTGGAAGAGGACAGCAGCACATGAAGATCGTGAAGGATGGAACGAAGCTCGTTGGAAAGGCCAAGGTTCACTGCGGGACTGTAGCGCCACGGAAGAAGAAGAAGATGATGGACAACATACTGTAGTAACATTTTTATTCTCTCTTACATAAATTAAGTAGTGTATTTGGACAGGTTAAAAAGACGCTTCTTGCATGCGGCGGACGGAACATCTTTTTTATTTTTTGTGATTGTGTTGTGAGCATTGTGTTAAGAGCATTCGGATAGGGGTGGAAATTAAGACACTAGATCTTGATAACGTGTGAGTGTGTGTGTAGGACTTTTCGCCAGGATAACTTACCTGATCGTGACGGAGTAAAACCGCAACAGTTGGTGTTTGCAGACGCGCAGCAGCGGAGGAATCCGCCGTGGATGGAGATTTATACCTCCCTCTGGGCGCTCCTCGCGATCTCTTAAGCGATAATAAATAGCCGGGAACTTATTACCGGGAGAGGCGATGCACCGCGGCACCGGGAACCTGTTTTGGCCGCAAATAACTCTGCAAAACAGGGAGAGGTCGAGGAACTCTGCGGCAACGTCTCTGCGTGCTCACTGCTCAACTCTCAGGAGTCAACTTGCGGACTGTGTCGAGGTCCCCCCCACCCCGAGTTGAAAAATATACGAATTAAGTGCAGTAGCCAGTAATAATAAAATGATAGGATGTTATAATATTAATCACGATTTTAAAATAGACAAACATATTAATTTATTAACGCACAAACAATTTAAATCTTATAAATAAAGCAGAGTGTTTGTTTGTATAAATATATATATATATATATATATATATTTGTATGTTCCTTATACAAATCTACACCGGTGGAGCAAATTTCAGAAAATTTCGTACACGTGCTCTTTGCGACCAGGAAACAAACACTGTGGGGGGGGGGGCGGGGTGAGACACGTGTACCACCCCCAGGAGCGGGGGCGGAAATTTTTTTACATGCTAAAACAGCCGATATTTGCGTCAGATAAATATTTTTAAGGGGTCAATGAGATTGATAGTGTTTCTACCGATGTAATGTGTGTCTAATTTCAACCCCTTACAACACGGGAAAGATAGCAGCACCTTTAGGGGGTGGCGCTGTCGGAGCGTTACAAGAAAATAACGCGAATACAACCGAGATTGGAGTCAAATCCAGGGTTATGGATGTCGCTAAGACATTCAACTTGCCATATAATCCCCAGGAACGAGGGCGGAAATTTTTGACACATGCAAACACGGCCAATATTTGCCAATATTTTTCAGGGTTAATTAGATTGTTTTTGTGTGTGTGTATAATTTCAACCTCTTTCTGCGTGGGAGGGGAGTACGCTTAGCGGTGCTGATAGAGGGAAAACAACCGAGATTTTATACAAATCCGGGGTTATGGATGTCGCTGAGTTTAATTTTGTTTAATCCACAGTAGAGGGGTACGACGGGGGTGGAAAAATTTGAACATGTTATAATTGGCTATATTTATTCGCCGAAAGAAACTTTTTCGCGGGGTCAACGACTTCAACCCCTTTCAGTGTGGGAGGGGATAGGAGTCGAGGAGCGTTACAAATAAATAACGCAAAAGGAACCGAGATTGGCGTCTAATCGGGGGGTTACGGATATATGAAGACCCGGGAAACGCCGGGCACCCAGATAGTAGAAGATAAAATTTAGTTCACTTTATTTAAACGCATAATAAATTACGGACGTAAGTCATCACACTGTATTAAACTAAACCAGAGACAATCGTGTGTACTGGTTTTATATTAGGCGTTATTTATTTTTTTCAAAAATGTCCTTCATCCCTGGTGGGGATAGAACCCACGACCTTTGGATTAGAAGTCCAACGCGCTATCCACTGCGCTACAGGGACATACATTTCGGTTCTTACGGGTTAACAATGCTATTGACTTTTTTTTTGTTTTTAAGGTAGTTCTTTTATTAAACTGTAAAAATTTCCGTCTGATTGAAAACAATGAATAAGTAAAGACAGGCAACACAGACGAAAATTGACAATATAAATACCACACGACGTTCTTTTGACTGTTGTCAACAGACCAGTGCAGTTGTGTCGCTCTAGGCTCTTCTACTCACCTGACGAAAGAAACAAGGATCCCAGAAACGTTGTTGTGTGGTATTTATGGTGTCTGTATTTGGCTGTCTCCCTTATTTAATATTTGTAGTTATCCAAAAGCCTGTTTTAAAATTACAGCCTCACCCCCAGGACAGTTTTTGAGTTTTCCCCGTCGCAGTTCCAAATAACGTCAGGTTGAACAATATTAATTTTATTTATTAAGGTTGCGGGTTTGAGTGAAAATATTTCCATATTATTTTAAAAAAAGTGTGTGTGTTGTGGCAGAATGAGGGGTTTATTATTTCAAAGTACCCGAGACGCGGTGGCGGTGTGAAGCTCCCAGGGATGTTACTATGAGGGCACCTTCCTAGTTCCTTGGGCATTGCCCCCCGCCGTCCTGTTCCTTGGTGGAGGAAGCACACTCCAGTTAGCAGCAAACCACGGACGGCTTGCAGCACAAACACTCCTCCAGAAGCCCCGTAAATATCAAACTATAGAACAGCTTTCAGCCAGAGCTGCAGCACGAGTCCGCAAGGGTCTGTTGTAGACACACAAATACTCAATATGGCGACTTTATCTGCTCTATCCTGAAGGTCTGCGAGGGCTATTCTCTCGCAGGCAGTACCTGTGAGGGATGTTCTCTCGCAGGCAGAGCCTGGTAGGAGAGACACGAAGGGGCTACCTATGGGGATGCCTTTTCCTCTCCGTTTTTGAACTAAGGTTCTTACAAGCCGAGGCACCTCGGCCTGTTTGGAGAGGTGTATGTGTTCCGGGGTCACAGACTTTGGGCATACGGTAAGAGTTGTTCTCTGTTCCCATTGGAACAGTCGGCCAGCTGCCTCCTAAACTGGTAGAGGTACGGAGACGAGGAATGCTGCGACCCCACAGCAAACTCTTCTCCCGCCATCCAGGGAAGGGCGTGGGACAAGTACCCAATGCCCGACCTACCTGATGCAGATTTTTCTAGGGTTTTCCCTGCATTACTTTTAGGCGAATTGCCGGGTAGGATCCTTAAACCATAGCCCGGGGGCCCCTAGTTAACCCTTGCCTGCCTTCTTATACCCTTCCGCATCCCCTTTTTCAAATCCCTTTCCTATGCTATTAAAAGGGAGTTGCCACTATCCATTTAAAATGTGCCTTCAAACTCGAGGGCTCCGCTACGGAGCCCTCGAGAGCAAAGGGTTAACATAGTTTTAAATACTTCTTAAAAATATAGTAATTAATTCATTAATAAAACAATTTAATTCTAATGCTACTAAAATATAGAAACACTAAAAAATAAATTATATTAAGCTTGCAGTGGAGACGTCACGATGACGTCACGTTCCTCCTCCTCTTCTGAAGGTCGCAGATAAAGGACACAGACTGAGGGCACGCAAGACGAACGTTTAGTTTATTTTGATATTTCAGTGTCACCAAACAACTCCGTAGGTGGAATAGTTGGCTGTATGAAGCTTGGGGGTTCTGTTTGCCCTTTTACCCCCGAGTATCCGCGGCGCTGTTAAGTACGATTGTGATTCCAGGAATTAGCAACGGCGCGGCTGTTCTTTTCCTTTTTCCCTCCACGAAGAAGTTTAATTTCCTTCTTGTCTGTGAAATCTAAGTGTAAATTTGTCCCTTATCGTTTCTAGAAAGCTCGCAAGTCCTGATAACACAACGGTTACGTTCCGTGAATCAGTTTTATCGGCGGCCTGGCTGCAAGTGTTTCTGCGCGAGCGCCGTTGTTTTTTCTTTATCCGTCTCGGTCCATATTTGCATAATGGGGAGGTCGCCTGAGGGCGTTGCTTTCACATTTATTACCCGCTGCATGAATGTGTATGTGTGTGTGTGTATGGGCAGGCTGTTAAGGTCACGGAAGAGACGCCGAGGTCAGGAAACGTCTAGGTCGGATCTTCACCCACTAGACAAACAAATAGGCAATTAACTGACATCACTAAGTGGGTAAAAAAAAATAGCACACAACATTTCTCCGATCCTTGTTGCTTTCTCGTCAGGTGATTCAAGAGACGCAACGAAGACTCTCGCAGCACCGACAAACTGAAAAAAAAGGCTTGCAGAAAGGTTGTGTGGTGTTAATAAAAGGTACGGAGAATGTGAATGCTGCGTCCCCACAGCAAACTTCTCTCCCGCTATCGAAAGGGCGTGGGAGAAGTACCACAATGCCCGACCTACCTGATGCAGGATTTTCTAGGGTTTTCCCTGCATCACTTTTCGCCGAATTGCCGGGTAGGATCCTTAAAATATAGCCCGGGGGCCCCTAGTTAACCCTTGGCTACCTTCCTCTAACCTTCCGCGTCCCCCCTTTCACATCCCTTCCTATGCTATTAAAGGTGAGTTGCCTCCGGGTGGATTAGCCTCATGTAGCCTGTTACCCTAAAATAAAAAATAAAAAAATCTTTGTCTACCAGTGACAGGTCTGCGAGGGCTATTCTCTCGCAGGCAGGACCTTGTAGGAGAAATACGAAGGGGCTACCTTTCGGGATGCCTCCTCCTCTCCGTTTTTGAACTGATGTTCCCACAAGCCGAGACACCTCGGCCTGTTCTGAGAGGTGTATGTTCCGAGGTCTCAGACCTTGGGGCATACGGTAAGAGTTGTTCTCTGTTCCCATTGGAACAGTCGGCCAGCTGCCTCCAAACTGGTCGAGGCACGGAGAGGGGAATTGTGCGTCCCCGCAGAAAAAATCCTAGCCCGCTATCAAGGGAAGGGCGTGGGACAAGTACCAAATGCACGACCTACCTGATGCAGGTTTTTCTAGGGTTTTTCCTGCATCACTTTTAGGCGAATTGCCGGGTAGGATCCTTAAACCACAGCCCGGGGCCTCTAGTTAACCCTTGGCTACCTTCCTCTACCCTTCCACATCCCCCCTTTCAATGCTATTAAAGGGGAGTTGCCACCACGTGGATTACCCTCATGTAGCCACTGGGCAAACTGGCTATTTGTAGATTAAATAAATACATAAATAAATTAAAACTGATAGTATTATATATATATAAATATACAGTAGGATGTCAAAGTCATCCTCAGACCTGCACTGACTGTTGTAACGCCTGATGAAGTCCTAAATTAATGACGAAACGTTCTCTAGTCGAATTTTTGTTAGACTGAAGACGTATTTAATTATTTATAGTACACAACATCTAATTCGACTAATTTGAGACTTTTGATGAGTTCCAGACGTCAGTTCGATAGAAAAAAAAACTTTTGAGTTTGTGTTACTAGAAATTGGATATGGATTTAAATTTATTTTTCATATCGCCTTAAATGCTGCCATGAGACTGAATTACTCTTTTTTCGTTTTGTTTCAGGTAAATTCCCAGTGGTTGTGCCTCTGCTTGACGGAGGGTAACGTACAATATATTTGCCTGTATTTATTTCTAGCAATGTCACTTTGCCTCCCTTCTATCCCCCAAGTCCCCTTTATCTTATCTCTTACTTTCTTAGCGTCATAAAAATTAAATTTCTTCGCTGCTTTATCCTTATAATAGGCTATGCAATAGTTATTCGGTTTGATGTGTCTCCTCCCCTACAGCATTGGGAGAGGGTGGAAAGAGGAGATGCGGATAGGAAAGCAAGACAGCCAACGATTAACTAGGGCCATAGGGCTGTAGTTTAAGGACCGTACCTTTAATGTTAAAGGCCGAATACCTCAGAATAAAATATTTAATAATAACAACAACAAAAAACATGACGTTTCTTTCCTTACATCAGGGTCCTCTTGAGGTATAAATTAAGAGACCTTTGAAATACAAAACTTAAACAGTGACAATAAAATATAAATATTAGTCGCGAAATCAACTGACAAGCGTCAAAAATCTAAAATGAAAATTATACCTAAAGATGTCATAAAATGAGGACGAAACGACGCGTTCCTAATTTCAAATTTAATTCATACAAGGTTGAATTTGGACCTTCGCAAAAATTTATTTAACATCAATTTCGGCCTTGGAATAAACTTAGGCCTACGTCACTCGTCCTCCGCCTTCCTTTAGCTTTGACTTCCAACCTCATCCGCCTTCCTCTAGCTTAGACTTCCAACTCCTCATCCGCCTTACTCTAGCTTTGACTTCCAACCTCATCCGCCTTCCTCTAGCTTAGACTTCCAACTCCTCATCCGCCTTCCTCTAGCTTTGACTTCCAACTCTTTATTCGCCTTCCTCTAGCTTTAACTTGCAACTCCTCATCCGCCTTCCTCTAGCTTTGACTTCCAACTAACTTCCATCCATGTCCTTCTCCCTTGCTCTCTGGGATCCAACTGCTCATCCGCCTTCCTATCTGCTTCCCCCTCTCCAGAATATTCCTTTTACTCGCGGTTTTAATTTCCCACATTCGGATCTCATCCGGCTTTCTCACGCTAAGAAAGCTACTCAAAATATTGTTAGATAAACATTCCTTGGTCTTGTAATTGGATGTCAACAAAAACTACTGTCATCGTTCCGACGTCAGTCAGACATTTATCCAAAAACCGCCAAAGACCTCCAATTATAGTTCTCCCTTTTGTGAATATTTATCCGCTGTCAATCGCCAAGATCTCCAGTCTGAGTCAGTAAACAGATTTTAATAATGGCAGGCATCCCCCTTCTAGTCTGTGCCATGAAACAAATATAAAATTTAAACAAAATAATGGCCACTTTTAATTTGTCATCTTAACTAGGTATTTCAATATATATATATATATATATATATATATATATATATATATATATTCTTGGACTTGGTTAATTCTGATGCTGTCGTCCATTTTGTCTGTCCACTTTTTTCTCAGATTTTAACTGTTCTTTTCGTTGATTGTGTAGTTTATTTTGCTCTGACGGTATTTCTGTCCGTCGTTCGTATTCTTTCTTTCGCGCTGAAGTCCTTGAACCTCTAATAGTTTTCCAGCTCCTCTTTGAAAACGTTACTTCGACTTTGACGCGTCCGTACGATTTCGTTGTTTTGTCGCCGCAGTCGACAGTCGCTTCCGGCCGGTTCGATTGTCGATCTCTCGACGCTTCCGGTCTTCCTCGTCGTGTGTGTGTGTGTGTGTGTGTCGATAGTGTAATGTCCTGCGGTTTCCGGTGCGCGTGCGCGGCTTCGCGAGGCAGAGCGCGATCGAGGTCTGGATGAATAAATTAGTGGTGTTGAGGTCTTTGGCTCGCAGTGGCTATGAAGAGGGCGGCGGCGGGGCTCTCGCTCTCGTCCAGCATGGCCTCCGTGGTCTCCATGGACCTCGGCGCCTCCTGGGCCTCCAGGTCCTGGGACCAGGCCTACTTCTCGCAGTCGCTCGTCGAGAAAGACCTCAGGGTAACGTAGACGACGGCACGGCTGCTCAATTAATTCAGCACCTTTTATTAGTTGTTTCTATTTATAGCGTTACGACGTTCCGATACGTGTTTGTGTCATCTTCAGGTATTATCCTGAAGGGGAGATATTAACAAACGGACTAATTACACAAAGTAAACAAAAACATGAACATCAGACCAAATTATTACAACAAACTAGTACCACAAACAATTACATATATATATATATATATATATATATATATATATATATATATATATATTTGTGTTTGTATAAATATCCAACTCCTCAACATTACCCCAACCAAACCCCTAATTTTCTTCTCATCCTTGGTTCGTGACTCTATTGTGTGCTTGGTCGTTTGGTACTTGTTCTTTTAGTCTAGTTCCTGAAGCACGTTTAGTCTGACCAATATAACTTTTTTTTGCGCAATTATGTTCACTTGTAAACCTCATTGTGTTTGCAGTGTTTTGGGAATTGTACCTTTACCTTTTCTTTTTTTTAAAATGATTTTTTTTAAGCTTGTTGTTTATCCTGAATACAACTGAGAAGTGAAAAATCTGTTAGAAGCTATTTTATTTTTTCCCTTATTAAAGGCAATACCACAGTCTGTTGATTTTCTCCTATCGAAACTCTTTTTGTTGTCAATTATGTTGTTGTTGTTGTTGTTATGATAAAGACATTATTAATAAATTTTTAACCAGGTTGAGATTTCTCGATGTTGATGTATTAATAAATGTACACCGGGCAAAGCTTATTACAGTCATTAAGTACTGACACCTTTGATTCGTCTTAGTTGTCATAATTTAGTCTTTCAGTAGCGCGTGTCTGCTGTTTTTCGTCGCTAAGGAGGGCAAAGAGTAAAACGTGAGTAATGTCGTTAATAAACCTGTTTTTTCCCGCTCGTTCTGATTAGAGTAAAATTAATTTTACCCGTTAAAAACGGTGAAAACTGTTTAGGAAAAGACAGAGATAATTTTTTCAAAGATGTTAGTTTCCATTAAGTACTTTGAAATTATGGACCTTGATGAATAAAAACGTATATTAAACTCAGAGACTTTGTACGTTCAGTATTTTCTTTATAGAAACTTATTAATATATATATATATATTGTAATAATTTTTAAAATGACTAATGGCTGTGGCTAAATAAAAGAATTCATGTGAAAACAATTAATCAAATTTTATTCATGAAGTTAAAACACATATAATATTTGGCACAATAATATTTGGAATCTCAGGGTCTTTATTTGGGTTTGATAAACGGGTGAATTGAATTTACAATCATTTATAATTACATTTAGCCTTTATTGAAGTTAAATCGTCTAAACCTCGACGAATTTTGTTGCGGACGAAATAAGATTACAGATTGAATTTAAATTAACCAACTAAACTA
Organism: Zhengitettix transpicula; assembly: GCA_037074705.1. Taxonomy (NCBI): domain Eukaryota; kingdom Metazoa; phylum Arthropoda; class Insecta; order Orthoptera; family Tetrigidae; genus Zhengitettix; species Zhengitettix transpicula. The sequence goes on along the minus strand of CM073590.1, from coordinate 249,099,933 downwards.
TTAAAGAAATGAATAATTAAAGAAAAGAAACAATTGAAGAACGATCTGACGTATCTTTTAAAAGTGGTTTACAAATAAATTCTAGAGTTTTCTACTTACGGCCGCCAATTTTGGGTTTTCTGTGCACACGATTTTGGGGATGTCACTGATTCTACTTTTCTAAATTTGAACACTCGGTAGCTGCTCTGGATTATCTCTGCTATTCTGGAACCTGGATTATCCCATCAGCTAGTTTCGGACGTCGGTCTCCTGGAAGTCTCTCGATGTTAAGATTAGTTCAGTTTGTGGAGCAAACTTCTGCTTCCAAACTGTGATTTTATAAGTCTCTCGGTCAAACTGTTTATTGGCGTTTTATTTAAACTATTATATCTCGCTGTTGGACTCTACCGTTTCGCTTCTCGCCGTTGACTGCCAAAACTTTTTATACTGCAATTTTTCTGGATGGATATCTGTCCGCATCTGTGTCTGCCGTCCAACTAACTTCGTCTCTCCCCGTTGACTGTCTCCCTCCCGTGCTATACCACAACTGTTCTTACAATAGGCGATTCTTCTATATATAGGCCATCTTCCTCCCTTGTCTTTCACTTGCGTCGCCACGGCGCAGTGACAGAAACCCATTCCTCTAATTTTCGTTCCGGCCGCCTTTCGAACTCGACAATCGCATTGTCCCACTCCGTCTACTAGCTTACGGCTTCCTCTCTTTTGTCCAACGTCCTTTTCGGGTCATTCGTTAGAGACAGTAGCCTGCTCTAACATGGCCCCTTTGTGACCATCTGCGTAACTAATTCGACTCGCCGTTTCCCAAATCAATGGGCTGCTGGACCCTCATCATCCCCTGTCTCTCATTGCAGCTGCAGCAATTTCTCAGGACCACCCGAGTCGCCCTTTATCCTTTCTCGCACGTCTCTCCACGACACGTGCGCCGTCTCCAATAATATAATGCACTATATTATTACAATATATATATACTGCCTGGTTTCATGTAACATCCGTTTCTGAAGGGAACTATATTATTTATTTATTCTAAACACAACTGAGAATTCAAAATTAGTTACAAGGATTTTTTTTTATATTTTCACGTATTAAATCATAATAAGGTAACACCAAAAGATGTTTTTATCCTGTTTTTTTTTACTGTCTAATGCGTTGTTGTTATTATTATTATTGTGATTGAGTTTGTTAATTCTTATAGTGAAATGTTTATAATAAAGTTCATAATAATGGTAATAATAATAATTTGTAATTAAAATATTTTTAACAATTTTGATTTTATTTTTTTGTGAACTTTGGGCTCCTGTCACCCCCGCGGGGGTTTCCCCCTGTTGTCATCAACAATCTCAGCGACAACCATAAATCCCGGTTAGACTCGAATCTCGGTTGATCTTGCGTTAAGTTTTTATCCCTCCAACCGCCGCCCACCCCTAAGGGCGCTCCCCTCCAAAACATAAAGAGGTTGACCCACGAGTCATCAAATATCGCCCTTTTTAGCATGTTTAAAAATTTCCCACCCCCGCTCCTGAGGTGCGGGGGGGGGGGGGGTTGTAGACGCGTCTCACCCCGACAGTGTTTGTTTTCTGGTCGCAAGGAACACGTGGTGAAATCTTCTCCACGGGTGTTAATTTGTATGTGGAACATGCGCACATACATACATTCATACAGTCTGTTGTATTTAATGGAATATGGAGTCATTGATGCAGATGAAAAATAAAATAATTAACAATTTGTAAATTATTTTCCATATATCGTTGAATGAATTTTTATATATTTGTCAAGTCTCTAATTTTAGAAATTTTACCATTAGTTTTTCCGTTGCCAAAATTTGAAAACATTAATTTACGTTACTATTCTTTTGTATTTCCGTCAAAATTTTTTTTTCTAAATTGCTGTACTGTACTTTTAGTGTCTTCATTATATATTGTAACAAACGGTCTATCAATTTTACTTTAATTTATCGAATTTATTTCAACAAATTCATTTTTTTAAAAAAAGGAAACCACACACGGGTTTAGTGAATTAAAAGGGTTACTCACAAATTAAATTTTAAATTACAGAAATTTATTAAAATTTGAATTAAATTAATTTTTTTTATTCACGAATGCCACGGATTTTATGAGATTGTCGACACGTCCAGGGCCCGCACATGGGGCACTCAAACAGTAAAAGGAACCCGCATTGAAATAACAAAATTTACAGAATATTACAATATATTGAAATGAATTTTCTACTTTCTCACATGAGGAATATTACACAACGAATTCTCGTAGATACCAGACAACATGGGAGAAGTGCTCGTATCACGCCAAAAAAAAAGATAAGACTTCACAAATTAATATCAACTTTTGAGTTTAGATCAAAATTATTAGGCCGTAGTATCACAGGTAAGCGGATGGTCCAGGGTTCGATTCCCGGTCCGGTCGACATTTTCCCGTCCATATTCCTTAATGAAATTAAAATGTAAAACGTCTGGGGTTTTAAAGTTACAGAAATAAGTAGCCAAATAACAGACAAAAATAATAGCACATAATGTCCTTGTTGCCTTCGTCAGGTGAGTCAAAAAAAATCAACCCGTAAGAGCCGTGAGAACGACACAAAAACCACAAATCAGATCACGAAGTCACGATGGAACATCAGAGAAGGTTTAATGTAATAATAAGGGATCATAGCCATTGTCGACCACCTGACGAACGCAACAAGACATTGCAGAAACGTTAAGTCATATATATTTAGCACTGTTGTTTTTTGTCAACTTCTTTACCTCATTAAATGAAAAATATGCGTCTATTTGAAAAATTAATAATAAGTAAAATAGCCAAATACAGACCAAAGAAGTGGACCGGGGGGGGGGGGGAATTTAAATACCGCAGTGCATCGTTTCTGGGAACCTTGTTCCTTTCTTTAGGCGCTAAGAAAACTATAAAAACAATTGTGTCGTGCGGTTGTGTCGCTCTAGGTGCTTTTAGATTTCTCAGCACCTGAAGAAAGGAACAAGGTTCCCAGAAACATTACAGTGCGGTATTTGTATCCGCCACCATCCCCCACACACTTCTTGTGTCTGTTATTACTTATGTTGTTATGAAAGATGGCCTTTACCCTGCTTCTATCCTTCAGTATTAATCCCACAATTCCGCGTCCCCGACCTCTTCTTGTTTTTCTCAGGTGGTTCCGCTGTGCTCCTCGGATATTCCACGCCCAACTCCGCCGAAGCATCGACCTTGGTATTCCCAGTCCTCACTTCCACGCTCACTCTGCAGAGGGGTTCAAATCGACTCCGACAAAATAAAAGTATTCCCGGGAGGTGAGGTGAGGTGTTAAGGCGAGGCGAGGTTCGATCCCTTCCTTTAATGGGGGAAATAGGAACATTTATTTTCCCTCGTGGTCGTTAGAAACTGCAATGGGGGGGAGGCGAGTAATTACACGGTAGTTATGCAGATTTGCATAACAACGGAGAGAGATTAATGTCGTCACAGACCTTGGCAACATTGCGGATATTGGAAAGCGTCAAGGACGGGGAAGAACCCCCCCCCCCCCCACTGATAAAGAGGGCGCAACTATGAGAAGTGACGCAGAGCGAGTTTCTAAATAAATAAGTGTTGAAAAACACTATGGGTCTTTATGGTGTCGTCGAATCCAATTCGTTGCGACGTTGTCACATATTATTGTCATTTGTGCGACGTAGTTGAAGGCTAGCAGACGATGGAGAGGAACCCCCACCCGACGGTATAAAACATGGCGGCAGAGTTTTTCAATTTGCGTCAAATATGGCGGCGTCTTGTGCAGTCTATGTTGCTTATACATGTCTTTGGTCGCGGGGTAAAATTATAATTAATGATTTTGTCTACTCTTAACTCTTAGTTTAATAATCTGTGTTCCAAAGATACGAGGCGGTGCCCCCCCCCTCCCCCCAGCAGGATATTACACGCCTTATCCGTGGAAACAGAGAAAGGAAACAGCGGACTAATATAGGAAAATTTTTTTATTCATTACTAGAAGCAGTCAGCATTGGAATAGCAAAGCAGAGTTCCCGAAGTAAAGACGTAGATTGTAGACCCTGGACAAGGATTTATTACAAAAATAATACGATTGAGTAAACTCAAGTTGAAAATAAAATCATATTTCAACAAGGGTAAATTTTTCGAAGTTTACTTTAATTTGATAAGAAAACCGGTGAAATAGAAGTGGCGCAGACGCCATTTGCAATCTTAACGATAGTTATTCTTTATTAGTATTCAGTTACATGTCTAATGGTACTATTTTATCTTCATGTAAAATAGTTTATGTAAATACATTACATGCATTTTAAACATCGCCACCCCCCAGACGTAGTTCGATGCAATTAAATTGATGTATCAATGTGTTGTCCTTCCTCCGAAAATGGCGTGGAAGTAAACAATTTCTCTTTTTTTTTTAGGGTAACAGGCTACATGAGGGTAATCCACATAGTGGCAGCTCTCCTTTAATAGAATAGGAAGGGATTTGAAAGGGGGGATGCGGAAGGGTAGAGGACGGTAGCCAAGAGTTAACTAGGGTCCCCGGGCTATGGTTTAAGGATCCTACCCGGCCTTACCCTAAAGAAATGCAGGGAAAACCCGCGAAAAACCTGCATCAGGTAGGTCGGCCATTGGGTACTTGTCCCACGCCCTTCCATGGATGGCGGGAGAGGAGTCTTCTGTGGGGACGCAGCATTCCCCTCTCAGTGCCTCGACCAGTTTAGGAGGCAGCTGGCGACTATTCCCAATAGGAATAGCGGACGACTCTTACCGTCTGCCCGAGGTCTGTGACCCCGGAACATGCACCTCTCAGAACAGGTCTCGGTGCCTCGGCATGTGGGAACCTTAGTTCAAAAATCCAGAGAGATGTGAAGGCATCCCCAACCAGAATGTGACCGATATAGTTTGGCGTTTCTCTTAACAACTGCATGCCCCTTCATTTACTCTTATAAGGTGTATGTTCCGGGGTCGCCGACCTTGGGCATACGGTAAGACTTGTCCGCTGTTCCTACTGGAACAGTCGGCTAGCTGCCTCCTAAACTAGTCGAGGCACGACGAGGGGTAAGCTGCGTCCCCCCAGCAAACCCATCTCCTGACATCCAGGGAAGGGCGTGGGACAAGTACCCAAGAGCCCAACCTACCTGATGCAGGTTTTTCTAGTGGTTTCCCTGCATTTCTTTAAGGCGAATTACCGGGTAGGATCCTTAAACCCTAGCCCGGGGGCCCCTAGTTAACCCTTGGCTACATTCCTCTACCTTTCCCATTCCCTATGCTGTAAGAGGTGAGTTGCCACTATGTGGATTACCCTCATGTAGCCTGTCTACACCTTCTTTTTCTTTTCATATTTTACTCTTTGTCCCCCCCCCCCTTTCTCTGTATATTTATTTTTAATTTCTCTCCAAAAATACTTTTCCGAGGTTTCTCTCCCGCTTCTTTTCCTTAAAGCCCATGTTCCTGCTTCCAGACGCATCACTTTTCTGGGTTCTTCCTGTCACTAGGACTCTTATCATCTTCAACACTGTTATTTCCTGCCTGCCTGTAGTCATCCAAGAGGGTACTTGAACAAGCGGTATATTAAATAAATATTGAAACTATTCCGTTCCATTGCCCTTCAATAAACTACTGAAAATATCGAGAGGCTTTCTGGAGCGGTAGCGGGAGGTCCCGGGTTCGATTCCTGGTCCGGTCCGACCATTTATTTTTTCCCCATCCTCGTACTTTAATTAAACTGTAAAATTTGGATGTTTGTGAAAATTAAATGTCTTCTGCTACGTTACGCGAATTAAATAATGTAGATGATTCCAGTAAAAGCTACTCTTCCAATGCCGGACACTTTGTTTCCAAGAACTGTTATTCTTTTGACGTTAATGAATACCCTCAGGTGACGGAGACAAATGCCCGCCTGACATTTCCCAGCTCTTGTGTGTGTGTGTATGTGTGTGTGTCCTTGGCAATCGAACTGTTTGCACTGACACTTCCCTTTAATGACTCTCTGGCGAACTTACCCGGACCGACGGCCAATTCAAACGACAGTAACGATTACTTGTGCGAGAAAATGTAAATAACTGTCGCAACCCTGCAAACACGGCCCTGGAAAACAAAAAACAATCAATAAGTACGTGGACACACACACACACACACACACAAAATGGCCTCTGACAGAAATCAATGCGTTCCTTGTCTCACCTCATCACGACGTTTGGATTGTTGCCAGTTAGTCGTGTCGTCCATTTTGTTTGCTCGTCCATTTTGTCAGTGGGGAAGAATAAAATTGATCAAAATAAATTGACGGTAAAGTGATGAAATAAATACCGCACCATAACAAGGGGTCCAATCCCCCCCTGACGGAAGAATCAAGGATTGCAGAATCCTTGTTGTGGTGCGGTATTTATTTCATCACTGAATTTTAGTCTGATTCTTCATATGACCAGTCTTCATCTTATACACACGTGTTTATATTCTCAAAATTGTAAATAAAATTCCGTTTTATTATTTTTCTGTAAATTCCCCCCCCCCTATTTAGACGACAAAATTCTTGTATTGATCCTCCCTCTCAGTGTATCTTTTTTTTTATTAAAGATATAAACAAAAGAGATCTTTGTAACAGACGTTTATAAATATATAAATATATATATATATATATATATATATATATATATATATATATATATATATATATATTTAGGGCAACAGGCTACATGAGGGTAATCCACTTTCGGCAACTCCCCTTTAATAGCATAGGAAGGGATTTGAAAGGGTGGATGTGGAAGGGTAGAGGAAGGTAGCCAAGGTCCCCACAGAAAACTCCTTTCCCGCTACCGGGAGGCCGTGGGACAAGTACCCAATGCCCGACCTACCTGATGCAGGTTTTTCTAGGGTTTTCCCTGCATTTCTTTAGGCGAATTCCAGGTAGGATCCTTAAAATATAGTCCGGGGGCCCCTAGTTAACCCTTGGCTACCTTCCTCCACCCTTCCACATCCACCCTTTTAAATCCCTTCCAATGCTATTAAAGGGGAGTTGCCCAAAGTGGATCGCCCTTTTGTAGCCTGTTGCCCTAAATATATATATATATATATATATATATATATATATATATATATTGTAATAACCACTAATAAATTTTTGGTTAATGAAATTTGCCCTACGTTGCGGTAGCCATTTTATGTAATACCTCGAATAAAATGAATCTACCAATTTAAACAATCAATTATCATTTATTAAAACACAATTTTCAATTACACAAATGGGCTGAAATTTTATAAATCAAAACAATTTTATTCACCTAGAATACATTTTAAATAATTGGACTCGATACCCTCAAGGTCTTTACTGGGTTGATAAGGAAACGGTACAAAATGCTACAATTAAACAAATACAGTTACAATAAATGAAAAATGAAATGATTCATTGAAACGATTGAAACAAATGAATCGAAATAAACGAATGAAACGAAATAAACGAAATCTGACATTTTTCCCTTTATTAGCAATTTACAATTATTAATTAAGAAAATTAATCTTACACGCTCTCGGGTCCACACACTCACTTCATACAGGCTTAACAGTCCCCAGGCTGCGCTCACCCTCTCGACGAATTCCAACACCTCTGCTGGCAGACAGACCTCCACGATGAAACTCCCAACTGTTGACGACTGATGTCCAGCTGATTACTCTCGGCCCTGCGTCCACCCTGCGGACCTGCACCAGAGATCGCTCCACGCTGACACGTCCGTCTCCTCTCCAACACGAATTGATAATGAGCTCCTTTAACTGTCCAACTGCCCTCTTATTTATATCCGGGTGAATCTTCCCTTGTTTTCACTGTTTTTTGCATTTCCACTTTCGCCAAACAGATATCATCTGTTGCCGTTCTCCCGCTCCAAAAGCCACACAATCAATTAAAATAAGCATCTCCTTTTAGTATAATTACCTCGTCCATCTCTTATGAAGACTTTCAGGGTTCTGTCGTCCACAACGAATTAGTCCTAAGACCTGCAAATTGCCCCAATTATTTGTCCTTCCCCTCAGTAAAAGTCACTAATCCGTCATTTTATCATTATTTTTTATATGTTCAAACCACTCAAGGATCCCCGGTCTGAGTTCGTAAACAAATCTGACAAAAATAAGAACAGAATATCTGTCCTTCTTAGCTGGTTATTACAATATATATTGTAATAATACTCCCGCTATCGGAAGGGCGTGGGACAAGTACCCAATGCCCGACCTACCTGATGCAGGATTTTCTAGGGTTTTCCCTGCATCACTTTTAGGCGAATGTCGGGTAGGATCCTTAAAATATAGCCGGGGGCCCCTAGTTAACCCTTGGCTACCTTCCTCTACCCTTCCACATCCCCCCTTTCAAATCCCTTCCTAGGCTATTAAAGGGGAGTTGTGGATTACCCTAAAAAAATAGAAATTGTTAACTTCCACGCCATTATCGAACGAAGGACAACACACTGATAGATAAATTTTTTTGCGTCGAGCTAAGTCTTGGAAGTGGCAATGTTTAAATGCTCTCAGAAGTTAAAAAAAATAATAAAAAGTGCGGAAGGATAACTGAAGATATAAAAAAACTAAAAAATCTCCTGCAACTTCTCATTTTCGTGTAATCCACATGGTGGCAACTTCCCTTTAATGGCATAGGAAGGGATTTGAAAGGGGGGATGCGGAAGAGTAGAGAAAGGTAGCCAAGGCTTAATTAGGCCCCCCGGGCTATGGTTTAAGGATCCTACCCGGCAATGCGCCTCAAAGTGATGCAGGGAAAACCCTAGGAAAACCTGCATCAGGTAGGTCGGGCATTGGGTACTTGTCCTACGCCCTTCCCTGGATGGCGGGGGAGGAGTTTTCTGTGGGGACGCAGCATTCCCTTCTCCGTGCCTCGACCAGTTTAGGAGGCAGCTGGCCGACTGTTCCAATGAGAATAGCGGACAACTCTTGCCGTATGCCCAAGGTCTGCGACCCCGAAACATACACCTCTCAAAACAGGCCTCGGCATGTGGGATCCTTAGTTCAAAAACAGAGAGAGGAAAAGGCATCCCCAAAGGTAGCCCCTTCGTGTCTCTCCTACAAGATAATGCCTGCGAGAGAACAACCCTGTTTTGGCCTGTCCCACTACTGCTCTCCATTTGTTCCTATCTTCTTTCATCTGCTTGATGTCTTTGAGTATATCATCCCTCTTGAAGTTCCCGAGGTTGTAGCAGGTGTTTTTACGTTCCATGATCCTTCTGTTCAGTTACCGTTGTCCTTGCTGGGTCTGTTTCCTTTTGTCTCTCTCCCGAGGCTTCTGAGTGGAACGTTTAGCAGTTTTATGGTTTTTTTTTACGGATGATGAGGACCTGGCCCAACACCCAAGCCCCCCAACTTGGAGGACTGCGTGGACTACTCTTAGTCTGTCTGGCATAGCTCTCAGGACATGGAACGAGGTTATATTAACCTTTCCTCACAGCATAAACTGACGATGTTGACGACATGAAACCTGAGACGTTGCTGTTAATTCTCTTCGCAGGAGTAGAAGGAAACCTTAGATCTTTAACAACACGATGACATTGCGATAACCAGAGACATTAATACACTGCGAGACTCGTGAGCCTTCTCTTGCGTGTCAGAGACACGTCTTTTTTTATTGTTATTTATCCTTTCGTTGTCGATGGAATCATCTTACCCGCAGAATCTTCTTGCTGATATCATCGCCAGAGATGCTCTTCACCCCCCCCCCCTTCTCCCACGCACGCGAAGAGCCAAAGGGAAGTGACGTCACGCGCCTGGGACGTCAATGACGAATCATCTTTGCCCGGTGTAGTTTCTGCCGAGGGGGTAAGTGACTCCTCCACGTTCATTCACCTCCAGACTCTCCTCCTCAGCCTGGAACAACTATTCAGCGACACGCGGACTAATACAACAACTCTCTATTAATTTCTAATTACAAAAATGAGATATTGGGAATGGCCACCATTTTTTTCTCTTCCCATTTTCACAGTCCATAAATAGTATTTTTTTAATCCTTAATTCCCTTTCCTCAAGATGATTGCCGCTGTTGATAAATAAAAAAAGCACTAAAAAAAATAATAATTCGCCATTAGCATCGTTATATTTAAATCAGTTTTTGAAGAATTGAAGATAACCAAAACGGATTCCTTTATCAACTAAATTATAAACTGAATAAGAAAGAGAGCCCATTACAGACAAAAATAAAAGGGTGATATAAATACCACACTGCAACGTTTCTGGGATCCTTGTTTCACCTTTCGTCAGGTGCTAAGAAGAGCCTAGAGCGACACAACTGCACTGGTCAGTTGACAAAACGCAAAGGCTAAATAAGTAATAATAAATTAGACGTTAATTTTTACATTTAGTTTCAAGTTGATCTTGTACCACTGTGAACAGAAAGTAAGGTGAATTTATTTATAAAATATAAATTCTTTATTCATTCTTCCAAATCAATTTCATCCCCGTCCCTATAAAACGCACTTTTTCCAACGCTTTTTCCAGTCCTCGATACAGTCGCAATAGTCTTTTTCCCGGTACAGCCTTCAAGACCTTCTTCGATTCGGTTTTAATCTCCTCAACCGTGTCACAACGGCGCCCCCGCATTGGCCTCTTGAGTTTGCTGAGTAGCCAGAAGTCGCACACGGTGGTTGCGGAACGACGTGAGTCGCCAAGAACCAACATTGTGCATTATCGTGGTGGAGGAACCAAGAGGAATTCACAGTGCACCACACCACGACTGTCACCATGACCTTGATGGTCGCTGGTTCCAGGGTCTCGTCTCCAGTAATGACGCATTGCAAAGTTTCACACACATCGACGTGACGCTTTTGGCACCAAGCGAGACTTGACGCGTCTGAGACACAAAACATTCTTCAAAATGGTTCAGGGGCTGAGCCAAATGATGTTCCAACACCATCAGCGAGATCTCTAATTGTCCATCGACGATATTTTGGACACGGCCCTCGTCGGTAGACGTTGATGGTCGTCCAGAGCGCGCGAGGTTCGTCTTTGAACTCGTTGTACCACTTATAAACGTTTCTTTTGTGCCACAGTTTGATCACCAAAGGCCTTCAACGTGTCCCCGCACAAGAATATTCCTTCCGCAAACCAAAATTTGATGCAAGTTCTTTGCTCAACCAAATCACCCTTTGCCAAAAATCACCTTTGGTTGTTTACAAGAAAAACACACACACACACACACACACACACGTGTAACTCTGAGATAATTAAACCTTTTAACAAACAGACGCTTGGCAAATATCATAGACAGTCCTACCAACCTTATTTACCTGCCTTCCTAATACCCGGGAGTTTTAAATGACAATTTCACCTTACTTTATGATCACAGTGGTGTAGCAAACTGCATTGTCTTAGAAAATGCTTCATACGCTCCGTGCACTTTTCAGCCAACGATAAAAATACAACCGACATAACGTGCTGGACCTTCTCTTGTAATATCGTAAACGAACGGAAATGTAAAACATGTCGAACGTCACGTAAAATACGATTCACTTATATATATATATATATATATATATATATATATATATATATTATATATATAATATAATATAAATTTTAATAATAATAATATTATAATTAGATTTTAATTTTTTTTAGGGTAACAGGCTACATGCGGCAAATCCACGTGCTGGCAACTCCCCTTTAATAACATAGGAAAAGGGAACTGAAAGGGGGGATGCGGAAGGGTAGAGGAAAGTTGCCAAGGGTTAACTAGGGGCCCCCGGGCTATGGTTTTTTAAGGATCCTACCCCGCGGCATTCGCCTAAAAGTGATACATTGTTTAATACTTTTAATAACCGTGTTATTATATTCTTTAATTTTTTATCCCGACACAGTAATATCATAAATTGGTTAAAAATCGAAATATTATTCTTTGAGTGCTGTCCACTGAGCAGTGCAGTTGTGACACTCTAGGCTGTTCTTAGCACCTGACGAAAGGGGAACAAGGATCCCCAGAAACGTTGCACTGTGTTATTTATATTACCCTTTTCTTTTTGTCTGTATTGGGCTTGTATTTCTTATTCATTATTTTCTATCAGACGTATATTATTTTTATTATATACTAGCTGAAGGTGCCCGGCGTTGCCCGAGATGTCATTTATCTATAACCCCCGATGTGACTCCAATTTCGGCTGCTTTTGCGCAATTTTTATGTAACGCTACTCGAACCCTAATCATTATAATTAACTCTGGAAAATATTTCTTCAACGCAAATATCTGCCGTGTTTGCATGTTCCAAAATTTGCACCCCGCTACCCCTGTATCTGAGGGGTGTAAATGCCAATATTAATGTCGTAACTAAACACAGTGACTTCCATAACCTTTGATTTGACTCCAATCTCGGTTGTATTCGCGTTATTTTACTGTAAAGCATCTCCACCCCCCAAACCCGAAGGGTGTCCTTTTCACAGGGCGTAGGGGATGAAAATTGTATTCAGATAACATTGGTAGAAACACTATCAATATCTTTGACCCCTAAAAATATTTATCCGACTCAAATATCGGCTGTTTTAGTATGTTTAAATATTTCCACCCCCGCTTCTGGGGGTGGAAGACGCGTCTCACCCCGACAGTGTTTGTTTCCTGGTCGCAAAGACACACGTGTACGAAATTTGGTGAAAATTGCTCGACTGGTGTAGATTTGTATTTTATTTAGAAAACGTTTGTATGGGAAATAGAAAAGGGCTGTTTTTAGGGTTTTCCCGGCAATTATTTGATTTTTTCTCGCCTTTTAAACCTTCCCTAGACCTCCACGAACATTTCAAGACTAAGATAAGATAAATCCGTTCAGCCGTTCTCGAGTTTTAGTGAGACTAACGAACAGCAATTCATTTATATATATGTAGATTATGAACTACTGCCCGAGTTTTTTTTTTTGGATGGCTACAGTAAAAGTTGGGAATTACTCCGGAGAATGTTGTTGATTTTAGGCTAGTAATCGTTAAGCACTTTGATTAATTGGTTAGATTTATTGCGATCGTTGGTGGTGAGGTATTCAGCTTAGCGACGCGTCATGTCCTCCCTCGCGTGAGTTTTTATTTACAAGGAGCGTTACAGGATATTTGTTGCCGCCGCTTTAAAAAGGCGACGACGAAAGAAGAAATCCATATCGCGGCGTCGTGCGAGTCAATTAGGACAACGGGCAGGAAGTAGTCATAGAGACGCCCGGGACAAACACGTTTCGTTCGTTTTATCGACTCTTCCTTTTTTTTTCCTCGCTCGCTTGCAACAAACACGTCAGAAACAACCTGGCCACGTCATCGCGGCGGCGTCTACGTCACTTGGGTCTGCGCATGCGCACTCGCGGCTTCTCTAGGTAACTGGGCGTTAAAACCTGGCGATTTATATTGTGACGGTGAAAATAAGTGTGTAAGGTACACTGGGACGGAAATTTTAGTCATTTTTTTTTTAAAAAAAATTCGTTTTTTATTTTTATTTTCACCGTCACAATTAAATCGCCAGGATTAATGCCCAGTTACCTATAGAAGCCGCGAGTGCGCATGCGCAGACCGAAGTGACGTAGTCACCGCCGCGATGACGTTGATTCATGTGATATGATCCATACCCAACAGCTTTAAGAATTTACTTTACTACTTAATTAGCAAAAAATATATAATTATTGTGGTAATTACGAATATGTAATTATTTAATAAACAAAATTTTTACGATTTTCCTTACCGGCGGCGTGAATATGAGGCCATTTCACTGTAGCTTAAGGATTGTCTACGAGAATATGGAGCCTACAATGCTTGCTGCCTCAGGCAGCACCTGGGACGTACAGAACTTGAGAGTTGCTTGGACCAGGATGGCGAAAGGTGTGTTTTCTTATTGTGGAGTCCCTGGTTCAAAGTTCCTTCCTGGTACCATTTTTGAGCAAGTGTGATTAGGCAGCAGAGACATTTTATATACATAAATATACTGCTTCGGGTCAGAAAATTATGTTTATTAACAAAATTACGACGTTACGACCCCTTCTAGGACTGTATACTGTTATTAAGATACAGAAGAGTTTCATTTCGGTTGCAAGAGACGAGGCAGCAAATCCTTTTGGGGGGCAACAGGCTACATGAGGGTAATCCACATGGTGGCAACTAACCTTTAATAGCATAGGAAGGGATTTGAAAGGGGGGATGCGGAAGGGTAGAGGAACGTAGCCAAGGGTTAAGTATGGCCCCCGGGCTATATTTTAAGGATCCTACCCGGCATTCGCCTAAAGAAATGTAGGGAAAACCTTAGAAAAGCCTGCATCGGGTAGGTCGGGCATTGGGTACTTGTCCCACGCCCTTCCCTGGGTGGCGGGAGAAGAGTTTGCTGTGGGGACGCAGCATTCAATTCTCCGTGCCTCGACCAGTTTAGGAGGCAGCTGGCCGACTGTTCCAGTGGGAACAACGAATAACTCTTACCGTATTCCCAAGGTCTGTGACCCCGGAACACACACCTCTCAAAACAGGCCGAGGTGCCTGGGCTTGTGGGAACCTTAGTTCAAAAACGGAGAGAGGAGGAGGCATCCCCAAAGGTCGCCCCTTCGTATCTCTCCTAAACGGTTCTGCCTGCGAGAGAATAGCCCTCCCAGACCGATTGGCAGCAAATCCTCGCCTCTCCATTTATTATTTTTTGCATAATTTATTTATAAACCTGCGAGTAAAATTAAATTAATTAAAATAAAGTAACTTTAGAAATATTTATCTTAGTAATTTATATATCTTAGATTAAGCTTGAAGAGGTCCTAAACGAGGACGAAACGTCGTAACTTTTGTTAATGAACATAATTTTGTGACTAAAGATCTTTTATTTATTTATATAATGTAATAAACACATTTTTTATTTTTTTATTTAATTTTTAAATTAAAGTAAGCCCCCACTTTGGGCGCCAAAATGTAATACTGACATTATTAATTATATTTTAAATGAAAACAGGAATTAAAAAATATAACACAAAATTAATTTGAATAAAAACAAATTCTTATCTCAATTGAAATTTTCACAAGGTTGGTACTCTTGTGCCTCGGCTTAATGTTCAGGGCAGCCTCCAATGAAGATGGTTGCAAAATGTCAATTAAAAAGTTAGAATGCAAAAAAATTCCTGACTTAAATAATTATTGAGCGTAAAGGTGAAGAGACCCGCTGCCTGCTCTGTCACATGATTTAACGTGACAGTGCGTGACACTGCCTGATAACGTTGTCTTACGGACCAGCGACAGTACTACCACGTCACGTCACTACCCTGTCGCGTGTCTGTGACGTGACGTGACGTCACGCCACGTTGTTCAAACTGTATTCTGTTTTTAAACGTTGTTACAGGCGCTTGAGGATCCCTGGTCACCTTGTCCCGATAGAACAAAGATTTATTGAACTTAATTACCTTAAGTATTATTATTTATTGTTAATAATCCACTAAAACCTCACCATTATGAAGGTGTAACTCCTGATGTCTCCTCAATCGTCCCTCCTACACTAATTTCTCACAGGAGGAAAGTTGTAGAGAATTTAATCCTCTTTTTAACGCACTGTCGGGTTTCCCAAAAAAATCATCTACAATTTACGGTAATACACCGCTATCGGAATGGCGTGGGACAAGTACTCAAGAGCCCGACCTACCTGATGCAGGTTTTTCTCGGGTTTTCCCTGCATTACTTTTAGGCGAATGCCGGGTAGGATCCTTAAACTATAGCCCGGGGGGCCCATAGTTAACCCTTGGCTACCTTCCTCTACCCTTCCGCATCCCCCCTTTCAAATCCCTTCCTATGCTCTTAAAGGGGAGTTGCCACCATGTGGATTAGCCTCATGCAGCCTGTTACCCTAAAAAAAGTATTTTCTATTCCACGTGTTAGACTAGATGTAGACTGCTGTAGCGCTGCTGTCACGTGACAGAGCAGCGTGGCTCCACCTTACCGTGCGTGTGCGCGCTGTAGTGGTCTGACTGAGCGTGCCTTACCTGTTCCGAGGGCCTCTTCCTTCTAGCGTTGTCGCCCACACGTCCACGTCCCAGCCAGACTTTCGCCTGAGCCAACCTTGAGCCACTTAACACCCCCACGAACCCTGCCCCTCTATGGGCGACCTCCATAGCCACCACCGCCATTTTTACAATCGCCATAAATCAGATATAGGGCTTCTGCTTCCCTCTTCTCGGTATTACTTTTATAATTCCCACTAGTGGAACACGTGGCGGCACCGTTACGATTCGAGGAACTCAGTCACGGTCGCCTTCTCTGACGACGACCTCGGATTTTTTAACGTCGTCTCTGACATATCTTTAGAATTATATGGTTCGGAATGTGCGAGGCTGTAAAATTCATGCGGATGAAGACTAATAAATTCACGCTCGGTTCTGAGCTGACGAATTACTTTCTTCGGCTTTTAACGCATTCAACTTCTTCGTTATGAAAAGGCCATTTTATCCCATTCGACGCCGAATGTCGTCATTTATGATTTCGCCACGTGCCTGCGGTCAGTTCGGACACAAAATGGCCGCCAACCGCCGTGAGGCAGCCCTCGTTAGGAAAGAAGATAATTTATCAGGGAAAGAGACATTAGACCATTCAGCTTTAATGATTGCCTTTTTACTCCTCATAAATACCCTAATAGTGGTCCAACTTTCTAATAATCTTCATGTAGCGCCTCCTGCACGCATTATCTGGTCATTGTAATGAACACTAATAGTTTATTACTGGGGGGGGGGGGTAAATATTAATAAATCATAAGTATACAATGATACAAAGAATAAGGTCGTTTTTTTTAAAAAACCAACAACATAAAATACACTAATTAAACGCAAATCGTACCTCAGGGTAATGTTGTAGGCCTTTTGGTAAAAATTAAAGTGGTCATAGTCACTGTAAAACAAGAAAAATCGCACGAAGGAATCACCGACACCTTCACAGAAACGAAAAAAAAACAACCTCTGTACCAGATTGGAATTACGACGTGTTGGGCCTCCGGTCACCGGTGACGCGCTGAAATGGCTTGCAGCAACCGAAAAAACTCAAGCTTATCAGAGTTCAGTCAGACTGTCGAAACCTCGAAAACTCGATGTGCGACTCCCTCAGTCAGTAACACGTGTCCCGCACGCTCTGCTAACGACGATTACGTTCATTACAGATCATATGCGAATCCCTCAGTCAGTAACACGTGTCGTGCTTGCTCACACAGAAGAAACACACAGAAGTACATAAATAAGAAAAGGTGTATTAAAAAAAAGAAATTTTGAAAGGTAGGAAAGAATGTAAGTCATAACATGACGAAAATGGGTGGGAAATAATAATAATAATAATTAATAATAATAATTATTATCATTATATAATAATTATAAAGATAATAATAATAATGATGATGAGGATAATAATTATATTAATAATAATGATAATAATAACAATAATGATAGTAATAGTAATAGTAATAATAATAATAATTAATAATAATAATTATCATTATCATTATATAATAATTATAATTATAATGATGATAATAATAATAATTAATAATAATAATAATCAAAATCATATATAATATTAAATACAATAATAATAATAATTAATAATAATAATAATCAAAATCATATATAATATTATATATAATAATAATAATAATCATAATCATTATTATTATCATCATCATTATTATTATCATTATTACTGTTACTATCATTATTATTAATATAATTACTATCATCATAATTATTATTATTATCATTATTATTATTACTATCATTATTATTATCAATATTATTATTATAATCATCATTATTATTATTATTATTATCAATATTATTATTACTATTACTATCATTATTGTTATTATTATCATTATTATTACTATAATTATTATTATTATTATCAATATTATTATTGTTATCAATATTATTATATTCATCATCATCATTATTATTATTATTATCAATATTAGTATTACTATTACTATCATTATTGTTATTATTATCATTAATATTAATATCATTATTATTATCATCATTATTACCAATATTATTATTATAATCATCATCATTATTATTATTATTATTATCATTATTTTTATTATCAATTTTATTATCATTATTATTATTATTATTATTTGAAATCGCCAAATACAGGAAAATAAAGTTATGATAAATATTAAAGGCGAAATTCATTAATAAACGAAGAAATAATAGATGATATTGAAACGACCTTAGTTGTCAATAATTGAAAAACAAGAATATAATACGTCTGTATAAAATACAATAATTGAATGAAATAGTAATGGGCTAATTAGACACATGTCAATAGCTGATCCCTAAAATATCTTCACACATATGAGAAAAGATTTATAGAAATTTTAATGTATTTAATTTAAGTCTTCATAAAGAGACCAGACTTAAGAGTAATTATTTGCACACAACTTTTCTTTTATAATTGTAGATGACACCTGATGACATCCAAAATGGTAGAAGAAACGTTGTGTGCAAATAATTATCCTTAAATATGATCTGTATGGGTTATCTCATTATTAAGAGTTACTAATTTAACATGATTTATTTTTTTGTTATTAATTAATCCTTGTGAAAACAAAAACAGAATAAATTATGATAATTCAAAAAGTAAAGAATAAAATAGATTAAAACATTTAATTTATCTAATTTTATGAATCCTCTTTCCAATGGGTGATTTAAACTTAGAAGGGGGGGGGGAAAGAGGATGTGCATACACACTCGCAGGCCAAGTCATTAACTCCTTAAAAATTATTTGTGATAAATAATAATGGTGAATTTAGTACCAAAGTCTGATATGTATTCATATAACCCAATAAATAAGTCTTTATCAGTTTCACAATAAAGGATAAAGGAATATCAGTTTTTTGAACAAACTTCCCTGATAACATTAAAGGATTAAGACACACTCCATTCAAAAGTGGGCTTGAAAGAATTCTACAAAA
This sequence comes from Zhengitettix transpicula, assembly GCA_037074705.1. Classification (NCBI taxonomy): domain Eukaryota; kingdom Metazoa; phylum Arthropoda; class Insecta; order Orthoptera; family Tetrigidae; genus Zhengitettix; species Zhengitettix transpicula. Next base: position 249,081,028 of record CM073590.1, on the reverse strand, counting down.
TGAGTTTTTCGAAAATAATTGTGCTTAAACATCTTAATACAATGTTGTAAATATATTGGGCATCAACTATTAATAATCTTTCTATTTAATGATTATATATATATTTATATATATATATAATGTAATGATTGACCTTTATTGCCATATATAAAAAAACTTTATTACATAAAAATACATTAAAAAATTGATTGGGTGCCAGCATATATATATATATATATATACATATAGTCTGCAAAAAATAACAATAATTAGCTCCAGCTTGGTTAATGAAATCCTCCTCCTCTACAATGTAATGTGGATGGCTCGGTGGAAATTCACAAACAGAGCTTAGTTCCGTACTGTGTCTGAAGGCACTTTACATTAATGGTGACCCTTACTTTATCTCGTAGCATCAGCAGCGGATCACTGGTCTTGTAGTAAGCAGCCCACGATCTCCTTCTTCGGCCTCCACGCGATGGACGTGTACACTCCAAAACCTTTTGTTCGTTTCAGCTAGCCAAATTTTGCACCCTCTCGTCTCTCTCACTTCACTTTCAGCCCTGTCTCTGGTCAGTCTCCCGGGTACGGAGTATATACCCTTACTCCGCCCCCCCCCCCAAACGATGCAAAGAAAAAAAGGGACGCGTACCCTCGGCTTCGCTTCTAGGGGCCTCTCCGGCGCACGTGCACTTTTAATTAATTCCCTCTCAGGCCCGCGGATACAAGGGCGGCCACTTACCGATGTTATTCACTACAATATATATATATATAAATATACATATATTCTGACTATTGAGAACACTAATAAATAAGTAAGCATCAGCCAATTTTAAGTCAGAAAAAAAAGAATTTATTAATGTAAAATGAAACAAGGTTTCGTCGCATATTTTGCAACTTCATCAGGTTCAAGTTTAAAACTGTAGCTGTTATGAGTAATAACTCCTATGATATTACTTTTTCTGGGTTTTTATTAATAGAATACGTTCAGCGAAACGGAACACACAATCACAACAACAACAAGATATAACAGAACAATAACAAGGTACAGTCAAAGACTACATAAGAAAACAATTCCACTTTCACAGTGCTACCACAATGACAATTATAAAATTATATTAATAGTCAATATTCAACAAAAATAACAAAACAATTACAGTGATTGGAATAACATTTTTTATGAAACATTTGACAGATAACAAAAAAAATATAAACTAATCGTTGTAATTGTTTTGCTCTTTTTGAATTTTTAATCTTGATGTAGTCGCAAAATAAAGCGATGAAACGTCGTTTAATTTTACTGACTTAATATTGGATTGTGTTTATTTATTTATTTATTATTAATAATTTTTCATTGAAATTAACAATAATTTCGTTGATTAAATTTAATTTTAAACGTTTTATGCAGATTAAATACTTAATATGTTCAGTTATCTTGTCATACATTATTCTTATTGTAAACTAAGTTATTAATTATACGATCCAAAGCAGTGTGATATCTCTGACTCTCTCCACATCGTTGAACCTCTGCTACTGCCACTGAGGATCTCTGGAAAATGAACCTGTTAATAATGAGAATAATAACCAAATACCTACAAAAGAAGTGATGATATAGCGTGGTGTTTATATCTTATCATTAATTTTTGAAAACAGACGTAAATATTTTTCAATTTAAATGAACGTGTTATCGTGGTAGTTTCGCGTCTCTGTCGCCGCGGCGCTTCGTAGGAGGAGAAACGGTCCGTTTCCGTTTGAGGTCCGTGTTACGTCACATCCGGCAAGTTTGATCGCCTGTTCAAATCGTAAGAAGATCGTCAACACACGACAGGCAGATGAGCTCGGTGAGGAGAACGATTATGTCCATTGACGGCTGCGAGTATGAGAGCATCGGCGCGTACCTCTTGCCAATTGTTTACTTATTTTATTAATTTAGTCATTATTAGTTTTATAATTTTCAAAATTTAATTATCAGTAATCATTAATACGTTGTGCTGTAATTTTAAGACGCTTCAAACGTGGAAATTTCAATTAAACGAATAAATCTGGCTTAGACCGCTAACGTTCTCATACCGTCGTACAATCTAGTAATAACAAATATTATCGAAAGACAAAATAAGATCAATTTATCGACAGACGTTTTAATCTACTACAAATATTAACAGCCATGTAAGTCATAAAGATACAGTTTAACGTAAAACTATAATTTATTTATATATTAATATATTACTAATAAATAAATAAACATCAGCCAATTTTAAGCAAAACTTAGCTTTAGAAATCACCTGACCGAAGCAACAAGGACTGCAGGAACGATGTGTGGTTGGTTTTATTTAGCACTTTTCTTCTTCTTCTGTTATTTGCCTACTTTCTAATTACCACAGAAGTTTTATATTTTAATTTCTACGACTTGAGTGAATCCGGTCGAGATTTTTTTTTCATCCCTTCCCTTTAATTCAGTCTCGTAACCTTTGGCGCGGCGTTCGAAAGCATTTCTTTTGTTGTTTTTTTCGACCTGTAATGTAACATCCTTTCCAAAGTGTCTAAAAACTTTTTTTCATAACCGTACTCCGGTCTTGTTCAAGTTATTATTCCTGAGAACTTTGGCTGATCCGCGAAACGCCTTCTTCTTCTTTCTCCTCCAATCATATCGCAGGATTCGGACCTGTTGTCACAACATGGCCGAACAACAGTTGACGTCAACTCGTCCAGATCTTCCCTCTGTACGCGAAGGGAATCCGGTACACTGACTGAAAACCAAGTAATAAGGAAATATATGACCTGTATAAAGAACCCAAGCATCGCAACAGCTCTTAGATTAAAGAGAATGGAATGGGAAAGGAAAGGATGCATTATATGGGAGGTCAAACCAAGGAAAAAATGGATAGACGAAGTAGAGAAGAACAAAAAGGATGATGGATTTGAGGAACTGCAGGAGGACAGCATTAGACAGACAAGTCTGGAGGAAGCTACTGCTGGAACCATAGAAGAATAAGAAATATATATTATAATCGCCTTAGGTAATATTATCGCCGTTGGGGAAGTTATTGCAGGCGGCGTCGGCGGCTTCCTGGTAAATCTGATTGTAGTTTCCGAGTAGAGCAGCGCGGCCCAAGTGGGTCAGCGGGTTCATCGATTTCTTCAGCCACACACGCAGGGAACCAACAAGACCTACTCCGGTAGACTACAGTGGAAAGATGACGGCGACGCTGAGGACAATAATATTCCCCGATATTATTACAAGTTAAAAAGAGAAGAAGAAGAACCAAGAACCGAAGATTAAACCGCAGAAGGAGAGGAAATAAACAAAGGACTAGCTGAAGAACGCAGGACGTTTAATAAAACACGAAGAAGACGAGAAGTGATAAATCGCCATGAAGAAGAAGAACAACTGAGTAGAACAGGGACAATATAGGGTGCAAGTAGAGGCTGCTCCGACAGCAAAGAATCACCTGACGAAAGCAACAAGGATTGCAGAAACGTTGTTACTTAGTATTTGTCTCATCACTAATCTTTGTCGTCAGGGTGGAGAACGGGGGGGGGGGGGGGGGGGGAGAATAGCTGCTGTACCAGAGTCTGAACACTCATGAAGACGTAGTAGACCTAGTTAGAAACGACAGACATGTTCACATTCTTTATAGGAATAAAAGATATACTCATGATTAACACTTTATTTACTTAACGTTTATTTTTATTTACACATACAGTATTTTTCGAAACAGCTTTTCATATAAATATATATATATATATATTAAACAGTAAAGATAATAACTTGAAATTAAAATATAAAGCAGCTTGGTTAAAAGTACAATAAAGAGATAAATAAGTAGCCAAATAACAGACAAAGATAAGTGATAATATAAATAACACACAACAACTTTCGTGCAATCCTTGTTGCTTTCGTCAGGTGAGTCACGAAACGAAAGAGCAATAAAGACTCTAGAAGCCCACAGCAAAGCCTTCCGACGCACCTCGACCTGTTTTGTGAGGTGTATGTTCCGGACTCGCAGACCTTGGGCGTACCATAATACTTGTTCGCTGTTCCCATTGGAGCAGTCGGCCATCTGCCGCCTAAACTGGTCAAGGCACGGAGAGGGGAATGCTGCGACCCCACAACAAACCCCCCTCTCCCGCCAACCAGGGAAGGGCGTGTGGGACAAGTAGCAAGAGCCCGACCTACCTGATGCAGGTTTTTCTAGTAGTTTGCCAGCATCACTTTTAGGTGAATACCGCGGGTAGGATCCTTAACACTACAGCCCTGATGCCCCTAGTTAATCCTTGGCTACCATCCTTTACCCTTCCACATCCCCGCTTTCGGATCCCTTCCTATGCTATTAAAGGCGAGTTGCCCACGTGGATTACCCTCATGTAGCCTGTTACCCTATATATATATATATATATATATATATATATATATATATATGACCATTAAAAGTTACATGTATTAATTATTTCGGCCCTGGAAGTCGATGGACGTGATCTAAATTATTTTATTGAAATTTACAACATTTACAAAATATTTTAAATGTTGCTTTAATAATAAACGTCTGAAGAAGTCCCTAATCGAAGGGGTGAAACGTTACGCTGTATTTTAGTTACTGTGGGTAACTTTGACTGTTTATAAATAAATATTCTGCCTGTTTGCGGCCATTCTCCACTAATGATATTTAATATGATGAGTCACACATGTAGTTTGATAAAAGCAAAGATAAATAGACTGAATGAAATATCTTCATTAAATCGGTGGTTAAATTTGACACGTTGCCACGCTTCCATCCACAAACGTTGTACAATATCGCTGAACCACGCGCCTGCCCAGAGCTGGCCGTGTGGGCTGTGCCGCCTGAATGAGGTTGAACGCTCTGGATGCTTGGGGCTGCGGCGTGTTGGCTGCTGTGGAAGGCCAGCCAGCTGCTGGCGCGGGATTCCTTCTTGGAAGCGGATGAATAATGCAGCCAGGGACCAATCCCGTTATGGCGCTCGTCTCGTGGGCGGCGACAACCACGCGCAATCCTCACACACGCGGCGCACGTAACCAGCTCTGCAGCCCTCCACTCATGCGTGTACTTCTCCGTCACCCGGTGATTGTTAAGGATGTCATTACTAATGGCTTTCTGAAATATTATCCTTCAACTATCCCCCGATTAAATAACACTATCAATATATAACATTGGCATCAATTACAAATCCACTAATCCTCCAGTCATGTTATGTCAAGAATGTTGAAGACCCCCTTGGACACTTTGTGGTTCATAAAATCATTGATTAGCAGTGCGGTTTACATAGGTGGAGGAGAGACCCGCTGACGTCACTGTCACGTGACTTAACGTGAAGTCCCGTAAATGTGCGCGACGCTACCTGGCCAACGTTGTCTGACGGACGAGTGACACTCTTCTATCACGTCACGTCACTGCGATGTCACGTGACGTCACGCCATGTCACGTTGTTCAGTCTGTGCTCTGTTTTTAAACGTTATCACAGGCGCTTGAGGATCCCTGGTCACCTTGTCCCGATAGGACGAAGAATTATTTTGCTTATCTATCTTAAGTGTTATTATTTATCGTTAATAATCCACTGAAACCTCATCCTTATGAAGGTGTAACTCCTGATGTCTCCTCAATCGTCCCTCCTACACTAATTTCTCATAGGAGAGTTGTGGAGAATTTAATCCTCTTTTTAACGCTCTAAAGTGTTTTTTTTTAGGCAACAGACTACATGAGGGTAATCCATATGGTGGCAACTCCCCTTTAATAGCATGGGAAGGGATCTGAAAGGGGGGATGCGGAAGGGTAGAGGAAGGTAGCCAAGGGTTAACTAGGGGCCCCCGGGCTATATTTTAAGGATCCTACCCGGCATTCGCCTAAAGAAATGCAGGGAAAACCCTAGAAAAACCTGCATCAGGTAGGTCGGGCTTTGGGTACTTGTCCCACGCCCTTCCGATAACGGGAGAGGAGTTTGCTGTGGGGACGCAGCATTCCCTTCTCCGTGCCTCGACCAGTTTATGAGGCAGCTGGCCGACTATTCCAATGGGAACAGCGAACAAAAAACCATCTATAATTTACGAAAATAAATTTAAATTCAAATGTTAGAAAGAGACATACACGAGTTGTCATTATTTGATTGAATTTGAAATCTATCAACCCTACATTTAATTTAATTATTGCTGGGGATGTAAAAGTGTGCCAGTATTTCTAACTGCGGGATCCATCAACACGGACAAGACGTAATCTGATTAATTTCAGACTCTTTTAAGAACAGTGAAACCTACTCAGTCCTATTAAGAGCGTTCATAAGGCTCGCTTCTTCTTTTTCTTTCACATTTATAAGAGACAAATGGAAAACAGCCGACTCTCTACGTTGTGTAATATTGGAAACGTTCCTAGTTTCTGATTTATTTACGGATTGGATGTCGGATGGATTTACCAATTAAGTCTCGCTTGGTATGGTTCGTGAGCAGATTAAGATATTGAGGTTTCCATCTAGGGGAAGTTGGCGCATGCGATGTTCTCGTTAATCCGTTCGGCCATCAGCGAATTAAGTAAACGAGTAGTCGATGAGAGTCGAACGAGGCAGAATGAAAGCAGCCTCAAGGCAAGGCAATTATCTAACAGGCCCAAGGAGGAACAAGAAGAACGAGCCTGTTATTCTGTTACGCGGCTTGTTCAGTGACTGGCGCCAAGTTCCATAAAACATCCGTTGTGATTTCAATAATCTGGGATTTGCTGTGGGGACGCAGCATTTCCCCCCCCCCCCCCGCGCGCCTCGATCAGTTTAAGGAGACAACTAGTCGTGTTCGGCCATAAGGTTGAAACGTGAATGCGGCCTGTCACGTCACGTCTCCTCTGCCACGTGACAGCAGCACTACAGCAGTCTACATCTAGTCTAACACCTAGTAAACTAGAGACAGTCACGTGTACAGATTCTGTCTTATATCACAGCCATATGTAGTTACACACGTGTGGGGGGGATTCTAAATATCATATCAACATTCAAGTCCATGTCCTTGGACACGCAATTTTTTTTTTTGGGCAACAGGCTACATGAGGGTAATCCACGTGGTGGCAACTCCCCTTTAATAGCATATGAAGGGATTTGAAAGGGGGGATGCGGAAGGGTAGAGGAAGGTCACCAAGGGTTAACTAGGGCTCTCCGGGATATGGTTTAAGGATCCTACCCGGCAATTCGCCTAAAAGTGTTGCAGGGAAAACCCTAGAAAAACCTGCATCAGGTAGGTCAGGTATTGGCGCAATAATAATATTTAATTATATGGATCTTTTATATAATATTTTTTACTCGTTTTGCTCTAATCTTTTTATTGTTTTTCTGACGTTCTCATTGCCATTGGGTGTTGTTGCAGGCGCGCTTTCAGCAGAAGCAGCTCCAGGAGAAGGAGCAGAAGCTGCTGGCGCTTTACGAGAGCCAACAGCAACGCGCCTTCCAGCGCGTGTCGCGGTCCTCGTCTCTCAACAGCAACGGCAATGGCGGCGGCGGCAACAACAACAACGTGAACAACGTTGGCGGCGGCGGCGGTAGTAAGGTCCGCCAGCTGTTCGACGAGCGCCGCAAGCCGCAGAGCAACAGCGCCCCCACGGGCTGGGATCGCAGCTACCCTCTGGAGCCGCTGCGGGGGAAGCAGGCCGCCGCCACGGCGCATGCGCAGCAGCCGCCCCCGCAGCAGCGAGGCAGGGCCCGGCCCTGGTCGCCCCCAGAGTCGCCTCCGCCGCCGGCCTGCGAAGACAACCTCGTCTTCCTCAAGCTGCCCAACGTGGGGGGTCCCCTCGTCGCCGCGCCGGAAGACCGCTTCAAGACCTACAACGCCAGCAAGAACAACCGCAACGCCATGGCCAGCACCCGCCAGCCCGCAGTCCGCAGGACAGAGGTCAGCCAACATTCCTTTGCCAATCACACGAATTGAAAAATTCAGGTGAAAATGTAGAGGTGAAACAGTCAACCTTTCTGACGGGGAAAACCGTGTCTGAGTGATGGATATAGAAAGAACCAGAGTCTCGGCACTGAGTTTGCTGATGATGGTGTTAGATAGATGTTTATAATTGCACTAGACATAACCTGGGGTTGGCAATGAAGACACTCAAACTATATACATACATGAACGTAAAATAAATATAGGGAAAAAATAGTTTCATTTCACCTATATTCAATTATATGTAATACTAATATAGATATAGATATGGCATTCATGGCATCGTACAGTTCTCTACACTTCACTTCACAGACTAAACTAAATTTAAAAAACCATACCCTTATTAAAGTATTATTTGATATTCAACCTCACTTAATTCATAAATATAAATCTTATTATTTTTACAATAAATTCCCATTATTAATCTTATAATGAATTGTTTTATACTTTGTGGGCTCACCACCAGCTAAGATGAGAGGTTTGTTATTGGGTGATATTCCACATACCCTTCTCGACACATGAAATGATCAAAATTGTTAAGGTTGAAACTGAAGTTGTAAAAAAATCAAGTCAAACAGAAGAAATATGTGAAACTAAATGATATTTTTTTCTTTCCTTAGTTTCTTTAATTTTCAATACAAAATTTTTATCCTTCAATCAGTCTATTCATTTAGTTTCTTTTTTTCTGTTTGTCTGTATTATCTTTTTTTTTCCAGTTGAAACCCAAGAACAGATTGACCGCAAAAGCTTTCATTCTCTAACGAAACATTTTTGCTTACAGTCCAGACCTAGCCCACCAGCAGTTGTCAGTTCGACAGCAACGAGGAGGGTTTCCACACCCCGAAGTGCCGTAACCAGCCCCCAGCAGTCTGTTGCTGCCAAAGCCTCTTCTCCGATCTCTCCGGTGGCACCTGCGACTACAAAAGCACCGTTAGCTAAGGTAAGCTTAAGGTGTTTTGCTTATTGCAGCAATTAATACTATTCAAATATATTTGTTTACTGAAATGGGAACAAAATAAAAATTATATTATGTGCAAGACTACAGGCACAGTCTGTAAAATATTCCTGCCATCCTGCCAAAAATAAAATAATATATATATCCATTATTAATTTGAACTAGTAAAAATATCATAACTAAAAATAACTGTTTTTTTAATTGTGTTAAAAATGCAGCCTGTGAGCAAAATATTCAATTGTGATAGAAAATATTCCATTTTTATATAAATTTTTGAATTATATAATTTTTTTAACCAGCCTAAAAGACAGAAACTCTCTCAAATTTTTACCCTGAAAGTACTGTGAATTGGATATTGACTTTTAAATGTTTTTACATTAATTTTGACATAAATGTTTCATTAACATTTCTCAGACTTCCGACTGATTGTGGAGTTTTTAAGAGAGAAATGTCTTGATTGTTTACTCATTACAAGGAAGGATTGTTGGATAAATGGCTACAGTTATTACCTATATTATTTAAATTCACTACACTCTCTAGTGTATTGGGTTTCCACATTCTAATTATTCTAAGTAGACAGCATTTAAAAGAATTACAGAAATATTAATTGGCTAATAATTCCTCTAATTTTTTCAGAAAACTTCAGCTCCTGCTCCGACGGCCAACAAGGCTCGAACTCCTTTGAGACCCGTGCCTTCGGGCCCTCCAAGGGATGATTTGGTGGAATGCAGGATCTGTAACAGGAATTTTGCAAATGATCGCATACAGAAGCATCAAGAAATCTGCCAGCGCACCGCTACCAAGAAACGCAAGGTCTTTGACCCAGTGAAGCAGCGAGTGAAGGGCACAGAGGCCGAACAGTTTGTGAAGAAACTTTCAGTCAAAGGACCCACTCCGAAGAAAGTAAGTAGTAAATTATGATGATTGTTGGCAGGAAAGTTACGTGAACGAAATAAAGCTTGATTACGAAGTTGTTGTGAAGTGTAATTTCACTCCATACGTAGCCTAGCCGGTGGTCATACTTAACAGTGGTGAGTGAATCTGTAAAGATGTCCCAGATTAATGAACAAGTTACAGAATTCATTATTACAATGTGTGCAAGCTCTGAAATTAACTTCCAGACTTCGTACCCTATTTGTCCCGACTTATTGTTGTCTTCATAAAAAAAAACATTTCTGTCAATTCGTTATTGTAAACTAACTGTTAGTGACATTTGTTAATTTAATGTATGTCATTCAGAGTAGGTTCCTAAGAAACACATGATGACTTTAATCTGTGATTCATTTAGTCCTTTTTTTTTCATATTTTGCAACAGTCCACAATATCTTAGAGATTTCTAATATATTTCTTCCATTTCCTAGCCTACTGTTAAGATGTACCAGTAAACTTGAAAGTAAAATCTAAGACAATTTGTGCTTCTGAGCCATTATCAAGATAATATTTTTAAAGCAACAACAGCCATCGAATTAAATAATTTACCTTAAATACTGCGGTCTCTTTCAAACTCCACTTTTTTCCCCCCATTACTCCTTCATTTGGTTTTTACCAATCTTGAAAAGTCTAAAATTTCCACATTGAATATGTGTAATTTTTTTCCATGCTGTAAATAAATTCTAGGTGCTTTTAATGGCCTATTTTGAAATAATGCTTGGAAACTTTTTGCACAGATTTAGCCATATCTAAATGGACTAATAAACTTGAAGTTCTTGTGTTGAGCTTTTGTCTGAAGTTCTTACGTGAAATGTGTTAAAGTAAAGTTTAATTGAAGTATTTAAATTTTAAATACTATTCACCAAAGAAGTTATATAGTTCTAAGACGTCAAAACAGTTGAGAATACGAAAGAGTTCGAGTAACAATGGCAGTGTAATCGAGAGTGTAACTACTAATAAATCTGCGTCAAATAAAGCTATTAAGTTCTTTAATCACAGTTAAACTCAACAAAATGGAGTTTATTTTTGTTTTTATCAGTTGAGAGTTTTATGATTAATGAATGCAATGGACACTTTTTCACATGTCCATGTGCATAATAATACTTGGAGCTAAGAAAATTACATAATATAATAAAATCCGTGACCAATTAGCCATTGGTGAAATACTAATTAAAATTTTTGAACAGTCAAGATGGAAAAGCTGTAAAGCTGCATTCGTTTTGGTTGTTTTAACGGCACAAAAGAAATTATATGTAGAATTACAATTATTACATTATAATCTTACAGAATAGTCACGTCCATTTTTCTTGATAATAAATTGATTGCTACATAATTATTGTTTTCAGACAATAGGAAATGTATGGTAGATAGTCATGTTAATTTTCTATCAATCTAATTCAGGTTTGCCATGAAAATAATATGATTTGTATAATTTAGCTTTTATGTTTATTGTAACAGTTGTAATTTTCAGTGTACAAAGACAAATAAAATTCAATAGTACAATAAGTTTGTATCCGTATAGTAACGTAAAATTTATTTACAGTATATACATTATTTCAATACATAATACTGGAGGTAATGGTATTATGACAGATTGAGAATACTTAATTTCTTCAATAAATAGTTCTCAGTATTCACACGGGTTTTGCATATTTATATTTAAACGCAACGTTTCAACGACTAAAAGCTCTGTCATCATCTTCTAGGTGAAACGTTGCGTTTAAATATTAATATGCAAAACCCGGGTGAATACCGAGAACTATTTATTGAACAACTACACCGGTAAAGACTTCAAACTTTATTTCTTGTTTGCAAACATTCAGTTTAAATGCAAACTTATCAAACCTTTTAAGTAGTAAGAACTGGCATTTTTTATTATTAGCAGGAGACTAAGAAGGCAGACTGGAGGAAGAAACACGAGGAGTTCATCGCCACAATCCGAGCGGCCAAAGAGTTCAAAGCTCACATCGCTGCTGGTGGCAAAGTGACTGACCTACCTCCCCCGCCCCCGTTGGACACATCCGACTATGTCCAGTGCCCTCACTGCCAGCGACGCTTCAACGAGGGAGCAGCTGAGAGGCACATACCCCGCTGTGCCAACATGCAGCACAACAAGCCCAAGCCAGCATCCGCTGCTAAGGGAGCAGGCGGCCTAAACAGAAGGCGCTAGAACTAAAACACTAATCTGTAGATATAATTATTTTTTAAAGTAAAAAAAAAAATATTGGAACATAGAGTAAAACATATATATTTTTAAATAAATTCACACTCTTCGAGACAACTGACCCAGGTGAGTTTGAACTTGGTTGTTAAACGGTGAGTGTACTATGTTAATTTTTGACTAGAAGACACAGGATTTATTAGCAACATAGCAAAAGATACAGGGAAAAATTTTGACTATATTTAATATGGTGTGCTGAAACCAACAGGACACTTTCAGTGTAGTTGTAACTAAGAATCTTGGTAATGATAGAAAATATTTGAAGGATTGTGCTGTAAGCACAGTGATAAAAGCGATCCTTTTATTTTAGTTGATTTCACCAAATTTTATTATATAGCAAGAGACATATTTCTGTAGTTCTGCTGGGGTAAGGTTAATATTTTTAAAGAGTTTTTGTATGTGTGCAACATTCTAAAATCATTTTGCACTTGCTTTGTGCATGTGAATTTGTTGTTTCGTCCTTAACATTAATGTTTTCAGAGCATTTCTTTTGACACTATAGTGGTATCAGAGTGGTTTCTGAAATTTGAGAGTAACTGACTTATAGGAACATAGTTTTTTTTGGAATCACTGTAAAAAATCAGAAAATATATGTTTCATTGTTAATATTTATTTTTGTAACCCACTTATGTATATGTCTTAACCATTTTCTCTAATTATTTTATAAAAGAATATCAAAGACTGTGATAGGCAAATTGGTACTTCTATGTGATAGAAACCTAAAGGTAATTTAGTTCTTTGTTATTACAAGGCTATGCAAATATTATCAGTCACTGCTTTATTATAATCTTTTAGAGGTTTCAGGTTTCCAGTGTAAGACTTAAAGGGAACAATTTTTTCTGTTGACTTCCTTCATTCCAGGTTACGAAGTAAAATGGCTTAATTTTACACTAACATTTGATAAAAACAGAAAAGTGTAAACTATCAAAACGACTTTTGTGAATGTAAGACTTTTTTTTTTTGTAAAGTTGCTTCTTTTAAATTGGAAGCTTTTTAATTTAAATAAAGTATTTACTTTGTACGTCAATTAAATTTCTTATGTTCCTTTACCTCAGAAAAAGTATTAGTCCTCCTCTGGACCTCAGCGTCTGTAACATAAGCAGGCTTTCATTACTGTTTTAAAAATCCAGTTTATATTCTTTCAAATATGTTCAGCCCAATTATTCTCCTCTCTAAAAAAAAATCACTATCCTGACCTCGTGCAATACCTAATTACAGAATGTGTCTGGACTCGGCTTAAACTGTGTCTTAAGGGGGATTACGCTGAAGTTGGCAGCCCATCATTGGGGGGGGGAACGTGTTGAGGCTGGCACCAGTGTCTCTGTGACGTCACGCCCGCTCACGTTGATGAATTTTAGTATTTTTTAAATTCATATATCTTACTTGTTTTCATACAATTTTTTTATTTTCCGGTCTTCAAGCTGCCATTTTGGGCAGAACAAAATTTTCCAACCCCCCGTTCCCAAATTTACATACCATCGATTCCTCCCCATAATCTAAATCCGCCCTATTCAAAATTTGTAATTTATTAGTAACTCTGCAACTAGAAATGTTTAAGTTAATTATATTTCCTAATTTGCCCCCCCCCCCATTTACATACCATCGATTCCTCCCCACAATCTAAATCCGCCCTATTCAAAATTTGTAATTTATTAGTAACTCTGCAACTAGAAATGTTTAAGTTAATTATATTTTCTAATTTGCCCCCCCACCCCCCCCATTTACATACCATTGATTCCTCCCCATAATCTAAATCCGCCCTATTCAAAATTTGTAATTTATTAGTAACTCTGCAACTAGAAATGTTTAAGTTAATTATATTTCCTAATTTGCCCCCCCCCCCCCATTTACATACCATCGATTCCTCCCCATAATCTAAATCCGCCCTATTCAAAATTTGTAATTTATTAGTAACTCTGCAACTAGAAATGTTTAAGTTAATTATATTTTCTAATTTGCTCCCCCCCCCATTTACATACCATCGATTCCTCCCCATAATCTAAATCCGCCCTATTCAAAATTTGTAATTTATTAGTAACTCTGCAACTAGAAATGTTTAAGTTAATTATATTTTCTAATTTGCTCCCCCCCCCCCATTTACATACCATCGATTCCTCCCCATAATCTAAATCTGCCCTATTCAAAATTTGTAATTTATTAGTAACTCTGCAACTAGAAATGTTTAAGTTAATTATATTTTCTAATTTGCTCCCCCCCCCCCATTTACATACCATTGATTCCTCCCCATAATCTAAATCCGCCCTATTCAAAATTTGTAATTTATTAGTAACTCTGCAACTAGAAATGTTTAAGTTAATTATATTTCCTAATTTGCCCCCCCCCCATTTACATACCATCGATTCCTCCCCATAATCTAAATCCGCCCTATTCAAAATTTGTAATTTATTAGTAACTCTGCAACTAGAAATGTTTAAGTTAATTATATTTTCTAATTTGCTCCCCCCCCCCATTTACATACCATCGATTCCTCCCCATAATCTAAATCCGCCCTATTCAAAATTTGTAATTTATTAGTAACTCTGCAACTAGAAATGTTTAAGTTAATTACATTTTCTAATTGGCTCCCCCCCCCCCATTTACATACCATCGATTCCTCCCCATAATCTAAATCCGCCCTATTCAAAATTTGTAATTTATTAGTAACTCTGCAACTAGAAATGTTTAAGTTAATTACATTTTCTAATTGGCTCCCCCCCCCCATTTACATACCATCGATTCCTCCCCATAATCTAAATCCGCCCTATTCAAAATTTGTAATTTATTAGTAACTCTGCAACTAGAAATGTTTAAGTTAATTATATTTTCTAATTTGGCCCTACAATGTTTCTACTTAGGAAGGTAATATATTTTTAATATTTTAAACTAATGTCCTTGCAATCTAAGTCATGAAACACCAGAAGCGATAAATGTGTTAATTTTAATGTAATTAAATACCGCGTAAATTTCAATTCTGCCCCCCCCCCCGGAATTAATTCCCTACTATAGACTAATTTATTCTCGATAATTCTAAAAAAAATGTAGGTCTCCTCCAAAGATTACTTTTATTTAATTGAACCTTTGTCCGTCGTGTAATAAATCCTTTATTTTTTTTATATAGAATCTTTGGCTGTGAATACATAACTCTCAGTATATTTTTTATCGTGAAATGTATCGGATGGAAATAATAAAAATTCGCCGTGGAATTAAAAACAATTAACTTATGAGGTAAGTGTGTGTGTGTGTGTTTGCTCGTCTGTAAGGAAATAACAATCGAGTTATTTAAGAAACATGCATTAGTGAGGCACTACAGTAAACAGAATCTTATTATTTGTATTTTACACTGCGTTGTTCCTGTAAACGTTAAAATTCCTGCTTGTAAATTAGATACCGAACGTTTTTATTTATGCGTTGGCCATACGAATATTTATAAGGAGCAATCGTACTGAGTTTATTAGATTGAAAAAGGTTTTTTTTATTACGTATTTGTAAGTCTGGAATTTGTAAATGGCCGCGTTTACCGTCTGCAAATTCTAGCAATCGTCTCCAGGTTTCATCATACAACAATGTCCACCAGGATAAGACTTTGTTATCGGTAATATTTGTCTACGTGTAAGCTCTTAAAATCATTAAACTAAACGTAGTGTCACGGCGGACATTTTGTGATTCGTGATGACGTCATGGATAAGTGTTTTGTTTACTTTCTGGCCTCAGCTAGAATTGTAGTACGTACGAGTGAAAACTAAAACAACGTCCTAAAATTTTCGTAATAATTTAGTATTTGTGCGTGTACCACTGTGAACCAACAGTAAGGTGAAGTTATTTATAAAATATAAATTCTTTATTTATTCATCCAAATCAATTTCATCTCCGTCCGATAAAACGCACTTTTTTCCAGTCCTCGAAACAGTCGCAATAGTCTTTTCCCTGTTATAGCCTTTGTAATGTTTAAAAATAATTTCCGCTGCCACCATTTTAATAATCGAATTTCTCCTGGTCTCGCTAACATGAGATATTTAAGAAGAAATTGAAACTTGGGGTCCGGAGTGCGCGCTAAGTCGCACTCTATAATAGCTTAAAGGCTTTAGTCCATTAGAACAAGAAAGAAGTTTTATTAATCTTAGTCTACAGCCAAGAGCAAGAGATAATAATATGAAAACAGAATACAGAGTGAAGTAAGATGCAGACTTCCCTACATCACAGAAGTCTGACCCTTTTATACACATGTTCTCCATTGACAGTCAAGATATCTCCAGCCCTGAGTAGGAGTGGATACCTTCTCCACACATGGGGTCTTATTTATCTCTGTTGCTGAGTCGGAAATTCTTGAATGCTTACAAAGACACTTTGTTTCTGACGCTTACTCAGAAGTTCCTTAGTGCCCACAAAGGCAGACCTAATATATGTAATATATATACACCTTCAAGACCTTGTTCGATTCGCTTTTTATCTCCTCAATCGTGTCACAACGTCGCCCCCGCATTGGCCTCTTGAGTTTGCTCAGTAACCAGAAGTCGCACACGGTGGTTGCGGAACGATGTGAGTCGCAGAAGAACCAATAACGTGGTGCATTATCGTGGTGAAGGAACCAAGATAATATTCTTTGTTGACAGTTTGGCCCGGCGGAAGGAATTCACAGTGCACCACACCACGACAGTCAACCATGACCTTGATGGTCGCTGGTTTCAGGGTCTCGTCTCCAGTGATGACGCATTGCAAAGTTTCACACACATCAACGCGACGCTTTTGGCACCACCAAGCGAGACTTGACGCGTGTGAGACACAAAATTGTTCAGGCTGAGCCAAATGATATTCCAACACCATCAGCGAGATCTCTAATTGTCCATCGAAGATCTTATTGGACGTGGCCCTCGTGGGTAGACGTTGATGGACGTCCAGAACGTGCGAGGTTCGTCTTTGAACTCGTTGTACCACTCATAAACGTTTCTTTTGTGCCGTAGTTTGATCACCAAAGGCCTTCAACGTGTCCCCGCACAAGAATATTCGTTCCGCCAACAAAATTTGATGCAAGTTCTTTGCTCAACAAAATCACCCTTTGCCAAAAATCACTTAATTGGTTGTTTACAAAAAAACACACACACACACACACACACGTGTAACTCTGAGATAATTAAACCTTTTAACAAACAGACGCTTGGCAAATATTACAGACAGTCCTACCAACCTTATTTACCTGCCTTCCTAATACCCGGGAGTTTTAAATGACAATTTCACCTTACTTTTTGATCACAGTGGTATATATTGAAATAAATATAAATGACTAATGGCTGTGGCTAAATAAAAGAATTCATGTGAAAACAATTAATCAACTTTATTCATGAAGTTAAAACACATATAATATTTGGCACAATAATATTTTGAATCTCAGGGTCTTTATTTGGGTTTGATAAACGGGTGAATTGAATTTACAATAATTTATAATTAAATTTAGCCTTTATTGAAGTTAAATCGTCTAAACCTCGACGAATTTTGTAGCGGACGAAATAAGATTACAGATTGAATTTAAATTAACCAACTAAACAATTAAAGAAATGAATAATTAAATAAAAGAAATAATTGGACAACGATCTGACGTATCTTTTAAAAGTGGTTTACAATAAATTCTAGAGTTTTCTACTATGGTGCGCTTTTCGTTATCGTTATCGATTTGTACAAAATATTTTTTTATAACTGTTAATTACTGCCTGGAAGCATGGGAATGTGGCTTGCCGGGGTCGAGCAGCAGACACAAGACAATGGCGGGGTGGATTGGAAAATCCACAAGTCCCGCAAGCAAGGTCAGGGTCGGCCAAGGAAGGGTAGATGACCGGGAGGGTATGGCCCTGAAATAGATGGAAGAGGGTCACGTGTGCACAAGGACCAACCAGGAGAGAGGGATTTTGGAGAGGGAGGAGATGAATGTGGACCGTTGATGAGAGTGGACACGGAGATGAATTTGGACAGTCGGTGAGAGTGGACAAGGAGATGAATTTGGACGGTCGGTGAGAGTGGACAGAAAAAGTTTATCCTGAAAGATTTTGGTTCTGCACGTGGGTCTCCGGTCTTCTGCGAATGCTGATGAGACAGATAGCCGCCAACGGGAGTCGACCCTGTCCGAGCTGCAGACCTGGTAAGTCGCGTTCCATTCTTCCGGGTATCGCGTCGGTTTGCCACGAGAAAAACCACGGTTAATCTTGAGAAAGGGAGGGGGTTACATGCATCCCTGGCAGGCTGGAGAACTTTTCATTTTGTATAAATTCTGAGAAAATGAATTATTGTTTTTTTTAATAACTAAATATTGCATTTCCCTTTCCTGCAAGAACAATTCTTGCAGGTGGCGCCCAACAAATAGTTAATTTAACCGTAAGCTCACACCATATAAAATGGCGCCCAACGTGGGGCACGAAGAAGTGGCAAACTGGAGCGATACTACGGGGACAGGATTAGCGGATTATATACACTTGCTAGTCAGCCATTCAAGCAGAAATTCAGGACTTGATTATTTTAACGTGTATTTTGGGGGAATAATTTTGTAATATGTATTTTGCGGGAATTTAGTTTTCGGGCAATACGTTCCAGGCTGGAGATGCAGGTGTTTAGACGCGGACCATATATTTTAATTTCTAGCGTTGAGTAGAGCAGGAGTTTTTTTTTCATAGGATAAGCGTTAATTCGATAAATTTTGGGATTTCTTTTGTTATCTAATGTGGATTGGAGCCTGAGGTCTATATGTTTAATGTTAAGTTGTGTGAATTTTGAGCTGTTTTCTTTATCATTTATGTTAGTGTGTTAGAGAAATTGTTCGTGTAAAATAGAAACGGAGTTCTTCTGATTATTTCGTCTGGTTGTTCATGAAGCTTAGGAGCGGAATGGATACGGTACAAAGGGAATTAAGCACGGATGAGCAGACGGAGGGTAGTTCCGAGAATTTAGGGAGCCAGGCAAGCAGTGGTTTTCCTGGAACCAATGGTACAAAAGAAAACCAGTTTTTATTCGAATCTATGATGGCACAATTGATGCAAGCCATTCAAAATAGTCAGGAACAGATTCAAAATAGTCAGGCTAATTTACAGGAACAGATTCAAAATAGTCAGGCTAATTTACAGGAACAGATTCAAAATAGTGAGGCTAATTTACAGGAACAGATTCAAAATAGTGAGGCTAGTTTGCAGGCCAAGATTAAAAGCTGTCAAGAAGCAACTGAGAAGAAGTTTAGGGAGATCAACAGTGAGATTCAGGAAAGAAATCGAGTTCAATGGAACCAGTTACAAAGTCAAAGCGATACAATTAATGAAAAATGTGCGCGTATAAGTCATGAAGGGCAGGAAAGGACAGAGGATTTTGAAAAATTAGTTGAAACAGGCTCAGGCATAAACGTAGAACAGGTCGCCGAACAAAAAACCGATGTAGCCGATTTGGCTAATAAGGAGCGCCAAAGTCTTGCACACAGATTAGACGAAGTTGTTGTCGGGGCAGATGTAGAAATTAGGCGCGAAGAAACTGGGCAGGTGATTAATCGGCTAGTCAGTGAAGCAGAGGCAATTAGGGAAGAGATGTACGAATGCACAATTGCGGCGAATATTGTTGATATTGAAGTAGACTTGTGGAAACAGTTGTATATTAGGATTTCGGAAGCCAGTGAATTGGTAGTTCGCCGGGAAGGCTTAACCCAGCGATTAGAAATTACGCTGAAATTATTTCGGGGGCGAAGACGTCAGAACGGTCGTGAATTATTAAACGGGTTAAATTCATATTTTTCCCAAAGACGAACGCCGGACCGTTTTAAATTAACTTCATTTATGCAGAAAATGGAGGGTAGTTACATGTTTGATCCCGGCGGAAGTCCATTCTCGATGCTTCTTCATCGGAGCAATGACATGCTTAATAGGCTGAATTAAGAGCATGTAAACGTAATATATATAGACGCCAGATGTAGGTTAAGTAAGTGGTAGCAACAGATAAGTGTAGCAAGTACAGAAGGGTGGCGGAAAATATGGTAATTAATTGTAGTTTTGAAGTAGATTAAGTATACTTAGGGATAGGGCCAGGTCAAGGATTGTGTGCTTGTTTGGTTGAATAATGAGTGTACCAGTAGCTGGAGCCTCGGGCAGGAACCCGGAAGAGGCACTGTCGGCGGATAATCCTTTGCCTCCAGACATTGTTACAGGCTAGGCTCGCCAGAAGGATCCAACCATCAAAGCATCGTCAGCGGCTGGCAGGATAATCCCAGGGCATGTGACTAATGCATGTTGGGCTTTGCGGACCCAGGAACCCGAGCTGTACGTGGTATCTGTTACCACGTTCTACTTTTCTTCAATTCGGCCTTGCTTGGTCAAAACCACCTGTAAAACTGTCACTAAGGCTTTCTTGGCCAACCCTTGATTTTTCGACCCCAACAATGGTTATTAGGTTTCGAGGACTGAGGGTGTCTTTCATCTATGTTCTTCTTTCTTCTTATTTTCGCACCTTATGTAAAAGGAAGACGTGGCGGACCAACGACCAGATGCGCACAAGTGGAACGGGCGGACAACCACGACTACGCGATGCGGTTGCAACGGCGCGAAGTGGTACAGAAGCTAATGTGAGGTGTTGGTACATATAATGCAAGTGTCCGATGACCACAGACACAATAAAAGGGGGACGAGAAGTGACAAGGTTATAATTACGACAGACGCTAAAAAAAAAGGTGATGTGTCGTGTTATCAAAAGACGCTCACAGGAGTGATTTTAAGGTGTAATTTAAGAAGAAAAAAAAAGGGTGGATTAAATATTGAAAATGACATTCATAGTAATTAAAGGACGATTATGGAGGTTAATTAAAATTAAGTACTTATATTTAGGATGCGCTCAATTGTTAAAATTAAGGGGTAGGCATTACGGACCGGTGCGCATATAATTAAAAGTAGTATGTGTAGTATACGAACAGTAGTATGTGTAGATGTTAAATAATATGAAAGACATAATATCAGATTAGGAGAAAAGATATCGATAAGTAAATGCATATCATTTTGCTATGGTTAGTTGTAAGTTAGTTATAGATTTTATTTAATTATTCTCTTCGGTTTTAGTTAGTTATAAGTTAGTGTTACAGATGTATATATTCCTACCTTTCGTTATTAAGTTAGCTATAAGTTACTCTTAGATTTGTGCATGATTCATCATTTCGTTGTTGAGTTAGTTGTAATTTTGTTTCAAATCTGAAAATAATATCTAAATAATTTGTTTGTGAATGTAATGATGTACTGTTTACGATTACATACCGTCTTAGAAACCATTTAGAATTGTGAGAAATTGAACTATAAATATATCTGCTAATTATGTACCACATAGAAAAAAAAAATTAAATTGTATCACAGGATTGTATTTTGCCAGATGCGAGGGAGCATGCGCGAACTTCAAGCGAATTATTTTGAAATCGTTCGAATGGATCCTTCATTCATCCAATTTCAAAGGGGGAATATTATATGGTGCGCTTTTCGTTATCGTTATCGATTTGTACAAAATATTTTTTTATAACTGTTAATTACTGCCTGGAAGCATGGGAATGTGGCTTGCCGGGGTCGAGCAGCAGACACAAGACAATGGCGGGGTGGATTGGAAAATCCACAAGTCCCGCAAGCAAGGTCAGGGTCGGCCAAGGAAGGGTAGATGACCGGGAGGGTATGGCCCTGAAATAGATGGAAGAGGGTCACGTGTGCACAAGGACCAACCAGGAGAGAGGGATTTTGGAGAGGGAGGAGATGAATGTGGACCGTTGATGAGAGTGGACACGGAGATGAATTTGGACAGTCGGTGAGAGTGGACAAGGAGATGAATTTGGACGGTCGGTGAGAGTGGACAGAAAAAGTTTATCCTGAAAGATTTTGGTTCTGCACGTGGGTCTCCGGTCTTCTGCGAATGCTGATGAGACAGATAGCCGCCAACGGGAGTCGACCCTGTCCGAGCTGCAGACCTGGTAAGTCGCGTTCCATTCTTCCGGGTATCGCGTCGGTTTGCCACGAGAAAAACCACGGTTAATCTTGAGAAAGGGAGGGGGTTACATGCATCCCTGGCAGGCTGGAGAACTTTTCATTTTGTATAAATTCTGAGAAAATGAATTATTGTTTTTTTTAATAACTAAATATTGCATTTCCCTTTCCTGCAAGAACAATTCTTGCAGGTGGCGCCCAACAAATAGTTAATTTAACCGTAAGCTCACACCATACTATTTACGGCCGCCAATTTTGGGTTTTCTGTGCACACGATTTTGGGGATATCACTGATTCTACTTTTCTAAATTTGAACACTCGGTAGCTGCTCTGGATTATCTCTGCTATTCTGGAACCTGGATTATCCCATCAGCTAGTTTCGGACGTCGGTCTCCTGGAAGTCACTCGATGTTAAGATTAGTTCAGTTTGTGGAGCAAACTTCTGCTTCCAAACTGTGATTTTATAAGTCTCTCGGTCAAACTGTTTATTGGCGTTTTATTTAAACTATTATATCTCGCTGTTGGACTCTACCGTTTCGCTTCTCGCCGTTGACTGCCAAAACTTTTTATACTGCAATTTTTCTGGATGGATATCTGCCTGCATCTGTGTCTGCCGTCCAACTAACTGTTTCGCTTCTCCTCGTTGACTGTACCGATTCGCTTCTCCTCGTTGACTGTACCGATTCGCTTCTCCTCGCTGACTGACTGTTCGTCTCGTAGATTTTTAATGCGTACCGCTGTCAACAATGTACTCTTTGTGTCGCGTGCCGCCTGTGTTGCGGTGTATGCTTTATATACTCTAATAATGAGTCCTTTGCTTTCCAATTATAATAATGGATTAATTACTAATTACTACAATATATATTTATTTGGACGCCACCAGCCTGTGTCGGATACGAAAAACGAGCAACAAATCCAGTTAGGCAAAAGAATTAACGAAAAACACTTGGAATTAGAGGTTAGAAAGGTTCGATTTTACGACACAACGATCCTGCCTGTTGTGGCGCTAACTATTGCCTCCATTGCTATGAGGATCTAATACTTGAAAGTATATCGCCGTAGTAAATAATAAAGTTACGGCGCCCTGACATCATATTCTCCCTCTCAAAGTTGACTGATATTCCTATTGGAACAGTCGGCCAGCTGCCTCCTAAACCGGTCAAGGCACGGAGCAGGGGAAAGCTGCGAACTCACAGCAAACCCCTCTCTACCGCCATCCAGGGAAGAGCATGGGACAAATACCCGACCTACCTGATGCAGGTGTTTCTATGGTTTTCCCCGCATCACTTTTAGGCGAATTGCCGCGGTATAGGATCCTTAAACCATAGCCCGGGGGCCCCTAGTTAACCCTTGGCTACCTTCCTCTACCCTTCCGCATCCCCTCTTTCAAATCCCTTCCTATGCTATTAAAGGGGAGTTGCCACCATGTGGATTATCCTCATGTATCCTGTTGCCCTAAAAAAAATTAACTTGGGTTTTTAAAGATTTATCGAGACTTCGGACTGCTTCCAATACTATTATTCATAACAGTAATGAATGAAATCCATAAAAAGAGTAAAGCAAAACATGGAAAGCAAAGGTAGAAGGAGAGGACGAATCGGGAGGTACAACGACAAATTAATATACGGAATCAGGAGATAGAAGAATACGCTTATGAGGACGAGAGGAAGGAGCAAAGGCAGGGGGAATGTTACAATAAAGGTTAAACCGTTAGAGGTTGTGAAATATCTGGTGAGTATTATCACTGAAAATGGAAACATAAACTAGGAAATTGCGAAGAGAATTCAGCAAGCAAATGTGGTTTTACCAGGATATGAGAGTCCTACAAGGAAGTGTAAATATAATACGGCTGTGTTAAAAATATAATAAACAAATAACTGACAAAGTGAAGTGATAACGTTTCGGGAATCCTTGTTCCTTTCGTCAGTTTAATTTTTTTAAAAATAACAAGAGCAAAATTCAGGTGGCGAAAGGAATAAGTATTTAAGAAACGTTTTGTGATATTTATATTATCACCTCATTTTGTCTGTTATTTGGCTATTTTATCTAATGACCGAACAAGGAAGTGCCAGGAGAATGAAGGAAAAGTTCTCTGTATTGAATATTATGCAGCAGGAACGTGGACAACAACAACGATGGGGTGGTCGGGGGAGTAGAAGACTAAAAAATTCAAGCAGCTGAAATGAAGATCCTGAGAGGAAAGTCAAGGAGAGATCAGATCAGAAATGAGGAAATCAGGGAAAAAAAACTGGGTTTCTGCAACAAGGCAAAGTAAGCTGGTTTGCTTTGGACACGTGATAGAAGATAGTGTGTTCTAAAGTACCAGGGAAAAGACCCCCCGGGGAATGAGGTGGATGCATACAGCAGTGAGAATAAGGGAGGAAAAGTAGAAGAAATACTGAATGGTGGAGAGAGACTAATGTGGGCGATCCTTGAAATATTTACTTATGTTACACGGTTGGATAATTTCTAGGAGAAATAAAGTAAGTGGACTCTGGTGTTCTCAAATTGGTGGTATTTTGGTTCGCGTAAGCAGAGGAAACTACCGTAGTACAATTATTGTTACGCATTTCTTTCCTTGTGATGTTCTGGAGTGGTCAGAGGACCCAGGCCGTGGATGTCCCCTGCTGACTCCTTCCACCTCCCATCCAGAGATGACTTTTCCTTATTCTCGGAGACTCTCGTTCTACCCCAGCCTTTCACTACTGGGAAATTTACTCGGATTTTATTTTAGAATAGTTGTTGATGGCCCACTTCACTGAAGAGCGGTACAAAACGACTGCTGCTGGGAATTTGGGCACCTGAACTGGCATTCAAATTCACGGTTCAAGGGCGCTTTCGTCGCAGACGCTCTCCCTGACATGAAATCTGAAATCACTGAGACCGTTTCCTACGGACATTGGAAACAGTGCAGACAGTTTTAAAGGGGGGAACGCCCGGGTCTCGTCTCGGACACTACCAGCTCATAGAGACGGCACCTCAGATGACTGACTGTTATCCCGCTGTTCATCCACTCCTCTCCTCATGCCGCAGCATGACCGTGACTATTCTCGGTAGTGGGAGAAATCCTGCTGACACTCTGGTGAAGAGGCCTTCCCCGCGGTTGCGGCACGTGGGAAGGTGAGGAGGAAGGGAGCGTGCGTGCGTGGTTCTCCTGGGAGTCTTTCTGAGAAGCTACCAGGAGGTGGTGGAGTCTTCTGGGATGTGGAAGGTGTTGGAGACCCCAGCATCCACCGCACTGCGGGAGGCTAAGGTGTCGAGTGGCGGGGACCACCTCTTAGTTATCCGATGACGAAATCGCCTGTCCATAATTCTCCTCATAGCAGTATCCTGTGTTGCTATGTGAGGGAGACAGCCCTAACTGGAGAGCCTTTCTGGGAAACAAGAGTGTGCCGACAAGTTTCAATGGCCTTCGGTCAAGTGCATCTCCACCCTGCGGGGCGACCCTGAGCACTCGTGGTAACGGAGTCAAGTACCCTCCAGGTATCCCAAGTATGAATTTGATAATTTATAAACTCGCGTCACACCATCGACTTCGCCAGTAAAGTCAAAGTGTTTGAAAACCATCTACTGTCTTATTCGTCCAGTATCACATCAGATCCCCTAGTAGATAAATGTACCAAACCTTTCATACTCAAAATTGAATGGTCTTTTCATATCCATAGAAGAAAATACACCATCCCATTTTTATGTATGAGCCGTCATCTCGCTTTGTATCTGTCAAAATTAAAAAAAACAATTTCATGTCAACAGTGGAAACCTGAAGGGAAAGCAGCCTCTGACCCTCGAGGTGCCTGACCAGCTGGAAGCAGAAGTCGGGAACCGGCGCCAATGAATTCCACGAAAAGCACCTCAAGCTCGAACAAACAAGGCGTCAGCAACGTAACCAACTTTACCTTCTGTAGTTTTAAGATATATTAGTGACTAATGGTAATAGGCTCTAAGGTCAGATCTTCATCTCCTTCTTGGTTAACAGCCGTTATGCTGGAGGTTCTCTAGGACTGTCCACTATCTTGAACCTATAGAGATATTTACGAAAACATCCATGACCTGTCATGTCTGGGCGGATGTCGATGGCCACCCTTTTCTTTCTCGCTCTTCTTGTGGGAGCACCATCAGATATTGCTGGCCTTCGCCCTAGCCCCTCCAGAGTACTCCGCCGGTCCGCGCAAAGTAAAGTTATTTCACCGCGATGTGTGAAGTCTACGTTGAGCCTACATTTGCAGAAGACGTCGGCGCCTGTTCCGGCAACGTCGACCAAGGCCCGCGTCCCCCCGAGGAGCGCCATCTCTGCGCCCCAGCGGCAGGACTTGAAGGCGTGCAGAGTTTGCGGCAGGAAGTTCAACTCGGACCGTGTCGGCTTCCACGAGGGCATCTGCCGAAGGGCCACCACCCACAAGCGCAAGGTCTTCGACCCCAGGAAGCAGCGCGTACTCGGGACGGAAGCCGAGCCGTTCGTCAGGAAGCTGCTGCTGCAAGGACCCCCCAGGAAGCAGGTACCGTCAACGTAATTAGTACTAGGATTTGAGGCGTGGACATTTTGGTTCAAGTTGTTCTGGGATTGGGTTACGTGGACCAACACTTAAATTTTCAATAAACTAGAGTATTTTTGTTTGGCAATGGGCTCCAATATAACCAAGATCTGGAAATAAAACATTTAAGAGACGTTCTACCAGTACGATTTTTTATTAGGTCTTTAAATCTGAAAATATGAACAAGATAAAATGCCTGACCTTGGACGACATAAAAATAATGCAATATGGCGAAAACAACATTCAGAATGAAATTATTCACTGAATTAATTAAAAGTTACATTAAAAAGACCGTTAATTGTGGCTTACAATAAAAATGAAAGTAAAGCATTTATTACCTATATTTAGGAGACCTTCAAATGCTGTACATTGTAAAGAAACAGGTTCAAATTTATTCATCAGTTTTTGGTATTTAAGATATTTGAAAGTAAATTTGAATGTGTTTCTTTACAATGTACAATACACAAACATAGGGAAGAAATATTGTGTGTTTACTTTCATTTATATTGACAATTGATTAACTTTTTAATGCAACTTTTAATTCATTGAGTGAATAATTTTATTCTGACTGCTGTTTCAGGCCAGATTTCATTTATCATCTGATTTGTTGACAGGAAACACATTTTTTTTTCACTTCGTACATGTGAACATGTAACCAAAAAATTTATAGCCATACACGGGAATTTTCTTAATTTGGTCAGTTGAGTTGAAAAACGTGGGACAATGTTCAGGAGAAGAAGAGGCCTGACTGGAGGAAGAAGCACGATGAGTTCATCAACACCATCCGGGCGGCGAAGCAGCTGAAGGCGCACGTGGCAGCCGGGGGCAAGGTGTCTGACCTGCCGCCCCCACCACCGCTGGACACCTCTGACTACGTCCAATGCCCACACTGCATGCGGCGCTTCAACCAGACCGCAGCAGCCAGGCACATCCCTCTCTGCGCCGACATGATCCACAACAAGCCGAGGCAGATGGGGCCACCCAAGATACAGAAGAGGAATTGAGTCTTGTGATGCCATGTGGAGGCGCTTCAGGGGCCAGGTAGTCAAATAAACACCGACATACAAAATATTTCAATTTTTTCGCAATATGGGAACGTAATAAATATATAGTGAAATATTCCTAATTAATATTTTAAAAAAACTTGAGTTTTAATTTTATGAAGGGGATGAACATTGCAAAGGTTGAGTAAATCCACAGGGTTTGGGAAGATGCACACTAACAAACAAAGCTCGTTACAAAGTCCTGAAAACTGCCAGACATCTCAAAAGAAATCTGCTTGCATGTGGCCAACTTATGTTTCAATAAGGCTGGTATTTTATTCAAGCAACAGCACTTCACTCTAGTAATGCTGCTACTTTAGATTTGAACTGAAATGACATACCAATATTGTCACTAAATTTAAAAACTGATATAACGACATCTGTGGTAAGATTTTTTTTCCAGTTTCTGATGTCTATCATTTTGAAGCTGCAGAGGAGAATTGTGAAGATAATTGTAAGACAGAAATATTAGTATGAAAACCCTTAGAGGTGATGACATCAGTACAGAACAAGTTCAGTACTGAACAAGTAGTAATTACAAACCCCTTACCAGTTTGAAATAGTCACATCTTAGTAAGAGAATAAATTCAAAACTTGTTAGATGTCCGCTAGAATGAGGGCATCAACTTAAAAAAAAGTCTCTAATATTACATTAATTTTTACTACGTCCTTAGCACACTGCCTGCGTTACACAAAACTTGTTTTCAATGACACTTGACACATTTAGGTTTAATTAACTCTAATTTACAACCTTGCAGATCAGCCGACTGACATTTGGTCACTTGATTACAAAATAAAGTAAGCGTGAATAATACAACTTCATGAGTAAACTATTAAATTTAATGTTAACAAAAATAAAAATTTACATTCATGTTACAGACACATTTAGATCAAGTATTTAAAGGAAGATCATAATATATCATCTTCATAGCTGTGTCCAATAAGCAAGTGTATGAAATGACAAATTAGCAGATTAGCGTAATAGAATAATTATTAATGAGATACATCAACATTTTTCACATATTTTTGAATACACTAAACAGAAGTTGTCAGAAGGAACCCTCAAAATTTGAGATCGAATATCATGATAATACGTCCTGGGAGAAATGCAGGAATTATCTGAGCATTTAAAAGTTACATGAATACCCGTATTCTAATTTCTTTGAATTCAGAAACGATCCACACAATTTAAAGTGGAAATAGGACAACGATCAACGTATGCAATCTTTTGTTACTACTTTAAAGGACAAGTGTCATCAAAATTAATTCCAATTAAAAATGTAGATTTCTTCCAAGGCGAAAAATACATGAAAATGTAATCAGCGGGACACGACTGTCACAAGATAAGTTTTAGATGGTTTCCCCAATGAACATGTACAAAACGTTTCCTCTTTTGTACATTATATTTATAATAACAGCAATGGTTAGTTCCAGCAGACCCCCGATCTAACTGCAAGTCACCCGAAAATATTCGCAACTTAACCGTTGTCAGAAACACACAAATGACTGAACGCGAATCTACCACAGTCGCTGAATGGGTAACTCACCCACTTTCTCCACAACTTGCAATGTTTTTGCTAACAATTCCTGGTGCAAATCTTCCTTATCTTTGTCAGCATCTATAATCTGCAAATGAAAACTAATTTTACACAATAATCAACAAAATTCAAACAATCTGTACTGAGTATCCAAACATGTTTAATGACAGGGCAACGAAGTTAGCAGTAATCCATAAATATTACAACAATGTTGGTTTTCATTAGAGACGCCGATTTATAAACTGTTATCCTTCACAATATCTTAAGTACATGTATTAATAAGAATGTGTTAAATCTGGTAACAACAAGAATACTACAAAAGGGCTCACATATTTGTCAAACTAACCTGCCAGTTATCAGTTTTCAGCTTCAAAAATGTACTGTGGACCAGTTTTTGAAATTTACTGGTTTCGTAGCGTTCGTCCCCGAAACCTCCACGTTTAGCCGAAGCTTCGGAGCTCAGATCAAGGAAAAATACGGTGTCAGGTTTCGGAAGTCCAGTTTCCGGCAAGGAACACCAATCTAAGTCCATGCCCTATGAGAGAAATAATTATAAGAACAAAGATAAATCATAGGACTAAATAAGCAAACATAAACAGCATAGTATGTAAAATTGAAGCCCAAACCAAAGATTTAAGGATTTCACAATAAAATCATTATGGCATTCTAAATTTTAACTTTGCACAGTCCCTTTGATGCCGTCTGATCCCACATTGAGCTGAGTTTCACAGGACGTTTAGAGAAACTAATACGGACCAGTAAGGGTTAAAGGAAAAAATTAAATGCAATACTAATTGCAATGATGACATGATATCCTAATTTACCTTCTTTGCAGCAGAGAATGCAACTCCAGAGTAAACATATCGATCCACAATCAATGTGACACCATCCTTTAGAAGTGAATTCACTTTTGGTCTGAGTAAAGAAACACAACAATTTTTTGATAATTGAGATAGATGAGTAGATAAAATTAAATTTTTGTTACAAATGTACTGTTATACTCACTCCAGCTCCCATCTGTTGGCAGAGAATAGTAGGTGAATTGCTTTGTCCGGCAGGTCATTCTGCCTCTTCAAGTAATTGTCTATGACCTTTCCAAGTACAGTCGAACGGTCTGCGGACAAAACCAAAATGTGGGGAAACTTAATACAGTGTCTTTAAAGTGCAAATTATTTTAATACAGTTACAATAATTAATAAATCTACAGAAGAAATCAATTTTCCAGACAACAAATAATAACGGGGAAAATAATGAAATTGAATTTACTGCAAATGCTACCATCAACATCACAAACATAATGGAAACAACATGCACAGAATGAACAACATTCATCTTTATTTCATTTTTGGAAAGTTAAAAAAATAATATAAAGTTTATTTTTAACCATTCGTGCTATTTCAAACTTGCATAATCCAGAGATAAGTAATTGGAACAAAAATATAAGCTAGGGGGCATATAGATTAAATCGAAATATCTCAATCTAATATTTAAAAATTCTAATATTCCTTTCAGAAAAATGTATTGGGGTCAACAACCAACATATAAAAAAAGGTGTGCACTTGTCAGTCAATATGCTTCTCCACTTTTTTGTTTTGCTCTAATCATTACACATCAATAAAGTGCTGTCTGTGTCTTGACATATTCAAAGGTTCAATGATTTTCTTGCACCAAATATGACAACTTATAAATACTTGCACACTATTTCTCTCCCTCACCACTTTTACATTAACTCCCACTCCGATATCCCTGGTACAGTCTCAGAAAATCGACCATCACCGCTGAATTAATTGCGACCCGCAGAACTTAACCTCTATCTGTAAGTCATTGTGAGAATCCAGTAAGATGATGTCACACCTACTTGTGTTATCTCACTTTATAGACAATGATCAGATTATTGATAAATGTAACGCATTCTGGATACTGAGAAGCAACAGGCCAAATCAAAGACTTCTCAATTCTTGCATGTGCAGAAAGGACCTTCAATGGGAATTTACAAGTTCTGTGACAACTGTTGTTTGTTTTTTTCTTCACCTAATTGGACTGAGCCACAATATTCCATTATTGTCATCTACTTCACTCATATTTCAGGCAGCAGACACTCTTCCTTACAGTTTTCATAATGGATTAGCATTCCTCGGAATTAGTTCCAAAATTTTAACCCCATTGAAAGTAATAGTATCAAATGCAGTCTTTCTCAGTGTAAAGAAGGAATAAAATCTCCTTGGGCTTCTATCTGAGTGAAAAATTGTATCTGCGACATTTTGTTGATGTTCACCGTCATCGTCTTCTAGCAAGGTGATGATAGTGAACGTCATCAAAACATTGTGGATACAATTTTTCGCTCAGTTAGAAGCCCAAGAAGATTTTATTACGTATCAGTATCCTTCCAACTGGCATTTAATATTTCACGTTCATCTGACATCGTCAAATATATGTTTATCTAATCATACTAATCACAGCCATTCCTTGAATGATCTCTCACGCCACTAAATACTCCAGACTCAATTGAATATTCATTTATGCTCCATGGTAACTTATTGACAGTTGACAAGTGTTTCGTCAGGTATTTCATTTTCATTTTAACAGAAATATATATAATTGCAATATTGGTATGGAAAGGAAAGAGAGATAAACAACTAGCCGTGCGGCGGTCAAAACTCTGCAGCCGGCCAGTGCATGGAATGGTGTAACACTCCTTCCTGAAGAAGGAGGCTGAGAGCCTTTGAAAAACAACCTTCAGTTCCTCATGGCAACACCACACTTCACTTTCAGGTAAGCCACAACCTCTCTCTCTCTCTTTCCTTTCCATACCAATATTACAATTATTTTTGACAATGTCATATCCTTACTTATATTAAATATATAGTGTAGGAGGAAAGTAGTATTCAATATCCCTGGGTACGACTGAACCAAGAAGATCCAAATCTTAAAGGTGTGGACTCGCATGCCTATGCTCTGAATCGATCCTCCTCATTCTCTGTTTCAAATATTTTTTGGTTTCTTTCACTCTCTCCTCTTGGATAGTACTTTTCTCCTTTTACTTTACTTCTCATTTATACATATTTGGTATTAAAGTACGACAATAGAATAGCCAATTATTGCTAACCAAATATAAAATCCACCATCAACATAAAATCCAAGTTAACAGACATGTATTACTAAATATCAGAATAAGTGGCCTTTCAATGAGCTACGCTTAAGGAAAATGTAATTTACCAAAATAAATTCTACAGGAAAAACTAACTATGACTCTTGTTTTTTCTTAAAAGTCAGGGCACCAAATCTGGCAATTAAAACCAAGATTATCTTCATTTCAAATTGATCCTTATTTTTAATTTATTTCTGTGGACTCGACCATAACACTACTAGGCTCTTAAATTTAGACTTTATTGGTAAATTTGGCGATGTGACATAATAGGCACATCAGAGTGTCTGGAAGAGGCTTCCAAGCTTATTTATGTACGAATATAAATTCCAATTTATGCGATACATTTCAATATTACATTATTTGTATACCTTGCCTGTACTTTCATCCCCAAAGCATATATTTATATTATAATTTTTAATTACATTATTATGACTCCTTTTACCATTCCTAAATTTTCAATAGCAGCATTGCAAAGGTCTACTCTAAATGTCAACATAATAGCAAAATTTTACTGTACTATACACTAGTATATTAATAGGCTCACCCTCAAAGTTGGAAACTTTGTGTATTGGAGCCAAATAAAAAGTTTTATTTTACAAGAGGTAGTTACCGCGCCCTTCAATTGTCACTTCCCTCTTACTGTCAAATAGGAGTTGGCCTTCCCACACCATCTTACACATTTGGGTAATCCACAATCCCTCTATATCGTCCAATTAACTTGATAAAACCTCAACATAAGTCAACCCGGATTAGGCTCAGTTTGCAGAGTGTCCGCCCGGTAAGCGGGAAGTCCCGGATTTGATTCCCGGTGCAGTCAACAGTTTTTACTTTAACTCATCTTAACTATTGCCTTCACGACTTGTGGAAAGCCTTTCTCTCTATATTTTTAATTGAAAATTCTAAACAACAGCATAATAATAAACTTGCATAGCCTATACAGGAAGCATTGTGGTGATCAGTGTGCCAACATACTTAAGAAGGTTATCAGAATAATATTAAGATTATGAAATCCACAAGCATACAGGTGAAAAAATAGTTGTATCATGCAGGAAACTGTACAAGGCTGCAGATGCCAAACCAACAAAGAAGTACACAAGCATAACACTAGGTCACTACAAACACCAATGAAACTGTAATAATCAAAAATTTAATATTGCATTTAAGTATTTTACAAACAAAGAGAATTAAGTTACAAAAGAAAATTTATACACACAGTTTATGTATTTAATAAATTGTTTTATTGTGTAAAATAGTATTCTATGATTTATTCACATTACATAAATGTGAAAAAATAAACAAACACATGGGAACAATCAAGGGGCTGGTATGTGCAAAATTGTAGTGTACAGTATGTAATCCACAAACAAAAAAACAACTATTAAATAATAATCTTAGACTTGAGCATTTATTAGTTTAACTTTGCCTTCAAAGTCTTAATTTTTTCCTCTATATCATTCACAGTGTACATCCTTTTCTGTGTACGAGTTTCCTTATCCACCACTTTGTCAGAAAAGTACTCCAGAGATAATCCCTCGAGAAAAAGCAATCTGTTTTCAACATCTTTGAGTCTCGAATACACATCTCCAGGATAAGGCCTCTTTATTTTTAAATGTTTTTCAACATTAGCGAGCCTTTCTTCAATCCTTTCATCCAACACTTGCTTTCTTCCACTTGTCTTGTCACTGCTGACGGTGCTCGCTTGAACTCTGCTGCACGAGGCTACTGGTTCTTGATCTCTGCTACAGGAAGCTACAGGCTCTTGAGCTTTGCTGCAGGAGGCCACAGGCTCTCCAATTTTGATACTGGTGGGCACAAGTTCTACAATTCTGATGTGGGAGGCCATGGGTTCTTCAACTTTGATACGCGATTCCACAGGTTCTTCAATTTTGATACGAGGTGCCACAAGCTCTTCAATTCTGATGTGGGAGTCCACAGGCTCTTCAGTTTTGATATGGGGGACAGGAAGATCTTCAGTTTTGATGCTGGGAGCCACAGATGGCCCAACTGTACTAGGCATACCCCTAACTCTCACACACAGTTTCTTCTTAACAGGTTTTGCGTAATCGATGCGCATAGCATCCACCCTCGCACAAGTGTCTTCAGTGAAACCCGCATGCAAACAGAAATCCTCTACATTCAGTATGTCAATTTCTTGCCTCTTATTTCTGATCCAAGCATCAATTCGTCTGTCTATTTCCGCTTTCCGGGCATGAATCTGCACTAGGTGGGGAGGGGCTAAGGTGACCGAGTTGGCTTCATCATTAAGATCTACTCTCTCCTCAGTCGCTGTGTCATCGCAACCTGACATTTTGGATTACTGGAAAGTGAAATGACAATAAAACTAATATATACATAACAGCTAGTTAATAGTAAGAATATCGTATAAGAAATTCCTGATGAATATTAATAATACATATCTATAAATAGGAAAAATTAAGTTTATGGACTGGTGCACATTTCCGAATCACAATTACAATTTAGAATTATAAGTCCTAAGAAATTAAAATTAACTTGAACAAAATTAGTTTCTGAATGTTCACAGAAATGTAAAAAGAAAAAATCAATAATTTTTCCTTGGGGTCCAGTTTTGGAAAAGAATTGAAAATTAATGGAATGAAAACAATTTTAGAGTAAAAAAGAAACCCTTCTGATAATATATTTAAAGCATTGGGCCATCTAACAGGGTGGAAGTTAGTTTAAAGTCTTAATGTTTGAACATCTGACCTTCCCAATCTTACAAAAGCCACAGCAAATCATCCTGCTTTCTAGTAAGATTGACTGGAAAGTCATCTTAACCTATATATCTATCAACCCTTCCGCTCTTAGCATACGTATTGATATACTTAAAAAACATCTTCATGGTACTGCAACATCATTGTCACTAGAACTCTAAATATTGAGCATATTTCCAAATTACACACTAAATACAAAAATTTTGTAATTCTCATATTACCTGGGAAATTCATTAACTGTACAGGAACTCCTTTCTCAGCCAGACTGTTAACTAAAAGTCTACACTGAGTTGATTTTCCAGCTCGATCACAACCTTCCAAAACTATTAGAGCACCTCTTTTAGAAGCCACAATGTTCATTTTTCAGTCTGAAAGAAGTTTCAATATTAGTGAAGGCTAAATATGTCTTATGCTTTTTCTTTAAGAAAGGTATTTTAAATGTTCAAACAATCAAGGTGTTTTTTTTGGTTTTTTTTAGGGTAACAGGCTACATGAGGGTAATCCATGTTGGGCAACTCCCCTTTAATAGCATAGGAAGGGATTTGAAAGGGGGATGCAGAAGGGTAGAAGAAGGTAACCAAGGGTTAACTAGGGGCCCCCGGGATATATTTTAAGGATCCTACCCAGCATTCGCCTAAAAGCAATGCAGGGAAAACCCTAGAAAAACCAGCATCAGGTAGGTCAGACATTGGGTACTTGTCCCACGCCCTACCATGGATGGCGGGAGAAGAGTTTGCTGTGGGGACGCAGCATTACCTTCTCCGTACCTCGACCAGTTTAGGAGGCAGCTGGCCGACTATTCCAATGGGAATAGCGGACAACTCTTACCGTATGCCCAAGGTCTGTGACCCCGGAACAAACACCTCTCAGAGCAGGCCGAGGTGCCTCAGCTCGTGGGAACCTTAGTTCAAAACCGGAGAGGAAAAGGCATACCCAAAGGTAGCCCCTTCGTATAAACAATCAAGGTGCATTATCGTGGACACTTATGGATACTACTTTGTAAGAAATGTGTGAGAAAAACAGAGATCGGCTGATATTGGAGACACGTAAAAGAAAACAATTAAAATATTACTCATACTTAAGGATTATTTGACCATAAGCTATCACAGAATAGAGAGTAAGTTGTTGGGGGAACACAACATTTAAAACTGGTTGAAAAATATTTTGCACAGTATGAAAATATTAAACTTTGCATATTGTACAAATATATGGTGTGTATCACCCAACGAGTCACAGGTTGAATATAAAAGTTCTTTAAACTAATTTAAATGATATATTCTATTTAATAACTGACAAAACAAAAGTTGCGAGGGTTCAAGACCCTACATAAGCAACACCTTTGTGAAACTAAGTATCCAAACACTGAAACAGTTTTCAACACAATGCGCCTTGGGATATGAAATATATTAAACCATCTTTTTTCAATGTCAGTGAGTTGAAAATTGCATCATTACATTTGGCTGTCTTCTTGGACAATCGAATTATCGTAACACCTGCTTCCACGATCAGTCGTTAATATTATCAAGGAAAAATATGTCATCCAGAGCTTTCTGAATATTAAAACGACCTTCAATGCTCAACTTGATTAGTTGTCATATAAACACCATGTGTGTGAAAGTGCGCCACAATGCATTAGGAATAACATTACAAGGCTTCCCGTATGATAAATAGTTGTAAATTACTTATTCGATTCACATTTTTAAAAAAGTGTAGTTAATCACCTGCTCTGCTCGAGTCGATTGAAATAGTGAAAGAATAGGAAATAGAAAGTATCCGAGGTTTTTTTTCTCATTTGAAAGGACCCCGCTATGAATGAGTTGATAAACAGCAGCTTCAGAAACTATGAAATGTTACACTAACAAACAAACACCTGTTTTATACTGTGTTATCGTAATAACGTCACGCAAAGTATTCAAAAGCCGCCAACGGGAACTCGTCAAAGATAAAAATCTCATTCCAAAGTCTACAAACACTGTCTGGAAGATTTTATTCTTTCATTAGTTTCCAAAACGCTATTAAGTATATTCTGTTATAACAGTGTCTGAATTATTAAATTAACAAAGTATGATTGTAAACCCGATAGACTTATTTATTTTTGCCTGTTATTAGGTTATTTGTTTATATAATTAGTATAGTTTTAACGGAGACGTTTTATAATTTATTCCTTTAGCTTAATCCTTATTTAAAAATTTGGCGGTTCCAACGATACAATTGTACAGGTCCTCTACATTCATTCCCACACGTGATAACTCAAGAGTTTTCATTCTTGCCTACTGCCAACTACGAGTTATCCAGTAGTTTGTTTACTATTCATCATTCTTGGGTAGCCAAATAGAAATATCTACACAAAGCCACTGCTTCTATTCTGTTTATGAATATTTAACTCAAAATTTGAACTGAAAACTTTCAATCACCTATTAATTATAATTATACATATTGTGTTGCATTTAATATAATGCATTGGATTAAAAACAGCGCACATGTAAAGAGAATGCGTGGGAAAAGTGATTGCGGGTCCTGTCACGAGGTGACAAGACGGAGCGGTAAGACATTTATCTAGGATGAGTGCTGGTGAGCGGCAGAGAGGAAGCCGTAATTTTGTAGGGACAGTGTGACGGTGCGGCAATTAGGTCTAAAGAGTGATTGCGGGTCCAGTAGCTTATTGATTTGGGGAACGGCGTGAAGAATTAGTAACGCAGAACGTGGGCGAGCAGATGTTCCCAAAGTGGCTATGTTAGAGCAGGCTATTGTCTCTGACGAATGACCTGACAAGTGGCGTAGTTGCTTGGGACTTGGAAGAAAAGATTTTGTGCGAGTCGGACAAAAGAGAGCAGCCGACAAGTCCTGAGTAATTGCGGGGGCGAGGTACTGCAGCTGCGGGCATGTCGAATGGCGCAATTACTTGGGATGATGAGGGTCCAGGCACTTGTTGACTTAGGATCTGGAGAAATTAGTATCGCGCACTTGTGAGCGGAGAGGTCCAAAGACAAATTGGACCTGTCGCGATTGTCGGGTTTCGAAAGGCGGAAGGACTCCAGTGGCCGGGAAGTAAATTTCAGTAATGAGATTCTGTCACCGCGCCGTTGCGACGAAACTTTGCATCAAGAGAAAAACAAGGTGGCTAGGGGTATATATAGGGGAAATAACCTATTGTGTAGACAGTTGGCAGTTAGCATGGGAGAGAGGTGGAGGACGCATCGAAGAGACAGTTGGAGTTAGCACGGGAGAGGAACGAGAGGTGGTCAGCGAGAGTCAGCGTAGGAGAGGGGTTCGGTGAACCTCGACAGTTAACAGTTAGCGTGGGAGAGAGGTGCAGGACGCATCGAAGAGTCAGCATCAGTCAGCAAAACTAAAACAGTTATAAACATTTTTAACATACAGAAGCTCTATCTGTATGAGTAGGAGAATTTGACCTGTCTTCGATGG
The DNA here is from genome assembly GCA_037074705.1 of Zhengitettix transpicula. Taxonomy (NCBI): domain Eukaryota; kingdom Metazoa; phylum Arthropoda; class Insecta; order Orthoptera; family Tetrigidae; genus Zhengitettix; species Zhengitettix transpicula. The sequence goes on along the minus strand of CM073590.1, from coordinate 249,042,644 downwards.
TAGGCGACCTGGATGCAGCAACCGACGTCAAGGGATGTCACGGCGAACACCTGGGATATTTCACTGGATATGGAGAACCAGTGATATTGTGTTAGAGTCAGTGAGTGAATGTCAAGGCTATAAAGTGAGTGTCTTAAGAACGAGTCGAAGTAAACCTGAGAAACCGTAAGTTGGAATGCATAATATTAACAGATGTAAACGTTATTAAAGGATAACAGTCAGATGTCGTTCTCTTCTTTTGATAATAAAGTTAGAAGCAAGCTATAGGTTAAGTTTGTTAATAAATTTAGTAGATACTTTTGTTTAATTTAAAACTTAAATGTTGGGTCTTTTTAATAGTTCGATTCTGTCCGTTGTCAAACCCAGTAGAGACCCACGAGAGCAACAGTTTCACATTATAATGGTAAAAGAGTAAATTCAATTGTAAATTATTCTTGTGTTAATAAATTTGTTTGTTAAAATCAAAATTATATATTTTTTATTTTATACCCTTTGTGGTTATTACAATATATTTAAATGAAATTGTAAAAATTAATCTGGCATCTATTAATATAAAGTAACATGACCCTGAATGTCATTGGAAGAAGTAAGCGTTTTTCTGTCTAATGGATTCACATTTTGTGAGTTAGATTGAACTGAAGTGGTCCCTTTCAACACTGTGAGGATACATTTTGTGTATTGTATTAAATGTAATTTTTAATTAATATATTGTAGTGAATAACATCGGTTAAGTGGCCGCCCTTTGTCCGCGGGTCTGAGAAGGAATTAATGAAACGTGCACGTGTGCGTCCGAGAGGCCCCAAGAAGTTGAGGGTACACGTCCCTTTTTTTGCATCGTTTGGGGGGATGGAGTAAGGGTATATACTCCGAACCCGGGTGAAAGTGGACAGACAGAGAGGAGGACTGAAAGTGGAGTGAGAGAGGCGAGAGGGTGGAGAATTTGGCGAGCTGTAAGCAACAAAAGTTTTTGGAGTGTGGACGTCCATCGCGTGGAGGCCGAAGAAGATGTGCTGCTTAGTACAGGACCAGTGATCCGCTGCAGGTCAGCTGACGCCACAAGTTAAAGTAAGGGTCACCACCATTAATGTAAAGTGCCTTTAGGAGTTAAAAGATTTTTTACACAGTGCAGAAATAGGCTCTGTTCTTGAATAGCTACCGAGCCGCCCAGATTACCCTGTAGAGGAGGAGGATTTCATAACCAAGCCGGAGCTAATGGTAATTTTTCTTGCAGACCAATGTATAGCTGCTGGCGCCCAATAATATTTTTTTAAATGTAATTTTTGTATTTTCATATAATAAAGTTTTTTTTTAATATTTAATAATAAAGGCTGATCATTACAATATATTTAAATGAAATTGTTAAATTAGTCTGGCTTCTATTAATATAAAGTAACGAGAGCCCCAAGAAGCCGAGGGACGCGTCCCTTTTTTTTGCATCGTTTGGGGGGGGGAGTAAGGGTATATACTCCGAACCTGGGTGAAAGTGAACAGACGCTGGCAGAGAGACAGAGAGAGAGAGGACTGAAAGTGGAGTAAGAGAGGCGAGAGGGTGGAAAATTTGGCGAGCGGTAAGCAACAAAAGTTTTTGGAGTGTGGACGTCCATCGCGGGGAGGCCGAAGAAGGAGATCGTGGGCTGCTTACTACAAGACCAGTGATCCACTGCTGACGCCACAAGTTAAAGTAAGAGTCACCATTAATGTAAAGTTCCTTTAGACACAGTACGGAACTAAGCTCTGTTTGTGAATAGCTACGGAGCCGCCCACATTACCTTGTAGAGGAGGAGGATTTCATTAACCAAGCCGGAGCTAATGATATTTTTTTTGCAGACTATATGTATAGCTGCTGGCGCCCAATAAATTTTTTTAATGTATTTTTATATATAGTAATAAAGTCTAATCGTTACAATATCTCACTTATGGCCATGATATATTAGTTATATTTACATATAAAGGATAAATAAAATCCTACTCCACTACTTCCTCGCTACTTGTTGTTCTCCAACCTCGCATCTTTGCAGTTCTGTGTATGGCATGAAAAAATTTAAATTATTTACTTTAATGAAGTTCTTAAAAGCTTAGTTTTTAATTTAATTTATTTAAATTTGATCTCTTATAATTTCTATTTAATTTTTTATTAGATGCAGAATGTTTTTGGAAATGATTTATTTCTTTATTTTACCTTCTTTGAATTCTGAATATCTTTGATTCCGGGGGCGGCACCTGTTGGTTTAAATTAGAACTAGACATGTAGTCGTCTGCTAAAGCTGATTAACGGCTCGAAAGATGTCCTAGTAGATTTTTCTCGACACTCATCGCTATAAATATGCTTACTTAGTATAAACAGGAACCAATCTACGCAGACAGCATGGGAGTAAGTTCGTGGCAAGCTTGTTTAATTTGTTCTTATAAACTCTGAATTTTGCTTACGTTGTTTGTATTTGTGTGTGGAAAAAAAAAAAAGACACATTACGTGTTCATGTGTAGCAGATCCTTCGTGTTTTAATACTGTGTTCTTACACAGACTCTAAAGTAACTGCAAAGACGATTACAGTTTTGCGTTTCAAATGTTGCAGATGGATCAGCTATTGTTTATTGTGGCAGCAATTCACCTCTTCTACTGCCCTTATACCAAAGTGGAGGAGAGCTTTAATTTACAAGCTACGCACGATATTTTGTTTCACGGTTTCAACTTTACCGAGGTACGTTTCGTATGTTACTGTCTACAGTACACAAATTACTGCAGTGTTATTGTTGACCATAATTTGATTAACAGGATTTAATCTTTTTTTACATTTTACGTTAGTCAAGTCTGTCTGTACAAGAATTTCGACTATAATTATTTTTTATTGAATACCTACTTCTTACTGCTCTAAAAATTGTGTATATATATTTGTCGAATAGTCTCCTCTTAAATAGTTTCATTTCACTTGAACCATTCCGTTTGTAATTTTGTTGTTGTCTGTATCCTCTGTTCTAACGTGACACCAAATTTACTTTCTGTGGCCATTTTATGGTCCTTTTTTATGCTGTATGTAAATAACTTTTTTTTATCAATGTACAATACAAAAAACTATTTCTCATCGTCCTTAGAATTTTTTGTAACTTAGTCTGTCTAATATTAGTTTACAGAACTTTTATTTAAACTATTTATGCAAACAAAATTTTGTAATGTGGCGTCGCAACCGTGAGTACTAGATTTGATTATATCTGAACAGTGTTCTGAATGTCAATGTCAGACTTGTGAAACTTTCACGTGCGTCAGATGTTAATCTTGATTCAATTTGCCTTTCAAGAAAAATTGTATACATCATTCTGACTCGTTTTTTGTTTGTATCAGATATATGTATTATTATTATTATTACTTTATAAAAAAGTTGGAAAGAATCGACAGACTTTTTCTGACCATTTTGCCTAATAGAAAATAAAATTCTTCATTTAATTAGTAATAGTATCTCATATCATAATCTCCCCTCTTTTCCAGTACGATCACCATGAATTTCCTGGGGTAGTACCACGAACATTCATTGGGCCTATTGCCATATCAGTTCTGTCCACGCCACTAGTTCTCATCATACATTTGTTTAACTTCAGCAAGTTTTGGGCGCAATATGTAGGTAAGTATTACCACAATTTTTTTTAAAAAAAATACATTATAAAGGTGGCACTCTTCTAAAAATAAAAGTGAACCCTTAAAATAATTTGTGGAAATGGAAAGAGAAAATCAGTGGCTTTCCTAGGAATTGAGGATCAGTCTCACTATGCTGGACAGGTGGTAAGTTCTTCAAATTTATGGAGGCGCAGATGAGAGTTAATATGGATAGGAAGGAGAGATAGTGTAGTAGGCTTAGCTTCCTCTGACTCATTTAATTTACCTTTTATCTTCCTCTGCCATGTATTGTTTCTCAATAAATTTACTTATTTTATGGCCTTTCCTAAAAAGAGAGAGGAGTCATTGGCTTTGTTAGATGTCGATTGTTGTCTAATAGGAAGCTTAAGCCTATGAAAATTTGTTTCTATCTATCTGTTTCTTTCTATCTGACAGGATGACACCAACTATGAATTATGCTGAGACACTGTATCTCTCTTTTCGGTCCATATTAATTATTTTGACAGCGTCACGTCCTTTGGTTGTGTCACTTTCTTTTCGTAAATCTCTTATAATCCGAATACAAGTTACCTCTATTCATCAATTTGTGTTATTTCAATATTGATTATAACAAATAATTATTGACACAGTTTTGTCTGTACTATTAATATACTTCCAATGCTTCGATTTTGTCCGAAGTGATTGTATTTATCTGAGTTACAGTTCAGAAAGTTTAGCATTGTGATAAGTGATAATGTATTGTTGGTATTGATTTTTTTACACTTTTGTTATATAAACTTACTAAATATAAAAGTGTAAGTAGTGGAAGATATTGCCAACTTTTAATTGTTTGCGCTGGTATTCTTTTGTGGGATAATTGATCAGCTGTTTCTGCAGATCTCGTTTGCCCAATACAAGCTTCAAGTTTATACAATCCAATAATTACATATTTTCAATTTATTTGTATGCGTACTATTGAAACAGGTACCTGAGGCACAATTTGTGTTTGCTCACATGTATTTGTTTAGATACTAACTTTTCAGTAATAATAATATACATCTGACACATGATTAGGGACAGTTCTTTAAAAAAAAATGTATCAAAGGTTGGTATTTGTATTTCACATTTAATGTTAACGGTAAAATTTTGTGCTTCCTGCAATTAATTTTTGTAATTTCATTTTCAGTTAGAGCAGCCCTGGGTCTTTGTGTGCTTGGATCATTTAAGGTATTTGTGAAAACGACCCAATCCACTTTTGGTCGCCAATTTACAAAGTGGTTCATCGGAATAACAGTGTCACAGTACCACTTCATGTACTACCTCAGCCGGCCTCTTCCAAACATTATGGCACTTCCTCTTGGTAAGACTTGTACTGGGTGCTTCAAACCTATATTATTTGCTGTTGTAACTATGTATTTTTAACAGGTGCTTACTTTTCTCAGCTTCACCTGTAAGTCATTAGATATTTTTCTAGTTTATATATATGTTTACTACATCCAAGGGTTTTCTCCTTAGTCAAAGGTCTTTTTGTTATTATTATTTTTATTTATGGGGAAGTTTTCATTTTCCTCTAAATTTTCCAAAAGGGAGAAAATGGAACTCCATGTCTAATAACAAATCTGTGAATTTATCATCCTTAGTTTACTCTGTAATGAGATTGATATTAATATATGTTTTAATTATATTGTCAAGGTTCATTTAGTCTCATTAAAGTTTTAAATATCCAGTTGAACTGTATCAACTTCCAATAATATATTTGAGCGAGGGCAAAATTCGAAGGTAAATAATTTGTTTAAAACATGCAGCGTTCCTTTAAAATAACTTTATAAATTCAAACTATTTACAACACCGTTTTCTCCAAGCTCCTCTTTTTAACCAAACCATAATCCCCAAAGATATTCTCCGCACCAAAGTAAAAACATCATTTCTTTTACATAAAAAGATAGTATACCATTTCTGTAAAATATAGTTCAAAGATAACATTTATTAGCCGACCAACGTCATCATATCTCTGAGCGAGTAGTAGTCTCCCGCTGCCAACTGAAGACACTAAGTTTTGGGGACCGAAAAATATTTGTTCCGGTTCACAATGATTGCACGTGCAATATCTTTTAGGGTGTCAATTATCTGTTGGCTTAAGCTATTTTTTTTTTATATCTTATTATTGTTAAATGCATGTGGAAGCAGTCTTCTCATTTAATATTTTATGTTCGCTACTATTTTACAGAAATATGCATGTCTTCCATAGCATTTGTATTCCATTATTTGTTTCATGAATGAATATTTACAGGAAAAAAATTTTCATTGATTTATTTTGTGGAACTATATGTTAATATCCTTCATCTCTCGTTTCAGTTCTCCTTGCCCTGAGCAGCTGGATGAAGAAGTCACACGTTCCCTTCATCTATTTCTCTGCCGCAGCCATTATCATATTCCGCGGAGAACTCGCCCTGTTTCTCGGACTGTTACTTCTCTCGGACCTCGTCCACAGGGAAATCCATCCTCTGAGGTAGCTATGGTAATTACTGATTTTGTGCTTTTATCCAAAGTTATAATTCCACAACTGCAAGTCTTTCCATAAGATGTTTTTTCATCACATCGTGCTATACAGAGCCTATTGTTTTGCATGGTAGGTGAGTAAAGATCCTATTTTCCCTAGACGTTAGGAGCTGTCTCTCTGCTTTGTTTGTGTACCCCCCCAAGAAATGTGAACAGTTTGAAAAAGTAATCTGTAATATGTCCTACCCCTGTTGATAGCCTGGATATAAGTTATCTCGTGGTATATTATATAAAACTATTATTGTTACTTCATCAACTGCTGTGTCACAGTATCACTTCACGTAGTATCTCAGCCTGGCCTTTGCCAAACATTTTGGCACTTCCTCTTGGTAAAATATATATTTTTAGTGATGACTAATGGCTATTTCAACTCTCTTAGACTTTTGCAAGCTTGTGCTTGACTACCTGCAGATTGGTGAGATCTTTCCTGTTACCGGAATTTCATCACAGATAATTTGTATCTCTTAGACGCCAATCTTGAACTTTATACCACAAGCCCAAAGATATTTAGGAAAAAAATCTGAGATTTTGTTAGTTTCGTTAGGCAATGTTAGAAAAAAATATTTTACAATTCAGTACAGAACCTTTTACATTTTTTGAGTCACTGTAATCATCTTCTGATTCTTTAATTTTTCTGTCTATTATACTTTCGTGATTCAAATATCAACTGGTAAAAAGTCTCACCATCTTGGCAATGGCATAGAGTGGCTGGCAGCACTTTTCTTGGACGGCAGCATTTTTGTAAATTATGGATTAAAATAGCTAAATGTGGGGGTGTAAATTTGGCCTCCGCCCTGGGCAGCTCAAACCCACGCTACACTACTGCATCTTTGGCCTATTTTTGATGAAAGTATTTTTTGGAAAAAAAAATACTCAGGGTATCCACACAGGTACAAAGCAATTTTGTACCCTTATGGAATCCCCAAGAACTTTTTCTGCAGCAAATACACCTGGAAAGTCTTCGATCTTTGAAGTATTTATTTATTGGAATTGTTCTCAGGTTTCCAACTGAGTGGCGTTGATTACACTTGACCAAGCAGACGTTGTCAGTAACATAGTGTTTAATCAGTGTCACTTGGTTGGAAAGCCGAGATCATTCTGAAAATTTTCAGATTGAAGGTCTTCCTCAAAATAATCTCTGCTCCAGATTTCCAAAACCGATTGTACTGAGGATTTTTTGTCACTCTTCACCATGTCTGTCTTTTATTAAACCAATGTTTTGTGATGATATTCTATGCTTCTGTGACAAATATTAATGTGTAAAAGTTGGGGACTATCTCAGAAGCATTTTCACGGAATTTATTCTCTACTTTGGTGAGCAAGTTTTCCTGACTGCATATGGTCACCTGGAGCAGACCGGCTGAAAGAGACGGTGACATCCGCAAAATATTATATTTTATTTCAAGGTGTAGATTGTGTGGCGCTCTGTTCGCTACCAGCTGTAGAATGTTGTCGACGGTCCAATTCCTAGAACGGCTTACCTGCAGCAGGAGGAAGTAACTTTGCGAAAACAACAGCCCTTTCCATACTTAGCTAATTTATTAAAGATATAAATATGTACAATTATAAACTTTTGCCCCCAACTAGCCAGTTATGAAAATCTCAGGTATGTTGTGGTAAACTGGGCCCGGGAAACGAATTTTATAAAAATGTGCTCTATGCAACCATGAAACATGCGATTTTGGTTACCAGACTGGGATCTCAGCAACACAGCGACGTCCCTCGCAGCTGGTCATCGATTGGAGTGTCTGTTAAATTCATGAAAAACCAAGAGCAACCGCTCACTGCAACCTCTCCAGTCAGAATGCTTGACCAGGCATCCACTTCTCCCGACCTGTGAGACCAACCGTTTCTCTATTGGTCCATTTAATTTGTTATTGACCAATCACAGGTCTTAGGCAAACCGACGTAGAGAATTTCAACAGCGAGACCCTCTGCACCTGCTGTTTGCTGACGGGAAAACCCCCCGATGGAGATACAGTTACAATCCCCAGCCTGACTGGCACCAAACGGTACTTTCTGCTGGTGTTGGCTAAACATGGTTGCTCACGCATTTAAACAAACTGACTAAAAATATCAGTATAATCAATGAAAAGACGCCTATCCTAAATAACGCGCTATAATTGTAATTTTGTAATACAGGTAAAGTAAAATGCTTTTATTTCTTTCTTATTCTTGTAGTTCATTAAAAATTCTCCATACCATTTAATGTGATTATTCATAATTACAATATTTATATTTTTTGTGGCAAGGTTGTTTGTAAAGTCGTGTATTGTGAAAGTTAAAATAATAATATTTTTTATTTACTTTACAAACATTACATAAATTTAATTTGGTATTTAATGTTTACATCTTACAAACTCTGCATATGATACCTCATGTAATGTTTTCTTGAGTTATTGAGTATTTTTCTGAGGAATTAACTTTTTGTTTATTTTCTTACAGGCTTTTGAAGATAGCAGTTCCAGCGGGGTTAATATTCCTTAGTCTGACTGTAGCGGTAGACTCTATATTTTGGAAAAGGCTCCTGTGGCCAGAAGGAGAAGTTTTCTTCTTCAACACAGTTCTAAACAAAAGTCACGAATGGGGAGTATCCTTTGCAATTAGCAGTCTTAAAATTTTATTTTCATTTGAAGATTGTTCTTTAACTGTGATTATTTTGCTTCTCTTCTGAATATCATTTGTATTATATATATTTACTATATATACACACAATTTTTGGGACAGAGGTTGGATGAGAGTCTTCTACTTTAAAATACAACTATGCAGAGAGAGAGAGTTTACTTCATTTTATAGAAGTGAAAGTCAAACAAGGTCAGTTGGAAAATTCCTGAACTCTTTTAAAGCCTAAAGTTGCAGATGAAAGTTGGCAGACAAAATATGTAGACAGTTGATGACAGTTTTGTGTAAATTATGCCAAGAAAAGTCTTGAAGGAGGAATTTAACTATGATATGCAGACTGGGGTCTGGAGAGAAATTAAGACAATTCTTTTAAAATAATGACAAACTTACTAATATGGAGACCTTTGGCTTATAAAATCAAGAAACAGTTATGAAAAATTATTGAATGTAGTTTTACGAGGTAAATCTGATGAATGTACAGTTAACAGGTTTCAATCCAGGTTATATTTTCTAGGAAACACAACATTTCAACAGGTAGGACCACTGTCGTCATAAGGCGACTGTGTCCAACACAGCATATAACCTGCATTGAAACCTGAGAACTCCGCATTCATCAGATATATGTAACGTTTTTTTTATTTTCTTAGGTGATAGATGAGAATTTAAATAAGTGTACCTGGAAGGTGCAAATAAATAGTTTTGTTGTTATTTGCTCCTAAGCAGGCACTATTAGAAGAATATCTATAAAAGAGTGCAGTTGTGTCACTCTAGGCTATTCTTAGCACCTGACAAAAGGGACAAGGATCCCAGAAACATTGTGTGGTGTTTATATTATCTTTTTGTCTGAGTTGGTTATCTTTCTTATTCATTATTTTCAATCAGACATAATTTTTTTCATTTTAATATTCATATATTTTAATGATGTTAATTAATAATTATAACAGCATGTGTATTGTATATCAAATTAAAAATAATGGTCATATAAATTAACAAATAATTTTAATAAATTACCTAAATGACTATGTGTAATAATAATAATACAACAGCGATAGTGTTACCAATACTCTGTGGCAAATGACCCGACCTGTAATATGCTAAATTACTAATTTCGTCTACGTAGTTTCCTGTTTATTTTTCATGTTACGTGTCTGCCGCCATTGAGGTGTTCCACCAGCTTAATTTTGTAAGACTCCTGATGACAGCGACATTGTTGGCAGTAACACTTAATTATTTATTAAAAGTTTTTGTGTCTGTTTTAATTAAATTAGTCGTAGATTATCCTTCTTCCTATATTTGTCGTACCATTATTTTTGTGAAACTAAGGCATCTACATAAAAGGTATCTTTGTGTACAGTTTTGAAATGTGTAAATATTTTTTACCTTTGTTTATATTTTTCAAGCATTACGAAACCAATTCAGTTTTATCTCTGGTTTCGACTTTATGCTATGTTGGTCATAGATAATTTTATTTAAAACAGCAGTGTGGTGTCGTAGCATTTGAATATACACATATTTCCTTAGCTGTGCTTTCAGACTTCTCCATTCCTGTGGTACTTTTACTCTGCTATCCCCAGGGGCATGGCGTGGTCCACGTTCCTTGTACCGATTGGCATCTACTATGACGCTCGGGTCAGGAAACTCGTCGTACCTGCAGTAATCTTCGTCTTCCTATTCTCCTTTCTTCCACACAAAGAGTTGAGGTTCATAATATATGTTTTCCCCCTCCTCAACATAGCTGCTGCTGCGGCGTGCCATAGATTGTAAGTACAACTTCAGATTGATGCCTAGATAATTGTAGAATTTGTTTGTGTTCAAAACAGAGTTGATAAAAGTTAATCAATAAGAATTATTCTGTGCAAGTTGTTTCAATTCATTTTTCTGAAGCACTATTCCAACACTATGTCTGGTTTCTAAGGATATATGTGTGTTAAACTTTAAACTATTATCCTTGTAAATTTTCACTAAAGTATGAGGAGCTGCCCAACATCTTTGAGAATGATCTTGTTTAAACTAATGTGCTTATTTTAGGTACTAAATTCTGCCATCCACTTTAATGTAGGCTACCTGAAATTTCTCCAATTTTTTTTAAAATAACTCTCGTGTGTTTCGAGTTTGCTTCAGTTCAATTTAAATTTATTCAACCTTAGCAACTTTGGAACTAGTCTCAATTTTCCCTCGTATCTGCCCAACTTTATAAAATACTTAATTATTGGTCTGTCTTTGGCTTTTGACAATAACTTTGTGTGTTCTTTTTGTTTGTCATCTTCTATTTTCACGGTCACCTTTGAATCACTCAAAATGTTTTTTTTCCTTGGCTCAGAACATTTTCACTAATGCTTTTCTAGAGAATTTTTGTTTCCCATTGTGGCAGAATTATTAACATTGGCCAACATTCACTGTGAGGGCAAACTGTGATGCCTAGACTGATTGCTGTAATCTACTGTACCTCAACACACATCGTGTCTCTAGTTTGCAATGCCGCATGTACTGCTGAAATTTTAAATTCTCAGAGTGTGTGGGTAGCACCTCCGAAATGTTTACATTTCTATTCCTTTTATATTTCTGAGTGAAAGTGTACTATATTTGGGATGTTATGAATATTTACTGGAGCCTGTATGTTTGTGTGCAAAATCTGAAGGTTTGGCACATGAGGTTGAGAATTTTTTCTATGGAACAGAACTTTGGATGGTTTTGTCATGATGTCATGAATGATGGTGTTGTGACAATTAAGCCTGTTCGTCTTTCAGCCTCTGACTTGTCAAGTAATTCCAATAACTTATATGTGATTGTGCTAAGGCCAACAAAAACTGTCGATCCACAGCTGCAAACTTAATAGGAATATTGTAGATTATTTATCTCTTTTATGCAGTGGTGGCTCGTGAGTTTTTTAAGTTATGTGCTACATCATCGCAAACAATTTTTAAGACAATAACCATGTGTAATAATAATAATACAACAGCGATAGTGTTACCAATACTCAGTGGCAAATGACCCGACCTGTAATATGCTAAATTACTAATTTCGTGTACATAGTTTCTTGTTTATTTTTCAAAAGCGAAAGAATTTAGTACTAAGGTGACATGCAACTTTAACATGAAAAAATTAACTACTTAATAGTTAAAATTTAATTTAATTTCTTACGCTGTCGCCTTACTGTGCTGTATAGCACGGCACAGACCTGTGCTCAGCTTCAATGAGCAAGTTGGGGCGGCAGTTTGTTAAGCTTTTTGGGTGGTGCAAGGGGTTATGTCATATTCATCATTTCAGATCCTGCACTTTGGAAGTCTGAGCACAGATAACATTAGTAGGAGCAACTACACGCAAGGAAGGCAGTTTAAAGTCTTGAATATCGAAGCAGAAATTTAATCTGTTAAACATGCAAATATTATAGAGGTTCTTAAGATTAAGAAAAAAAATCATTCTTCCTAAATCTAATTATTTACTGGAGCACATATGCACGAGTCGCTGCTGCTTTTATGTCAAGAGTTTGTTTTACATTTGAAGCTGTGTACATCAGTTTCTGTGCTTCAGCTGTGATCAGATCTATTACCAGATTAGTTGACACCTAGTATCGCTGCCGAGACTAAATTTTGTTCATGCCAACTCTCGGTGTTATTTGCTGCTATGCCTCGAGTCTTGTCATGCCAGTATATTTATTATTGAATTGTTGTTACTTGGCTTCATTGATTTTTAAAAGTTTCTGTTATAACTGAACAGTTAATTGGCACTGTTGCATATTTCTTAATGTTTATTGTAAATGCAGATGGGAAAACAGGGCGAAGTCTGTCTTCCAGAGCGTGCTGGGGCTTGGAGTGGGCTGCCATTTGGTGCTCAACGCAGTGTTTTCTATACTTCTCCTGTGTATAGCAGGGTCAAACTACCCTGGTGGTTTGGCAATTGCCAGACTGCACAGGCTGTCCAAGAATGAAGTTGACGTCAACGTCCACATAGACGTCCTCACCGCCCAGACAGGTGTTTCGAGGTTCACTCAGATAAACAACAGCTGGAGGTGAGTGTGTTTGTGAAGAATAATTTTTGGAGTTTATTTTACTAGGCAGAACCAATAATATTCATGAGTATTAAAGTAACAGATTTGAAAGTTATTTTCAAGCAGAAAACTTAACTTTTTTTTCCATCATTTTTCTGAATTATTTTGCCTAATTTTGAAGATAATTATTTTTCTATTTTCATTATTTTATTATTGAAGCATTTTATATCACTTACTGGCTAGGTTTGTAATACTAAATGTTTCAGGTACAATAAAACAGAAGGTTTGCGTCCAGGTAGTCAAGAAATGATGACCTTTACTCATTTGCTTCTAGAGGCCAAAAGCAAATACTCTACGAACATCAAGCCATACGTGAGAACCCATGACATTTTGGAACCTGTTGAAGGTTTCTCGCATGTTGTTTTCAATTACAACACTTTCCCTCCAATAAGAATAAAGACGAAACCGTTAATTTTTATACTCAAGAGAAAGGCAACCTACACTGTGTCGGAAATGCAGTTGCCACAAGATGGATATAAAGACACAGAAGAGGACTTGGTCGATGAAGAGATCGGTACAGAACCTGAAGTTGCAAGTGAGATAAATTTGGATGAAGGATTTCAAGAAATGAAGGATGAGAAAGATGAATTTCAAGATATGACGGAAGAGAAAGATGAAGAATTTCAAGAAATGAAGGAAGAGAAAGATGAAGGATTTCAAGAAATGAAGGAAGAGAAAGATGAAGAGTTTATTGAAATTGAGCAAGAAGCTAAAGTTCAAGAAACCATAGTGATTGAAAAAGAGTCTAAATTGCGGAAAAACTGGGAGGTCGACAGACGGGCTAAATTTCGAGAAAGGGTAGATGTGAGACAACAAGGTAAATTTCAAGAAAGTGTCGAAAGTGAAAAAGTTCAAAAGTTTCAAAAAGTAACAGAAGTTGAACCTGATAAATTGCAAGAAAGCATAGGAGATTTGAAAGAAATATATGACCCTCCCAAAGAGGAGAAAAAAGTTGATAAAATTAAGGAAAACATAAAGAAAATTGTGGAGAAATATAAGAATAAAATTAAAATTAAAAAGGAGATTGATAAGAAGTTAATACAGTTGGAAGAGAATTTAGAGGATGTAGATATTTGTCCACTACAAGACAGTCCCAGAATATCAGATTTTCCTGTACGTGGTAGTGATGTGGAAACTGAGGATATCGTTGGTGAAGTTGATGTTCAGGGAAAGACTGAAACAGTTGGAAAATTGTTAGTGTCCAATGGAAGTGATGAAATGCCAGATGTTGCAGACACCTTGAAGCCAGAGGCAAATATAATCAATATAGTAAAATTAAGGGAGAAGGAACTGGACCCAAAAGTTCCTGAAGTAACGTTGGATGATAAATGCCCAGTGAAAGAAGAAATTATTGAAAAGATTGATCCAAAACCAGACCCAGTTAGCGACAGTGATAAGAACAAGGTTCCCAGAAAACCTCGCCAGAAAAAGGAGAACGTCAACAGCGAAAAGACAAGACCTGGGAAACTGACAAATGATGAAAGGATTCTGAGCCACGAAGCAGTGAAAACTGAAGAGGGTCACTTAAAACAGGAAAAAGTAGATTCGGGAACTTTGAACATCAACACAAGGGAAGTTAATACAGGAAGTACAGATATAGAAGGATCGCCAGTGACTTGCTCTGATAAAAAGAGTTGTAATATAGGCAGTGAGATACTTGTTGCACAGGAAATACATGAAATAGACCATCACGAGAGTGAAACTTTAGTTGATCAGGAAATACTTAAAACAGAGCAGAATGAAGGTTCAGGAGAAAAAATAAAAACTTCTATTAAAGATCACACTAAAGAGATAATAGATAAACAAACTCTGTTAGAATCCGGCCATGTTCCTGGAGCTAGCACAGAGGGAAAAGGTAACCTGTCGTTAGAAGACGCCAAAGTGCAGCATGCAGAAAAGTTGCCAAAGGTTGACGACAGCCACGAGGAAGATGAAACGCTTTTAAAAATAAATAGTACACTAACTAAATAATGTCCTATATTATTTTTTTCATTAGAGTGAAAAATATTGAGGTAAACAAAATATGTTTGTAAAGAATTAAAACAAAGAACTCGTCACCTAGGAACCCTTTGCTGAACGATCCGCTTCTTTTAATAACTGTGTGGCCCCAGAGACATGAAATGTTGTATAAATATCTAGTTTATTTAACTGCAAACTATTCAAAATTGCAACCTCATTGTTTATGGCAGACAGTTTTCCACTCCTCATCGAGAAGATTTTTTTTTACTTTTACCAAACAGCTTATGCAATGACATTTATTTTTCGACTGTGTTTGATGACTAGACAAATTAGTACATTAAGGTTAAGGAATTCTGTAACAGCATGTTGATGTTTACCTGTTGACAAGTGGATGGACAGGAAACTTGCCGACACTTCTGTGAAGAAGTTGTTCCTGTGTGTCAGAAAAATCCTTACTGTATTTTAGTTCAAGTGAATGTTTCATTTGAGACCATGTTTTTTGACGGTGTGAATAATCATTTTTATTGGTCAACCTACAGTGAAAAATTTTGACGAGGTTTGTCATAATGTTTTGTGTCAAAAGGATCTGTGATTTTTCGAAATATCTGTCAAATGAAAGTGCCTTAAGTCAACAAGTTTCTCCTAAGCTTTAAATTTGTATTTATTGAAAAGATAAAAAGTGTGTAACATGATCATTTATTGATTTCTTACTCATATTATGCAAAATGATAATTGCATGTGGCTCAGCGTTATTTTTGTAACTTATTTTAGGAGGTATGGAAAAAAGGAAATAGATCCTGAAACAGTTTTTTTAACTTAATAGGGAGTTACTACTGGATGATTTTGAAACTTTACAATTCAAGGACTTCTTGTTTTTCTTTCCATCTGGAACAGGTTTTAACCTCGCTACTTTGTAGTCCTAGGTTTAGTTGCATTATTTTGGGTTTATGTTTGAAGAAAGAAAACCACAAATATAGCAATATGTTTATTTCCACTGTAGAAAGGGATACAAATAAGTAAATATCCTCCCCGCCATAGTATATAAATTACTATATTTTCCTAAAGTGTTCACAGTTTCCTTGTGAACTTTTTGATAGACCTTAGTGAAACGAAACTTCATAACCGCATACAATTCCACGTATTTAAGCAGAATACATCCTTATTCATAGTTTAAACTTCGAAGCAAAAAAAAAATAAAACGCTGAAGCAATTTATTTTTATAGCCCATAAAATTATATAAAATATTGTTGCAACATTAAAAATTCTTCGTTTTTTTTTGGATAAGGCCTACTTTTTTTGCATTTATAAAACTTTTCCTCCGATTATGGGATTTCTGTACCTGGATTATGCTTTTAGAATTCTGCCCATAGTTACCGAGACATCTAAAGACAATCATTTGTACTTTATTATTAAACAGTCCATTTGATTATTTAAGCCTGATGGACGTAAAAAGGATATTCAAGTCAATTATTTTCTGATTCAGTTGCTCCTACTGGCTCATAACTTTCACAACTCTGTTGACTTTTTTCCACATCAATAATGTGTTGATGATGCATGTTAAATTCATCATGTATACCCAATAGATTCAACTATTTCTTTTAACCTGTTTTATGATGAAACGGTAGAAAAATTTCATAACATTTTTTTTTAATCGTGGCACATGCCAGACGAGTTTATGTTGAAATTTTAAGGTCATGGTTTGTGTGAATACTATTGTATGAAATTTTGTGTTTTTTTTTTGCAATTGACGAGCCCTTTTAAAATTTTCTGTGATGTGTTTGAAAGTTGAACAGACACCTGTAAAAATAAAAACTTTCATACCAAACTAAATTGAAATGAAAAAAATTATGGCTGGATGAAGTTTTCTCTGGATTCCAACCGGGTAGCTTAGTTTTGTAAACACAACGTTTAGATGGCTTGCACTGCCATCTTCTTCAGGTCAAGTGCCCTGGTACCATGGACGGGGGCTGTATAAATACAGCCCTACCTTATTCAAACGGAACTTCACCTGAAAAAGACGGCGGTGCAAGCCATCGAAATGTTGTGTCTACAAAACTACGCTACCCGGTTGGAATCCCGAGAAAACTTCATCCAGAAACTACACAGTTCCTTATTAAATTATGTCTGATTGAAAATAATGAATAAACAATATGGCCAGTACAGACAAAAAAAGGTAATATAAGTACCACACAACATTTCTGGGGTTCTTGTCCCTTTCGTCAGGTGCTAAGAAGAGCCTAGAGAAACACAACTGCACTGGTCAGTTGCATGTTGTCAACTGACCAGTGCAGTTGTGTCGCTCTTAGCACCTGATGAAAGGTACAAGGATCCCAGAAATGTTGTGTGGTATTTATATTACCTTTTTTTGTCTGTATTGGCCAATTATTTTATCCAAATTAAATTATTTACTAGCAGCTGGGCGTGTCAGTAAGCTGCTATATTTCTTCAACACTTGCAAATCAAATATACACGTCATATTTAGGCGGTGCATATTAATTATCCCCACCTCCCGCAAATTCCTCATATATGTATATAATTATATATCTGTATTCCAAATCATTGACGAAGGCTCTGTGTATGCATTTACTTTCTGCATTTTGTTGAACCGGCCAACTGCAATCCCTCCCCACTGGGAATATTCACCTCCTCGCACACACTAACATATCAAATATATATTTAATTCTTGTTCCACATCAGTTGTTGCATATCTACTTATTTATATTCCTTTCTAAGCTTTGGATGTATAGATTTATTTATTAGCATCTGTGTTTTAACATTTTGTTAAGGTTTGCATTTCTATACTTCACGAGAGTTATTATTAGTAACGATAACCTTGTTGAGTATATTATTTGTTGGTTTGACGAGTTTATTGTGTGTTGCTTAGATTCACACACACAAAGGGAAAGAGAGAGAGAGATTATTTTGTGTGTCAAAGTGTTTATTACAATTTATAATGGATTTTATGTCTAGTCATTTTTACATCCAATGATCCCTCCAACCCCCCCCCCCCCACCTCCAAAAAAAAATGTTAAAAAAGATTCTGATATTGAATAAAATGATTTTTTTACATACATCTTTTCTTGTTTGTGTGTTCAAGTACCCATTTTTCCGAATACTAGTACATGTTTGACCTTGTTCAGCCGTGTGATGAAGTGTAGCATTCCCAGAGACGTTTTTCCAACATCGCAAATAATTGTTCTTTATTACATAGAGTATTCGTATTTATTACTGATAATCCATAAGTGTTGTAGACCCAATGTAACTGTGTAAAGGTTAAATGTGACTTGCTCTTCAGCCTCTAGTGTTGGGAAATTTCTGTGTCTACAAGTCATGGAGTCGTAACATAGAAAAATGCTTAAAATTGGGTTGGTTGGGTACTCGACTAGTAAAATATGTATCTTAAGAATACAGGACATTTAAATTTCATAGTGGATATTGTGTTAAGTCCTGCACATTCCTGATGAAAGGGGGTTTAGGTCCTTGGAAAAAAAAAATGTGAAATCAGCTATCCATTTTAGGTAAGTAAGTTGCTCTCTATCGCTTTTCCTTTTCTGTCCAGATGAGTTTATATAATTTTTTTTTGCAATGGACCCCCCCAATTGCTGCATAAACTAAGAACTTGAGTTGTATAAAGAGCGTAATTTTTCCCGACATATAGTCTGTATAAAGAGTTCTCAGGTTTCCGGCTGGGTAACGTGATTTGAGCACAACGTTTCCATGGCTGACACCGCCATCTTCGTCAGGTGAACTGTTGTCGAGATAGCAGCAGCGGTGGCATCTAACCAGAGGTCCAGCCTCCTCTTCTAGTTGTCGGCGTTCCTTCTTCGTGGAATCTGCTCCGTGATGACGAGATATATTTGGGAAGTGTGTCTTATATAGTCTGTCAAACCAATCAGGAGTTTTCAGGTCTGGTCCGTCCCCTTCCACCACAGTCTGCATCATGGCTGGGCGCAATTCTGTCAACAGCTTGAGTCTGGTTGTACAACATTGACTTGGGAAATGCAAGCTACACCAGTTACTGACCTATTATTCAATCTTTTGCATCCAGGAGGGAAGAGGGGAATTAAGAATAGTTTTACAATGATACAAAATTACTAAATCGTAAACTTCAATATGTACATTTTATTGGTAACAAAAATTTTACAGTACACCCAAGATTTTGTGGGTAAATAAATATAATTGTTCACCCCATTCTAAAACGACTGTTAATTTGAGTTCTATAGCCATTTTGAGTCCGTTTGTCAATTTTTCTTGGGGACTGACTGTGTGTAGATGAACTCTAAACTCATCCCAATTCCGACTACACACAGGAGAACTGTGGTATGGTACATGAGTTTGTCCCTCAGTCCAGCTTTCAGATAAACAGGAACTCCATCTGGAATCTGTGCAGATATTTGAAACAAAATATAATCTTTAGTGCTGTGAATTAAATAAACAGCAAAATGACACAAAAATAAGTGCCAATCAGTTGCTTTAGCCACGTGATTAAAAAAACGCAAGAGCTGTAACAATTACACTGCTCAAACCATATGACAAACTCTTTTTTTTAATCACTTAATGAAAGCAACAAGAATTGCAGAAACGTATGGTATTTAATTCAGAACTTATTTTTGTCCATTATTTGACTATTTATTTATCCAATTATAGTATACTTTTGAATAGACATTTTCATGCCCGTGACACAGTATTGAAGCTCTGCAATTAAAGTAAACAGTACAAAAGGGAATGAAAACAATATTTTAAAACACTAAAAATGTGACTGTAACACCATTTTGGTTAATATATCAAAAGATTACTTTTTAAGATTTTATTATGATACTCATAATTTTGGCAATCTTGTAAGAATGTTCTGTAAAATAGTAGTCGTATTACCTCACTCATCAAAATGTGAACATGGAAAGGCATACACAATTGTAAAAATAATGAAATAAACTATGTACTGTTCAAATAAAGTCACAGAAACAGGCAATAAATAGTTCTCGGAATTCACACAGGTTTTGCATATTTATATTAAGACGCAACGTTTTGACGACTGAAAGCAATGTCGTCATCTTTGCCTAGAAGATGACGACTGTGCTTTCAGTAATAGAGACTATCATAAGGAAAACTAAGAAAAGTGCTGACAGTAAATGATAAGGTTTGCATCTCTGCCTAGAAGATGACGACAGTGCTTTCAGTCATCGAAACGTTGCGTCTTAATATAAATATGCAAAACCCGTGTGAATTCCGAGAACTATTTATTGAACAACTTCACCGGGAAAGATTTCAATCTTTAATAAAAAACATTCAACACATGAATCACTTTTAGAACTTAAAAGCATGGTAATTACTACACACATAAGAAACCACAGATCCACGAGAAGCTATGAAATTTGAGATATCTTGATAATTATATGAAAAATGAGATTGAACACACAAGAAATTCTGATAACATTGAACTGTAAGGGAACAACAGCCTCTCGTAAGGTGTTTTTAAAAAGAGTAAGAGGACAAAAAACAATTTGATTGGTAAGTAATAGAGTATCTATAAGGAACAAGGAAAACTAAGAAAAGTGCCGACAGTAAATGATAAAGGGGGGGTTGCAATAAAAAAAACATAAACTACATATAGATTACTTGTAATTAGCGACAATCGAGATGGTTATTTCAAGTACACATCACAACACACTTTACATTCTATTCGAATATACCTGATATCTTTCTTGAATTGCTTTTATCTTCTGAAACCCGGGGTCAACTTTACCCGATGCAAACCTCTGCGGGGTTGTCCTTAATCCCCTCAACCCCAGCTGCAATGACTGAATAGAAACGACAGATATTACTCGTGTGTGCGTGCGGTGATTATAATTTATGTAATTCTTGTAAGACAAGGAACTTACCCGAACTGGTAGCGAATTCATGATTTCTCTCTCAACGAATACGGTCGGGACGAACAGCAGACGGTCGCTCGTCGCACGCTTCTATTATTAGTTCTCCAACTGGCGCTGCTTTCAAAGACGATCCACCAATCTTTACGTAAACGTAAAATCCTTTTCCAGAGATTTAATTTTTTTTTATTTACCGCATAACCGTCTTGAGATATTAACTAAAATCTTTAACAATCTGCAGTAGCATCAGCGGCTGTCGCCCGAAGTCTTAAACCGCGGAAGAATTTAGTGATTTGAGACTGATGTAATTTAATAGTGTAACGGCAAACGTAAACAGTAAGTTCTATAAACGTAATAATTGTTTTTAAAAAAAATGTGGATAGTCTATTTGTATTGTCAAATAGTTTTAATTAATCTAAGATTTCATTATCGAAGCACCACAATGTACTTAAGTGACACTGTACCACATTTCAACATTCTGGGATATTAAAATGGGAAAGGTTTACGTCGGATTGAAAGTAATTAATAAGAAAGATACCAGATTCAGACAAGAAGTGATAATATGATTTAGTAATTAATGATTTACTCTCACCTATAGTTCTCTGTTGCTTAATCAAGATAGATAGATAGATTTATTCACCACTAGCTGGGTGCCCGGCGTTGCCCGAGATGTAATTTATCTATAACCCCCGATGTGACTCCTCCAATTTCGGCTGCTTTTGCGCAATTTTTATGTAACGCTACTCGAACCCTAATCATTATAATTAACTCTGAAAAATATTTCTTCAACGCAAATATCTTCCGTGTTTGCATGTTCCAAAATTTGCACCCCGCTACCGCTGCATCTGAGGGGTAAATGCCAATTTGAATGTCGTAACTAAACACAGTGACTTCCATAACCTTTGATTTGACTCCAATCTCGGTTGTATTCGCGTTATTTCAC
Organism: Zhengitettix transpicula; assembly: GCA_037074705.1. NCBI lineage: Eukaryota > Metazoa > Arthropoda > Insecta > Orthoptera > Tetrigidae > Zhengitettix > Zhengitettix transpicula. Next base: position 249,021,060 of record CM073590.1, on the reverse strand, counting down.
TGTAAAGCATCTCCACCCCCCCAAACCCGAAGGGTGTCCTTTTCACAGGGCGTAGGGGATGAAAATTGTATTCAGATAACATTGGTAGAAACACTATCAATATCTTTGACCCCTAAAAATATTTACCCGACTCAAATATCGGCTGTTTTAGTATGTTTAAATATTTCCACCCCCGCTTCTGGGGGGTGGAAGACGCGTCTCACCCCCCGACAGTGTTTGTTTCCTGGTCGCAAAGACACACGTGTACGAAATTTGGTGAAAATTGCTCGACTGGTGTAGATTTGTATTTTATTTAGAAAACGTTTGTATGGGAAATAGAAAAGGGCTGTTTTTAGGGTTTTCCCGATTTTTTCTCGCCTTTGAAAGCTTCCCTAGACCTCCACGAACATTTCAAGACTAAGATAAGATAAATCCGTTCAGCCGTTCTCGAGTTTTAGTGAGACTAACGAACAGCAATTCATTTTTATATATATATAGATTAGCCCTCTTAAGAGGAAATAGGATTCGTCACAAATGTACAGTAGATAAATTACAATAAACATATAATACACAAAAATTCATATCTGTTTACATTTGCCTAGTCACCACAATCATCCACACAATCTTTAGGAAACACGCACACGACACTTAACCCTTCCTGGTATTCATCTCCTGTCGCTAGGAACGGAGGGACGTCGTCATGGATGTTTAGTAAAACAGAAAGCAGAGGCAGGAAAACAGAACCAAAAGGGGGAAACCTGGACAAACTATTTACATATTTATAGCATACTAGCTGGGTGCCCGGCGTTGTTCGTGTACTTATTTATATAAACTCGAAAAAGTATTTAATTGAATACTTAAATATATTCCTTGAGTATTTCAGGATGTAATCGTCACTCAGTCTTCATACATTACGAAATATTACATTGATGAAATTGTTAGCTAGACTCACAACTAATACAGCGCAAGGATGGTAAAGTAATTCGTATTCTTCTTTATTACCATTCGATGGAGTATTGCTGCATAAAATTATACTTTTTATTTAAAGAAAATATTTCTGCTTTATTTCATTCCTAATAAAGGAGATATTTCCTTTGTTCGTTGCGTAGTAACGTCTTTCTCTCGCGTGACGTCATTGTCTCTTGGCGCGCAGCAATTTAACATTTAATGATCACGGTTTTTAATTATAATTCTTTCCACATGTATACTTTATATTAAATAAAAATATTTCTGCTTTATTTCATTACGAAATACAGAACTATATTTAGGATGCGTCAATGTCTTGAAAACTTATGACGTCATCGTCTCGCGTAGTAATTTAACACTAATTCGTAACTTATTTCAATTATAATTATTTCCACGTTTATTCTAGGGGTTTCTCACCCCCACAGTACCGGTTCTCGATTTTGGCAGAATACGTGTACCAATTTTTGTTGCATTCTGTCCACGCGATAAAATTTGTATAAAGAACAACGTAAATACAAACATACATACATACATACAAATATACTCCCTTTTTTATTATATAGATTCGGCAATTTAGTAGTAGGCAAGGCAGTTCAACGAATGTCAGACCGATTCAAAAATTCGTGTACGGGGAAATAAGTTTCATAAGTTTAAATAACAGAATAATAAAGAAAACTATGGCGGACTTTAAAATAATTTTATTTTCGTATAAATTGTGTTTGTTTTTAAATCTCTCTGACTCTTTCGATAATTCAGGTTTTGTTTAGTATGTAACGGTGCTGCAACAGTGGCCTCCATTATTGTGTATACTTTGCATTCCACCAGCACAGGTAGGACGTTAACCAACCGTCCTCAATTATGGCTTCCGTCCAGCGCGTGCATTTCTGCAAACGCACACGAGTTAACTAAGTCACCTCCTTGGTAAGGTGATAGTCAGGTCCGTAGGTTAGGACCAATGAAACAGAACCTGGCTCGAGGAAAGAAAGAGACTTAACAAGTTTTATTGAGTCTTTACATGGACATGAATCACTGGCTCAGTCTCGTCGTCATAAGTGAACTGACGAGGGTCGGCCGGCAGCTCTATATATATATATATCGTAGTGAGTTGTAGTCACGAGGAGGGTTGTTCATAGGGCAACGAGTGACTGATTCGCTGTTGTTCTGCTCCGTTATCACCCACCAATATTTGTGCCAGCGATAATGACCACTGGCCAGCGTTTTGTAATTTTAACAGTCTTAAAGAATTAATATAAGTTCAAAATTGATATCTCCTACTAACAGAAGGTATCTGATCCAGTGAGTTCTCTGGAGGGGGACGTAACTCACGCGGCAGTCGCAGAACTGGAGCACGCGCTACGTTAAGTACGACTGGCTTCCAAACCGTCGACAGACAGTATCTACCTTCGCTATTGAAGGGAACGTCTCCCTAGTTGTCTTCCTTTTCCCTTTCCTCTACTTCTTACAGCTAGTATATTGTAGTAATTAGTAATTAATCCATTGTTATAATTGCAAAGTGAAGGACTCATTATTAGAGTACATAAAGCGTGCACCGCGACACAGGCGGCGAGACAAAAGAACCATTGTTGAGACGTACGCAGTCAAAAATCTACGAGACGAAGAGACAGTCAACGGCGAGAAGCGAATCGGTAGAGTCAACGGGGAGAAGCGAAACAGTTTAGTTGGTTGGACGGCATACATATATGCAGGCAGATATCCAGCCAGAGTAAAGCCACAAACAGTAACCTAATAAGTCATGCCGCAGTAAATACTCAATAAGTAAAGAGACCGTCACCAATGTCATCGAGAGAAAGTTGGTAATAATCTGACTGATCATTAATTCGGAAGGAGTAGCCGTTTCCAGCTGAGAGAACATCAAGTTTCGACAAGTGTTTTGTAACCAATTTAAATTCAGTGATATCCCCAAAAACGTGTGCACAGAAAACCCCAAAATTGAGACCTGGTCGGCCGTAAGTAAAAAAAACTCTAAAATTTATTTGTAAACCATTTCTTTAAGATACGTCAGATCGTTCTTCAATTATTTCTTTTCTTTAATTATTCATTTCTTTAATTGTTTTGTTAGTTAATTTAAATTCAATCTGTAATCTTATTTTCATCCGCAACATAATTCGTCGAGGTTTAGACGAATTAACTTCAATAAAGGCTAAATGTAATTATAAATTATTGTAAATTCAATTCACCCATTTATCAAACCCAGTAAAGACCCTGAGATTCTAAATATTATTGTGTAATTTTTTATATTGTATTTAAAACTTTAATAAATTTTGTTTAATTGTTTCACATAGTTATTTTTATTTAGCCACAGCCAATAATTTATTTTAATTTATTACAATATATATATATATAACTGTAAATATACTACTGCTTATCTTTACATCTGTGTCTTGACTCTCCGATTCCTCCCTGATAAGCCTCAGGCGAACCTACTCCCCCCCACACTACCCTCTTTCCTCAACTTGTCTACACCTTTAAGCCTTCGAGATCGTTCCTAGATCTCCTTTCCTTTCCAAGTCCCAAGTCAGTTTTCAATTCCAAGGAACCAGGATCCGGGTTTCAAGGCGTGAATCTGCTGACAAGGAACCCTTTCATTTCTTGCAACGACTCCCCGTCAACCTAATTCGACGGGCGAACACGTTACAAATATATATATGTGTGGTAGTATATTAGATATTCGTATTATTACCGAATCTAAACTTTTTTGGGTGTGTGGATGTGTATCAACTGACGTCGACGTTAAGTACGACTGGCTTCCAAGCCATCGACAGACAGTATCTACCTTCGCTATTGAAGGGCTCTTTCCCTAGTTGTCTTCCTTTTCCCTTTCCTCTACTTCTTACAGCTAGTATATGTATAACTGTAAATATACTACTGCTTATCTTTACATCTGTGTCTTGACTCTCCGATTCCTCCCTGATAAGCCTCAGGCGAACCTACCCCCCCCCCCCCCCACACACACTACCCTCTTTCCTCAACTTGTCTACACCTTTAAGCCTTCAGGTTCGTTCCTAGATCTCCTTTCCTTTCTTAAGTCCCAAGTCAGTTTTCAATTCCAAGGAACCAGGGCCAGGTTTCAAGGCGTGAATCTGCTGACAAGGAACCCTTCATTTCTTGCAACGACTCCCCGTCAACCTGCATCGATGGACGAACACGTTACAAATATATATGTGTGGTAGTATGTTATATATTCGTATTGTTACTGAATCTAAACTTTTTTGGGTGTGTGGATGTGTATCAACTGACGTCGACGTTGGATTTAAGTTTTGGGGGCCGAAAGACAGGAAATTTGTTTTTTAAGTTTCCTCGAAGTGTGCAAGACTTAACTTCATTCACTGACAGACATTGGGAATAAGGTTTTTTTAAAAAATTGAGGATAGTGAGAACAGAAACGGTAACAAAATAGTAAACTGACGTATTGTACTCCATGAATTCAATAGCACACAAAATAATTACACGACTTATTTAATCAAATATCATTCAAAGTAAAATAGTCCAGAGTATACTCAAGATAATTATAACGATCGTTTTTTTGTGCATTGAAATCCTGGTGTTGTCGCCCGTGCAATAACGGTAACATCTCTGCGTGGATATCTTTGAGGAACTTCTTCCAAACATCACGTCTTACACTTTGGCAATATGGCGGTGGAGGTCGTTATATACGATTAATTGTGAACACTTATCCGTACTCAGCGGCAACATTCCGCTGCTAAAATGTTGTCATAACAACTTAAATGGGTTTCGTAGTATTTATAGATGGCACGATAAGCCACATAGCGTTCTTCGTCGGTAAGGGGTGCGCCCTGTACTTGAGACGCTGCGTCAGGAGCACTCGGTGACGTCATAACGAAACGGGATCATGGCGGGTACGACCTCAGCTTTACTCGGCGATTAGTTTCGCCTTTTTTTAAATGAGGTTTCACGTTCAGAATTACAAATTGTTATGACCTCTCCGTGTTTCAGATCTGTTCGCGAAGTACAACTGCACTTATTGCCAAGAAGATATCACGGGCCTGAGGATAAAATGTGCAGAATGTCCAGACTTCGACTTGTGCCTACAGGTAGGGAGCCTCCCGAGTCATGTGACGTGGTGGTGGGGGGGAGAAACGGCGCTACTTTTGTAAATCTTCCCACGTCACGATGAAAAATAACAATAATAACCCGTGTTTGTTTTTCGCTGTTCCAGTGTTTCTCTGCTGGAGCCGAAATTGGGTCCCACAGAAATGACCATGCTTATCAATTTATGGTAGGTTTTATATTATAATACACACAAACACGAACCTTATTAAGATCGCTAGTGCTCCATTACCTGGTATTCGGTTAAATAACTTCGGGGAACAAGAATTATTAAGGTTTTAAAGGATTAATATATGAAATATAAAAAGTTTAAAGTTGAGGGTACTGTCAATTGCTTAAACATCTAGAGAAAAGGTTACATTGTTGTTTGTTTTTGGTTTCATTTTAATTGTTTAACAGGTAAACTCTTCATTTTACTAATGGTTATATGGCACTATTTAATCTCAAAACCGTTGTGAGTGTATCAAAATATGCTTGATGATTTGTCTTCATTCTTTCATTTTCAAATAAAGTTTTTGTTAATAAAATTGGCTGAAATAATCTAAAACTTGTTTTATACTTCAGCAGAAGCTTTACCTCTAAATTCCCAATACATAAACTGTATTTGTAATATGTAAAGTATATGTATAACTTAAAAAGGCTACATACTTTTGAGAGAAAGCGTAAATTGTGAGATTATTGCATGTATACCAAGAATGTTTGCAATAAATATCCCTTTTTCTGTACTAATTATTTGTACTAAATATGGATTAAATACAAAAATTCCAATACTTTATTTGAAAATGCCTAATTTTTGTGTTTTATTTAACTTTTTTTTGTTATAATATCATTTGACTTGCTTAAATATTAATTTGGTGACCAAATATATTGTTTGATGTAATCAGGTTTATTGGAAGCTTGAAATGCATTCCACCCAAATAATAAACCTTATACCCTATAACAAAAAATTTCTGCTCATCTCTGTTCTCTTCACTTTCTGTCATTTTTTGAGGTTTTACTTTCTGATAATCACTTTCAAAAACACAATTACTCTTTGACCTTTGCTTATTTCTTTATTACTATATTTGGTATTGTAACTTGCCCAATAAAAACTTTTCGGCTAACAACATTAAAAATTAGTTACAAGCATGCAATTTCAAAAAGGTAATAGGAATAAAATTTTTATGGTTTTAAAATAATATAATTAATTAACTTTTAACTTGAATGCCACGAGAGAGTGACATAAACTATTTTGGGGCTTGCATGGTTTGGACAGAAGGGGGTAAATTGAGAGTTTTGGAAAGATACACAATGTTTTTGTGTACTCATGTTTGATATAATTAAGTGTCTCACAAGGGAGGTAAATGTTTGTCATGTGATGTTTATGTTATGTTTGGATCAATTGATGACCTACATTGTGTATTGAACCGATTCACTCAATGCTCCATGACACTTATTCATGATCCTCATATTGTGTCTGATTTTCTTAACGTGCGGCTGGTAAAGTGATGCCAAGTACTTTAAGGCTCAAAATGTCACCTTGATAACTCGGAGAAATAATGGCACGTACTATGATACTTTATTTGATCGAACAATTATTGAAGTCTTGCCAGGTGTAATGAATGTAATTAGACTAATTGGCTATTTAAGTGCAATTTTGGCACGACATCCCAGATATATTGATGATTGTGCCCAATACTTGTTTACTTCAAACGCTGAGTACCTTTAGCAAACATATTACTTTTGATATGACTGTGATCACTTTAGTATGCACTGTTGGTTTTGCACCAGGATTCTGTCGGCCTTGGGCGAGGTGGATGGTCGGCCAGAGAGGAGCTCCACCTGTTAAATGCCATTGAGCAGTATGGATTCGGCAACTGGGAAGACATAAGCAGGCACATCGAGACACGAACTAATGATGGTGTGTAAAGATAATTCACTTAATTTATAAGTGGGCTAAAAAAAAGAAGAAGTAAATACGTAACATATTTGGTTTTCTAGATTCTGTTTGTATTCTGCACTCCATTTGAGTAATTTCAAAGTCTTAAATAGATATGTAAAAGTTTACTTTGTTTGTGTTCTGTGCCTACAAAATTGACCATTTGTGGCACTGATGAGTAGTTATTCTGGTTTCTATTGTTGAATAGGAAGAAATAATCCAAAATTTTGAATTGTAAATGCTGTCTTCAGTGAAAAAAAATTAAGAATCATAGCTTAAATAAATAAACCTACTAAGTTCAATCTCTTTCAGAGAGATTACTGTTGAGGACTTCGCTCCTGACTGAGAATATTTAAAACTTTCCTTAAAAGTGCTTGTTTCACTTTGTTTTTGGCATTTTCTTGGACTCCATTAATTACACTTTAATTGCAAAGGACTGTGTAGATATATATATATATATGTGTGTGTGTGTGGAAATTTCTGAGTCTTGATGCCTCCCATTGTTATTTCTGTATGGAGTAGGGTGAGAGTTGAAGGACATGGCTGATGAGTAATATATTATTGTTTGGAATCAAAGTATTTGCAGTCTAATTTATTCACATTCTCTTATATAATTATTGCTTTACAACCTTCCATTACACAGATTTCTGCATCGGGGTGATGCAGCATTTGGATTTTTTGTGTATTTATTAATATTTCAGTTAGTCGTACATTTTGAGAAAGTTAAAGTAACACATTTGGAAACATTTCATTCAGATATATAGATTGGAAAGACATTTAAAACAGCCCAAAGGGTTTCTACAAGTAAGAGTAGAATTTTTATGGTTTTTAAGTTGGTACTTTAAAAACTATATCACAAAATAGATGCAATAAAAAATTGTCTAGACTTTATGCTAGTTTCAGGTGAATAGAGAATAGTAAGGAACGTAGGTTTTCCCAGTGTAGTTGCTGGATGAAGTTTTCTTGGGATTCCAACCGGGTAGTGTAGTTTTGTAAACACAACGTTTCTTCAAGAAGAAGAAGATGGGCGGTGCAAGCCATCGAAACGTTGCGTTTACAAAACTACGCTACCCGGTTGGAATCCCGAGAAAACTTCATCCAATAGAGAATAGATTTAACAAGAGGTTGAAGAAAGTAGCTACATAACTTTGTTCTTGAGGTCTTTTTAGAACCTCATTAATTAAAGGATGTTGGAGTGAAAATGTCATTAATTCTGGTAATATTTAAGGGTGGCCCTAAATACAGAATTTTCAGAATTCTACAATGAAAACCTTTTTACCCATTGCAGAGGCGAAGGAAGAGTACATCAGTAGGTTTATTGAAGGCAGTATAGGCCGCCTGACGTGGCCAGCAGCGCAGAGTTCCCGTCCTAAGTTATGTGACCTGACCAGCCCTGACAGCGGCCCTCTGTCACCTTCACTGACAGCCCGACTTCCTCCGTTAGACATCACTCCAGAAGAGGCTGCGTTGCTTGTCTACATGCCACAGAGAGATGACTTTGAAAGGGTATGTTTTTTCTCAATTTCTCCTATGACACTATAATATTTGCAATCTGTTGAGTTGGTTATCAGAATCTACTGACTACAGAAATAATTTGTAGAATAGACGTGTCTGATGCCAGTTAATATTCTGGCTGGAAACGTAAGTTGAGTGTATGACGGCGAAAATAATTTGTTTTGATTTTTTGGTGTGTTTGTTGCATACTGAATTACAGGTTCTCAAACTGAGGGTTCGTACTGAAAATATTACACTGTAAAATACATGGTATTGAGTTCCAAAATTTGTAAATTGCACAGTTCAGAATTCAGCAGTTGGCTTGGGATGATTTAGGAAAGTAATAGTATTAAATATGACACTAATAAAGACAAACTTTAACTAGAGAAACAATAACTAAATTTAAATTTTAAAGTCTCAAGTTTTTCACTGTTATAAAAACAAGACAATCTGCGTTGAAATGTCTGGCTAATTTAAACTTAAATTTTCTTAGTTATTGTTTCTCTATTAAAGTTTGTCTGCATGTCGGTCATATTTATTATTATTATTATTTGACAGACGTTGATATTTATATTAGATTTAGGAAAGTGATGGCCAAAGAAGGAGTCTCAAGACTAAACACATTTAAATTTCAAGCCTTCATCTTTCTTGATTTATCTCTCACTTCTACATTTATAAATCATATTGTAATGATTTCACATCTGATGAAACTTTAATTTTTTTATGTAAATGCAATTGATTTAGTGAGACAAGACGTGTGGAATTACTAGAAACTTGGAATATTTGGGGTCCTCGGACTTGGAAAGAGTGAGATTTTGTAATGCTTTAATGTTCAAGTGGAAGTCTTATTTTTGTTCAAGTTGTACTCTTTTTTTTTTCTGCAAGATGTCTATTTCTATGTCCTTTAGTTTAGTAATTTTATCATTAAACACATGTTCACAAATGTTTCAGGAGTTTGACAACACTGCGGAATCATTGGTTTCCAACTTATTTGTAAATAACACAGAAGATGACGATTTGGATGTTGGTGAGTGCTGAGTCTGTTCTTTCCTCAAATAATTTTATAGTATAGGGAAAAAATTATTTTTGGGTACTTTCAACATAAATCAACTTAAGAACTATTAAATTTTTGACAAACCGAATGTTGCCATTTATGTCTTTATCAAATATTATTAAACAATGCTAAGAACATGTTAAAAACCTCAGCCTTTAGGTCAGATTTAAAAAATTTAATTATATTTAAAACACTTATAATGAATTTTTTCTGACCTATAACCTGTTGCTTTTTTATCATTTAATTTAAAAATTCAAGTCAGATTTAATTTTTAATGATAAATTACATTTAATATATTGGAAATAACTAAGAGATTAATTTCTAGGTTCATTTAGTTAAGTTGTTTCTGTTCTTAACAACACAATATCATATCTTTCAGCTTTGAAGTTGGCGCAAGTGGACATGTACACCCGCAGGCTTCGAGAGAGGACGAGACGGAAAAGGGTAGTGAGGGACTTCCAGCTTGTGTCTCTATTCTTCTCGTCCAATCGAAAGGACAGACCAACTTCTAGAAAGAGGCTTACCAAAGATGAAAGGTACTGTCATAATTGTATGGTAATATTAAAGTCATCTTGTGATGCTTTTCATGTGAAATGTTCCTCCCCCTCCCCTCAGAAGAGTTTTTTATTGAAATGACTATAACTAATCCTGGGAACAGTACAATTACTGTGAACCATAAAATATAAGTGTAATGAAGTTAAAATTTATTCACTTATCTAGTTAAAATACTGTAGGGTATTTTCACATAATCAAAGACCAAAGGTTGTCCCGGTGTAATTGTTGTATATAAAGTTCTCAGTTCTCACTCAGGTGCCAACTACGTTTTGACGACTGCAAGCCCTGTCGTCATCTTCTAGTTCTGGGTGTCACAGTTTAATCACTGTTGGCACCCGAGTGAGAACTGAGAACTTTTTATACAATTTTCACATAGGTTATATGTCCTGAAATCAAAATGCAGGTTTTACTTTAATTCATGCAATTTTTTTTGCGTTTTTTCTAGGGTTAATGGATCTTTTTAAAAAAGTTTCAAATATTGGTCTGTGCATCATTCAACATCCAAGCTTTTGGTAATATTTCATATCTTTAATAGATGTGTGAATTTACTACCGAAATCTGAGAGACAGTAATATAAATACCACACAACATTTCAGGGATCCTTGTCCCTTTCGTCAACAACTGTTTTCCCAATGGTGTTGTTCCCTTATTGATACGCTAACCCTTTGGCTCTCCCATTGTTTTTGCATTTTCGTCACTTTTGAGTTTTGTCAACTGACAAGTGCAGTTGTGTCGCTCTAGGCTCTTCTTAGCACCTGACTAAAGGGACAAGGATCCCAGAAACATTGTGTGGTATTAATATTACCTTTTTTGTCTGAATTGACTATCTTTCTCATTCATTATTTTCAATCGGACGTAAATTTTTTCATTTATGAAATCTACTTTAACACATTAGTGTGTGTGAATTAATTTCCTGGTACATACAGATGTAAATTTTAATGATGTGTGCCAGTGAACGTAGTATTTAGCTTAGCATTTTTTGTCTCACTAACCTCGTGTAGCTGTGACATTAATTTAAACTTTTATGTGCTCTAGGGAATTCCAAGACAGACTGCGAGTTTTCACCCAGTTTCACACTGCCCAAGAACACGAACAGTTTCTGCTGAATCTCCAGAAACAGAGGGAGCTCAGAGTACGGATAAGTGAGCTTGCCAGGTATCGCAAGAACGGTCTGACGAGGCACGAAGAGTGCGCGCACTTCGAACAGGAGCGTCTGCAGCACGAGGAGTGGAAGGAGAAGAGATCTGTAAGTATCATAATCAGGACTTTTGTTAGCAGACTGAACAGATTTGTTGTTATGTCTTACCAATTTTTTTTACTTTTATATAACACAGTTTTTACTACCGGTTTGTCTTGATTTCTATGACATTTTAAATAATTTTCTTTGTACTATGTTGACTGCCATGACACAAATTATCTGCATTTTTAAAATTATTTTTATGCATTAAGTAGATTTGAAAAGTACAGATAATGATCTACAGCATGGGAAATTTAGTTACTCCTCTTCATTTCTTCAATTTATAACAACCATTTATTTGTATGTGTTTCAATTTTCTTTTCATTATTTCTGATCTTTATGGTAAAGAATCTTTAAAACAATTTTTAAAGTGGGCTGTAACTCTTAATACACACATAAAATTTCTTTCCGTGTATGTTTTCCTCTCGTTCATATGCAAAAAGAGAATACAAAATAATGGCACAAAAACCATACAATTGAAAGCTTTAATGACATAGCCTGTAGAATCATTGTATAGATTGATTGCCTTAAACATGCCTCCTCTGAATTTCGTAAATGTAGAATTGTTTCTAAATAGAACGATCTTCAGTAGTATCTCAAATAATTGTTTATGAATAGAAGTCGACTTAAGAATAACCCTGATTTCTAGAGGAAGGAACAGCTGGATGATTCTAGAATCGCAACTCAGTTGGAAGTCTTGAGAAAAGTCTCGACTATTGCTTCAAGAGGGTGTGTTCAATTTTTAAATTTTGAATAAGTTGGCAATTACTCTGTATTTGTGTAAAAGACATTAAATCATGTTGTCCATTTACGTTACAAGAAGTGAGACACATTTCTGTGTCAGCACTCTGCATTCTCATGTATTCATACCTACTACTGCATTGGTTCAACATGGCTGTGAAAAAGATTGTTTTTTATCTCGACACGGAAGTTTAATATTATCCACAGTGACCCCATTTTGTTATTACAAATTATGCTGAGCTCTGATTCTGTATTTGGTATCTAGTGAACTCTTCCGTGGCCGTTTACATATCGACAATATAGCACTATCTAGATTACCTTGAACGGTTTTCACAGCTACCATTTCACCAACATGTGCTAAGGTCACGATGTATTGTCCTTGAATACATTGATGGTACAACATTTGAATGACTGTTGTAACTCATTAAAAGTTTTATGTTCAAAATCTCTTTTACAGTGTTCATGATAGCAATTGAACAGGTGGCATTTTCTTGGTTTCCTTTACACCACTTTTATTGTGGTAGTGAGAGGTCTACAGTTATTCAGAAAATTTTGTGGTGTAGTTTATGTGATAAAAACTAGTTTCACCTGCCTGTAGTTGCCGTTAAGTTTTTCCTAAATTTTTCTAAAGTTTGTTTTTCTTAACATTTGTTACTTCAAGCTTGATCTATTTTAAAAATTTGTAATATATTATTTGATTGTATCAGTTTGCCTTTCACGTAGGGCAGCAGTGGATCCAGCCATTCATCTCCATCAAGGAAAAGGTGAGATAAATTTCCGATTTACTCTTGTTTTGTTTTTAGTAAATTATGTTATGCAATGTGCAACCAAGTATCACTTAGTATTTATTTTTTTGGGCACCATTATACAATTGGAGTTTTTGGAATTTATTTCGTTGACTAACTTAACTTGGTTAATAAATATTAGTTACACATTAAAATTTAGAATAAGAGATTTGGCCTCTTAATGATTTTTGACGTGTAGCTATGAAAGTATTTGTTCTCTGCTCAGAGAAAGAAGCGAGGGCGTCTTCTCTTCTGCAGACGGAAGATCCATGTCCAGAGGCAGCCGAAGCCCCAACCACGATAGCGGTGGAGAAGGGGCGGACTCGGCCAGCCCCGTAGACATCTCCACTCTCCCGGGGCATCATCTTCTTTCACAACACGAAATTAAGGTAAAATTTTGTGTGTTAGTTCTTGATTGTGCAGATTGTCAGATTCCAAGTTGGCAAAATCCATGTGTTGTGTGTCATGGTCTGATACTATGAACGTTAACTGAGGAGAATGTGTAATGCTAAACTTGAGCTGTAAATTCTGTAGAGTTAAGTTGAACTTGAGGTTTTGAATTTATAAAAATGCCAGAAGTATCTTGTTTAACACGTTGACTGCCGACTACAAAATAACTCATAGACTGCGTTCTTTTCTTGGATACCAACTACGAGTAATCTCGCCATTGTTGACTTGTCATTTTTGTGCAGCTACGATTAAACTCGGAATATATATGAGTACTAATATTGATAGATGGCTTCTGGAAAAAGAACAATAAATCAATGCTGTCTTGCATGAACAGAAAATTTAGTAAAAAACGAAAAAAAAAATTATAAAAATTAATTCAAATTCAAGAAATAAAATAATAATTTATTGTTTGTGGAACTTCTTAAACAATCTTCCACACACAGGCCTGGCTTCTCTTTGCAGGCTTGCCACTTTGATAACCTATTAGATGTTTTTATTGCTTTGCATTTTTCAATTTCTTGCGCAGCATATATATTACTTTGTTACACCAGAAATGCAAGAAAATCATCCGAAAAAAAAAGTCCACCAGCCTTTGTACTGACGAATATGGACACGGATTCATGATTCAGCTTTATCGAAGCGACATGTCAAAGCATGTCTGCGTACGAATTAACTCGTAGTTGGCTTCTGCGAAGAGATTCTGAAAATTGCCATGGCAGTCAATGTGTTAATTACGATATTATCCTTATCTGGATATTATATTATATCATCTGCGGGTGAGAATTGACTGTTGTTTCCTAATTCTACATATTTTTTTTTGTTAACTGTTCCAGCTCTGCACATCATTAAACCTGAAGCCTTCTCAATATTTGACGCTGAAGACCCTGCTGCTTCGCGTAAGTGTGCCATGAAAAATTAATTTTAGAATTCTGTGTTTGAAACTATTAGACATTAACTGGGACTGTTATCTGCATGTTCCCCTTTAGAGTTACTTTTGCAACAAAAAAAAAGTGTTTGTTGGTCCTCTTGAATGTTTGGTCTTTCATTTCAATAATATGGGAATTGGCATTTCTCCCCTGCAATCTCTCTCCGTTCTCTTGGGAGTTCTTTTGGCGAGTTTCTTCCATCTTGTAGAAAATTTATTATTATTTCATTGTCAATGATATGCAGATGAGTGGGTTAGGCAAAGACAAAATATAAGCCTGAAATAAGAATTTTGCCATATATATAAGAAATGCCAAAAGCGAGTTGTTGAAAAGATGAAGGTAACTATGTAGACTGAGGGAAAGAACAATAATGACAGAAAAGGGGTTGTATGAAATGAAAAGGAAAAGACAAGTCCAATGTTTCAAACAGTAAGAAAAACTATGAATATTCAGGGATACAGGTGTAAATATTTTCTCAAGCTCCGTCAAGCTGAAGCATTATAACTCTCGAGGAGAAGGTTCTTTTTCAATATTTACCTTGTGCTTGATCATTCCACTTTCCACTTGCTCCACCTACATAAATTTTGCAAGTTTGCAAACTTTCCCGGTGAACGTACTGTAAAAGCAGGATGTTTCGTTAACCCGCAAATTGTTTTTTTTTACAGTACCACTTGGCTGGAAACCTGAGTATAATTCCATAATTCATAATTAGTCAGATAGGAACCCCTGACATGCTAACAAACTTTTTCAAGTAGTAAACTTCCACACAGGGATGTAACATATCTTTTCTGTTTTTTTCAGGAACACAAGAGGAAGGGCCCAAAGAAGGAGGATGTGTCTCTGACTCCAACGTCGAGTCCTGAGACGCACATCCTCCACTACCTGGTCAACAGTGGTTGGATAACGGCGAGCTAACCTTCCGAAAACGTGTAGTCCGAGAATCGTGTTGCATCTTGCTCTTTACATAATTAATTTTTCCTTTCTCCCCTGAAGTGTATATATATTATATATTTTTTTGTAAATAATGATTTTCATCTCTGAGGAGGACATTGTCGTCGACAAACATTTGTCCAAATCGAAATTGTGATCTCAACTTTTACCTGCGAGCAATATAGTTTAGCCTGTAGGGACGTGCGTGTGCTTAGAGGAATCTGCTAGGTTAATTTTCCCCCCCATAGAGTTTGTGTCAGGTTCTTCACCATGGTGAGTCTGGCACTTACCTGAAGAAGTATCTAGCAAGAGAAAATGAGGTCTTCACCTGACCCAGCTTATAATTGAAGACCAAAATATCGTGGCAAATATGCTGCCAAGGGCGACTGCTCGCCCACTTGATGCTTCCTTTTTTGCATCTGTCTCCGTGTCTTGTGCATATTGTGTACATTTTATGAAGGTACTTAACTGTAATTTATCACTCCCCCACGATGTAGTCTCCTGCAAGTTACCATGCAATCCTGTTAGCTTGATAGTTACCCTGTACCATAACTCAATTGACGTATTTATGTGCAATAAATAAATCTACAGCTCACAGTTTAGGGAAAAAGTATTCCTTTAAGCACATATTTTCTGGTGTGTATGCGGAATTTAGGGCCACCTTCACCTTTAATTTACACTGGGGATTTAATGTTTCTGATTCACAATTTTGTTGACACTTTTAATGTGTGGTAAATTGAAATTATTGATTTTTTTGGTGAATTTTAGTTTTCTAATCAAATATGTGTGTGGATTATCCTTTCTTCTGTGAGGCCTATTACCCCATCAACCTACACTCCCGAAGTGGGGTAGAGGGACAAAGGGTCGGGTAGTGACACGTTGAGATGCTGTAGAGAATATAATTTTGTAATCATTTATTTATTTTTTGGGGGGGGCAATATAAAGTGATGGCCACTTGCCTTCCGGAATCATACACGAATAATATGCAGAAATGTTGTTTTAATTCCGGCCTTTCCTAATGAAAACGGAGGGAGGTGTGTCGAGAAGATTATTTGACGAAATCATATATACCTACTTTTAATCGATTTATTTGTGAAACCAATGGGTTTTCTATTACCTGAAGTAAACAAGTTTATCATCTTACAAATAGTAACTACGCTTTCCATGTACAGATATCTTTTACATATTTCGCAAATAAATATTTATACAATTACCAATTTAATGTATTTAATTTGTGGTTGATAAATCTTGGTAGTTATATGGTATCCTTGTCATTGACCGCCAGCTTCACGTAAATTGTTATGAAACTAATGGTACATAAAGGTATCAGAGGCTAGAAAGTTGACAAGAGTCGAGAGTTGTGCATCTAACAAATCTGTGAAATTATTATGTTGATTATTTGAATGTTGTTGCGAGGAAAAAAAGGCAGCTGATTGCCTGGAACAAATGGGGTCATGGAGAATTGTCCGTAATAAAAGTTCTGATGCTAGAATTGATATACACCACTAATTTCAGGGAGGGCGAGAGAGAGAGAGAGTTGCTAGGCGACTGAATATCTGGGCACGAGTACTGTTGTCACATCAAGGGAGCTACCACTCGTTACGCCAGGCTCGAAACAAAATTGTGTTTTTAAGCCTTGAGTTAAAACGGAAATTTACATATCTGGTCATGAAAATATAAATTACTTGTCAAGAATTAATAAATGGATACTTTTTGGTAAATTACATAAATAGTTTCAGCAAAAATTAAAATACAACATAAAAAACTTCACATTCCTCAGGCAAATCTTTATGGGACAATGAAAGAAGCTGAGGTGAAATCTGCAGCTTTTTTTTATAGAAATAATTTGTGCTTTATTCCAGGCTCACAGGAACATGTGTTACCAAAATAACTTGTCATTTTACATGACACATTCTGGAATTTTTTGAAGTTGCACACGGACAGTGTGTCGATTGCCCTTCAGTTTTTTACCATGATTGGCATCAATGCTGAGATTCTACCACGGGTCTCTGTAATACACGACAGTGACGCTGACCACTACACAGCAAGTTGGATGGGAACATTCTGTGCGTACCGCCACAAAAAAAAAATTACTGGTACCCTTTTAGCACATTTGAAACAGAAAAATAGGTACTTTTGAGAATTCTGTATATGAATATTACAACTGATGACAGTAGATAAAGAACTCGGCAGTGATTATGAAAATCAGATTATTTGGTAAGGAAACATGGGAATAAGTTTAGAGGTCAGATTTTGAAATTTAGTTCAGTGATGTGCATGAATTATATTGCACTGACGTTGAGTTGTTGGAAAGAGACGTTACACCAGCTCGAGTCTAAAACTCTGTGCAGCTGTGAAAGGGTGAAGGGGATAAAATATCGCAATAACCTCGTTCAACTATACGTTGCTGTGATTGGTTATGTTCTGTCGGGGTCAGTTATATATACTCCATATATGTAAAGCTATGTCACCATTACTACTACTAGTAGTAATGGTGACATAGCTTTACATATATGGAGTGGGCGGCTCCAGTGTACAAGTGTCAGCTGCAATGCTTGATGGATAAGAAGACTTGGAAGAAAGTAGTAAATGAGGATGTAAGAAATATAGATGAATGGGACAGCCTTCGACTAAGGACCTAGAGGAGCGGGTCCTTTTATGTTGCTGATGGCAGAATAATCCTCGTCCGTAGTCAAGAATTTACCAAATACATTCGGGAAAGTAAACTTTGGAATGAGTTTGAACAACGGGGACAAGCCCTCGAATGTGTCCGCTGTGAAGAGAATTTTTTTCCACGTTTATTACCAGGTACTCACTTTACCTTGTTGTAGACAAACATAATGCGAGAACAACAGAACGATACTACAATTAAAGAAATACTCTTGATAATAATTATAATATAAATTTTAATTGTAACTTAAATTAATCATGTACAGTGCACTTTTTTTTTTTAAATATTAACAGCTGTCAATTCCTCTATTCTGTAGTAACATTTTGATCTCTCTTTTGTACTTCATACTCGATGTCCTTAATGAAATCGCGTACCAAAAACAATCTCTTTCAATCATCCCCCTCGCCCCCCCCCCATTAAACATTAAATGTTTCCTGTTTTTATCAGATAAACTACAGAAAAAAGACGATGTAGTTGCATTCGTGACTTAAATTGGATTTACAGATAGGTTGGAATTCTTTTAATCAACTTGGCGCATCTTTTTCTCCGGCTAATTAATTGAGGTTTATTTGAGTGTGTAATGTATTGATGTTTTCCCCTGTCTCGAGTTTCAAAAATTGCATTTATATTTTCTGTAACAATGGAAAATAATTTATTAACACTGTTTAAGAATCTTTGTGCCTGCCTTTGCGTTTGACCACATTCTGCCTCATATTCTAGTCATATATGTGATTGCCTAAATCTTTCTTGTGCTATCCTTAATAACTTTTTTTTATTCACAACTGAAGTATATACAAAAACCAGTATAGATCTTTACTAAACATGACACCCAATTTTTTTGCAGCTATTTCTATTATTTAGTTTGCTATAAAGGTTGTACTTCTTGTAATATTAATTTTTGTCTTGCTTTTGCAAAACAACAGTCGGTGTATTTCTAGATGCATTTTCTTTTTTACATGTATAGAGAATATATACTCACGATATTTAATATATGATAGATCTTTATTAGCGTCATGAAACGTGTGTACTGTGATTGCATGGTATTTGTGTATAAATTAAGAGAATGAATCGTTACCAAAGTATCTAATAGACGTGATCGTAAAATATAGAACCGTATAAACCTTCCAGGTGAGGCGTAGATATTAATGTAGACGTAGGATCAAAAAATTATGAATTCGATAAAGAGAACTATGATTCTAAAATAAGCTAAAGCTGTGATATTAATAAAAGTCGGTGTGAATGAAGAAATTTAATCAAAAGTGATTGTGAAAGAAAAGTGATTATGTTTATGTATATGTGATTACAAATGTATTTCATTGTTAAAAATATTTTGGGAAATTTTTGTATTAGCCTGTAGCTATTTATTACAAATAAATTAGCATCAGTTACTCCAACCGATTTACCTTGCTTACACTTTCCACCTTATATTCTCCTCTACTCTGGGCTGCTTTCATCCACGTAGTCGTCAGACTTGCGTCCGCTTTGATGTCTTGTCGAGTGGCGTTCCTCAGGACCAGTTGTAGACTCTCTGTGCTGTGTGATCCTGCAATTTCAGACTTCTTATTACATTCCTCTATAGATTTTTTTTTATCCCACGACTCCAACAAAGTCACTTCTGAAGCAATTACAATATTCCTTCCCCAAAATAGTTTTGTACTGCTTTGTTGTATAAAATGGTGCCTCATGTTGTCAACATCCACCTGTTTTTGGTTCAACAGCATATGGGATGTATATTCAGTTGTTGTGACATTAAAGTAAATAAAACACCACCTACAAAATTAGGTCAAAATTCGTGAAATAAGATAAATATCTACACCCAATCAATATGAAACAATTGGTTTCCACAGGATTAAAAAGCACATTCCAGTTCAGTTACAAGAGCGGAATCCCTCAGGGATCTCATCTCGGTCACCTAATTTTCCCTCACATTTGTCAATGTTCTGTCTGCATATGTTACCTGATGGTTGTCTAATCTATTTGCTGACAACATTAACCTTCTCTTAACTGTTGACTCAAACAGTTAATTTTGCAATTGGCTGCAAAATAATAGGTTGGCTCTGAAACTTGCAAACTGAAGATGGTTAACGAAACCATATCTGGGTTTGTGAATGGGCAAAACTTTCCTCATGCTGAGAAATATAAACTGATTACCTGTTAAAAAAAATTGAGTATCAACTGCTCTACCTCCAGGGTTATAAGGAAAATGTGTGACACCAAATACTCTGAAAACAGTCTACTTTGAATCGGCCAAAATCTTTATTATATTCCATGGATAAAAAAATATTTTAAAAATCATGGAAGTTGTGTCTTTTGTCACCCACTGGTGTTTTGATTCACAAAAAACAAAACATCATCATCTCAACTACGATGTACTCACATAGGCACATTCATATGACAGAACGATAAGTGGCAAACTGGGCTCAGCTATGAAGGGGGAGGTCTGCAAGGGCTATTATCTCGCAGACAGTACCTGCGAGGGTATTCTCTTGTAGGAGAGACATGAAGGGGCTACCTTTGGGGATGCCTTTTCCACTCTGTTTTTGAACTAAGGTTCCCACAAGCCGATGCACCTTGACCTGTTCTGAGAGGTGTATGTTCCAGGGTCACAGACCTTGGGCACACGGTAAGAGTTGTTCTCTGTTCCCATTGGAACAGTCGGCCAGCTGCCTCCTAAACTGGTCGAGGTATGGAGAAGGGAATGCTGCGTCCCTACAGCAAACACTTCTCCCGCCATCCAGGGAAGGGCAAGGGACAAGTGCCCAATGCCCGACCTACCTGATGCAGGTTTTTCTAGGGGTTTCCCTGCATTACTTTTAGGTGAATGGCGGGTAGGATCCTTAAACTATAACCCGGAGACCCCTAGTTAACCCTTGGCTACCTTCCTCTACCCTTCCGCATCTCCCCCTTTCAGATCCCTTCCTACGCTATTAAAGGGGAGTTGCCACCATGTGGATTACCCTCATGTAGCCTATTACCTATACATAAATACATATATATATATATATATATATATATATATATATATATATATATATGTATATAAATAAAAGAAGAAGAGAGAGGGAGAGAAGTTTGATTGCCCATGTAAGGATGCATAATTTGACGTGTCATATTCTTGTACATTGAGGTACAAGCAAATAAATTCTAGTACTAGCGTAGACTTGCTTGCAGAGCATCAACGGTTGCTGGAGGTATTCTACTTCTTCATAAAGAAGCAAAATTGCCCGTGAAGAGCTCCAACTCGGACCGGATACCCTCAGGCAGATAGTTTACATATGCTCCATCGCGCTACCCTGAGGCACGCCAGTTGTTGTTGCACAACTTCTTTAATTGACCCCTGGAAGATTAAGGGGGGGGGGAACTGGTCGCCTGCTATCGCAATGGTTAGAGAAATCCGTCAGATTATATCCTACTGGAACCCTCGGCACAATAACAAACTCTACAAGAACCAATGCCGAGTGACTCTCAGAACCAAAATTCGTCTGGTAACATCAGCAGAACAATAACCAACACTGCCAAAACTTTCAAGAACCAAAATCCTTGAGGTACCATGAACAGAATAAAGAATCAAGAACCCAAGTCAGTAACTCTCAGAACTCAAATCCTTATGGTACCATCAGGAGAATAAGAAACTATGTGGTTAAGAACCAATACAGATTGATTCTCAAAACCGAATATCCATCTGAAACGTTCAGGGGAATAAAAAAAAGTCACGTGGTAAATCCTTCAACAACCAATGGAGAGTAATTCTCTGACCTAAAATCATTATCGAGTCATCAGCAGAATAAACATCACGTGGTAAACCCTTGAAAGATAAACGCAGAGCAACTGAGAATCAAAAAACCTTGTGAAACCTTCAGGAGAATGAGAAACCATGGAAACCCGTCATGATCGGATCCAGCTCGCAGCAACGTCACCAAGGGACAGACAGGAGCCTGAGATGACCAGCCCGTGCTGCACACACGCGGGCGTCAGACACAACTGCACAAGATGCTCAGAGAAGGATGATGCAGAACCAGTACAAGGTGTTTGAGAAAACTTGATGACTTTCCGGCTGACTAATCTGTGGTCATGGTCAGGAGGCACGTACCACGGTTGCCAAAATACTTATTTCTACTGTCCGCTGAGAATAATAGCCTCATTCCTCTCTGTTTTCCTTCACAGTCTTCCCACTCTTATGTAATTTTCAATCATTCTAGAAACATCTCATGTTTGGTCCTTCCAGACTGGTTCACACATCCAGGACTTGCTTCATCAACCTATGATCACCAAATCTAATCCTGTGCAGTCACCGTATCATTCCCAATCTACGGTCTTAAAGCTCCTGGTTGGTTGGTTGATGACTCGAATGTTCCAAGGAGACTTCATCAACCTACGATCACCGAATCTAATCCTGTGCAGTCACCGTATCATTCCCAATCTACGGTCTTAAAGCTCCTGGTTGGTTGGTTGATGACTCGAATGTTCCAAGGAGACTTCATCAACCTACGATCACCAAATCTAATCCTGTGCAGTCAGCATATCATTCCCAAACTACGGTCTCAAAGCTCCTGGTTGGTTGGTTGATGACTCGAATGTTCCAAGGAGACTTCATCAACCTACGATCACCAAATCTAATCCTGTGCAGTCACCGTATCATTCCCAAACTACGGTCTCAAAGCTCCTGGTTGGTTGGTTGATGACTCGAATGTTCCAAGGAGACTTCATCAACCTACAATCACCAAATCTAATCCTGTGCAGTCACCGTATCATTCCCAAACTACGGTCTCAAAGCTCCTGGTTGGTTGGTTGATGACTCGAATATTCCAAGGAGACTTCATCAACCTACGATCACCAAATCTAATCCTGTGCAGTCACCGTATCATTCCCAAACTACGGTCTCAAAGCTCCTGGTTGGTTGGTTGATGACTCGAATGTTCCAAGGAGACTTCATCAGCCTACGATCACCAAATCTAATTCTGTGCAGTCATCGTATCATTCCCAAACTACGGTCTCAAAACTCCTGGTTGGTTGGTGACTCGAATGTTCCAAGGAGACTAAATTTGCCCACCCCTAACCAGAGCCTATGGACCAGAGCCAATAGGCACATCCCGTGCCCTTGTACCACGGACGGGGCTATATAAACAGCCCTACCTACTTCCAACGGCACTTCACCTGAAGAAGATGGGCGGTGCAAGCCATCGAAACGTTGTGTTTACTAAACTACGCTACCCTCGGTTGGAATCCCGAGAAAAGTTTCATCCAGCGCAACTACACCGGCGGGAAAACCCACGTTCCTTATTAGTCCGTAACGTCGGAGTGGTCCCGCAGCTGCTCCTCAGGTATCAGAACATGTAACTATTTATACACACATTAAATTCCGCTCTAGGAACAGGACGAGGGTTCAAGGAAGAGTCAGTAACAACAGTGCGACAAACTACGGGACATTACATTACTCTCAGAGGTGACGGTTGTCTGCGGGCTGGATGATATCGAGTCAACGTTGATGGCTGTGGGACGACGGTGGTTGATTACAGATACACATAACGGACTGGCGAAGGAGGAGGAGGAGGAGGACGAAGCTTCTTTTGTTTAATTTACTGCAGTACATTCGTTAGTTGTTTTTTTTTTCAAGCAATGCCACGCCGTTAATAAGAATGAAACAATATGAAGTGTAGCGTCTTTGGAAAGTGGAATCTCTTAATAAAAAAGAGAAGGAAGAGATTTAGTAAGTTTCGTTGTTTTGTTGACGCAGTGTTGTAGTAGAACAGGAACCGAAACCTCTGTCACGATTGTACAAAACTCTAACTCGCGCAATGAGAGTGACTGAGAGCAGGCCACGAGGTTTGGGACCGGACCAGAGGGAGAGAAGCAGCAGGCAGGCAGGACAGCATCGACCACTCGCTGAAACAGGTCAGAGCTTTCAAGGTAAGAATCACAGAGTTTTGTTAATATACCACTGTGAACAAGAAGTAAGGAGAATTTATTTATACAATATAAATTCTTTATTTATTCTTCCAAATCAATTTCATCCCCGTCCGATAAAACGCACTTTTTTCCCAACGCTTTTTTCCAGTCCTCGAAACAGTCGCAATAGTCTTTTCCCCCGGTGTAGCCTTCAAGACCTTCTTCGATTCGGTTTTTATCTCTTCAACGTCGCCCCCGCATTGGCCTCTTGAGTTTGCTGAGTAGCCAGAAGTCGCACACGGTGGTTACGGAACGATGTGGGTCGCAGAAGAACCAATGACGTGGTGCATTATCGTGGTGGAGGAACCAAGAGGACTTCACAGTGCACCACACCACGACTGTCACCATGACCTTGGTGGATTGGTCGCTGGTTTCAGGGTCTCGTCTCCAGTGATGACGCATTGCAAAAGTTTCACACACATCAACGCGACGCTTTTTCTTCCACCAATCGTGACTTGACGCGTCTGAGACACAAAACATTCTTCAAAATGGTTCAGGCTGAGCCAAATGATGTTCCAACACCATCAGCGAGATCTCTAATTGTCCATCGACGATCCTATTGGACGTGGCCCTCGTCGGTAGACGTTGATGGTCGTCCAGAGCGCGCGAGGTTCGTCTTTGAACTCGTTGTACCACTTATAAGTCTAAAGCTATTCACCTTCAGTTCCTCAGATGCGTCATTCTTGTTTTATGTCCTCCTCTACTTGGTCTGTCCATCCCAGAAGCAGTCTGCGAGGGCTATTCTCTCGCAGGCAGAACCGTGTAGGAGGGACAGGAAGGGGCTACCTTTGGGGATGCCTCCTCCTCTCTCTCCATTTTTGAACTAAGGTTCGCACAAGCCAAGGCACGTCAGCCTGGTTTTGAGAGGTTGTATGTACCGGGGTCACAGACCTTGGGGGATACGGTAAAAGTTGTTCGCTGTTCCCATTTGAACAGTCGGCCAGCTGCCTCCTAAACAGGTCAAGGCACGGCGACGGGAACGCTGCGTCCCCACAGCAAACTCCTCTCTCCCGCTATCGGAAGGGCGTGGGACAAGTACCCAATGACCGACCTACCTGATTTATACCATGTATTATTCAAGGTGGTGAGAATGAGACGAGGCATAACTTGATATCCACGTAGGCGTCACACGAGGGTAAGGAAGGTCAGCAACCTCAACGTTGTTGGTATTACATACTAGCAGCGGCGTGTGTGCTTCAGGACATCAGTAAAGTTAGAAACAATGATTACCTCGGCAAGGCACCTCGGCCTGGTTTTGAGAGGTGGCATGTTCCGGGTTCACTGACCTTGGGCATACGGTAAGAGTTGTTCTCTGTTCCCACTGGCACAGTCGGCCAGCTGCCTCCTACACTGGTTGACGCACGGAGAATGGAATGCTGCGTCCCCACAGCAAACCCCTCTCCCACCATCCAGGGAAGGGCGTGGGACAAGTACCCAATGCCCGACCTACATGATGCAGGTTTTTCTAGGGTTTTCCCTGCATCACTTTTAGCCGAATGCCCCCCGGGTAGGATCCTTAAACCCATAGCCCAGGGACCCCTAGTTAACCCTTGGCTACCTTCCTCTACCCTTCCACATCCCCCCTTTCAGATCCCTTCCTATGCTATAAGAGGGGAGTTGCCACCATTGTGGATTAACCTCATGTAGCCTGTAAACTGTTTTTTAAAAAAGATATTTTATGTGTTGAGTGCAGTTGAGTGTTGAGTGAGTGAAATTCCGCCATATTAGGTCCAATAGAAAATCACTTAACCTGATACATCACAGCTTTTTTAATTTCAATTTATGACCCACTGTTGTTACGACTTAAAATTATATATTCGTTGGAATTGCCAATGTAAGGTTTTGTGCTTTGACATTGTTTTGTCTCATTTCAACTCTGGAAGTCCTCGTGGCGAGGTCAAAAAAAAATTCTTTTATTTTCTCTTAAGTATATATTTTATAAAATTCACATAATATTATGTAAGTAACGATGTTATACTAAATTTATTTTGTTTGGGAGACAACCCGATGGTTCTTTATTTTATTTATTTATTTTTAATAATAATAAGAAGAAGAAAAATAGCCAAATACTTAATGTAAACACCACACAACGTTTCTGAAAGCCTTCTTCCTTTCCTCAGGTGCCAAAAAGATATTATTTATTTACTTATATACACCTGAAGCAGCCCCCAGGCAAAGGGAAGAGCGTTTTGTAGTTGTATCTAAATTTTAATGTTAATAAATTGTGACTTTTGGCCGTCAGACACGAGTGGTTTCTGTAAGTAGCTCCCCTAGGTTACTTAATCTCCGTCAGCACCTGACACGATGGAACAGGAATCGGCGACAGGAGAGGAGAGGGGAGAGGGCAGAGTTCTGTGCCCGAGGCCCTGGCGACGTTCCCGACCTTGTCCAATTACCATAATGCATCGTATCCGCAGCTCCGCGACCTTCCTCAACGGCCGCTCACTCCTCCTCGTCCAGGGGTGAAGCCGCACCCTGCCTGCGTTGGCTCCTTCAGACACGCTCTACGCGGACCAGCGAGAGGCGCGGTTTTCCAAACAGGAGCAGATAACAAGACACGTCGTCAGTAATAAACGACAACGAAACCCTTTACTGCTGCAGCCGCGTGGGCAACGTCGCGACGATTTCTGATTCGACGGCACGAGGAACAGCTTCAAGGTCAAATCGAATCCCGTTTGGAAAAAAAACCAGAACAACAACAAACAGAGAGGGGCTGAGCGACACAGTAACGGACACACGCACACGGCAATAGAAATAAGAGACAGTGACATGCTTAGATTTTTTTTAGGGTAACAGGAGGCTACATGAGGCTAATCCACATGGTGGCAACTCCCCTTTAATAGCATAGGAAGGAATTTAAAAGGGGGGGATGTGGAAAGGTAGAGGAAGGTAGCCAAGGCTTAATTAGGCCCCCCCGGGCTATGGTTTAAGGATCCTACCCGACAATGCGCCTCAAAGTAATGCAGGGAAAACGCTAGGAAAACCTGCATCAGGTAGTTCGGGCATTGGGTACTTGTCCCACGCCCTTCCCTGGATGGCGGGAGAGTGGGTTTGCTGTGTGGGGTCGCAGCATTTCCCTTCTCCCTGCCTCGACCAGTTTAGGAGGCAGCTGCCCGAGTGTTCCAATGCGAACAGAGGACAACTCTTACCGTATGCCCCAAGGTCTGTCACGCCGGAACATACACCTCTCAAAACAGGCCTCGGCTTGTGGGAACCTTAGTTCAAAAACGGAGAGAGAGGAGGAGGCATCCCCAAAGATAGCCCCTTCGTATCTCTCCTACAAAGTTCTGCCTACGACAGAACATCCCTCGCAGGTTCTGCCTGCCAGATAATAGCCCTCGGAGACATTACTTCCAGAACCAGGCCGACATGCATGTTTTTTTTAGGTAACAGGCTACATGAGGGAAATCCACATGGTGGCAACTCCCCTTTAATAGTATAGGAAGGAATCTGAAAGGGGGGATGTGGAAGGGTAAAGGAAGGTAACCAAGGGTTAACTAGGGGCCCCCGGGCTATAGTTTAAGGATCCTGGCCGGCTATTCGCCTAAAAATAATGCAAAGCAAACTCTAGAAAAACGTGTATCAGGTAGGTCGGGCTCTTTGGTACTTGTCTCACGCCCTTCCAATGGCGGGAGAGGAGTTTTCTGTGGGGACGCAGCATTCCCCTCTCCGTGCCTTGACCGGCTTAGGAGGCAGCTGGCCAACTGTTCCAATAGGAATAGCGGACAACTCTTACCGTATGCCCAAGGTCTGCGACCCCTGAACATGCACCTCTCAGAACAGGTCTCGGCATGTGGGAAACTTAGTTAAAAAAACCAGTAGCGCTCTCCTAGCAATGTGTGTGCACTGGCAAGCAAGCTTCTTCGGGTCCTCGCTGGCCGAATACTCGTCGTGCAGTCCTGCCCAGATGTCTTCCAGAGTGAGGCTGACCAAGGTCGCGGCATTCTCACGAAGGAACCTGACCTATTTTCACACCAGACGAGACGAGGCTCTCCCTTTAATGAAAGCCTCGCTCCCGACGACGCCTTCGGGAGGGGCAATTTACATACCGTAATCAGATTTTAAAAACCAATAACGCCTCACGCCTCGGCAGCCTCGAGGGAGTGACGAGATTAAACCGACCACGGGGCTAACAACTGTATTTGTGGAAGGAGGGGGGGGGGGTCAAGGATCACACCCCTCTTCATGAAGGCGCCGGAATCGTTTTCCAGACACAAACACCAGCCACTTTGCCCCGTAATGGCTTAATTGACGGCTTCGTTAAATAATAATTTATCAGCGGGCCCGATTCTGATAGAAAAGGGAGGAGAGGAAAATTCCTGGCCGCCTGCATGGGAAGAACAACAACGCCTCCTCGTTGTTCCTTGCACAGCAACGACATCATCCTGCCTGACCACATGTGTCTCAGTAACCCCAGGTTGCCGTCCGTAGTTCACTGCCACAGGCATCAGAAGGTAGACAGATTTAACTGCAATGAGGCAACGCCCGGGGGTGGCAGCGTTTACATTACACGTAGTGGAGTAACAAAAATAGTTCCATCACACCTACAAGCCTTTTGATGAGTAAATTCAGAATGAGAAGATTGTTAGCTTGAAAGGAAATCTATATAAAAGAAGGGGAGACTCGATTACTTGCAGTACAGGGAAATACTTTAATAAAAATAAATCTGACTCTCATTATAGATGATCAGGAAGAAGACATAAATTTGATAAATACAACCAAAGAATAAGTTAAGTTAGAAATGAAAAATGCTGATGCGTCGGAAAAATAATAAGGAAGGTCGTCTAGAGCGACACAACAGCACCTCCGAAGCTTGGCCAAATGACGAGTGCAGTTGTGTCGCTCTAGGCTCTTCTTAGCAGCTGATGAAACGTTGTGTGGTATTTATGTTACGAGGGTGAATCAAAAATAAACGTGACTTTTGAACCTGCGCGCGCAATAGTGATGGAAGAACGTTCCGCTGTTATTGGCTGTTAGGTTGGTTTGTCAGGAGTGGGGGAAGCACGTGACTCATCATCATAGACTCGCTCAGTGTCCATCGTTACGATGTCCGAGCAGGAGGCACCTCCCTCTATTGCGCAACGTATTGCTATCAAGTTTTTTAGCTGCAGAAGGTGTAAAAGATTGACTGCACAGTTCGGGAAAGAGACGCTGTCGCGAGCTAAAGTGTTTGCTTGGCATAAACAGTTCGTGGAGGGCCGTGAACGTGCACCAGCATTACAGCGGGCAACATCGACAGTGTTCGTCAACTTGTTGAAGGTGATGGGCGTCTAACAACTTCGGAATAAGTTATGGGAGCACTTACTCTATACTCTCAGAGGGTATCGCAAGGTCCTTCTCACAGTTGACCAGAAACTGAAGCGTTTTCAAGTGTGTGAGCGTCTTCTTGCACGATTTCTGGAAGAAGGAGACCCATTTCTTTCTCACATTGTCACCTGTGATGAAACGTGGGTGCATCACTACACCCCTGAGTCGAAACAAGCGAGTATGGAGTGGAGGAAGCCAAGTCACGATTATTGGCTGGCAAGGTTTTGACCATCGTGGCCTGCTGGACCTGCATGAGCGCAGAACAATTAATGCCAAATGTTGACTGAGGTCAGACTTGCACATCGCCGCAAAAGACGAGACCTTCTCCTCCATGACAATGCAGCAGCCCTGACACTGGAACACCCTCCATACAGTCCAGACCTGTCTCCCTGCGACTTCCATGTCTTTGGTCCTCTCAAGGAAATTCCACAGCGATAATGAGGTTGAAGCATAAACACGACCTGACTCTTTTTACGTGGAAGGAATTAAAAACTTACCTATACGCTGGGAAAAATGTGTTTACAAATCAGGAGATTATGTAGAAAAATAAACTATGATTGTTTGTGCGTTTAAAATCAAAATAAATATTTAAAAAAATAAATCTTGTTTATGTTTGATTCACCCTCGTATCACTTATTTTGTCTGCATTTGGCTATCTTCCTTATTATTATTATGCTGATGGCTAAAACACGATACTTCAACTACGGTTATTACAACTGCAGGCAACGCTTGGCACGTTTAATATTAACAAAACAATATGTGTTTGGCGTAAACACAACTAAGGATTTCGGTGAAGTAGACCTACTACAAAATGGCGGTCAGTGTTGTCTGTTGCTGCCACCCAGAGCGCTGTAACGCTGATGTAAGCCACTCTGTTATGTTTATTTATCTCTTTGGTATGAACTGTTAATTATTCTGAAATGAATCCACCGTTTATTGCACGAGCACCGCTGGAAACGGTTAAACAACGGACGCGCGGTCTTTGTGACAAGAAATGTTGTAATATTATAATACGAAATTAAAGTATTGCTGGATACTTACCAAAGCGATTTAAAATCTCATGATGCGCGACGTAAAACTAAGTACGTACGAAAAAAAAATTGCAATTGTTTCAGAGATTAACGCAGCAGCGATTCTTTGCGAAGAGAGTCTGTGCGAAACAGTGATGTTTCTTTGGCGCCAAAGCAAGCAGCCATTGCCAGTGTCTTTGTAAATTTAAATTGCATTTTCGCTAATTGCTGCAGACCAGCGCGTTTTTACGTTTCGCAATGATTGAAGATCAGAGATCGATTAATTTATCATTTTTTTTAAAGGTTATCGATTGTAAGACCATCGACGGGTCCGTAACTATTAAATCTTATCTTTATTAATGCAACGTTTACATCGGTGAAAGGCAAAGAATATGCGGGGAAAGATGGCGTCGTCACAGCTGGGATCAAGTGTGAATGAAACTTTTATTAATGGACTTGTTTGCTTAATGTCGGCAACGATTTCGTGTCTGGAGAGAGAGAGAAAAATAAAACCCGGGTTTGATGAAACAAGTTTACAGTTCCATGGCGTTCCAAAAGTGAGTACGTGAAATCTTACTAATTTTATAAACAGAAATTCAAGTGTAATTACTCATATTTACGGTTATAATGCTCAATATCGTTTAAAAGCTTCTTAATAATATTTTTACGTACGGCATGAACCTAAACATTTTTATTCTATTCGTGAAATTCGTGATATTTTTTGTAAGATTTAAAACGAGTATGTGATCATACTTTTGAGACACACTTATTCTGATTGACGAGCATAACCTGTACTACATAACCTCCTCCCCCCTCCTCCTCCACCACCACCGATAATTGCATCCGCCAACTATCTTCCTACTTTGAATCGTGGTTTGACTAAAAGTTTGAATAAACGGTTTCGCCAAGCTGGTCACGATGACGTCATATCGAACACTCACTATTACGAAGGTTCAATACATTGTTCTCGAAGTTCAACCGGGTTTTGCATAATTATATTAGAACGCAACGTTTCGATGACTAAAAGCTCTGTCGTCATCTTCTAGGCGAAGTGCCGGAACCATTTTTTTTTGGGTGTAGACAGGCTATGTATAGAGTAATCCACATAGTGGCAACTCCCCTCTTATAGCATAGGAAAGGGATTTGAAAGGGGGGGATGCGGAAGGGTGGAGGAAGGCAGCCAAGGGTTAACTAGGGGCCCCCGGGCTATGGTTTAAGGATCCTACCCGGCATTCGCCTAAAAGAAATGCAGGACAAACCCTAGAAAAACCTGCATCAGGTAGGTCGGGCATTGGGTACTTGTCCCACGCCCTTCCGATAGCGGGAGAGGTGTTTGCTGTGGGGGCGCAGCATTCCCTTCTCCGTGCCTCGACCAGTTTAGGAGGCAGCTGGCCGACTGTTCTAATGGGAACAGAGAACAGCTCTTACCGTATGCCCAAGGTCTGCGACCCCGGAACATTCACCTCTTAAAACAGGCCGAGGTGCCTCGGCTTGTGGGAACCTTAGTTCATAAACGGAGAGGAAAAGGCATCCCTAAAGGTAGCCCGTTCGTATCTCTCCTAAAAGGTTCTGCCTGCGAGAGAACATTTCTCGCAGGTTACCTGCGAGAGAATCCTCTCGCAGGCCTAGTCAACCGCCGGAACCTTTTTTTTTTTTTTGGGTAATAGGCTACATGAGGGTAATCCACGTTCTGGCAACTCCCCTTTAATAGCATAGGAAGGGACTTGAAAGGGGGGATGCGGTAAGGTAGAAGAAGGCAGCCAAGGGTTAACTAGGGCCCCCGGGCTATGGTTTAAGGATCCTACCCGGCAATTGGCCTAAAAGTGATGCAGGGAAAAACCCTAGAAAACCTGCAGGAACCATTCCATTGCATATTATATATATCCTCCACTGAATCATCACTCTGTGAGAGCCAATCAGCGCTCACTCAACAATCCGCCTCAGCAATGTCAGCATCAGTCAAAAGGCCGGCCAATCGCCGAGGTACATTACCATAGAATCCGGCCATGACATAAAGTTCAATGAAACCAAAATCTTGGATCGTGTGAATGGTTTCTGGAGCAGCATAATCAAAGAGGCCATACATATTAGGACACAAGACAACCTGCTAAACCGGGACACCGGGTTTCAATTGAGCAAGACTTGGGACCCAGCTATAACATTGTTAAGACGAGGGGTAATGTACCTCGGCGAGTGGCCGGCCTTTTGACTGATGCTGACATGGCGGAGGCGGACTGTTGACTGAGCGCTGATTGGCTCTCACAGCGTGATGATTCAGTGGACGATAGATATAATATGCAATGGAATGGTTCCGACACTTAACTGTGAGGGATTTTCTCTCGCAGGCAGAACCTTTTACGAGAGATACGAAGGGGCTACCTTTGGGTATGCCTTTTCCTCTCCGTTTTGAACTAAGGTTCCCACATGCCGAGGCACCTCGGCCTGTTCTGAGAGGTGTATGTTCCGGGGTCACAGACCTTGGGCATACTGTAAGAGTTGTCCGCTATTGCTATTGGAGTAGTCGGTCAGCTGCCTCCTAAACTGGTCGAGACACGGATAAAGGAATGCTGCTACCCCACAGCAAACCCCTCTCTCCCGCCATCCAGCGAAGGGCGTGTGGGACAAGTACCAAAGAGCCCGATCTACCTGATGCAGGTTTTCTAGGGTTTTTCCCTGCATCACTTTTAGGCCAATTGCCGGGTAGGATCCTTAAACCATAGCCCGGGGGCCCTTAGTTAACCCATGGCTGCCTTCTTCTACCTTACCGCATCCCCCCTTTCAAGTCCCTTCCTATGCTATTAAAGGGGAGTTGCCAGAACGTGGATTACCCTCATGTAGCCTATTACCCCAAAAAAAAAAGGTTCCGGCACTTCGCCTAGAAGATGACGACAGAGCTTTTAGTCGTCGAAACGTTGCGTTCTGATATAATTATGCAAAACCCGGTTGAACTCCGAGAACAATGTATTGAACAACTACACAGGGGAAAGGCTTCAATCTTTGATTATTAGGAAGGTTTTCTTCATTGAACACCGAAAAAATCTCGTCTCGACTCCAATAAGCTTTTTTTTACGCGAGGAATTTTTCCAGATTTTTTTTTAGATATTAAATAAAAGGAACATCCTCACTTTTTTGGAGGGGCGCAGTTTATTTGGTCTCATAGTAATTAAGAGACATGTGTAGGTAATTCTTTCTGAAGAGGTCTCGCCTTTCATCCGTCTATGAAGGGATTTTATTTTATTTGATCATTTACATAAAACTTTAGTGAAGCCTGAATTATTATTATAAATTTCTGGTTAGTATTAATAATAATAATAATAAAGACAGCCAAATAGTGACTAAAGAAGTGGTAATATAAATACCACACTTATTTTTGTCCATATTTGGCTGTCTTTATTATTATTATGTAAAGAATTATTTTTGTGGCCTGGGTTTTTACGTTAAATCAAAATAAATATTTGACCAATTACAGTTAAGCATTGAAACCTCTTGTCTCAGGCACCTGTGGTTCTGCTGCCCGTACCAAATACGTTCTGTTGTTGTGTTGCCTGCTGTAGCTCTCGTACCGACGTCTCCGTATCTCACAGCCGGCAGAACGGGTTAAGTGCAGTGATGACTTTGGTGAGGACCGTTGCAAGGCGTCGGCCTCCGGGATTGAATGTGCTGGCAAGCCGTCGTACTAAATTGTGTGTTGCTATTCTTCACTAACCTTTCTCACGACGATTCTGCCTCCAACTATATAAGAGACAACAACAACTTTACGGAGCCTCTCTTAATCACATCCACCAGCTTCGGTGAGCGCAGAACAACTGCTCCAGTTTCCACAAGTTTATCTCCGTCCCCTCCCTTATATCCTCCCATTCTTTTACTTTTTTTTCCTTGTTAGAAAACTTCGCCAGTTGACTGATTCTTATAATAGTAATAATAATAGTAACTTTACGGAGACTTGTTAGATTGAAGTTTATGAAAAGACGGAACGAAACGTATATACATACGACTGTGAAAGAAGGGTGGTTGCAGAGGAGCTTCGCCATGGGCGCGCGCGGAGACTTCTTTGGCCTTCAAGTTGCGTGTTATGCGACGTCGCGCTGTGATCTCACGAGAACAATATGTCCCCAGGGGGAGAAAAAACAGAGATGAGGCCGAGCGCGTTCCAGTGCAGAGTTTTTGCCAAGCAAGATCCTGGAGTCGTCCTCATCCTCCTGCGTGGCTGGCAAAAACCATCCTCCAGCCCCCACGTAGTTCCATGGCAACGATTTATCCAACATTTCGCCTCTTTTATCAGCCCCGGGGGAACAAAAAGAAAACGTCCTTTAATCTCGCAAATTGCACAAAGGCAGTGGAAGCTACTGGAAACGTTCTAGGAATCATTGCAATTGTAAACTCCACTCGGGTTGGAAATCCAGGAACAATTACAGGAGGGCCACATTCACAGAGAAAATCTACAGAAATAGGTTTACGATTTAAATCCGCTGATTTTATTTTTTTTTAAGTTGAAATAATCCAATTCCTGGCTTGTTTACTGAATCCAATAAAAATATAATTAACATTGCTATTATTATTATTTTTATTATTATTAAAACTACTAGCTGCGGTGCCCGGCGTTGCCCGGGATGTCATTTATCCATAATCTTCTATCTTCTATATATATAAAAATGAATTGCTGTTCGTTAGTCTCACTAAAACTGGAGAACGGCTGAACGGATTTATCTTATCTTAGTCTTGAAATGTTCGTGGAGGTCTAGGGAAGGTTTAAAAGGCGAGAAAAAATCGAATAATTTCCGGGAAACCCCTAAAAACAGCCCTTTTCTATTTCCCATACAAACGTTTTCTAAATAAAATACAAATCTACACCAGTCGAGCAATTTTCACCAAATTTCGTACACGTGTGTCTTTGCGACCAGGAAACAAACACTGTCGGGGTGAGACGCGTCTTCCACCCCCAGAAGCGGGGGTGGAAATATTTAAACATACTAAAACAGCCGATATTTGAGTCGGATAAATATTTTTAGGGGTCAAAGATATTGATAGTGTTTCTACCAATGTTATCTGAATACAATTTTCATCCCCTACGCCCTGTGAAAAGGACACCCTTCGGGTTTGGGGGGTGGAGATGCTTTACAGTAAAATAAGGCGAATACAACCGAGATTGGAGTCAAATCAAAGGTTATGGAAGTCACTGTGTTTAGTTACGACATTCAAATTGGCATTTACCCCCCCTCAGATGCAGGGGTAGCGGGGTGCAAATTTTGGAACATGCAAACACGGCAGATATTTGCGTTGAAGAAATATTATTCAGAGTTAATTATAATGATTAGGGTTCGAGTAGCGTTACATAAAAATTGCGCAAAAGCAGCCGAAATTGGAGCCATATCGGGGGTTATAGATAAATGACATCTCGGGCAACGCCGGGCACCCAGCTAGTATATAATATATATAGATAGATAGATATACATACACTATTTAAAACAATTATTAAATTTGTAGACATATAATTTTTCCATCTGAAATTAAACTATTTGGTGGTTTTAGCAATCTGCAGTTGGCAGCATTGTATAAAATTAATGCAAAACATTACGAAATACGCTGTCTTCAATAGAAAAAATTTAAGTATTGTTTTTATCATAATTGTATGTATCTTCCAGTGCGTATTGCAAGATATAATTGGGCAACATCTTGGTCCCTGATCCCGTTAAATATTCCACGTCAAAAGTCAAGTTATTTAAAAGAAAATTAATGCCATGGATTGTGTAACCTTTCATAATAAATTATATTTATCACTCGATGTGGCATTGGTAGATTTAATTATACTTATTATTCAATCAAAATATTTTTGCTCAGCTTCATTTCTCAGAAATTGAACATCTACAGCGTCGTTCCCAAAATTCTGCTATCCTTACCTCAAATTTTTGTTTCACGACACAAATTGCACGCAATAATTTGTTTACATTTATACAAATTTATAGAAATACGTTGCGTAAAGTGCAATTAATTGTACTTTTAATTCAATTTAAATGTTCCTATTTCTGTACATACCTTTGACTGACTGATGGTTCATTAATTGAATAACGACCATAAAAACTTTCGGAGTTCATTTTGAATACTTTTATAGTTACAAACATATAATTCAACTGTCAGTCGTACCTTAGACAAATCTTATTATCTTCTGAAATATTATACAGGATACAATAGTACGTTATATTATGACCGACACACATTTGAATGTATTATAAGGCGCCATATTGGCTTTATCAAAGATAGCGGCGATAATTAACTATTCCAAATTAACTTTGCGCAAGGATGGTAAAGTGTTTCGTATTGTTTTTTTATTACTATTCGATGGAGTAATACTGGAAAAGATTTTTACTTTTTATTCAATCAAAATATTTCTGCTTTATTTCATTACTAAATACAGAACTATATTTTTATGATGCGTCAATGTCTTGAAAACTTATGACGTCATCGTCTCGCGCAGTAATTTAACACTAATTCGTAACTTATTTCAATTATAATTATTTTCCACGTTTATTCTAGGGGTTTCTCACCCCCACAGTACCGGTTCTCGATTTTGGCAGAATACGTATACCAATTTTTGTTGAATTCTGTCCACGCGATAAAATTTGTATAAAGAACAACGTAATTACATACATACATACAAATATACATCCTTTTTTATTATATAGAAGATTATATATTGTTATTATATATTATTATTATTATTATTAAAATAATCTTTTACCATAACGCGGTTCTCTGTCTCAACTAAACAGGAATTAAATTTGATACAATTGTGTTTACAAGTTGACAGTTTGAAATTAGATTCATGATGCTCTTTAATCCTTGTATTTATAATTATTTTTTAAATGAATGCATAAAAAAAAACGTCTGTTTTCAAGTAGCCAAATGATGTCGGGCTCTTGAGACTTGTCAAGTGCATTGTGCGGTTGTGAGGTATTTATATAGTCTGTTATTGTCTGTTGTTTGGCTTTTTTTCGTGTAATTATTATAAATTTCATTTTGTTCGGGCCGATATAAGGAAAGTCACAGTTAGCACAATTAATTTTAGACACAACGTCGGCAGAGGAAAAACTATTAAGTTTGATAATACGAGAACAGTTAGATTTTGGCTTAAAAATTACAGAAAATGACAGTTTTTTTTAAAAAAAAGAAAATAATTGTATCAGGTGAAGTGATGACACACCACAGAAAGGTGTAACGATAAATTAATTGTACGTGTTTTTCTTTATCCGTTGTTCACGTCGAGTTGTAAATTAATTTTTAGCTACTGTAACGGTTTTAAACAGCGCGCCTTGTGTTGGACCAGGATGAAACATTCAGGACACAGGATGTTTATTATTTGTTAAAAGGACGTTGATTTCTATTTTAAAAAAATTAATGTTGTTACAATAAATTATATTTCGTGCTCTCCTGCAGTGAGGCGGTGATGAAAAGATGAAACTAGAGACAGTTAATTCTCTCGCTGTATTATTTAATACATCAACATCAATACATCAATAGAGACAGTTAATTCTCTCGCTGTATTATTTATTACATCAACATCAATAGAGACAGTTAATTCTGTCGCTGTATTATTTATTACATTAACATCAATACATCAATAGAGACAGTTAATTCTCTCACTGTATTATTTAATACGTCTACATCAATAGAGACAGTTAATTCTGTCGCTGTATTATTTATTACATTAACATCAATACATCAATAGAGACAGTTAATGCTGTGACTGTATTATTATAAAATACATCAATACATCAATAGAGACAGTTAATTCTCTCGCTGTATTATTTATTACATCAACATCAATACATCAATAGCGACAGTTATTTCTCTCACTGTATTATTTAATACGTCAACATCAATACATCAATAGAGACAGTTAATGCTCTGACTGTATTATTATAAAATACATCAATACATCAATAGAGACAGTTAATTCTCTCGCTGTATTATTTATTACATCAACATCAATACATCAATAGCGACAGTTATTTCTCTCACTGTATTATTTAATACGTCAACATCAATACATCAATAGAGACAGTTAATGCTCTGACTGTATTATTATAAAATACATCAATACATCAATAGAGACAGTTAATTCTCTCACTGTATTATTTAACACATCAACATCAATACATCAATAGACAGTTAATTCTCTGACTGTATTATTTAATACATCAACATCAATACATCAATAGAGACAGTTAATTCTCTCACTGTATTATTTAATACATCAACATCAATACATCAATAGAGACAGTACATTCTCTGACTGTATTATTTAATACAGGAACATCAATACATCTATTGAGACAGTTAATTCTCTCACTGTATTATTTAATACATCAACATCAATACATCAATAGAGACAGTACATTCTCTGACTGTATTATTTAATACAGGAACATCAATACATCTATTGAGACAGTTAATTCTCTCACTGTATTATTTAACACATCAACATCAATACATCAATAGAGACAGTTAATTCTCTCACTGTATTATTTAATACATGAACAGATCTTACAGTCGTCGTCGATGACGTCGTTACGTCGTAAATACCAACTTGAATAACATCGATAATTATGGAGAAAAGAGAAATAAATATGAGAAAACGAATGATACCGAGCTTCGAATGTGGCGTCAAAGCTCCGCAAGGCGTCGTTCCACGTTTGTATTGCTTGTCCTCGACTTTAATAAGAGACTTCCAGAGACTTCCAGAGACAAATATCGTACAGGCCAGCGGCCTCTTACCTCGACTATGCGTTCCAGACACGAGTTCCCCTCTGCCGAGTCACCAAACTTCCTCTACTAGGTTTTCAGTGGACAGTGCGAAGGCTCTGAGGAGCAGATCAACTTTCATTTGATTCTGTCAGTGCAGTGCTACTTCAAGGACCTCGTCAACAAGCACCTCAACCGCGCGCAAACCCCAGTGGTAGATACTTGCGGCCATGCTGCCCGGGCTGGCTTGTCCGTGACGGTGACGTCGAGGTTCGCGCGCCTGACCAAGCGCCGGGGATTCTACGCTGGTGCTGGTCCTCACGTACGTCGATGTCGCTGGGAGCGTCGTCGTGACTGTGACGTCGACGGTCGCGAGGACCAGCAGCAGCGTCGAGCCCCCGGCCCCCCTGAAATCCTCGCGAACCTCGACGTCACCGTCACGGACGACGTGCCGCAGAGCTCAGCGGGCTTGCAAGTGTTTACTGGTGGAGTTTGCGCGCGGTTGAGGAGCTTGTTGACGAGGCCCTTGAAGTAGCGCTGCAGCGGGTCACCAAGGGAGAAATGTACGACGCTGTGGT
Source organism: Zhengitettix transpicula (assembly GCA_037074705.1). NCBI lineage: Eukaryota > Metazoa > Arthropoda > Insecta > Orthoptera > Tetrigidae > Zhengitettix > Zhengitettix transpicula. The sequence continues at coordinate 248,981,685 of CM073590.1, read as the reverse complement.
CAATAAAATATAAGCAGCGCCGCTGTGGGGTGACGACGCGTCCTCAGACACGAATTCCTTAATAATATTTAGAACTGTTGAACCAAATGCAGCTACAACTTCATCCATCTCTTGAGTGTATCTGCCAAGTAGGTTCCCAAGAAGTACCTCGTAGGCCACCAGGGCGCAGAGACGCTTCTGCAGACCCACGAAGGTGCCCAACGTTTGCTTCCTCACGCACGTCACATCCTGCAACATCCCGCGTAATAATAACAACCAAGGACTAATTATGTCAAAGTATTTTCTGGTATTCCAGACTCGTGGTACGGAGGAGGACGAAACTGTACTCACACTTTGTCCGCGGACTCTGAGGTCCTCAAGCGGCGTCTCCAAATTTTCAGCGTAGTGACCGTTCAGGTCGTCGTCGACGTGGATTGATTCCACACAGACGTTGACCAAATCAGATGCGAATTCTGACATTAAATTATATTGTATCTTTGATAAGTGCTGATGAATCTAGAAAAGCAAAAAAGAAAATAGGGAGTTAGATGAGAATAGTAGGATTTTTTTTTAGGGTAACAGGCTACATGAGGGTAATCCAAATAGTGACAACTCCCCTTTAATAGCATAGGAAGAGATCTGAAAGGGGGGATGCGGAAGGGTAGAGGAAGGTAGCCAAGGGTTAAATAGGGGCCCCTCAGGCTATGGTTTAAGGATCCTACCCGGCAATTCGCCTAAAAGTGATGCAGGGAAAATCCTCTTCCAATGGGAACAGCGAAAAAATCTTACCGTATGCCACAAGGTCTGTGACCCCGGAACATACACCTCTCAAAACAGGCCTCGGCGTGTGGGAACCTTAGTTCAAAAAACCAGAGAGATGTGAAGGCATCCCCAAAGGTAGCCTCCGCCAGAGCTCTCTGGGAAGGTTCACTTGCGAGAGAATCCTCTCGCAGGCTTCCTCAACAGAGAATACTAGTTTTTTTTTTGGCTTTATTTTAGGGCAAGAGGCTACATGAGCCTAATCCACATAGTGGCAACTCCACTATAATAGCATAGGAAGGGATTTGAAAGGGGGGATGCGGAAGGGTAGAGGAAGGTAGCCAAGGGTTAACCAGGGCCACCGGGCTATTTTTAAGAAACCTACCCGGCCTAACGCAATGCAGGGAAAACCCTAGAAAAACCTGCATCAGGTAGGTCGGGCATTGGGTACTTGTCCCTCGCCCTTCCGATAGCTGGAGAAGAGTTTGCTGTGGGGACGCAGCATTCCCTTCTCCGTGCCTCGACCAGTTTAGGAGGCAGTTGGCGGACTATTTCAATGGGAATACAGTATATATATATATATATATATATATATTGTAGTGGTAGGTATTTTTAAATGATGAAGTAAAGGTATGTTTTACAGAGCTTAATAATCATTTAAGTGAATATGAGAAAAATAAAATAAAATAAATACGAATTATGAGTGTTCAGTTAGCCGGGCAAAACAATCGGATCCCTTAAATCCCAAGCTAAACCATGGTTTACGGTAATTCCCCCAGGCGCGTCAAGGATTGAGACACTTGGCAGTTACCTCGCCTTGTTGATCTCTGGCCGTGATCATGTGGCACCCTCGAGTCCTCTAGCTGATGCAAGTTTGTGGCTTTACGCCCGTCCCTGGCGACGGTTCGTCGAGGGAGTCTCTCCTCTCTACACTTTCTTTACAGCCCCCTCGCTGGATGTGAAATATCGATGGTCTCGATAATCTTTGGATCGATCTTTCCTGAACCAAGAAATGTGATTGGTGCAGGCAGTCACGTGTTAGTTTAAATTTCTAGGGATTTTTGGAGAGACGTTTCCCCCACGGTGCGACAGTCCAGGCAGCCTCCAGGAGGGTCAACACCCTACGTGCCTAAGACCAGACCTTAGGGATCATCTATCCGCCACGACCGCGCCTTGTCTAATTCCAACTTGGCGAGCTCTCAACCCTTGCTAATATCTAATTACATTAAAATAAAATCTATATATATATATATATATACCTATAATAAAACTATCGCGCTACAATATATATATGCGCGCTGGATATTTTCCAAACCGTGTCTGTGGCCAAGGACAACGATAACGTCAGCTTCTAAAGGTTATATTAAAAGTACGAGTGAATATATTATAGACATAAAGCCTCCAGGAGACGCTGGAAAGTCACAAGCCTTGGAGAGAAGCCACCACGGAGGAGACCAACAACCCTTACACGTTAACTACAGGAACAGTTAAGAGATGAGGTGAAACTCTCAAGATGAAGGGGAGACAGATTCTGGCTGAGTGATGATGGACTTACCGTCACCACGCTGAAGGGAGCTGCAGCCGCTGCGTTCAACATCGCCAGAGCCACGACGACGGTCTCCATCCTCAGTGTGAAGGAACTGCAAACTTCTTGCTTCATATATTCCAGCCAGAAGCCGCCGTGGTTGAGGATAACAGAATCAACATCCGCAATCTGGTACAAATAAGATTATTTTACCGCACTCGGAAAAACAAGAACTTCCCGTCCTGCTTCAAGTTGCGCCATATGCACACACACACACACACACACACACACACACACACACACATATATATATATATATATTGTAATAAACAACTTGAAGATATTTAATTCATTTAAAGTATTGCAAACTCTGAACTTTGAATTATTTAACGAAATTTAATTATTACACTTTATGATTATTTAAATAAATATTTACATTCAACAATTTAACCCAAATTAACGAAATTAAATCAATTTATCACATTTTATTGGCAATTCTTATCAGATAGTGAAATTTAATTAACATATTAGTTCTAGTATTTATTAAAAACATAAATTTGCATAACATATCATTTATTTCCTTACGAAAAAAGGAACTATTTCCTTTTTTGTGCAGTATCGTCGCGTGGTAACGTTTCTCTTAATTTAAATTAGACTCTTGAATTTTATCTCTGAACCCCATGGTCCTTATTCTCTGAAGAACATAGATATTTACTGTTCGAAACGTCTCGTTTCTTTCTCTCCATCTTTGATACAAGTTTCTTATTCATTTAGTATATATTTTCCTCTTAACTTCCTTGCAACGGAACGCCTGAGTAACAGTAACCATATAATGAATTTATTGCTGAAAAAAGAGACAACACCCTGGTAAATATAAAATAAGTTGTAATTAATTTGGGATTTATAATATTTCTAGGAGATCTTTTTTTTTCTTAGGTAACAGGCTACATGAGGCTAATCCACATGGTGGCAACTCCCCTTTAATAGCATAGGAAGGGATTTGAAAGGGGGGATGCGGAAGGGTGAGGAAGACTGCCAAGGGTTAAGTATGGGCCGCCGGGCTATGGTTTAAGGATCCTACCGGGCAATTCGCGTAAAAGTAATGCAGGTACAACCCTAGAAAAACCAGCATCAGTTAGGTCGAGCATTGGGCACTTGTCCCACGCCCTTTCGATAGCGGGAGAGAAGTTTTCTGTGGGGACGCAGCATTTCCTTCTCCGTGCCTCGACCAGTTTAGGAGGCAGCTGGCCGACTGTTCGAATGGGAACAGTGAACAACTCTTACCGTATGCTCAAGGTCTGTGACCCCCAGGAACATGCCACCTCTGAAAACAGGCCTCGGCTTGTGGGAACCTTAGTTCAATAAAACCAGAGAGATGTGAAGGCTTCCCCAAAGGTAGCCTCCGCCAGAGCTGTCTGGAAAGATTCACCTGCGAGAGAATTCTCTCGCAGGCTTACTTGAGGAGACCTTTTTTAAACGGCCGTATTTTGAAGGCTGCCTCCTGAACTGGCCAAGGCATGGCGAGGGGTAAGCTGCGACCCCACAGCAAACCCCTCTCCCGCCATCGGAAGGGCGTGGGACAAGTACCCAAATGCCCCACCTACCTGATGTAGGTTTTTATAAGGATTCTCCTCCATTACCTTTAGGCGAATGCCGGGTAGGATCCTTAAACTATAGCCCGGGGGCCCCTAGTTAACCCTTGGCTACCTTCCTCTACCCTTCCGCATCCCCCTTTTCAAATCCCTTTCCTATGCTATAAGAGGGGAGTTGCCACTATGTGGATTACCGTCATGTAGCCTGTGTACACCCAAAAAAAAGGCGTTAAAAGTATAATTTCACCGAGAGTGACTGTAACAATCTCGGCGTTACAGAAAACTGTTTGTTCTCCCGCCCTGTAGTTGAAAGTGGTGTCTGACCCCCCCCCCCCACAGTGTTTGTTCCCGGGTCGTAAGTAACATGTGTACAAAGTCTGGTCGAAAATGTCGCCCCCGCGTGTTTAATTTTGTATGTGGATCATGCGCGCACACACACACACACACACACACACACACACACACACACACACACACACACACACACACACACACACATACTTTTTTTATTTATTTATTAAAATGCCCAACGTTTCCTCGACGTCGTACAACACCTTGCCTTAAATCGTCGATACGTTGTCGATATTGGCCGCACGTTGAGTGAACGCGTGTGTTGATTGGTCAGCTGAGGTCTGCGTGCGTTGAGTAAGTCCCGTCGCCGCTGATTGGTCGTTGTGGTGGACACGTTGTTGTGGCGTGGTTGCGTCACTCGCGACCGGGAAGCCGGAATTCGGAAGACTTGTACAGTCCGATTAAAATTACAAGGCCCTTGTGTGTGTGTGTGTGTTTTATTTTCCGCCTTTGTATCCTCCAATGAGCAACGGCTGAAATGAAGCCGGGGGTAATTGGTCCAGCAGCGTTGCCGAACAATCGCGGCGTGTTCCACATTGAGCTGTCCACGTGCTCGAGGCATCAGCGTCTTCCTTGACGTCGTGTAGAAATCAGAGATAACTAACCAAACAGTCGTCGTATTGTCTCGTCGTCTTTGGATCGTTACTCTTCATCTCGTAACACGAGTGAGACTTTTGTCACGCCGTCGCCTGAACGCAGGAGGAAGAAGACTTCACCGCGGTGGCCGATGGCGACGACCGTCTTCGTCCTCGAGGTTGTGTTAAACGACAGAGCAGAGTCCTGTGATGTTTGCGTCCATTACTTCGCCTCGCCGACAAAGAGAAGAGGCTCAGTCGTTGCCCCACTCTTAGATTCGGTCAGATGATTTTAGATAATCAATGACAGACGAAGGCGCGTTGACGTTCAGCTGTTGAGTAACATAACCTCTAAAGTTTAATAAACGACGTATACGGAAAGGAGGAAAATTGTTCTATACTCACACTTAATAATAATAATTTTTAAAGAATAAGAAAGATGGCCAATACAGACCAATAAAAAAGGGGTAATATAAATACCACACAACAACGTTTCTGGGATCCTTGTCCCCTTTCTTCGTGCGCTGAGAAGAGCCTAGAGCGACACAACTGCACTCGTGATTTGACAACACTCAAAAAACTCATCTTCGCAACTGGAGGAAAGGAACAAGGATCCCAGAAACGTTGTGTGGTATTTATATTACCCTTTTTTATTGGTCTGTACTGGTCATCTCTCTTATTCATTATTTTCTAACAGTCGTAAATTTGTTTCATTTTAATAATAATTTTTAATGTGAAGTACCCAATGCCCGACCTACCCGATGCAGGTTTTTCTAGAGTTTTCCCTGCATTTCTTTAGGCGAATGCCGGGTAGGATCCTTAAACCATAGCCCGGGGCCCCTAGTTAACCCTTGGCTACCGTCCTCTACCCTTCCGCATCCCCCCTTTCAAATCCCTTCCTATGCTATTAAAGGGGAGTTGCCACCATGCCTCATGGAGCCTGTTACCCTAAAAAAAACCTGATGTTCTTTATTTGAATTAATTAAAAACTGATTAATTTAAATAAAATAAATATGTTTTTGAATATTTCTATGATACAGCTTCAGTGATGTCTAAATCCTGCTTGCAACTTAATCTGCAAGGCTCACCAGAGGCTGCTGCGGTTCATAAAGTTTTAAGTTGGGTTTTACTGATTTTATAGTAAAAAAAGATCGCTTGATTTATAATTAATTAAGTTTTTGATTACAGAAATAATTAGATATATTAATAAATGAAGACTTTGGATGATAAAATGTCCAGCCACTTTCCTGCCGTTTCATCTGAACATTTCCATATGCAGTTCGACAAGTTCATTATCTTTTTTTTTTAGGGCAACAGGCTACATGAGGGTAATCCACATTGGGCAACTCGCCTTTAATAGCATAGGAAGGGATTTGAAAGGGGGGATGCGGAAGGGTAGAGGAAGGTAGCCAAGGGTTAACTAGAGCCCCCCGGGCTATGGTTTAAGGATCCTACCCGGAATTCGCCTAAAAGAAATGCAGGGAAAACCTTAGAAAAACCTGCATCGGGTAGGTCGGGCATTGGGGACTTGTCCCACGCCCTTCCGTGGGTGGCGGGAGAGGAAGGTTCATTATCTATATTTTAAGAGCTTTTTATTTTTTCACTTTCCATTTCTTTGCTCAGGAGGCTTTTTTAAATAATACTTTGAGTGATCGTACCAGCCGCTTGACCTTTTGTTTCTGCATTCCGTCTATGCACTTGCTTTGTATTATATATATATATTGTAATGATTTGCCTTTTATTACTTAATATAAAAAAAATAAACTTTATTACCAGAAATACATAAAATACAAAAGTACATTAAAAAAATATTGTTGGGCGCCAGCATTGGTCTGCATAAAATTAAAATTATCTCCGGCTTGATTAAAAAGTTCTCCTTCTCAACAGCGGTTCGGTGGCTATTCAAGAACAGAGTCCATTTCCGCACTGTGTTAAAGAATTCCACTTTTGAATGTACTTTACATATATTGTGATGCTTACTTGACTTGTGGCTTCAGCACACGATCTCCTTCTTCGGCCTCCCCGCGATGGACGTCCCTCAAAACCTCTGCGTCTCCGTCTCCCTGCGTCTCCCTGTCTGCCTGCGTCTCTCCGTCTCCCTGCTTTTCCCTGCGTCTCCGTCCCCGTCTGCCCTTTTGCCTCACGGTTCTGAGTATTTATTCGAACTCCGCCCCCTCAACTGATGCAAAAAAAGGGACGCGAACCCACGATTTCTTTTGGCCTTCTCAGGCAGAAACACGTGCACGCCTAATGTATTCATACTCAGGCCTCCTCAGGCCCGCGGCCCTTAAGGTTGTTATTCACGACAATATATATATATATATGTAAACAAAACACGCAATATGTCACAAAAATAATGAATTAATTAATGAAAACAAAAAATAAAATCATTACAATGCAACGACGGTCCGTCTTCAATTTTGGAACATTTCCACAGGTGATATGAGAAGGACTAATATAAGGTTAGCGACGTGACCCGCGTCTTGTGACAATTGAACCCGAAAAGAATTAAAGCATACATTTTTATTTATATTATATACTAGCTGGGTGCCCGGCGTTGCCCGAGATGTCATTTATCTATAACCCCCGATATGACTCCAATTTCGGCTGCTTTTGCGCAATTTTTATGTAACCCTAATCATTATAATTAACTCTGAAAAATATTTCTTCAACGCAAATATCTGCCGTGTTTGCATGTTCCAAAATTTGCACCCCGCTACCCCTGCATCTGAGGGGGTAAATGCCAATTTGAATGTCGTAACTAAACACAGTGACTTCCATAACCTTTGATTTGACTCCAATCTCGGTTGTATTCGCGTTATTTTACTGTAAAGCATCTCCACCACAAACCCCAAGGGTGTCCTTTTCACAGGGCGTAGGGGATGAAAATTGTATTCAGATAACATTGGTAGAAACACTATCAATATCTTTGACCCCTAAAAATATTTATCCGACTCAAATATCGGCTGTTTTAGTATGTTTAAATATTTCCACCCCCGCTTCTGGGGGTGTGAAAGACGCGTCTCACCCCGACAGTGTTTGTTTCCTGGTCGCAAAGACACACGTGTACGAAATATGGTGAAAATTGCTCGACTGGTGTAGATTTGTATTTTATTTAGAAAACGTTTGTATGGGAAATAGAAAAGGGCTGTTTTTAGGGTTTTCCCGGAAATTATTCGATGTTTTCTCGCCTTTTAAACCTTCCCTAGACCTCCACGAACATTTCAAGACTAAGATAAGATAAATCCGTTCAGCCGTTCTCGAGTATTAGTGAGACTAACGAACAGCAATTCATTTATATATATATATATATATATATATATAGATGTTTACATAAATATATGTTTGTTTATATAAATAAATGTTTATAGAGGGGCCCAAAAAAATGTATCCACTGGTTAACAGTCCATGACTTGCAAACTAATTGACGGTGTTGTCTCATTTTTGGTAGTGTAATAGTTTGTAGTTCCGCGAATCGCCACATAAACGTTGCATTGCGTTTTTTTTTTGTCAGATGACAGTCGCCAGGTAGTTAGTGTTTTATTGTTAGTTGTTCCCTGTTACTGGAGTAAACATGGCTGGCGTGAGGCTTCCATTTGATGACAGGAAGTCTGTAAGTACGAAAACATTGATGAGGTTCAACGGCAATGGTGAAATGTGTATCAAACAAGAGCCACCGACACGTTTAACGATTCGTCGCATTCGAGACAAATTTGAAGCCGGAGGCTGTGTTGAAGATGTACACAAACAACGATCTGGACGACACGTAACAGTAACAAGTCCCATCTTGTGTCACCCGCTCACCACAGAAGTCTGTGTGTCCGTGAAGCTGGAGTAAGTCGCTCAAGTGTTCAGCAAAGTGGAACGCAATGAACGAGGACGATCCAGAGACGTTTAATAACATGGTGCGCATCGATGAAGAGTTTGCAGAGATGATTGTGTGGTCTGATGAGGCACAGTTCAAACTCAATGGTACAGTAAATCACCACAATTGCATCCCAACGTCCATGGAGACAAAGTCCAGGAGTAAATGTGTGGTGTGGCTTGTCTTACCGGGGCCATTCTTCTTTGACGGTACAGTTACCGGTGAGTTGTACCTTCAGAAGCTTCAAACATGTCATCCAACCATCCTGCCATCCAAGACTTGTATAAGATGGTGCCCCAGCCCACTACCACAATCGTGTTAGGGCTTACCTCGACGAAAATCTACGAAGAAGATGGATAGGGCCGTATAGCTGCTGTAGGGTATCCACCACGTTCCCTCTGGACTTTTACCTGTGGGGGACACTGAAGGACGTCGTTTATCGACAAAAGCCACGCACATTGGATGAACTTGGAGAATCCATCTTACATTCATGAGCAAATATCCAACTGAACACGTTGCAGTCAGTGCTGCAGTTCCGCGACATCGTTTGTATGTGTGGATGTGTTAATGGTGACCATTTCGAACACCTACAGTGATATCCTTAAGTTGGACTTGAAGAGCTACAGTTTCACCAAAAAAATGAGAAAACTCCGTCAATTAGTTTGCAAGTTATGGACGGTTAACCAGCGGATACATTTTTTTGGGCCCTTCTGTATATGTATTTTCAATTTTTTTTAAGGGAACGTTTTGTTCGCCCCATGTAGCAGGAATTACAATTAGAGCGAGAGATATTTATCTGATTTTCCTTTAAATAAAAGTGAGGAAAACAATGATAATAAGAAAAATGGCGGAATACAGACAAAATTAATGGTAGCGTGAACCCCCACACAACGTTGTGTTCTAGGATCCTTGTCTCTTTCTTCAGGTGTTACGAAGGGCCTTTTGAGTTTTGTCAAGTGACGAGTGCAGTTGTGTCCCTCTAGGCCCCCATCTCCGCACCCCAGAAACAACGTCGTGTGGTATTTACATTCTCACTTATGTTGTCTGAACTGGATTTCTTTCTCATTCATCCATTATCTCTGGTGAGCCTCATAGGAACCCTTTTTAGCAGTTGGCCACAGATAATAGCCTTTTTCTTCTTACTACGACCTTCGCCGTCACCTGAAAAGTACTCGTCGGCGCGTCGTCGCGACGTCGCCACCACGTGTGTGTGGCCGTCCTCGTATGTGGGTCACAGACAGCAGCGGCGTCGTCGCGATGGCGCAGTGGCCCAGTGGATGAATGGGCAGCGACGCCCACGCAACTTCCGCAGGAACTCGGGGCCGATAGCGGACGGCCGCCATGTTATCCTCCTCGCGGCTATCGCCTTTCCTCCTACATTCCCCAAGGATTTACATTCCCTCTGTTGGCGTTGTAAAGAAAAGCGGAGAGACAAAAATCTCAACGCAGAGAAGCCGCAATACAAGAACAAGGCGACGACATAGTGACGATTGTTCCTCGGCTTTTATTTTAATTACTAGCTGGGTGCCCGGCGTTGCCCGAGATGTCCCGATACACTCCAATTTCGGTTGCTTTTGCGCTATTTTTATGTAACGCTCCTCGAACCCTATCCCTAAATGTGCTCACCTCCCATGGTGAAGGTGTTTAAGTCACTGACCAAATATATTGGTCATTTTTACATGTTAGAAGATGACCACCCCCACAAATGTGCGAAAATCAAAAAGTATTTATAGCACGCAAAAATCGACCAATTACATTTAAAACAATTATTAAATTTGTAGACATATAATTTTTCCATCTGAAATTAAACTATTTGGTGGTTTTAGCAATCTGCAGTTGGTAGCATTGTATAAAATTAATGCAAAAGATTACGAAATACGCTGTCTTCAATTTTGAACATTTAAGTATTGTTTTTATCATAATTCTATGAATCTTCCAGTGCGTATTGCAAGATATAATTGGGCAACATCTTGCTCCCTGATCCCCTTAAATATTCCACGTCAAAAGTCAAGTTATTTAAAAGAAAATTAATGCCATGGATTGTACAACCTTTCATAATAAATTATATGTGGTATTGGTAGATTTAATTATACTTATTATTCAATCAGCTTCATTTCCCATAAATTGAACATCTACAGCGTCGTTCCCAAAAATGGAAAACAAATACTGCGATCCTAACCTCAAATTTTTGTTTCACGACACAAATTGCACGCAATAATTTGTTTACATAGAAATACGTTGCGTAAAGTACAATTAATTGTACTTTTATTTCAATATAAATGTTCCTATTTCTGTGCATACCTTTGACTGATGGTGCATTAATTGAATAACGACCATAAAAACTTTCGGAGTTCCGTACGTCATTTTCAATACTTTTATAATTACAAACATATAATTCAACTGTCAGTCGTACCTCAGACAAATCTTATTATCTTCTCAAATATTATACAGGATACAATAGTACGTTATATTATGAAACTTTATAAATCTCGACCGACACATATTTGAATGTATTATAAGGCGCCATATTGGCGTTATTAAAGATGGAGAATATTTCCAAATTAACTTTGCGCAAGGATGGTAAAGTGTTTCGTATTGTTTTTTTATTACTATTCGATGGAGTAATTTTACTTTTTATTCAATCAAAATATTTCTGCTTTATTTCATTACGAAATACAGAACTATATATTTAGGATGCGTCAATGTCTTGAAAACTTATGACGTCATCGTCCTCGCGCAGTAATTTAACACTAATTCGTAACTTATTTCAATTATAATTATTTCCACGTTTATTCTAGGAGTTTCTCATCCCCACAGTACCGGTTCTCGATTTTGGCAGAATATATATACCAATTTTTGTTGAATTCTATCCACGCGATAAAATTTGTATACAGAACAACGTAAATACATACATACATACATACATACAAATATACATTCTTTTTTATTATATAGATTATCATTTTTTAAAATTTAAACTAAAAATTAATCTTGATATTAACAAGCGGTATTTATTTCCACAACACATTAAAATGTAGAAAATCAGGTCAGGTTTTTGTCGGTTCCTGAAATCAGAATTATTATAAGCCTGTGTGATTGGGACACGTCGCGGTGTCTGCGGTCGTCGGCGTCACTTCCTTCTCTCTGCCGGTCTCTGTGACTGCCTCGGAAAATATATTTCACATCTGATAACTCATTGTCGTTTATGTATATATATATATATATATATATATATATATTATATATTCATTAGTCTAGCCGGGTAGGATCCTTAAACCATAGCCCGGGGGCCCCTAGTTAGCCCTTGGCTACCTTCCTCTACCCTTCCGCATCCCCCCTTTCAAATCCCTTCCTATGCTATTAAAGGGGAGTTGCCATCATGTGGATTAGCCAAGGAAGCCTGTGAGAGGATTCTCTCGCAGGTGAACCTTCCCAGAGAGCTCTGGCGGGGGCTACCTTTGGGGATGCTCTCACATCTCTCTGGTTTTTTTTTGAACTAAGGTTCCCACATGCCGAGGCACCTCGGTCTGTTTTGAGAGGTGTATGTTCCGGGGTCGCAGACCTTGGGCATACGGCAAGAGTTGTCCGCTATTCCCATTTGGAATAGTCGGCCAGCTGTCTCCTAATACTGGTCGAGGCACGGAGAAGGGAATGCTGCGACCCCACAGCAAACTCCGCATCTCCTGCCATCCAGGGAAGAGCGTGCGACAAGTACCCAATGCCCGACCTACCTGATGCATGTTTTTCTAGGGTTTTCCCTGCATTTCTTTTAGGTGAATTGCCGAATAGGACCCTTAAACCACAGCCCGGGGGCCCCTAGTTAACCCTTGGCTACCTTCCTCTACCCTTCCGCATCCCCCCTTTCAAATCCCTTCCTATGCTATTAAAGGGGAGTTGCCACCATGTGGATCAGCCTCATGTAGCCTGTTACCCCAAAAATGTCAACAACAACTTCTTAAAGGGCGCGTGGAAACGAGCAACTGTGTGTGGCCGGGCAATATTGCTCTAAATCCAGCAACATTTACGGCAATACATACATACATACATGTGTGGCCCCGGGGCAATATTTCAGTATTGCCAGCATTGTGTCTAAAATACGGAAACATCGCCTGCGTGCGGCTGCTGGGCCACGACGGTTCCCAGACACTCACCTAGAGGCCTCTGTAGTCAGTCAGCTTGTGGGGACACGATATCTCAATATTAAATACGTATCTATGTACACCCACATAAAATACTGAATGCGAATTAATTAATTCCAACTTTAATCAAATTTAACTTTCTTTCAACCACTAATAAATTGCGGTGATATAAAATATACACAAACTCGTGGCAGAACCGCGTCGTCTGCGAAACAAAAGCTCTTCTCAATCTCTTTGCTTGTTGTTAGCAACCAGCGATATTAATTACAAATATCGCTGTTTGCCGATCGGGCCACACCTCATCCGCCAAACGGTCGGTTAAGTCTCCATAAGCTGAGGTGGCAATTAACAGTATCACACTTTGACGTCTGGGTTGAAGTAAATATTCCACTTAAGACTTGGTCAAACGAAGTTCGCTCAAGTCCATGACCATTACCAGACGCGGAGGCGGAGGACGGGGGTCACGCCAGGTGGAGGAACGTGCTTGGCGAGCTGCAACACTTGTGACGTACGAGGAGAATGAATAAAAAAAAGAAGTTTATATTTTAAATATATAAATGGTTCATCTTTACGATACATGTTTACAGCGGGAAACTTTAAAAGGATCGGCTGCAAAAAAAAACAACAACAACAACAACCGGGATTGCGTGTCAGTGTGCGGCTCCTTCTTCTTCTTCTTTTTCGCCAAGGGGAAATCCGGCAAGTAGAAAAATAAATGAATGTGTTCCTTGGACCGGCCTACGCGTTGGAGAATAAATAACCACCGCTGAGGCGCAAGGACACGGGGCAAGGCTGGCACAACTGTCGAGACGTGAAAAGAAAGTCAGCGGTGAAAGGTAAAACTTCTCTGACGACTGTAACAAGTTGTTAAATTTAGTATATTTTTCATATGTAACTAGCTGGGTGCCCGGCGTTGCCCGGGTTGTCGTATATTCATTACCCCTCGATTTCACTCCAGTCTCGGTTCCCCTTTTGCGTTGTTTTTATGTTACGCCCCTCCACCCACCCCTAAGGGTGCTCCCATCCCATGACGCTAAAATGATGGACAAACAACATCGATAGAAATACTATCTATATAATTAACTCTGAAAAATATTTATTCAACGCAAATATCGGCCGTGTTTGCATGTTTCAAAATTTCCACCGCCCCCCCCCCCTGTGACTCTTAGGGGGGGGGGTGGTTAAATGGCAAGTTTAATGTCATAATTTAACTCAGCGACATCCATCACCTCTGTCTCTCCTACAAGGTTCTGCCTGCGAGAGAACATCCCTCGGAGGTTCCTTCCTCATCATCACTCAATGGAGGAGACATCTTTTTTTTTGGGGGGGTGTATACAGGGTATGTATAGGGTAAGCCACGTAGTGGATACGCCCCTCTCATAGCATAGGAAAGGGATTTGAAAGGGGGGATGCGGAAGGGTAGAGGAAGGCAGACAAGGGTTAACTAGGGGTCCCCGGGCTACGGTTTAAGGATCCTACCCGGTATTCGACTAAAATAAATGCAGGAAAAACCCTAGAAAATCCTGCATCAGGTAGGTCGGGCATTGAGTACTTGTCCCACGCCCTTCCCTGGATGGGGGGAGAGGAGTTTGCTGTGGGGACGCAGCATTCCCTTCTCCGTGCCTCGACCAGTTTAGGAGGCCGCTGGCCGACTATTCCAATGGGAATAGCGGACAACTCTAACCGTATGCGCAAGGTCTGTGACCCCGGAACATACACCTCTCAGAACAGTCCCAGGTGCCTTGGCTTTTGGGGAACCTTAGTTCAAAAACGGAGAGAGGAGGAGGCATCTCCAAAGGTAGCCCTTTCGTATCTCCCCTACAAGGTTCTGCCTGCGACGGAACATCCCTCGGAGGTACCTTCCTCATCATCAATGAATGGAGGAGAGAGGAGGAGGCATCCCACAAGGTAGCCCCTTCGTATCTCTCCTACATCCCTCGCAGTTTCCTTCGTCATAATCACTCAATGGCCCCCTTCTGCCTTTATGTGCCGATTTTCCCCTCACTTCTTTCAAAGAACCTCCAAGGGTTTTCTCCTCTTTGCACCTCCGACTTTCCATGCGAGTCTCCCTCGCCCCCGGACGGTCCGAAATCGTTTCAGGTCTGTTTCCACCCTGTCTGGGCCTTACGTGTCATAAGGCGGATTAACGAGCATTCTCGTTTCTCCCGCAACCCTTCCCCGGCCTAGTGACGCTGCACAGGACGCGGGGTTTCCCTCCACGTGCTGGTCTCTACCTGAACGTTCACCTTCGTGTTGCCTCACACGTGACTGCTGAGGTTTTAATTCCGGACACCGCAGGGAATCGCACTCGGGTGTTAATTTTTACCGTTTACCGAACTTCGTTTTTTTTTTTGGTGAGGAAAACTTCCGCCACCCTTTTAAAAGGCCTTTCCTCTGACAACCTCGTCACGAAGACCAGGTAGCCTGTGCACACTCACTGCGGCAGGGACTTTTACGTCCGCGTTAAAATATTTCGACGTTTACGGGACGGACCTTGTTGTGTGATTTACCTCTGCCCGGCCTCACACACACACACGCACACACACACACATCTTTGTGCCCTTACAGGCTGCTGCAGGTGTCGTGGAATCCCTCAACAAGAAACCAAAAGCAGAAATTAAATCCCTACGCAGCCGCAGGGAGCCAGAGAGAGTTTTCCTCGTCAGCTTCGTTTACCTTTTATGTGATGTGTTTGCTCGTCTATTATCGCTGGAGCAGTGACGTCACCCGTCCCTATGCGGACTGGAATAGAAACAATAACGTCGAGAGTAAACCTCACGTCGACCTCGGAAATATATATATATATATATATATAATAGACTGTACGTGCTTGTGTTTTCCTTCATACAAATCTACACACGTCGATCTAATTTGATCGAATTTTGTTTCGTGTTCCTTCAGAACCGGAAACATACACTGTGGAGGGGGAAACACTCGGATATCACCCCTCAGGGGCGGGGGCGGGGGGTGTAAATTTTAAAACATGGTAAAACGGCCGATATTTGCGTCAGAAAAAAATTACTGTTAGGCAAAAGAATCAAATCAGAAAAAATAAGAGTTAAAACACATAAAAGTGCAGAAGGAAACGTTAACAAGGTCAGAAAAGGAAAAAAAATAAGATGTTAATAAGAATTTAGAAGGTACTGAAATAAGAGAAAAATATTAATAAGAAATAACAGGAAAGAACAGAGAAATAAAGTACAGAAGGAAGAATGAAATATTATTAGGAGGACGCATTGGAAAACTACGAACAATTGTAACAGAAAAAATTACAGTACAACGATCCCGGGCCAAGACTTTATTATAAAAAAAATTAACGTATGTTGAAAATAATAATGAATAAAAAAGACCTTTATACAGACAAGGTCAGAACATTTTTTTGTAGGGTAACAGGCTACATGAGGCTGATCCACATGGTGGCAACTCCCCTTTAATATCATAGGAAGGGATTTGAAAGGGGGGATGCGGAAGGGTAGAGGAAGGTAGCCAAGGGTTAACTAGGGGCCCCCGGGGTATAGTTTAAGGATCCTACCCGGGGCATTCGCCTAAAAGTAATGCAGGGGAAAACCCTAGAAAAACCTGCATCAGGTAGGTTGGTCATTGGGTACTTGTCCCTCGCCCTTCCCTGGATGGCGGCAGAGAGGGGTTTGCTGTGGGGTCGCAGCATTCCCTTCTCCGTACCTCGACCACTTTAGGAGGCAGCTGGCCGACTGTTCCAATGGGAACAGAGGACAAGTCTTACCGTATGCCCCAAGCTCTGTGACCCCGGAACATACACCTCTCAGAACAGGCCTCGGCTTGTGGGAACCTCAGTTCGAAAACGGAGAGAGGAGGAGGCATCCCCAAAGGTAGCCCCTTCGTATCTCTCCTACAAGGTTCTGCCTGCGAGAGAACATCCCTCGCATGTACTGCCTGCGAGAGATCAGCCCTCGCAGACAGCTGGGGAACTAAGGTCAGAACAGAAAAAAAATGAAGTTAATAAGAATTTGAAGGTACTCAAACGAGAGAAAAAATATTAAAATGGAATAAAAGGAAAGTACAGAAAAATAAAGGACAGAAGGAAGAATGAAATGCTATTAGGGAGATAAAAAGGAGGACGAACTGGAAAACAACAAACAATGTGTAGCAGGTAAATGTAAAGATCAAAGATTAACAAAAAAAACGGTAACGTATGTTCAAAATAATAATGCAAAAAAAATGAACTTTATACAGAGAAACTTTTTGCTTGTGAGATATTTTCAGTATTATTGAAATTTAAAACGGTAAGAAAGAAAAGAAGAAATAAGGATAATGAAAAAAAATGGAAGGGTGAAAATGAAGTAGATGAAGGATGTTTGAAAGAGAAAAATAAACTAGGGAAGATGAGACGCCGCGACTGGCACAGACACTGACACGACGCGAGTGTGACGGGATTTGCTATACAAATATTTATGGGGCGGGTCCACCCACGTGGTTCCACTCGAAATTGCGGGTGAAAAATTATAAATAAATATTTTCCACGTCCAGGTTATCCAAACTTGGTTTACGGTGAAGGAAAGAAAATCTAAATTGGAAGCGGTGGTTGAGGAATGAAACTGGTTTCCCTTCATTGATTAGATGTGGTGAACGTTGTAATTAGGGAGGAAGGAGAAGACGTAGGCAAGGGGGGGGGGGCGGAAATTTATACCATGTATTATTCAAGGTGGTGAGGATGAGACGAGGCTGCGGTAATCGAGGCATAACTTGATGGACGTTGTTCATATCCACGTAGGCGTCACACAGGGGTGAGTAAGGTCAACGTTGTTGATGCTAGCAGCGGCGTGAGTGCTCCAGAACATCATTAAAGTTAGGAAGAATCAGGTAATACCTGCGAGGGATGTTCTCTCGCAGGCAGAACCTTGTAGGAGGTGCTACCTTTGGGGATGCCTCCTCCTCTCTCCGTTTTTGAACTAAGGTTCCCACAAGCCGAGGCCTGTTCTGAAAGTTGTATGTTCCGGGGTCACAGACCTTGGGGCATACGGTAAGAGTTGTTCGCTGTTCCCATTGATACAGTCGGTCAGCTGCCTCCTAAACTGTTCCAGGAACGGAGAAGGGAATGCTGCGACCCCACAGCAAACATCCTCTCTCCCGCTATCCAGCGAAGGGCGTGGGACAAGTACCCAATGCCCGACCTACCTGATGCAGGTTTTTCTAGGGTTTTCCCTGCATTACTTTTAGGCGAATGCCTGGGTAGGATCCTTAAACCATAGCCCGGGGGCCCGTAGTTAACCCTTGGCTACCTTCCTCTACCCTTCCGCATTCCCCCTTTCAAATCTCTTCCTATGGTATTAAAGGGGAGTGGCCACCTTGTGGATTACCCTCATAAAAATAAAAGATTCTTCTTCTGGTTTCCAGGCTCAACCTTGGGTCTTCCAACACTCCTTTTGGCCTAATGGTTTATATCCCAGCCCTGTCTCCAGGCATGTTCTCTGTCCTCACCTTTCTTCATACCTTGTTAACTTATCTGTGATCACCTCAACACTTATGGAACTACTCCTTATTTTATCCCTTCACTGCCTCTATATCTTTGAGCTCTTTATGTTTTGTTACCCAGCATTCTGACAACATTGCAGGAACTGCCGTCACCTTATAAAATTTAATTTGTGTGTTTCTTTTCTTGTTTTTTGTCTTTTAACGTTCTTCTCAATGTCCCCCCACATGTCCTCTGAAAATTGTATATTTTTATTTGTGATATATCTTTATCCCTCTTCCAATGTGATGAAACAATGGTTAAAATATAACCGATAAACGTAAAGATCATCACTGCAAGACTTAATTGCTCCATTGAGGCTACTGAAAAAGTTTTCTTTGCGAAAAAGGAAGTAAAAGAAGTGAAAGGGAGGTGAGAATGAGAGTTAAATACAGATGAACAGTTTGAGCGGAACAGAAAATAACTATATGAGAGATCGAGGTAGGAATGAGTAGAAAGGAGAATAAGAATTTGTCAGAAATAAGGAAGGAATCGTCGATTTTAAAACGGGAGAAAATGAAATGTATAAAGAAGACAAGAAAAGAAGAAGGGGCGGGAGAGGAATAATAGGAGAGAAAATGAAATGTATAAAGAAGAAAAGGAAAGGAGAAGGAGCAGGAGAGGGATGATAGGAGAGAAAATGAAATGTATAAAGAAGGTAAGAAAAGGAGAAGGAGCAGGAGAGGGATAATAGGAGAGAAAATGAAATGTATAAAGAAGACAAGAAAAGAAGAAGGAGCAGGAGAGGGATAATAGGAGAGAAAAAGAACAGTAGAAAAACGTGTAACGAAGAGAGGATAAGTAGTATATGGAGAGAAGAAGAAGGGAAGAATCAGAAACAGAGGATGAGGGAGAAGTCTAGGAGAATAGTGGCGTAGTGGAACTTGCGACCAATAGACAGGCAACAGTTTCTTCCGTGTGTGTACTTAACGTTGAAGCCAGGTGCTTGAATGCAAAGGACAGTCAGGACGAGGAAGAATGGCTTAAAGCAACAGAGCAGTCACGTTTTCCGTCTTGAAGGAATGAGGAGGGAACCCAAGGTATCAGTTAAAAGCCTCTCTGGTGATAAACACGCGTCCGGTCAGCGAGTCAACATTCGTAGGAGAAAGTAATAACAAGCGAGGGAGGGAAACAAAAACAGGAAGCGAGGCGAGGCTTGAACCAGGGTCCCACGTGGACTTGGGGCGGCCATCTTGGACACGGCGAAACACAGTCGTGCTTCAGCTTGCAACGAACATTTCTTTAGAAACCGTTGTTTGTCCAGTCGGCGGACTCTGGTGGTGGCCTCGGACCCTTCTCAATGTAAAGAAGACCCTCTTTTTGATAAAGAGGTCTGACAGCTCCAAGGGACGTCAAAATTATTAGCCATGGAGAAGAGAACTCCCGAAGCTTCATATATATGGAGCTGACGGTCCTGGAGAATTAAAAACATATGGCAGAGGAGTTTTGGTCCGTTGGAGAAGGAAAATTCAGCAGTTGGTAGCCAGCCACGAGCTTGAACGGTCAGTGACCAGACTCAAATAAAAAATCCGATGAATCCTGGTAATCAGTTCTTCATTTGATGAAAAATTCTTCCCGCGAAGCCATTTTTTTTTTCAAGTTTGGGAATATGAAGAAGTCTGGTGAATAGGGTGGATGAGGAACCAGTTCCAATCCCACCTCGTACACGCCCGCCATTGCGCTGGCGGTTATGTTGGTCGGTTCTCAGTCACCGCCCGCTTCAAACGATCCAACAGAGCCCCAGTTATAAGGTTGTGCCCTTTTCCTCGACATCTGTGATTAATATACCCTGAGAATCCCAGAAGTCACTGACCATCACCTTTCCAGCTGACAAAATGTGGTCTTCGGTGCACTTTTCTTGTCCTTTTTCACCTATTTTTTGCCCTTCTACTCATTTTTCTTCCATCCCTTCTCTTATCCAACTTTCTCCCCACCCAACCCTTCCCATTTTCTTTACGCCTGTTAATGTACTCCATTTCCTTGTCCGTCTCTTCCCTTTCCATCTTTTTCTCATTATACTCGTTCTGCTTCTCCTCGACCACCTCCTTCTGTTTCTACTTCTTCTGCTTTAATTTTAATTGTCCCTTGTTTTGATTTTTTCCCCCCGGTCTCTGGACTGTAGTGATGGATTCAAGCTTTGTTGACGGTTACGAAGTCTCGTGGGTTACGTCTTCTTCCGTCCGCCGCTTCTCCATTTCTTTCTCATTATTATTACATTAAATTTCCTTTTTCCGTCGATTTCTTCTTGTCCTTATTCTACACCGCTCTCCCTTTTCTCATTATGCACCTTCATCATCCTCCTTTTCCGTCTGTTTTTCAGACCTTTTTCACATGCTCTACCTTATTATCCTACTGTAACTATCTTTTTTTTATATCCCTTCTACTCTTCTTTTTATTTCTTCTTGTCCTTATTCCAAACCGCTCTCCCTTTTCTCATTATGCACCTTCATCATCCTTCTTTTCCGTCTGTTTTTCAGACCTTTTTCACATGTTCTACCTTATTATCCTACTATAACTATCTTTTTTTTTATATCCCTTCTACTCTTCTTTTTATTTCTTCTTGTCCTTATTCTATACCGCTCTCCCTTTTCTCATTATGCACCTTCATCATCCTTCTTTTCCGTCTGTTTTTCAGACCTTTTTCACATGCTCTACCTTATTATCCTACTATAACTATCTTTTTTTTATATCCCTTCTACTCTTCTTTTTATTTCTTCTTGTCCGTATTCTATACCGCTCTCCCTTTTCTCATTATGCACCTTCATCATCCTTCTTTTCCGTATGTTTTTCAGACCTTTTTCACATGCTCTACCTTATTATCCTACTATAACTATATTTTTATCTCCCTTCTACTCTTCTTTTTATTTCTTTTAGACGATAATTGACGAACGTCGCTCGTGAGAACGGGATATATTATAAAAGTATTGTATACATGTTACTTTTTATTATACAAGGGCGAGTCACTGTGTAATGCATCCTATTTTTTTTCTCTTTTATTGGTCAAGACAATTAAATGCAGAAAGCCACAACATTGTTGATTAATTTTTCACTTTTCAAATTTATTCTCCGTCCTTTTTCCACAGGTTTTTGTCAACCTTTTGACAAAGGATCGTGTATTCCACTGACGGGGTAAAAAGCGTGGTCTTGCTTCCTAAGCCATCGACGCCAACGGACGTTTCGCCCTTCAGCTGCTGGCATCCACTGTTGCATCTCACTCTTCAGTCTTTCATGAATGGGCCTTTCACCTTCAGAAATCAGTCACAGAACGCTGTCTAATAGGTACGTCGATGTCAGTCATTTTGCAAGAGAGGCTGCAGTGCTGCCACCTTTGTCAGAAGAATGCTTGAGGAATCCCGCCAAATCCAAAGATTTTCAATAACTGTTCTTATGTAAGGAGAACAAAAGTAGGAGACGTTAGGTGCTGAACCTCCGTCGTGTTCCTGCAGGATAAGGTTTGGTGATGGTGCCTCCTTCTTCGTCTCTTCCATTACTCGTCGGACGCAGACGACGCGCCGGGGCCCTGCAGCGGGGAAATGTTAGAGGCTTCCATTAGCCGAGGGCGTGTCCCGGACCTTTTGTTTGAAGAGCCGCGTCGTAATTGGAGCATTCACCACGGCCGGGGCCTGATTCTCCTCGCACCTCCGGCTTTGTGCGGGAGCCATCGACTTCAAAGCCCGGTGCGATACTTGTAATGGAATCCACGTCACTCGGGGCCGCGATCCGTATCGAGGGCGTTCGGTATCGCCCAGAATTATCTAAGCACGTGGCGGCGGCGGCGCTGCTCTCATACTCAAGGAGGGCCAACACCACGCTCCTCCACTCTCACGCCATAAGGCCAGAGAAGTCAATATTCACGCGTTGCGTCTCCACTCAAAGATAATAATATCACTTTCGTCCACGTATTGCAATTACTACGAATAATTTACTCCATGTGACCTTCAAAATCCTTCCATCAGGTATGTCACAGGATGAAGGACCATTAACCGGAAACAACAGGAGGGAGACTCACGCTCTGTACCATTCCTTGTGTTGAGTGACAGGTTACCTTATATCACTGTCACGTGACAGTGTGCGACAACTACCTGCCAATGTTGTCTTACGGAGGACCAGAGACACTTTCTTCTATCATGTCACGTGATGTGACGCCATGTTACGTTTTTCAATCTGTATTCTGTCTTAACGTTACGTAACAGGTAACAGGTAATTCACATGGTGGCAACTCCCCTTTCATAGCACGGGAAGGGGACTGAAAGGGGGGATGCGGAAGGGTAGAGGAAGGTAGCCAAGGGTTAACTAGGGCCCCCCGGGCTACGGTTTAAGGATCCTACCCCGCGATTCGCCTAAAAGTGATGCAGGAACAACCATAGAAAAACCTGCATCAGGTAATTCGGGCATGTGGTACTTGTCCCACGCCCTTCCGATGGCGGGAGAGGGGTTTGCTGTGGGGTCGCAGCATTCCCTTCTCCGTGCTTCGGCCAGTTTAGGAGGCAGCTGGCCGACTGTTCGATTGGGAACAGAGAACAACTCTTACCGTATGTCTGTGACCCTGAACATGCACACCTCAAAACAGGCCCAGGTGCCTCGGCTTGTGGGAACCTTAGTTCAAAAACAGAGAGAGGAAAAGGCTTTTTTTTAGGGTAAAAGGCTACGATATGAAAGGCTGTTGAGGATCCCTGGTCACTTTGTCACAGGATGAAGGACCGTTAAACGGAAACAACAGAAGGGAGACTCGGTGCACAGGTCACTCACGCTCTGTACCTTCCCTTGTGGCGAGTGACAGGCTACCTTATATCACTGTCAGGCACTGTCACGCGCTGTCACGTGATATAACGTGAAGTCGCGACAGTGCGCGACGCTACCTGCCAATGTTGTCTTACGGAGGACCAGAGACACTTCCTAGTATCGTGTCACGTCGCTGTCACGTGATGTCACGCCATGTCACGTGACTTAACGTGAAGTCCTTTACAGTGTGCGACAACTACCTGCCAATGTTGTCTTACGGACCGCAGACACTTTAATATATCATCTCACGTGTCTTGGACGTGTTGTCACGCCATGTCACCTTGTTCAATCTGTATTCTGTCTTAAAACGTTATGAATGTCCGTTGAGGATCCGTAGTCGCTTTGTCCCAATAGGACCAAGAATTATTTTAATTAATTACCTTTAAGTATTATTGTTATTATTTATTGTTAATAATCCACTAAATGAGATCAGATGACGGATCAGCCCACGTGATCTGCTACACGGGACCCTGTCCAGAAGCGGTTCAAACAGAGTTTCGACCGAGCCAGCAACGTAACATGAACCCAGAAATTTTCTACGGTTTTAGTGTCGCCAACTGACACCAACACATCCTTCTGCTAGCCCGTGGTGAAAGGAAATTTTTCACTGGTGTTTGGGTAACCGATATAATAATGAAAGATTCACCTCCTAAACTGGTCGAGGCACGGGGGCCTCTAGTTAACCCTTGGCTACCTTCCTCTACCCTTCCGCATCCTCCCAAATCCCTTCCCATGCTATTAAAGAGGAGTTGCCCAATGTGGATGACCCTCATGTAGCCTGTTGCCCTAAAAAAAAATGACATTCTTCCCACGAGGGCTGTTCTCTCGCAGGCAATACCTACGAGGGCTGTTCTCTCGCAGGCAATACCTACGAGGGATGTTCTCTCGCAGGCAGAACCTTGTAAGAGAGATACGAAGGGGCTACCTTTGGGGATGCCTCCTCCTCTCCGTTGTTAAACTAATGTTCCCACAAGCCAAGGCAGCTCGGCCTGTTCTGAGAGGTGTATGTTCCAGGGTCACAGACCTTGGGCATACGGTAAGAGTTGTTCGCTGTTCCCATTGGAGCAGTCAGCCAGCTGCCTCCTAAACTGGTCGAGGCACGGCGAGGGGAAATCTGCGACCCTACAGCAAACTCTTCTCCCGCTATCCAGGGAAGGGCGTGGGACAAGTACCCAATGTCCGACCTACCTGATGCAGATTTTTCTAGGGTATTCCCTGCATCACTTTTAGGCGAATTGCCGCGGGGTAGGATCCTTAAACCATAGCCCGGGGGCCCTCTAGTTAACCCTTGGCTACCTTCCTCTACCCTTCCACATCCCCCCTTTCAAATCCCTTCCTATGCTATTAAAGGGGAGTTGCCACTATGTGGATTACCCTCATACAATTAAGTCTGATTAATCAATAATTCACAGTAAGTGGATAATTATGATTTTAGTGTAATTAGAATACCCTAAGAATGACGCCAAAATTTTCTTTCTTGCAAAAAAATAAAAGCAGAGATGATAAATATTCTGAAGGCGAGCAGCAAAATCTGTCCCTTGTGGTTGACTCTCAGAAAGCTCGGACAGTGCATGTTGTTTCATATCTGCATCACAACTTAGCTCTCTTAGGGACCACCAGATGTCTCTGCCAGGGTGACATGTGCCACAGTAGGCACTGAAGGGGTTAACTTATGTCGCAGAATAGTGAAGTTGTCTTATCGCGGGACTGAGGAGGCCTCGGCCGAGTTGAGAGCGCAAGTGTCGACGTGTTGATGAGAAGGGGATTCGTTAATTGCGCCCGCGGACGTGCCTGTAGAGACAGATGTTGACACCCCCCACTCCTGCTGTAAACACGTGCGTGGGAACGGCGCAAGGATCGCACTCTGCGACTGTCTGCACCCGCGCAAGTGTCAGCGGTGAAGGTCCGAGAACAATCCCTGGTCGGCGCGAGAAGAGACAAATAAATCTGAATTCAAATACAGAGAATCCCAACAGGCAGTGACAATTTTTTTCTTAGGGGTTTGAATGTGTTGCACGGAGCCTTGTGAGAGACGATCCCGGGCACCAATCAGAAGCTGGCTCCGGAAGTTGGACGAGGCAACGCTGCGATTCCCCACAGGGACCCTGCCGTGGTCGAAACTGGCGTGATGGGACAAGTAGCACCAAGGGCCAGACCTACCTGATGCAGGCTAACAGAAGCCCGTGCATCACTTTTACCGTGATGGCTTCCATGAACCCTTGCTATGGAAACGATCAGGAAGGATAAGATGGGTAGGGCCATGTGGCACGAATGAAGGAGTTCTACCCCAGGAGGACAAAGAGAACGAAGAAGATGGCTGGACGGAGTGGAGGAAGATCTACGGAAGCTGGGATGTAGAAATTGGAAGAGGACAGCAGCACATGATGATCGTGAAGGGTGGAAGGAGCTCGTTGGAAAGGCCAAGGTTCACTACGGGACTGGTAGCGCCATAGAAGAAGAAGAAGAAGAAGAAGAACCTCGCTCTAACAATCCGTTTGTGAATGGCCGAAATTACACACATGTTGATGTCTTGGCTACCTTCCTCGTACCCCGTTTAAGTATAGTGTTAAAGGGGGAGCTGCCGCCGTGTGGGTCACAGTCATCCAGGGGCAGAAACGGCTGCCTCGTCTTCCCCTTCCTACTCAATTAAAGGACCGACGCCATCGGCTGCGCTGATATCATGGCGCTGAGTGACGTCACGGGTGAACCATGCCTCGTGTAGAAATTATTAAAATGTCTAAGAGGATTGTTTTTCTCTAAGAGTAAGAAAGAGTCCAGAGGAAACAATAGCAGAAGCGCTCTGATTGCTGTTGTCTCTTCCTTGCAGAAGAATATGGATACTCCTTGTAACCCTGGAGTCTTTCTTACCCTTAGAAACAAAACAATTCTCTTTATAGTTGTAATATCCTCTGCCGCAAGACCGTGACGTCACTCCCATCGTCCTCAGCGTCGCCATGACGTCAGCCCCGTGCACACAGACAGCAGCAACATGTGTGTAATTTCGGCCGTTTTCATTGGATTGTTAGAGCGAGGTTCTTCTTCTTCTTCTTCTTCTTCTATGGCGCTACCAGTCCCGTAGTGAACCTTGGCCTTTCCAACGAGCTCCTTCCATCCTTCACGATCATCATGTGCTGCTGTCCTCTTCCAATTTCTACATCCCAGCATCCGTTGATCTTCCTCCACTCCGTCCAACCATCTTCTTCGTTCTCTTTGTCCTCCTGGGGTAGAACTCCATCATTCGTGCCACATGGCCCTACCCATCTTATCCTTCCTGATCGTATTCCATCCGTTGTCCAGGGTCCATGCTGTGCCGTTGTCTATTCGTCCGTCAGGCTTCAACTCCTTGGATTTTCGTAACTTTTTTTTTTACGGGAGGAGGGTTTGGTGCACCTTTAGTTATAGATTTGTTACAAAATATTTTTTATAACTGTTGCCTAAATTACGGCCTGGAAGCATGGGAATGTGGCTTGCCGGGGTCGAGCAGCAGACACAAGACAATGGCGGGGTGGATTGGAAAATCCGCAAGTCCCGCAAGCAACGTCAGGGTCGGTTAAGGAAGGGGTAGACGACCGGGAGGGTATGGCCCTAAAATAGATGGAAGTGGGTCACGTGTGCACAAGGACCAACCAGGAGAGAGGGATTTTTGAGGAGGCAGAGAGAGAAGTCTGCGAACACGAGGAGATGGATTTGGACCGTCGGTGAGAGTGGTCAGAAAGAGTTGATCCTGGAAGATTTTGGTTTTGCACGTGGGTCTCCGGTCGTCTCCTGCGAATGCTGCGGATAGAGAGAGTCGCCAACGGGAGTCGACCCTGTCCGAGCTGCAGACCTGGTAAGTCGCATTCCATGCTTCCAGGTATCGCGTCGGTTTGTCACGAGAAGAACCACGGTTAATCTTGAGAAAGGGAGGGGGTTACATGCATCCCTGGCAGGTTGGAGAGCTTTCGTTTTCTCATAAAATGAATTCTTGTTTTTATTAACTAAATATTGTATTTCCCTTTCCTGCAAGAACAATTCTTGCAGGTGGCGCCCAACAAATCGCATATCATTAGTTAATTTGACTTTAAGCTCACCACAAGGGTGTTAACCTCAAGCCCAACCCCCAACCTGGAGGGCCAGGGTATCGCATTTAGTATGGGTCATCACCTTTGACCTGTCCAGCAAGGGAGATCCCCTGCCAGTAGCTACGCTACCGCTGGAATATTTCTCAGGGTCACGTGACCGCTCAAGCCCCACCACCACCACCTCAAGGTAGGGATACCGCTGGTGGAGCAGATCATGCGTTGGAAAGAGAATTAAATTATCTAAAACCTTTTATTCTTCCATGACAAATTAGTCCACTGGCGGCCATTTTGGAGACATGATCAATAGGAACACGAAAAACCGCAGTCTCTCTGAAAATGACGTCATAATGGCGTAAACTTTATCGAACGATTTCTACCTACTTGCCTCGTCAGAATTTCGTCCTCAAGTTCCTCTCACAAGTAACAATACTCTTAATAACTGTAATATCCTCTGCCACGAGACCGTGACGTCACTCCCATCATCCCTAGCGCCATGACGTCATCCGTGCACAGACGCAGCAACGGGTGTGTGTGTGTGTGTGGATTTGAGGCCATCCTCAGTTGATTTTTTAAAACCAGTTCATGCGTCGGAAAGAGAATTAAATTCTCTCCAACTTTTCTTCCGTGACAAATTACTCCACTGGCGGCCATTTTGGAGATATCGGCACTAGAAACACGACTAACTGCATTCACTTACAAAATGGCGTCACACTGTCGTAACTTTGACGAGGGATTTCTACCACTTCCCTCGACCGAATTCCGTCCTCGAGTCCACCATTCCATGCAGAATTTTATCCTCTACAATTTATCACTGAACATTATTTTCGATAGAACGCTTCATTCTTTTGCTATCAGCGGAAAACTGAAAAGAGGCGCAAAATTTTGCGGTTTCGTACGGCCAGAAAAAATCTTTTTCCCCGGCCCGAGGCGGTTTAGAATTGGAAAAGTTGGTCGGTTTTTCAGTTTGAAAAAAGAAAAAAATACCCGACCTTCAGCTTGCTAGATGCGTAGCGCCGACACACAACAGTATCTCTGCTCTGATGGGCCACGAAGATCTGCGGAGACTGAGGAGACCACCCAGAGGCATTCCTCTGCGGGCAGCCATTGTCTCCGGGTGCCGCGGGTATTAATTACGGGCTTATGCTCCTGCTGGTCGTAAACACGGACACGGCAGCCTCTGGCAGACGAGACAGGGGAGAGGAGGAGACAGCCGCGGGCTCTGTTAAGTCACTCTTCCATTCAATATAAAGTCATTTCCATCAATAAACAAACGGCTGAGCCAACGTGACAGTTCATTCGACGTTTCTTCCACAATTTCAGGTCTTCTTCATGACCTTATACAGACGCTTTATATTTTTTTTTATATTGTAACGACGTTTCGATACCTCTTTGTACCTTCTTCAGGTATTTTCTCTACAGAGGAGGTATTTACAAATATTTGGATTTAAAATAATTCAATGACCTTGCACAGACACTTTTAATTTCTTATTTATATTACGACGACGTTTCGATACCTTTTCGTACCTTCTTCAGGTATTTCCCTACAGAGGCGATATTTACAAATGATTAGATTTAAAAAAAAATTCAAATACCTTATACAGACACTTTTAATTTTCTATTTATATTACGACGACGTTTCGATACCTTCTTGTGCCGTCTTCATGGTATTTTCCTAGCAGAGGCGATATTTACAAATGATGACATTTAAATAAATTCAATGACCTTATACAGACACTATTAATTTTTTAATTATATTACGACGACGTTTCGATACCTCTTTGTACCTTCTTCATGGTATTTTCCCTACAGAGGAGGTATTTATAAATGATAACAGTTACAGTATAATTATACCAAGTAAAAAAAAAGGCAAACTAAAGTACTCAAAAATAAACAACAAACAAAAATTAATGATTTTTTTTAAATCTAATCATTTGTAAATACCCGCCTCTGTAGGGAAAATACCTGAAGAAGGTACAAAAAGGTATCGAAACGTCGTCGTAATATAAATAAAAATTTAAAAGTGTCTGTGTGACGTCATTGATTTTTTTTAAATCTAATCATTTGTAAATACCCACCTCTGTACGGAAAATACCCTGAAGAAGGTACAGAAAGGTATCGAAACGTCGGCGTAATATATATAAAAAATTTAAAAGTGTCTGTGTGACGTCATTGAATGTTTATGTATCTAATCATTTGTAAATACCCACCTCTGTAGGGAAAATACCTGAAGAAGGTACAAAGAGGTATCGAAACGTCGTTACAATATAAATAGAAAATTAAACGTGTCTTTATAAGGTCATTGAATTTTTTTTATATATAATCATTAGTAAATATCGTCTCTGTAGGGAAAAAACCTGAAGAAGGTACAAAGAGGTATCGAAACGTCGTCGTAATGTAAATAGAAAATTAAAAGTGTCTGTGTGACGTCATTGAATGTTTTTTTTATATCTAATCATTTGTAAATACCTTCTCTGTACGGAAAATACCTGAAGAAGGTACAGAAAGGTATCGAAACGTCGTCGTAATATAAATAGAAAATTAAAAGTGTCTGTATAACGTCATTGAACTTTTTTTAAAAAATCTAATAGTTTGTAAATACCTCCTCTGATAGGAAAATACCATGAAGAAGGTACAGAAAGGTATCGAAACGTCGTCACAATATAAATAGAAAATTTAAATTGTGTGTATAAGGTCATTGAACTTTTTTTAAAAAATCTAATAGTTTGTAAATACCTCCTCTGATAGGAAAATACCATGAAGAAGGTACAGAAAGGTATCGAAACGTCGTCGTAATATAAATTTAAAAGTGTCTGTGTGACGTCATTGAATTTTTTTTAAAATCTAATCATTTGTAAATACCTTCTCTGTACGGAAAATACCTGAAGAAGGTACAGAAAGGTATCGAAACGTCGTCGTAATATAAATAAAAAATTTAAAAGTGTCTGTGTGACGTCATTGATTTTTTTTAAATCTAATCATTTGTAAATACCCACCTCTGTAGGGAAAATACCCTGAAGAAGGTACAGAAAGGTATCGAAACGTCGTCGTAATATAAATAGAAAATTTAAAAGTGTCTGTGTGACGTCATTGAATGTTTTTATATCTAATCATTTGTAAATACCCGGCTCTGTAGGGAAAATACCTGAAGAAGGTACAGAAAGGTATCGAAACGCCGTCACACTATAAATAAAAAATTAAAATTGTGTGTATAAGGTCATTGAACTTTTTTTAAAAAATCTAAAAGTTTGTAAATACCTCCTCTGATAGGAAAATACCATGAAGAAGGTACAAAAAGGTATCGAAACGTCGTCGTAATATAAATAAAAAATTTAAAAGTGTCTGTGTGACGACATTGAATTTTTTTTAAAATCTAATCATTTGTAAATACCCACCTCTGTAGGGAAAATACCTGAAGAAGGTACAGAAAGGTATCGAAACGTCGTCGTAATATAAATAAAAAATTTAAAAGTGTCTGTGTGACGTCATTGAATGTTTTTATATCTAATCATTTGTAAATACCTCCCTCTGTAGGGAAAATACCTGAAGAAGGTACAGAAAGGTATCGAAACGTCGTCACAATTTAAATAGAAATTTAAAAGTGTCTGTGTGACGTCATTGAATTTTTTTAAAATCTAATCATTTGTAAATACCCACCTCTGTAGGGAAAATACCTGAAGAAGGTACAGAAAGGTATCGAAACGTCGTCGTAATATAAATAAAAAATTTAAAAGTGTCTGTGTGACGTCATTGAATGTTTTTATATCTAATCATTTGTAAATACCATCTCTGTAGGGAAAATACCTGAAGAAGGTACAGGAAGGTATCGAAACGTCATCACAATATAAATATAAAATTAAAATTGTGTGTATAAGGTCGTTGAACTTTTTTTAAAAATCTAATAGATTGATAAATACCTCCTCTGATAGTAAAATAACCTGAAGAAGGTACAAAAAGGTATCGAAACGTCGTCGTAATATAAATAAAAAATTTATAAGTGTCTGTGTGACGTCATCAACTGTTTTATTAATTCAAAACAGACGTTAAATTAAAACTTTTTATTTCTCAGTTTGTGTTTGTTGTTTAGGTTTGTCTGCGTGAAGGTGGTGTTAAGCTGACGCAATTGAGAGTGGTTGAGGCCCGCGTGAGGCCTGGTCCTGATGCTGAGAGTGGAGCAACGGGACTTTAGTGCAAGGTAACAAACACGTGGGGGGGGGGGTGTCAAGTGTTGACCCCAGAAGCTCGTCACGTTTGGTTCCGGACGTTCCCCTGTGAAATGTGGAACGCAGAGGCGAGGGCGTGACATCGAAGCCTCCAGCCACTGGACGCTCTCAGGACTCGTCCAGACCAGCATCGGCACTTATCAGTCCTGCACGGTTAAGGCACAGTGAGCGAACGGCGGACTGGTGCAGGGGAATTGCCCCATTGGACTGGCCAACAGCAGGAGGGGACGATTAACGAATTATGCCATGGACTTTATGTTAACCAAATCCACTAAAGAGAAGATGGAATCCACATCATATTTTAATAAAAGTATGTATTTTGGACTTTACTTTAAATCGTTAAGGAATTTGCAGTCAGAAGGAGTGATGGTCACTGATAGTCTTAGGCAACCTCAGCCTGTTTCGAGTGGTGTATGTTCCCTGGGTCACAGACCTTCGGGCATACGGTAAGAGATGTTCTCTGTTCCCATTGGAACGGTCGGCCAGCTCCGTCCTAAACTGGTAAGAGGAATGCTGCGTCCCCACAGCAACGCTACGCTCTCCCGCCATCCATGGGAAGGGCGTGGAACAAGTACCCACACGGTTCACCTTTATCGTGCGACGGCAATGACACACACTGGAAGATCCTCCATTATTACAACATATATATATATAAAAATATTAAAGTCTGAGACTAATTTTATTTTAGATCTTTCTTGAAGAGAAAAACTAACCTGAAGCATGTGAGAGCTGTTGTTAGCTCTCGCAGGCAGAACCTTTCAGGAGAGACGGGAGAACGCTACCTTCTGGGGATGCCTTCTCCTCTCTCTCAGTTTTTGAACTGAAGGTTGCAACAAGCCGAGGCCCCGACGGTCTGTTTTGAGACGTGCCATGTTCCGCGGTCGTAAACCTTGGGGCATACGGTAAGAGTTGTCCGCTGTTCCCCTTGGAACAGTCGGCCACCTGCCTCCTAAACTGGTCGACGCACTGAGAAGAGGAATGCTGCGGCCTCCCCTCTGCAGCCATCCAGGGAAGGGCGTGGGACAAGTGCCCAAGAGCCCGACCTACCTGACGCAGATTTTTCTACGGTTTTCCCTGCATCACATTGCCGGGTAAGATCCTTAAACCATAGGCCCGGGGCCCCTAGTTAACCCCCTTGGCTACCTTCCTCTACGCTTCCGCATCCCCCCTTTCAAATCCCTTTCTATGTTATTAAAAGGGAGTTGCCACCGTTTGGATTAGCCTCATGCAGCCAGTCTATAGCTTCTTCTTCTTCTTCTTAATAACGCTTAATAGAGAGATTTCTCTCGCAGGCAGAACCTTGTAGGAGATACGGAGGGGGCTAACTTTGGGGATGCCTCCTCCTCTCTGTCCGTGTTTGAACTAAGGTTCCCATAAGCCGAGGCTTGTTTTAAGAGGTGTATGTTCCGGGTCACTGATCTTTGGGGCATACGGTCCGAGTTGTTCGCTGTTCCCATTGGAACAGTCGACCAGCTGCCTCCTAAAGTGGTCGAGGCACAGATAAGATGAATACTCCGACCCCACAGCACAACCTTCTCTCCGGCTATCCAGGGAAGGGCGTGGGACAAGTACCAAATGCCCGACGTACCTGTTTTTCTAGGGTTTGCCCCGCATCACTTTTAGGCGAATGCCCCGGGTAGGATCCTTAAACCATAGCCCGGGGGCCCCTAGTTAAACCCTTGGCTACTTTGCTCTACCCTTCCGCATCCCCCCTTTCAAATCCCTTCGTATGCTTTTAAAGGGGAGTTGCCACCACGTGGATCAGCCTCAGTTAATCTTCATAATATTCTTCTTTCTAATAAATAATGACGGGCTGTGACAAGGACGTGATGGTAACCTACGCTCCTCTAGCGCAAACAACACAGGACTAAACACTGTTACTAGAAGACGATGGCAGTGACCGTCACACCGGAACGTCGCGAATACAATTGTCTACTCGAGAAGACTTTATTTTATACCCCAAACTAATTGGATAAGTTAATAACAAAAACAACAGACTAAAATATAAGTGATAAATAAATAACCATGAAACGTGTCTTTAATCCTTGTTCCCTTCATGAGGTGTTTGAAAAGCTTCGTCTACCTGGATTGTGGTTGCGTGTGTCGTTCCTACGTCTCTGCCGTTTCTCGAATCACCTGACGTCAGCAACAAGGGTTGCAGGAACGTTGAAGTGTCGTATTTATGTTTTTGTCTGTTATGTGGCAAAGTAATTAGTTCGTTTGTATTCCGTTTGAGCCAAAGATATCGTTTGCATCGTCAGCAGCTGGGTGACAAGAATTTAAATTTAATCGCAGCTTGGTGAGCAACAAGTTGTCGTTGACTGAGGGAGTCGCGTACAGCTTTCAATGAATTTAATTGTCCAGTGGGTGGAGAAGAAGCAAGACACGTAATTTTGACTGACGGAGTCGTTTAAGTATTTGATGCGGTTTGACTGAGTTGTTGTTGCCTTAAGATTCATTAAGTGTTCCATATGGAGTCCTTCCGTAGCCTCTGGTCAGCCTGATGTTCGTCAAGGTTCTTCCTCGTGCTGTCTGCACGTTGTTTTGCCTACCTGGTCAGGAGTTTTTCTTACGTTTCCGGGAAGGTTCGGCGGCCTGATGTTGTCTTCATCTTCCCTAAAACAGCACCAATAATAATTTTTTTTATTGAATAATAAAGATACCCAATACAGGGGGGGGGGGATGGGCAAAGGGTAACATAAAGACCACACAACGTTTCTGCGATCCTTGTTCCTTTCATCAGGTTGCTAAACAGTGCAGTTGTGTTTCTCTAGGCGCTTCTTAGCACCTGACAAAGATCCCAGAAACGTTGTGTGGTATTTATGTTACCCCTTTCCCCCCCACCTCCTTGTATTGGCTATCTTTATTATTAATTATTTTTCTATCAGACGTTATTTATTTTCCTATTTTTATTAATTGTTTTATTTCCACTAAACTTGTGGATTTGATTATGTACATTCTTATTACATATTAATATTTAAATAAATATGTACTTTGCGCTGAATTGAACGCTGCACATCGTTTCTGCAAACCTTGTTGCTTTCGTCAGGTGATTAAAAAAAGGAGAGGAGGGGGGGGGGGCAAGATCCGTAATAACTGGCACAAACCAGGTGACGTACCCAAAAAAAATTATTTTAAGTATGTTATATGATATATTGTAATATACAATTTAATGGCATCAACACCAACACGTTGGGTCTAAATAATGTGATGTACTGTTTAAAAGGAAAATATAATTTACAGGATTTAAAGAACATTTTAAGGTTACAAAAAAAAAATAATACAATTTTCGAGTTTAATTTAGCTTCTGTACATGTAATAATTATACCCAGAACTATACTTGGTGAGGACGGCAGTCTGGTTTTTTTGGGAGCCTGACCGATGATGGTCACGGCCAGTTAGAGTTTTGGAGAGGTCGGGCGAGAATAATCATAGCAAAGGCGAGTAAACAAGGAACAACGGACCTGTCCCGATGCCAGGGATCTAGTTTCTTACTGTGGTCGCAGTGAATCCTTAGGAAAAGTTTATCTCGCGCAAGAAACTTAGAACATGATTATTTATTTTAACTCCTGACATGACGTAGTGTAGAAAAAGCCCCGGGCCAACTTTTCGTAGCTTGCTACATTCCGACGGGTAATTCTGTCAGGATTTCGAGTTTTGTCAACTGACACGTGCAGTTGTGTCGCTCTAGGCTCCTCTCAGCACCTGAAGAAAGGGGAGAAGGATCCCAGAAACAGTGCGTGGTATTTATATTTTTAATTTTTTAATTATAATTTATATTTTATTATATTTTAATATTAATTATTTTTATTTTTCATTATTATTTTTATTTATATTTATTTTGGTTATTATTTTTATTTTTATTTTATTATTTTTATTTAATTTATTATTATATTTTATTTTTTAGATTTTTTAATTATAATTTATTATTATTTATTTATATTTACATTTACATTTATATTTTTATATTTATTAATTTTTATTTATATTTAAATTTTTATTTTTATTTATTTTTTAATTTTATTTATATCATTATTATTATTATTTTTATTTATTTTGGTTTTTAATTTTTATTTTTTTTATAATTTGTTTATGTTTTTATTCTTATTATAATTTATATATATTTTTATATTTATATTTATTTTGTTATTTGATTTATTATTAATTTTTAATTTTTTAATTTTAATTTTAATTTATTTATTATTTATTTATATTTAAATTTTTATATTTACTTTAATTTTTTAATTTTTATTATATTTAAATTTTTATTTAATTTATTTTTTAATGTTATTTAAATTTATATTTATATTTTTATTATTATTTTATTTTTATTTTTAATTTATATTTATTTTAGTTTTTATAATTTTTATTTACTTTTTTTAAATTTAAATTTTTTTATTCTTATTTTTATTGTTTTTATTTATTTATATTTTATATATTTTTATTTTTTTATATTTTTATTATTTGATTTTTTAAATTTTTATTTTATTATTTATTTATTTTTTATATATATTTAAATTTTTATTTTTATTTTTATTTTTATTTATATTTATATATTTATTATTATTATTCTTTTTTATTTATCTTTATTTTTGTTTTTATTATTTTAATTTTTTGTATATATATTTATTTTTATTTTATTTTTTTATTATTAATTTGTTAAATTTAAATTTATTATTATTATTTTTATTTATTTACATTTACATTTACCTTTATATTTTTATTTATTTTGTCTGTATGTTGTTAGTATTAATTTTCAACACAGACGTATATATTTATTTTTAATGTTTGACGTCTGTCTTCCCTCGTCTCTCTACGTCTTTTTCTAAAAATATTTTAAAACTAGAACGTAAAATTAATTTTCAATCAGACGTACTTTTTTCATTTTAAATCTTGCAGTCGTCAGCCTGCATGAAGAAGGGCCGTCGGAATGAAAACCACGTCGAGGATCTTCACTTCCCTACGTGTGTAGTTCACGTAAACTCCACTAGAGGCGCTACGGTTTATTTAATTGCCTTTGACTGAGAAAATGGCTGACAGACATTCCTTTCTTTTTTTTTGCGTATCCTGTATTTAATTGAGGTTATTAGAGACTGGATCAATTTGTTATTTATTAATATGGAAATTACCAATACTCAGATTCGTGGGATCAACCATTTTAACCGACGTCGTCGCAAAGAAGCTTCCGGAAAACAATCGCCATATTGAAAATTGAAAAAAAATATATTTACGTCTGATTGAAAATTAATAATAAGAAAGACCGCCAAATGTAGACCCAAAAGAAGTGATGATGACGTGAACACCACACTGCAACGTTTACTGGGAGTCCCTTGTTCCTTTCTTCAGGTGCAGAAGAAGAACGCGAGTCGTGTCGTCGTTCTGGAAGACTCTTGCGGTTTTTCTGCAACTGAAGAAGGGAACAAGGGCGTCCAGAAACTTCTTTGGGTCTGTCTTCCTTGTTATTAATTTTCAATCAGACGTAAGTTTTTATCGTTGAATTTCCCCCATGGAGGACTAAAGACGCGGTGGCATGGGGAACCACGCTGTCAGACTGATGGTTGCTTCTAATAAGACCGTCCAGGGTCCAGCAGTAACTCACCTTAAGTGACGTTTCCCTCTCCTCGACAAGTGTTTGTCCAGTAAATTGTTTTTCCGCGGCGCTAAACACACACACACACACACACACACAATGAGAGAGAGCCGCTGATTGGTTCCTTCTTCTTCCCCTGTGTTCTGTTGTTTTTTCCCCCCTTTCGAGACGAGGGCGCTTCTTCTTCCTCTTGAATGACGTGTTCGTTACGACCTGTCCCACCTTGTGAGAGGGCGGGGGGAAGGGGCGATGCCGAAGAGATGTTAAGCACTCGGAGGTCTGAAGAGAAAAGGGCAGCATTCGGGATTCTCCACGGGAGGTCGACGTCGGGTGAAGCCTGTCAGAGGGAGGGAAGAGACCTTCGTCCTCCCAACTTACACACAAACACGTAATGTGCTGCCTGTGGTGACTTACTTTGAGCAAAACAAACGTGTCTGAAGAGTGAGGGAGGTGACGAGGAAGTAGGCACGGAGGTGAGGCAGAGAGAGACAGAGAGAGATAGAGATAGAGAGAGAGATCGAATTGGAGAGAGAGAGATACAGAGAGAGAGAGAGAGATCGAGATAGAGAGAGATCGAGATAGAGAGAGATAGAGATACAGAGATATATATATAGAGAGAGAGAGATAGAGAGATAGAGAGAGATAGAGATAGAGATAGAGAGAGATAGAGAGAGATAGAGATAGAGATAGAGAGACAGAGAGAGATAGATATAGAGAGAGATAGAGATATAGAGAGATAGAGAGAGATAGAGAGAGATAGAGATAGAGATAGAGAGACAGAGAGAGATAGATATAGAGAGAGATAGAGATATAGAGAGATAGAGATAGAGATACAGAGAGATAGAGATAGAGATAGAGATACAGAGAGATAGAGAGAGATAGAGATAGAGAGATAGAGATAGGGAAATAGAGATACAGAGAGATAGAGAGAGATAGAGATAGAGAGATAGAGATAGGGAAATAGAGATACAGAGAGATAGAGATAGAGAGAGATAGAGATAGAGATACAGAGAGAGAGAGAGATAGAGAGATAGAGAGATATAGAGATAGACAGAGATAGACAGAGATAGAGATAGAGAGATAGAGAGAGATAGAGATAGAGAGAGATAGAGAGAGATAGAGATAGAGAGAGATAGAGAGAGATAGAGATACAGAGAGATAGAGATAGAGAGATAGAGATACAGAGAGATAGAGATAGAGAGATAGAGAGAGAGATACAGAGAGATAGAGAGAGAGAGAGATAGAGATAGAGAGAGAGATAGAGAGAGATAGAGATACAGAGAGATAGAGATAGAGAGAGAGATAGAGATACAGAGAGAGAGAGATAGAGATAGAGAGGTAGAGAGAGATAGAAATATATATATATATATATATATATAGAGAGAGAGAGAGAGAGAGAGAGAGACAGAGAGAGAGAGAGAGACATTCAGATAGCCTGAGCGGGAACGCCCTCATTGAATAAATTTTATTTATTTAATAATAAGGAACATGGAAAATTACCCTAGAGTCCTAGAGCGACACAACTGCACAATTCCCATAGGAACAAGGCCACTTCTTCTGTCTGTATTTGACTATTTTTTCTTCTTATTAATTATTATTATTATTATTATTAATTTTAAATGTAATTTTTTTTTATTGTATTTGATTTTAATTGTTAGTTTTTTTATTCAATGCCACAGTCATATAAATAATAATTTAAATTCACCAAACTTTCAGGGGGCCCAAACTGTGACGTCACACGTGCACGTGGATAAATAATAATAATTATTATTAGTAGATAATGAATAACAAATTCGCGACAGCGATGATTTATTAACCTTTTGCACTCGGGGGCACTCCGTAGCCAGGGGGGGGGGGTGAAATTTTGAAAACGTGCGAACAAGGCCGATATTTGCGTTGTATAATTATTTTTCAGGGGTTAAATTAGATTGATACTGTTTTTACCGACGTTGTTTGTGTATAATTTCAACCCCTTAGAGCATGAGAAAGGAGTAGCCTGAGGGGGGGGGGGGGGGTTGAAGGAGGCGTTACAAGAAAATAACGAGAATACTAGAGAGATTGGAGTCAAATCCACGGATATGGATGTCGCTGAGTTTAATTATGACCTTTAAATTGTCGTTTAACCACTCCAGGGGCGGGAGGGTGGAAATGTTGAAAGCATGCAAATTACGGCCGATATTTGCGTTGTGTAAATATATTTTTCAGGGGTTAAATTAGATTGATGACGTCACACGTGTCCCGAGACAGGGCGCCTTGAGAGAGAGCTTCACTGCGCATGCGCGGAAGATGCAGGATGTTGTCAGGCAGTTAGGTAGAGAGACCTTCTACAAAGTGGACTGAGAGCAATTGAAGGGGGGGACGCCCCGTGGAGCTGCAGGGGATCCTCGCTCGACTCCAACCACTTACAATCCCTCTGGAAGCCTCCGCTTTGCTGCTATTAATATTACGTCACAAGATGACGAAGCTTTCCCATTAAAAAAAATTACTGCTTTGCTGAGGTGAGTTGACCCTTCTTTTATACGACTAAAAATTAAAATTTACGTCTGAGTGTAGTCATGGATATGTTTTGTCATGGGTCATTCTCTTCAGATTTCCTCAATATGACATCCTTAATTTACTAGGGCCTGTGTCCCTGTTCTTTATTTGATATTCAAAATTATTTCGGGAATAATGACCCACGCGCACACAGGTCTCTTCTTGCTCACTCCAATGTCACTTTTAGTTTGTCTCTGTCAACGTCTTCTTTACCTCCTCGTCCTCTCCTACTCCTCCACGTCCTTCACAACTATATTAATGTAAATGCACCTCTGTGTGTTTCTCTTCTCCGCTGACAACAAACTAAGTGGACGTTGACGAGTGAAATATCGTGTCTAAATAATTCCCTCCGTCTCTGTTCGACAACGTCTCCTACCTTCCTCGTCGTTGAACATCACCGACAATGGAAGACGACGTCAGGTCAACGGCGCTGGAAAAATTAACAGTAATCTTCTTATTCTTATAATAAATAATACAAATAGCGGGTGTTTATGTGAGTACGGGGAAGAGGCCTGCGAGGGATGTTCTCTCGCAGGCAGAACCTTGTAGGAGAGTTACGAAGGGGCTACCTTTGGGGGATGCCTTTTCGTCTCTCCGTTTTTGAACTAAGGTTCCCACAAGCTGAGGCACCTCGACCTGTTCTGAGAGGTGTATGTTCCGGGGTCACAGACCTTGGTGGGCATACGGTAAGAGTTGTTCTCTGTTCCCATTGGAACAGTAGGCCAGCTGCCTCCTAAATTGGTCGAGGTACGGAGAAGGGAATGCTGCGTCCCCACAGCAAACTCCTCTCCCGCAATCCAGGGAAGGACGTGGGACAAGTACCCAATGCCCGACCTACCTGATGCAGGTTTTTCTAGGGTTTTCCCTACATTTCTTTTAGCGAATGCCGGGTAGGATCCTTAAAATATAGCCCGGGGGCCCCTAGTTAACCCTTGGCTACCTTCCTCTACCCCTCCACATGCCCCCTTTCAAATCCCTTCCTATGCTATTAAAGGGGAGTTGTCACCATGTGGATTAGCCTCATGTAGCCTGTTGCCCTAAAAAAAATAATAATAAAAAAGGTTTATGTGTGTTCCTCTTACACCCATGGAGCAAATTTCGTAGACGTGTTCCCTTGCGACCAGGAAACAAACACTGTCGGGCGGAGACGCGACAACCACACCGCAGGGGCGGGACTGGAATTTTTTTAAATATGCTCAATCGGCCAATTGGGTGTAAAATAGATTGTCAGTGTTTCTACTGTGTATAATTTCAACCCCTTTACAGCATGAGAAAGGAGCAGTCTGTGGGGGTTGGAGGAGGGGCGTTACAAGAAAATAAACGCGAATACAAGTGAGATTGTAGTCAAATCCAGGGTTATGGATGTCGCTGAGTTTAATTATGACATTTTAATTGTCGTTTAACCCCCAGGGGCGGGTGTGGAAATTTTGGAACATGCAAACACGGCCGATATTTGTGTTGAATTAATATTTTCCAGGGGTTAAATTAGATTGATAGTGTTTCTACCGATGTTGTATGTGTATAATTTCAACGCCTTACAGCATGGGAGGGGAGCACGATTAGGGGTAGGGGTGGAGAGGATTCAAAT
Source organism: Zhengitettix transpicula (assembly GCA_037074705.1). Lineage (NCBI taxonomy): Eukaryota > Metazoa > Arthropoda > Insecta > Orthoptera > Tetrigidae > Zhengitettix > Zhengitettix transpicula. Next base: position 248,940,636 of record CM073590.1, on the reverse strand, counting down.
CGAGTGTTATGGATATACGACGACCCGGGCAACGCCGTGCACCCAGCTAGTAACATAATAAAGTGTTGTGTGTGTTACTTCTGTGGACAATTCTCGTTCATTTAAATAGTTACAACTTCTTTTTAATTATTTATTTACAGTCGCGTCGACATCTTCAGGTCATTAGCGACTGTTTATGGGCACTCATTTTGCCTTGTCGGGGGGTGGGGGGGGAGGGGGAACTAATTGACGAGAGTTTCTCTCACGCACACGCTAACATCCGAGGCCGCACCGGGATACGAACCCCTGGACCCTCTGTGATGCGAGGCGGTCACGCTGACCCCTGGACCACAGGAAGGCTGCATCTCTGTGACGTGAGGCAGTCACGCTGACCCCTGGACCACAGGAAGGCTGCATCTCTGTGACGTGAGGCGGTCACGCTGACCCCTGGACCACAGGAAGGCTGCGTCTCTGTGACGTGAGGCAGTCACGCTGACCCCTGGACCACAGGAAGGCTGCGTCTCTGTGACGTGAGGCGGTCACGCTGACCCCTGGACCACACGAAGGCTGCATCTCTGTGACGTGAGGCAGTCACGCTGACCCCTGGACCACAGGAAGGCTGCATCTCTGTGACGTGAGGCAGTCACGCTGACCCCTGGACCACAGGAAGGCTGCGTCTCTGTGACGTGAGGCGGTCACGCTGACCCCTGGACCACACGAAGGCTGCGTCTCTGTGACGCGAGGCAGTCACGCTGACCCCTGGACCACAGGAAGGCTGCATCTCTGTGACGTGAGGCAGTCACGCTGACTCCTGGACCACAGGAAGGCTGCATCTCTGTGATGCGAGGCGGTCACGCTGACCCCTGGACCACAGGAAGGCTGCGTCTCTGTGACGTGAGGCAGTCACGCTGACCCCTGGACCACAGGAAGGCTGCATCTCTGTGACGTGAGGCGGTCACGCTGACCCCTGGACCACAGGAAGGCTGCATCTCTGTGACGTGAGGCGGTCACGCTGACCCCTGGACCACAGGAAGGCTGCATCTCTGTGACGTGAGGCGGTCACGCTGACCCCTGGACCACAGGAAGGCTGCATCTCTGTGACGTGAGGCGGTCACGCTGACCCCTGGACCACAGGAAGGCCGCATCTCTGTGACGTGAGGCGGTCACGCTGACCCCTGGACCACAGGAAGGCCGCATCTCTGTGACGTGAGGCAGTCACGCTGACCCCTGGACCACAGGAAGGCTGCATCTCTGTGACGTGAGGCGGTCACGCTGACCCCTGCACCACAGGTCGGCTACAACGTTTAATTTTTCAACCCTTTGTGTTTATTTATTTCCTGCTTGGTTGTAATATCCTTGGAGAACGTTGTCCATTGTACAATTTAACCTTATAACCAGCCTCCGTCTCTTTTCCTAAACAATTATCGTGAGTTTCCAACAGCCTTCGTGTGAAGAATATACAAGTATGTGTACAGAACGTTTCGTTTTCTTTTCTAATAATCACTAAATTTTAAAATATATTTGTGAGAGTATCTTAAAAAATTTTCTCTAAATATTGGATTAAATCTCTACGCCTTTTGCTGACCTTCTTTCGCGTGATCTCTTTCACCATAGCTTGTTTCTCTTACACTCCTTCTTCCTTCCTGTTTTTCTTGTTGTCTTTTCATTTATTTTTATTTCTATACTTTTCCCTCTTTAGTGTATTTTTTTCTTGCTCTACTTTCTACTCCCAGACAATCGAATACCCGAAAAAGTCGTAATAATAATGTTACCAACCACCATTGCCAAAAAATTTCAACTCCAGATATTGTTTCGAGGCACTACAGTCTATTTTTTTTAAGGGTAACAGGCCACGTGGTGGCAACTCCCCTTTAATAGCATAGGAAGGGATTTGAAAGGGGGATGCGGAAGGGTGGAGGAAGGCAGCCAAGGGTTAACTACTGTCCCCTCGGGATATGGTTTCTTAAGGATCCTACCCGGCGGCATTCGCCTGAAAGTGATGCAGGGAAAAACGCTGGAAAAACCTGCATCAGGTAGGTCGGGCTCTGGGGTACTTGTCCCACGCCCTTCCCCTCGATGGCCGGAGAGAGAGGGGTTTATCTGTGGGGACGCTGCATTCCTCTTCTCCGTGCCTCGACCAGTTTAGGAGGCAGCTGGCCGACCGTTCCAATGGGAACAGCGAACAAGTCTTACCGTATGCCCCAATAGGTGATTGACCGCCCGGAACATACACACCTCTCAAAAACAGGCTCCTCGGCGTGTGGGAACCTTAGTCCTGAAACGGAGAGAGAGAGGAGGAGGCATCCCCCCACAGGTAGCCCTATTCCTGTACCAGAGAACAGCCCTCGCAGGTTCTGCCTGATGCGGTCGTGTGGCAAAACATCAGTAGAAACGACATTAACGACTGTAATACGACAATAACACGAGAACTTAACGACCCGCGGATAAACAGACATTAATTTTTTAACAATAATATATATATATATATGTATAATTGTAGACGTTTCGACCAACTTTTGTGACCCTTGTTCGAAACTAATTTCCGTTTTTACGTCTGTTATACGCGGCAGGGGGTCGTTAAGTTCATGTGTCAAAACATTAATAAATAAGTTCTCTGAAAGTGGCCATTTCTGTTTTTAATATCTGCGCTTTAACGACGTTTCACTTCGTTTTCGTACTTTTATGCATCTTAATAACTAATAAACACATCTGTGTCTACACTAAATTAAATAATACACGAAACGATAACATCTTCACTATATTTTATTTATTTTTTAAAGAAATAAAATTCGTGTAACAACACTGATTATCTCTGCGATATTATCTTTCTCTCTCTCTGACTATTTATTCTGTTTCCATGACAACAGACAAAACTTTCACTGTCTCTGGCCGCATCCATGACATTTGCCGGCCGATTTAAATTTCCGTGGCGTGCTCAAGCCACACGCAGTTGTTACCTCACTACGGTAAGCATGTTTGTGTCATTACAGTATTTAAAATACCAAGATATTTACCGTGTACATGACTTGTTATTCTCATAATATAATAGTTAAACTAAAATCAGAATTGTAATTGTTTCTCCTGTTGTATTGACGTTGTTCCTGCCTTTGCTGAGTTCATTTCTCTTACCGGAACGTTTATCAGTAATAATAATCCCATCAAATTGAAAAAATTATTACGTGTGATTGCAAATAATTTTTTTTTGAGTTTTGTCAACTGACAGTTCTCTCTCTCTGTCTCTCTCTGTCTCAGTCTGTATGTCTCTGTCTCTCTCTCTCTCTCTGTCGCTCTCTCTGTCTGTCTCTCTGTCTGTCTCTGTCTCTGTCTCTCTCTGTCTGTCTCTGTCTCTCTCTGTCTCTCTCTGTCTCTCTCTCAGTCACTCTCTGCCTCTCTCTGTCTCTCTCTCTCAGTCACTCTGTCTCTCTCTCAGTCACTCTTTGTCACTCTCTGTCTCTCTCTGTCTCTGTATGTCTCTCTCTGTGTGTCTCTGTCTCTCTCTCAGTCACTCTGTCTCTCTCTGTCTCTGGCTGTCTCTCTCTGTCCCTCTCTGTCTCTCTCTCAGTCACTCTGTCTCTCTCTCAGTCACTCTTTGTCTCTCTCTGTCTCTCTCTGTCTCTCTCTGTCTCTCTCTGTCTCTGTCTGTCTCTGTCTGTCTCTCTCTGTGTCTCTCTGTCTCTCTCTGTCTCTCTCTCTGTCTCTCTCTCAGTCACTCTGTCTCTCTCTGTCTCTGGCTGTCTCTCTCTGTCCCTCTCTGTCTCTCTCTCAGTCACTCTGTCTCTCTCAGTCTCTCTCTCAGTCACTCTGTCTCTCTCTCAGTCACTCTGTCTCTCTCAGTCTCTCTCTCAGTCACTCTGTCTCTCTCTCAGTCACTCTCTGTCTCTCTCTGTCTCTCTCTCAGTCACTCACTGTCCCTCTCTGTCTCTCTCTCAGTCACTCTCTGTCTCTCTCTGTCTCTCTCTCAGTCACTCTGTCTCTCTCTCTGTCTCTCTCTCAGTCACTCTGTCTTTCTCTCAGTCACTCTTTGTCACTCTCTGTCTCTCTCTGTCTCTGTATGTCTCTCTCTGTCTCTGTATGTCTCTCTCTGTCTCTCTCTGTCTCTCTCTGTCTCTGGCTGTCTCTCTCTGTCCCTCTCTGTCTCTCTCTCAGTCACTCTGTCTCTCTCTGTCTCTCTCTCTGTCTCTCTCTCAGTCACTCTGTCTCTGGCTGTCTCTCTCTGTCCCTCTTTGTCTCTCTCTCAGTCACTCTGTCTCTCTCTCTGTCTCTCTCTGTCACTCTCTCTCTGTCTCTCTCTGTCACCCTCTCTCTGTCACCCTCTCTCTGTCTCTCTCTCAGTCACTCTGTCTCTCTCTCTCAGTCTCTCTCTGTCTGTCTCTGTCACTCTCTGTCTCTCTCTCTGTCTCTCTCTGTCTCTCTCTGTCACCCTCTCTCTGTCTCTCTCTCAGTCACTCTGTCTCTCTCTCAGTCTCTCTCTGTCTCTCTCTGTCTGTCTCTGTCTGTCTCTGTCACTCTCTGTCTCTCTCTGTCTCTCTCTCTCTCTCTCTCTCTCTCTATATATATATATATACTTACGTGTTACTCTTACGTGTTTTGTTTTCCTCACCTGAAGAAAGGGACAAGGCTTGTATAATTTTTATCACTTCTTTTTCTCTGTATCTCTCTATATTTCTTATTATTAATTTTCAATCAGAAGCAATTTTAGTTTTAACAAGAATAAGAATGGGAGACACAACACATTAAACGCGGGGAGGGGGCGGAAATCTCACATTCCCCATTGCTACCTTCGCAACTTAGTTATCCACAAAAATCTTGAAATTCCCCTAATTCCTGCCATCGTTCATAAATCTACCAAGTCCCTAATAAAATAGGGATCCAAATCCATCCATTGAGCTCTTCTGCGGCAACCCGCATCCCGCTTCTTCACAAAACCGCAGACTAAAACGTCAACTCCCCCTAAATCACTCCGGAATCACCTATCTCAAACCGCCCCACCTACCAACTGCCACCACGTACTCCTTAAATATCCGTTCTTCCCATCTTCCCCCATAACCTCCTTAATGGTTTTCGTAACGTGAAGTTTCCCCGATGATCAGATCCATCACAAACATCATGGCGGCCGACCTTCGTTAATGTGTTGTAGTCGCTTTCTCTCGTCTCTAACTTGCAGTGACAAGGGCCAAGGCACCAAGTTTACATGTTAAAGAATTACAAAATTGTGAATACTTTTAACGAGAAGCCTGCGAGAGCATTCTCTCGCAGGTGAACCTTCCCAGAGAGCCCTGGTGGAAGTTACCTTTGGGCGGTGCCTTCACATCCCTCTGGTTTTATGAACTAAGGTTCCCACAAGCCGAGGCACCTCGGCCTGTTTTCAGAGGTTGCATGTTCCGGGGTCACAGACCTTGGGGCATACGGTAAGAGTTGTCCGCTGTTCCCATTGGAACAGTCGGCCCAGCTGCCTCCTAAACTGGTCGGGGCACGGAGAAGATTAATGCTGCGTCCCCACAACAAACCTTTTCTCCCGCCATCCGGGGAAGGGCGTGGGACAAGTACCCAATGCCCGACCTACCTGATGCAGGTTTTTCTAGGGTTATCGCTGCATTACTTTTACGCGAATTCCCCGGGTAGTATCCTTAAACTACAGCCCGGGGCCCTAGTTACCCGTTGGCTACCTTCCTCTACCCTTCCGCATCCCCCCTTTCAAATCCCTTCCTATGCTATTAAAGGGGAGTTGCCACTATGCGGATTAGCCTCATGTAGCCTGTTACCCTAGAATAATAATAAAAAAATCTAGCTTCCTTGTTAATTTCAAGCGTCCTGCCCACCTGATTCGTGATGATATTTGTTTCTAACTACCTCGTTCGTATCAGTTGATTCGGTGTTTTCATCTATTCACTTATGTTGGAACCTTTATCTGTTGTATTTTTTCTTGCCTTATTTCACATCAGATTTATTTTCACTTCTTATTTATTTTATTTTTATATTTGTCCGTTTTGTTTTTAACCTCATGGACACTTTCTTTCCACGTGTTTTACTTCTCCTTTCCCCATCATTTGTTAGATGAGATTTTAATTTATTGTCTCCGTATTTCTTTTACGTCTGTTACTACCTTTCTGTCTGTGTGAAGGTATTTTTCCCCCCCGATGATATTTATTCATCATTTCCTCCATAACTTTTATTTTTATGAGCTTACGTTTCTTGCTTGTTTCTTCTTTGCTATTTTACTTGCCAGAAACCTCATTTCCTTGATTACCCTTCACGTCACAATTTCATCATTAATTAATTCCTTTTTCTTCATGTTCCTTGTTACTCGCATCGAATTAAGAATTTTGTTTCTGTCTTTCAACAGAGTTTCATTTATAGTTTGCTTTATTTCATTTTCCACGTTCCTCTTCCTCCTAATGTACTTCGCGAAGAGAGTTTCCCCCCCCCCCCTGCATTTCTTCATACTAGTTCCTTAATAAACCCTTCTTTTAGAAGACAGCTTTTACGTTTCTTCTTAACTTGCTTATACAATGAATGTTTTATTTTATTTCTACCTTACTACGGGATTTTTTCTCTCTCTGCTAACCTACGTTTGTTGCTGTTGTCTTTGTTTCTATTTTCTCGCAGAATTAATTTCCTGATGAGTTCTTAATAAAATATTATTCCTCTTTAGTTTCTCCTTCTTTAGTTTAATTTTTATTTTTTTCTGCTTTTCCTCACTCATTAAAGCTGCGACCCCACAGCAAACTCGTCTCCCGCCATCCAGGGAAGGGCGTGGGACAAGTACCCAATGCCCGACCTACCTGATGCAGGTTTTTCTTGGGTTTTCCCTGCATCACCTTTAAGCGAATTGCCGGGTAGGATCCTTAAAATATAGCTCGAGGGTCCCTAGTTGACCCTTGGCTGCCTTCCTCTACCCTTCCGCATCCCCGCTTTCAAATCCCTTCCTATGCTATTAAAGGGGAGTTGCCACCATGTGGATTAGCCTCATGTAGCCTGTTACCCTAATATATATATATATATATATATATATATATATATATATTTCTTGAGAAAGCCGCAGGAGTGGAGGCAGCAATAGATCCCGAGGAGGAGGGCAGGAGATGAGAAAGTATGGTCTGATGCTGTCAAGAGTGATGCAAAGTCCTTACCTGGTGACGTCATGGTTCATGGCAAGGGCACGGTGACGAGTCTCCCTCCGCCTGCCTCAGGATGGGGGGGGGGGAGATATTTTTAAGTGGCGGGGTTGTTTGAGTCTATTAATACACGGCGATTACCACCACAAAGTTGTTCCTTCCATTACTCAATCATCCACCAACACTTATCATCGCTCCCCCCTCGTGGAAGGGTTCCTCAAAGGAGACGCCCCCGCCCTTGCACGTACAAAGTTATTCTTGCCCTCTTCTCAATCAACGTGGAAAATTCTCTGGTGGTTGACGGAAGAAGTTCATGAATTTTAAACGTGTTCTGTGACGAGGACGTCGAAGGTCGTCAACTTCTTCCCAGAAGGCGGCAAGCAGCGGTTTCAACCCCTATACATCATGCAGGTCACCACAAGCAACCATTTAACTATGTATAATAATAATAATACTACGACAGCGACAGTGTTGCCAACAGTCAGACCCGACCCTCCAGTCCCATACTCTTAGTATGACCCTGGCAGAGATATTGTTTCGCAAATACATTGCAAGACCGAAATAAATGAATTTTTTTAAAAAATATATATTCAATTAATCGTTTCTAGCTAATCTTTTAGTTAATGCGTCTCTAAAAGTAAATAAATAATAATAAAATGGGGGAATAAGGAAAATTAGACATAAGAAAATAAAGACATAGTAGGAAATAAAACAAACGATAAAAGGATAAAGAACTGAAATAAAAAGAGGGAACGTTATTGAACAAATTTTGAAAAAAAGGAAAGGGAAGAAGAAAGGTAGGAGGAATGGAGAAACAAAAGAAAAAATAACTAAGGAAAGGGAAGAAGGAAGGTAGAAGGAATGCAGAAACAAAAGAAAAAACAACTAAGAAAGGGAAGAAGAAAGGTAGAAGAAGTGGAGAAACAAAAGAAAAAATAGCTCAGGAAAGGGAAGAAGAAAGGTAGGAGGAATGGAGAAACAAAAGAAAAATAACTAAGGGAAGAAGGAAGGTAGAAGGAATGGAGAAACAAAACAAAAAACAACTAAGAAAGGGAAGAAGAAAGGTAGAAGAAATAGAGAAACAAAAGAAAAAACAACTAAGGAAAAGGAAAAGGAAAGGTAGAAGGAATGGAGAAACAAAAGAAAAAACAACTAAGGAAAGGGAACAAGAAAGGTAGAAAGATTGGAGAAACAAAAGAAAAAATAACTAAGGATAGGATTAAAAACGTTTATAGATGATGGAAAGATATAAAGTGAAAGGGAATGAGGAGGAGGAGAAAAAGGAACGAGATAAGTTAAGAGTATGAACTAATTAAGAAACGTTGGGCGAAGAAAATTTAGTGAAACAATTAGAGAGCTACTGAAATTCACGTAGAATCACTAAAATGACGTAAATATTCGTATAAAACGGCCGGATAAAATATAATAATTACATGAAATAGTCCAAAACAGCCAAAATTAAGTGAATCACCTGATGAAAGGAACAAGGATCCCAGATACGTTGTTGTGGTCATCACTTAACCATTTAGTGCAACATAACCTCTTAGTATGACCCTGGCAGAGACATCTGTTGGTTTCTAAGAGATTGTGATATGCAGATATGAAACAACATGCACTTGAAGTGTTACAAGATGCAGTGTCCGAGCTCTCTGTGAGTCAACCTCCAAGGGAACAGATTCTCCTGCACTTCAGAACATTTACTATCTCTGATTTTTTATTTATTTTCAAGAAAGAAAATTTAAGCGTCATTCTCAGGGTATTCTAATTACACTGAAATCATATTTATGCAATTAATTTAAATTATTGATCAATCTGACCTAATTATATTTAATAATCAGAAAGATGAAATGAAAAAATGATAAAAATTACGTCTCATTGAAAATAATGAATAAGAAAGATAGCCAAATACATAAAAAAAGAAGTGAAGCCTTGTTCCTTTCGTCAGGTGCTAAAAATATATAATAATATAATATATAATATTGCATCACTTTTAGGCGAATGCCGCGGGTAGGATCCTTAAAACCATAGCCCGGGGGCCCCTAGTTAACCCTTGGCTACCTTCCTCTACCCTTCCGCATCCCCCCTTTCAAATCCCTTTCCTATGCTATTAAAGGGGAGTTGCCACCATGTGGATTAGCCTCATGTAGCCTGTTGCCCTAAAAAAAACACGAAAAAGAGAAATTATTTCTTGGTCACCAAAATCCAGTGTTTCTGTGTAGCAGCGACTGCGATGACGTCATCGGCCAGCTGATGCAATGTTCGTCATCTCTGAAGCGATATTTAATAAAGATTGTATTTTTTTTACGTCTGTTTATATGATATATAAATAATGCAGGGTTTTTTTTTACCAGAAACAGGGAAAATTATATTTATTCATTTATTTACGACAACGTTTCGGTTACGTGTTTGTGCCTTCCTCAGGGTCTTTCCTGCGCGTGCGGAGAATTTGTACAAAATAAATAAATTTACAGCTATTGTTAATGTACAACCAGACACTATGCAACTCAACCCCCTTATTGTCACGCTGAACCTTGTGTCGTTGCTCCCTGATTGTTATGCAACCCCTTCGACTCTCCCGTTGTCGTTGCGTTTTTGTCGCTTTTGAGTTGTTGTCAAACTGACCAGTGTGCAGTTGTGTCGCTCCAGGCTCTTCTTAATCACCTGGCGAAAGGGAACAAGGATCGCTGAAACGTTGCGTGGTATTTATATTACCCTTTTTCTTGTCTGTATTTGGCTGTCTTTCTTATTCATTATTTTCAGTCAGACGTAATTTTTTTTTCATTTTAAAATAAATTTGTTTTATGAAGAAGCCAATGAATTTATAAAATTCTACTATTAACAACAAACTAAGAAACACTCACCTGAAGATGCTAAAACTTAAAACAACTATTTTGACATCCTCCTATTGAACTGTCGAGAGTCAGAAACTCGCCCGTGTGTGTGTAGACGCACCTTAAGCTTCCAGCGGAGCAAAGATAACACAACTCTGTGTGTTGCGATCTCTGTAGAGGCAGGGAAGACTTTCTCTGTCCTGGCGCAAGGAGTCCTGCGAGTCCTTCCTTCCATCCAGCGAGGGACAGACAGATTCTTTTTTTCAGGGTACCAGGCTACATGAGGCTAATCCACGTGGTGGCAACTCCCCTTTAATAGCATAGGAAGGGATTTGAAAGGGGGGATGCGGAAGGGTCTAAGAAGTAAGCCAAGGGTTAACTAGGGGCCCCGGGCTATGGTTTTAAGGATCCTACACGGCAATTCGCCTAAAAGTGATGCAGGGAAAACCCTTGAAAAACCTGCATCAGGTAGGTCGGGCATTGGGTACTTGTCCCACGCCCTTCCCTGGATGGCGGGAGAGAGGAGTTTCCTGTGGGGACCCAGCATTCCCTTCTCCGTGCCTCGACCAGTTTAGGGAGGCAGATGACCGACTGTTCTAATGGGAACAGCGGACAAGTCTTACCGTATGCCCCCAAGGTCTGTCACCCCGGAACATACACGTCTCAGAACAGGCCGAGGTGCCTCGGCTTGTGGGAACCTTAGTTCAAAAACGGAGAGGAGGAGACATCCGCAAAGGTAGGCCCTTCCTGTCTCTCCTACAAGGTTCTGCCTGCGAGAGAACATCCCTCGCAGGTACTGCCTGCGAGAGAATAGCCCTCGCTGACCGTGCACTAGGGACAGACAGAGACGGAGATACCGCGCGCGCTTTTGTGAGCCGCGGAGGGAATCGTGACTGAGACAAAAGACGACGCTAATGTTATGGACCTCCATCGCGGAACAACTCTCAAGTGTTCGGAGGAAAGTGGAAACATAAAGACCTACAACCTCCACCCCTTTCTCTCTACGCGTCGCGGCCGTAACTTTGTAGCGATGGTAACCGACAGCCCTTTTACTTTGCTATTTAATAGCCTCGCGTCCGGACTGACCAGGTCGTTGCACGGGGACTCACGGAGTGACTTGACACTTGTTGACAATTATTATTTTAGATTATTCGGGTATTCCATTGTCTTGGAGTAGAAAGGTCTGCGAGAAACAGTATGAGGGGAAAAAAGGCTGCTGATGAACAGAGGCTGTTTCCCCCTTACCCCCCCCCCCCCCGCTCCCACGCCTCCACCGAACTGTTCGAAACGGTGGAGTTTCTACATATTTTTCTGGAAAAGTCCAGTCGAATCTCCACGTAATCTCTTTACCCTGTTCTGTTTTTCTTTGCCTTTTTTTTCCTTCCTCCCCACCTTTTTTTTCACAATTACTTTTTCTCGCTCTCCTTTCTACTCCAAGACAATGGAATACCAGAATAATCTAAATAATAATGACGTAGTGAACGACAGCACTCTCCCAGCCATGGTCGTCGTCCGCTTTTATTTTTAAGAAAGATTGTCGACTGGTCAAGAAGGGACCGTCTGGCGAGGGCTGTTCTCTAGCAGGGGCAGAACCTTGTAGCAGAGATGGAAGGGGCTACCTTTGGGGATGCCTCCTCCTCTCTCTACGTTTTTGAAGTAAGGTTCCCTCAAACCGAGGCTTGTTTTGAGAGGTGTATGTTCCGGGGTCAGAGACCTTGGGGCATACGGTAAGAGTTGTTCCCTGTTCCCATTGGAATAGTCGGCCAGCTGCCTCCTAAAGTGGTCAAGGCACGGCGAGGGAGAAAACTGCGACCGCACAGCAAACTCCTCTCCTGATATCCAGGGAAGGTCGTGGGACAAGTACCAAATTCCCGATCTACCTGAAGCAGGTTTTTCTAGGGATCACTAAAAGGCGAAGTGCCGGGTAGGATCCTTAAACCATAGCCCGGGGGCTCCCTAGTGAACCCTTGGCTACCTTCCTCTACCCTTCCGCATCCCCCCTTTCAAACCCCTTCCTATGCTATTAAAGGGGAGTTGCCACCATGTGGATTACCCTCATGTAGCCTGGATTAAAAATGGCGGACGGCCCCGGGCCCGTATTTACAGGGGCCTTTAAACGCAACCCGCTCACGACGACGACGTCACTCACGTTTCCTCTCGTGTGTGTGTGTAACATCTCCCTCAACAGCGCAGCTCTTCAACAACTCAACACACAGAGAGATTAGTTTCTGTCTACCCCCACTGCCCTCCCTCATTTACTCTTTGCTCTACATCGAGCTTCTGCGCCATCTTGATAACAACTCAATTTCCAGAGAGAACTTCACGGGTCTCAGCTGTTGAACCAATACAACAGTTGTATTTACCGTAAGTAGAACGGCTGTAAGTGTGTTATTCTACCCTGCCCTTTCACTTAATAAATAAATAATCTCTCCAGCCTGCCAGGGATGCATGTAACCCCCTCCCTTTCTCAAGATTAACCGTGGTTCTCCTCGTGACAAACCGACGCGATACCCGGAAGCATGGAAGCGACTTACCAGGTCTGCAGCTCGGACAGGGTCGACTCCCGTTGGCGACTCTCTCTATCCGCAGCATTCGCAGGAGACGACCGGAGACCCACGTGCAAAACCAGAATCTTCCAGGATCAACTGTCCCTGACCACTCTCACCGACGGTCCAAATCCATCTCCTCGTGTTCGCAGACTTCTTTCTCTCTGCCTCCTCAAAAATCCCTCTCTCCTGGTTGGTCCTTGTGCACACGTGACCCACTTCCATCTATTTTAGGGCCATACCCTCCCGGTCGTCTACCCCCTTCCTTGGCCGACCCTGACCTATGCTTGCGGGACTTGCGGATTTTCCAATCCACCCCCCCCCCCGCCATTGTCTTGTGTCTGCTGCTCGACCCCGGCAAGCCACATTCCCATGCTTCCAGGCAGTAATTTAGGCAACAGTTATAAAAAAATATTTTGTAACAAATCTATAACTAAAGGCGCACCATACCCTCCTCCCGTAAAAAAAATTTACGAAAATCCAAGGAGTTGAAGCCTGACGGACGAATAGACAACGACACAGCATGCACCCTGGACATCGAATGGAAACGATCAGGAAGGATAAGATGGGTAGGGCCATGTGGCACGAATGAAGGAGTTCTACCCCAGGAGGACAAAGAGAACGAAGAAGATGGTTGGACGGAGTGGAGGAAGATCTACGGACGCTGGGATGTAGAAATTGGAAGAAGGATGGAAGGAGCTCGTTGGAAAGGCCAAGGTTCACTACGGGACTGGTAGCGCCATAGAAGAAGAAGAAGAACCTCGCTCTAACAATCCCCCCCCCCCCCGCAAAGAAAACATACATTTATCTGAACCCCTGTTATTAAAGAGTCCACTAATCCACTTTCCTCTACCAAGGACCTCCTTGACACCAGTATCGGCCATCGTGTTGTTTACGTGGAGTATTCCGGCTACATAGGACGAGCTGAAAGGTTCAACTGCCCCCAATGACAAGCATCTGATATTGATGACCGCCGCGATCGTAATTATCCCCCCTTGACTATACAAAGATATTAAACGTCGACAGGTACTGTTGTAGAATTGTCTCTGATTAAGACTAACATCACACGTGTCTTATTATCATAGCAAACAGTTTCTAGGATCCCATCACTACAGGTAAACGTCTCTGCTTGTATGTTAGCATCTGTGGTTTCACTTCTATGCGCCAGTCAGTGAAGTTGTACTTGAAGTGTGAGACTCTGAGGACAGGAAACGTTAAGGTAGCGCGCGTGGTTTTCAGTTATTCTCATCTTTTCCTGGTTCTATTCTGTCTGGGTTTTTTCTTTCTTTTCTACGGATATTAGTCTATCGTCATCCCCCGCACGTACCTCCACATCCATACGAAATTCGTATATCGCAGCCACTCCCCTCGTCGGTCGATATTTTTAAAGTGGCGGAGATTCTAAGAATACACAGGGGGTCTGTTCCTGCCCCTTTTCATCTTACCACCCCGATTCTCGTGTTTTTTTTATAGATTTACTTTTATTTATTTTCATCACTCCTGTATATGAGGAAGTAGGGCGAGTCAAAATTAATATTATATACGTAAACACAAAAAAAAATCATGATGAGAACTGTACAAACAGCATCTAATAGTAACTCCTGCTACACGGGGCGAACGAAACGTTCCCTTAATACACACGTGTCTTATTATCAAAGACAGTCTCCAAACACGTCAACAATTCGAAACATTCATTTAATCTCGTAAAATGCTAAAATTTATTAGTCGTTGACTCCCCCCCCCCCACCAAGCCAGAGATGCTTCACATTAAACCAAACATCACAGAAATTAATATCTACAAACAGACTCTGTGGAACTGAAGAATTTAAAATGGAAAAATTTACGTCTGATAGAAAATAATGAATAAGTAAGACAGCCCAATACAGGCAAAGAAAAAGGGAGAGGGTAATATAAATACAACACTGCAACGTTTCTGGGGATCCTTGTCCCCTTTCGTCAGGCGTTAAGAAGAGTCTACCAAGTGTTGTCAACTGACGAGTGCAGTTGTGTCGCTCTAGGCTATTCTTAGCACCTGAAAAGGATCCCAGAAACGTCGTTGTGTGGTATTTATATTAAATTTGTATTTCAACTTAACAGTTGTTACGCTAACCCCCTTCTGCTTCCCTTTGTCTTCTCGCTTTCTTCGATTTTGAGTTTTTTTTCAACTGACGAGTGTATTTGTGTCGCTCTAGGCTCTTCTTAGCACCTGAAAAGGATCCCGGAAACGTCGTTGTGTGGTATTTATATTAAATTTGTATTTAAACTTAACAGTTGTTACGCTAACCCCCTTCTGATTCCCACTATAGTCGCGCTTTCTTCGATTTTGAGTTTTTTTTCAACTGACGAGTGTATTTGTGTCGCTCTAGGCTGTTCTTAGCACCTGACAAGGATCCCAGAAACGTCGTTGTGTGGTATTTATATTTAATTTATATTTAAACTTAACTGTTGTTACGCTAACCCCCTTCTGATTCCCACTATAGTCGTGCTTTCTTCGATTTTGAGCTTTTATCAACTGACAAGTGCAGTTGTGTCGCTCTAGGCTCTTCTTAGCACCTGAAAAGGATCCCGGAAACGTCGTTGTGTGGTATTTATATTAAATTTGTATTTAAACGTAACAGTTGTTACGCTCACCCCCTTCTGATTCCCATTATAGTCGCGCTTTCTTCGATTTTATGCTTTTATCAACTGACAAGTGCAGTTGTGTCGCTCTAGGCTCTTCTTAGCACCTGATAAGGATCCCGGAAAAGTCGTTGTGTGGTATTTATATTAAATTTGTATTTAAACGTAACAGTTGTTACGCTAACCCCCTTCTGATTCCCATTATAGACTCGCTTTCTTCGATTTTGAGCTTTTATCAGCTGACGAGTGCAGTTGTGTCGCTCTAGGCTCTTCTTAGTACCTGACAAGGATCCTAGAAACGTCGTTGTGTGGTATTTATATTAAATTTGTATTTAAACTTAACAGTTGTTACGCTAACCCCTTCTGATTCACACTATAGTCGTGCTTTCTTCGATTTTGAGCTTTTATCAACTGACGAGTGCAGTTGTGTCGCTCTATGCTCTTCTTAGCACCTGAAAAGGATCCCAGAAACGTCATTGTGTGGTATTTATATTAAATTTGTATTTAAACGTAACAGTTGTTACGCTAACCCCTTCTGATTCACACTATAGTCGTGCTTTCTTCGATTTTGAGCTTTTATCAACTGACAAGTGCAGTTGTGTCGCTCTAGGCTCTTCTTAGCACCTGACAAGGATCGTAGAAACGTCGTTGTGTGGTATCACTGCACTTGTCTGTTTAAGGGTTATTTAGTTTTGAAACACAGTGGCATTATATTTAGACTATTGTAATGTGCTGTGGGCGTTCTTGGTCCTGGTATTTTGGTTGGACGCCCGACGAGGAAGGAGAATCTGCAGACATTCGGAGAAGCTGTGAAATTCGTAAACAAAGGCGCGGGATGTGTGCAGCAGGAGTCTCACTTCTCTGAAGGCCCTCGCGTCATCTCTTTACATGCAAAACAAAAAAAAAACACTTCGCAAACCTCGATGAACGGGGGGAAAATAAAGAACCGACATGATTGCATTGGGGGGTTTTTAAAAGAGAAAGGGGGGATGCGGAAGGGTAGAGGAAGGTAGCCAAGGGTTAACAAGGGCCCCCGGGCTATACTTTAAGGATCCTATCTGGCATTCGCCTAAAGAAATGCAGGGAAATCCCTAGAAAAACCTGCATCAGGTAGGTTGGGCATTGGGTACTTGTCCCACGCCCTTCCGATAGCGGGAGAGAGGAGTTTGCTGTGGGGACGCAGCATTCCCTTCTTCGTGCCTCGACCAGTTTAGGAGGCAGCTGGCCGACTATTCCAATGGGAATAGCGAACAACTGTTACCGTATGCCCAAGGTCTGTGACCCCCCAGGAACATACACCTCTCAGAACAGGCCGAGGGCTTGTGGGAACCTTAGTTCAAAAACGGAGACGAAAAGGCATTCCCAAAGGTAGCCCCTTCGTATCTGTCCTAAAAGTTTCTGCCTGCGAGAGAAAATACCTCGCAGGTTACCTGCGAGACAAACCTCTCGCAGGCTTTCTCTTTTAGACAGATAGAGAAATACATATATATATATATATATATATATATATATAGAGAGAGAGAGAGAGGGGGGGGGATATATATATATAGAGAGAGATAGAGATATATACATATATGTAGAGGGAGAGGAAGAGAGAGAGGGAGATATATAGAGAGAGAGATATAAGGAGGAGAGTGATAGAGACAGATAGAGAAATACATTATATATATATATAGGGAGGGAGATATATATATATATATATATATAGAGAGAGAGAGAGAGAGAGAGAGAGAGGGAGGGAGAGTGATAGAGACAGAGAAATACATATGTATATAGTGAGAGAGAGGGAGCGAGATATATATATAGAGAGAACGAGAGAGAGGGAGAGAGAGATAGATTATATATAAATATATATATATATATATATATATATATATATATATATAGAGAGAGAGAGAGAGAGAGAGAGAGGGAGGGAGAGTGAGATATATATATATATATATAGAGAGAGATAGATTATATATAGAGAGAGAGAGAGGGAGAGTGAGACAGAGAGTTGATTATATATATATATATATATATATATATATATGGAGAGAGAGGGAGATGTATATATAGAGAGAGCGAGAGTGAGGGAGAGAGATTATATATAGAGAGAGGGAGAGTGAGATAGAGAGTGAGAGAGTCGCGAAGGTCAGCAATTTGCAAATACTTTTCTTTCATCTCTGCCCCATGTGTGTGTGTGTGTGTGTTTAAACTTGGAGGTGGAGAAGAGGCTCCGAAAGCCAAATATGGTTCTCCAATTTCCTCCGTAAATCAAGCGCCGCCGCGGTCGACTCCTCCTCCTCTCTTATTCCCTCGCCCTGTGTTAATACGATACTCCTTATCGCAGGTCGCGTGGAGGATTTGCTATCTTCACTGTCACACACACACAGTCTAAATATCTTCACCTCCTCCCTTAGTTTGTTGAATCCCTGGGACACGTGTGAGGTTCCAGAGCCAGCCACAGCCAGGGTCTCTCCGAGGCTTGTGAGTCGACTGCGCTTTTAATAAACACAGTTATTACCTTCCCTGCCCTTCGCTCGTGTGTCTGGGGATGGGAAAATGTCAGCATAATTTATGCGTGGAGCGTTTTTAAAACAAAACCTACCTTGCCTACTAATTATGTCCGTTCAATTCCCTTCATCAATACAATAAAGGTTTAAATATACACGGGCGGGCTACAAATGAGACGACGGTTTAATGCATGTAATCTCTTAAAGGCAAGGGTAATAAGAACGTTCTTAATGGACAGTTATCTCTGATTTTGCCCGTCCTTTATTCTCAAGGAGAAAAAGACCGTTTTTCCTTGTTGCTGTTGTTTCTTTTTCCCCCCGAAAGATATTAATGCGCAGGAGCACTTACCAGTTGAAATCCTCTTGACGGAGGGAAAAATACGTTTAAGTGGACTCGGACTTGAAAATCTTGAAGAAATGTATATATGTATATATTGTAGTGATTACACTTTATTACCATATAAAAAAAACTTTATTACATAAAAATATAAAAAAATACATTAAAAAATTGATTGGTCTGCAAAAAATTAACAATAATTAGCTCCTCCTCCTCTTCAGGGTAATGTGGGCGGCTCCGTAGCTATTCATGAACAGAGCTTAGTTCCGTACTGTGTCTGAAGGCACTTTACATTAATGGTGGTGACCCTTACTTTATCTCGTAGCATCAGCAGAGGATCACTGGTCTTGTAGCAGCCCACGATCTCCTTCTTCGGCCTCCCCGCGATGGACGTCCACACTCCTAAACCTTTTGTTCTTTACAGCAAGCCAAATTTTGCACCCTCTCGCCTCTCACTCCACTTTCAGACCCACTCTCTGTCTCCCGGGTGCGGAGTATATACCCTTACTCCGCCTCCCCCCCAAACAATGCAAAAAGAAAAAGGGACGCGTACCCTCGGCTTCTTGGGGCCTCTTCGGCGCACGTGCACTTTTAATTAATTCCTTCTCAGGCCCGCGGACAAAGGACGGCCACTTACCGATGTTATTCACTACAATATATGGCGCAAATAATATATATATATATATATATATATATTATTTGCGCCATTTTAAACTGCAACTGTTCCTGACTTCAACCACGTATGACACTTAAACGTTTTGGACCCCTGAAAAAGTTGGTTCCTAAATATGGTTTATTATTGATTGAAATTTTTGAAACTGATGACGTCCTGAATGCAAGGACGAAACGTCTTAATGTGTTATTAATTTTATTTCTGACTTAATGGCCGTCAAACGTTATTACAATTGTTTTAAAGGTCAGATAATTTGTTATAAAGTAGAGTATTCAATTTTAGGCCCAAAACGAGTTTGGATGTTAACCAAAGCCGTGGATCAATTGATAATTGGGTCACAAGTACGAGGTTAATTACGTTTGCATTCCTTCCTTTGGTGTTATTTATCGTGTGGCATTGTGTTGTTGGTGATTCCGTGATGCCTCAACATGTGTAAAGTTCAGCCTCCCCACGTGTGTGATGCAAGTGTATGCGAGTTTTTCCCCTCCATGTCTCTCTCTCTGTCTCTCTCTCTGTGTCTGCTGCACAATGAATACTCGCTTCTTCCAGCAGCCCAGCGTATTTATGAGGTCTCGTGTTACGCAGACTACCGACCGCGGACGTTACACGCCCTCAGCATCTTCACTGCGCTTTGCCCTCACTCCCTTCTTCGTCGCCCTGACTCCTGTAGTTCACATTCAACGCTGCAGAAACTGCCAAGTGACCAGAGTGGAGTCAGCCAATAGTGGCCCTCCGCAGTTACCAAAGGCATATTAAAGTACCGTCACTGTCACGTGATTTAAGTGTGTGACGCAGCCTGCCAATGCGCTTGTCACGTCTCTGTGACGTGACGTCACTATCACGTCACGTACTGTCACGTGAAGTCGCATACGCGTGTGAGGCTGCCAGCCGATGCTGTCTTACGGACCAGAGACACTCTTC
Organism: Zhengitettix transpicula; assembly: GCA_037074705.1. Taxonomy (NCBI): domain Eukaryota; kingdom Metazoa; phylum Arthropoda; class Insecta; order Orthoptera; family Tetrigidae; genus Zhengitettix; species Zhengitettix transpicula. Next base: position 248,921,120 of record CM073590.1, on the reverse strand, counting down.
TAACACGTCACGTCACAGTTCGCTGTCACGTGTTTGTGATGTGACGGCACGCCCGGCGTAAAGCCCGAGATTCACCAAGACCTGAGAGGGCTATTCTCTCGCAGGCAGAGCCTTGTAGGAGAGATACGAAGGGGCTACCTTTTGGGATGCCTTTTCCTCTCCGTTTTTGAACTAAGGTTCCCACAAGCCGAGGCACCTCGGTTCTTTCTGAGAGGTGTATGTGTTCCGGGGTCACAGACCTTGAGCATACGGTAAGAGTTGTCAGCTATTCCCATTGGAACAGTCGACCTGCTGCCTCCTAAACTGGTCGAGGCACGGAGAAGGGAATGCTGCGTCCCCACAGCAAACTCCTCTCCCGCTATCGGAAGGGCGTGGGACAAGTACCCAATGCCCGACCTACCTGATGCAGGTTTTTCTAGGGTTTGTCCTGCATTTTTTTTAGGCGAATGCCGGGTAGGATCCTTAAACCATAGCCCGAGGGCCCCTAGTTAACCCTTGGCTACCTTCATCTACCCTTCCGCATCCCCCCTTTCAAATCCCTTCCTATGCTATAAGAGGGGAGTTGCCACCATGTGGATTACCCTATACATAGCCTGTCTACACACACACACACAAAAACGTGACTCGCTGCTATCACGTCACTCACTGTCACGTGAAGTCGTAGACGCGTGTGATGGTTACTGCCAATGCTGTCTTACGGACCAGAGACACTCTTCTATCACGGAACGTCTTGTCACTGCGCTGTCACGAGTCTGCGCTCTGACGTCACGCAATGTCACGTTGTTGAATCTGTATTCTGTTTTTAAACGTTGTTACAGGCGTTTGAGGATCCCTTGTCACGGTTTCCCAACAGAAACAAGAATTATTTGTAAGTTAATTACCCTAAGTATTATTATTTATTGTTTAATAATCCACTAAAACCTCACCATTATTATCAATGTGTAACTCCTGATGTCTCCACAATGGTCGCTCCTACACTAATTTCTCATAGAAGGAAAGTTGTAGAGAATTTAATCCTCTTTTTAACGCACTGTCGGGTTTCAAAAATCATCTGCAATTTACGAATATACACCTAAACAATTAAGGTGGAGTCCCGTTGCCGTCACTGTCACGTGCTGTCACGTGATATGACGTGAAGTCCCAACAGCGTCCGATGAAAGAAAGAGAAATACACGAGTTATTATTATTTGATTTAATTTGAAATATATCAACCTTTACTTTGTCACATTTTAATTAATTATTCTTTTTCTCCATCTTGGCTGTTGAGGAGTTTCGTCTCCTCTTAGACGTTGTAGTGTGAGCTACCAACAACAACATCACTTGGTTTTGAAGAAGAAAAAAAAGTTCGTCAAAAGCACTTGAAGCGTCGTGACTAAAAGTAAAATCTAAGTATACACATGGAAACTCCACTCACTCCACGAACGTTAATTGACGTTAAAATGGCCGCGCGATCTGAGCTGGGCGCTTACGCGCATGCGCAGTGGCGCTGACGCAGTTCGCTTGAGGGAACTTTATAACGCTACACAAGTTCTGGACAGTAATTTATAATTATTCTAAGTTGTTACGTTGGTAACTGTTAAGTTCCATGTCAGCGACGACGACCTTATTTTATATTTATTTATTTATTTATTTAGGAGCCAGCGAGTGACCGTAACACGCGCATGCGCAATGGACCAGACTGTGTGTGTGTTGGTAAGTAAGTCGTTTGTTGAGATGCACGAGGTGTTTAGGCTAGGGGAAGGGGGCGGTTCTCCTGTGTCTAATGAAGCGGATTGTTCAGGGACCCTAACGGAACTGCGGGGGTGTCCACCACCACCACGACGGCGAGGAGGAGGTAAACAAGACACAGTCATGTCCGCAATTCCTTCGAGAACCTACATACAGATTCTTCCCCCTGAGCTGTGTGAGCTCTGTTATTACTTATTTCTTCACAATATAATTGTCCTCAGAAGCTATCAGCTTCAAGGATGCGGTGGTGCCACCGCTCCAAACATCGGATTATTTATTCCTTCTACCAACTTGTTATTTTTCTTAAAGAAACTTGGCTGGGATATTAACTTTACTCCCTCTCTAAAGTTTGTTAATTTTTTACGTTTAATATTTTTTAATTTTAATTTAGTCCCTCACTCCCACCCCCGCCCCCACCCCCTCTGGTGGCTACATCAACGTAATGGCAACGTGACTCCAGCATCTACGGTCCTCATCTGACGACTAACAAGAGTCAATCTGAGCTCTGCCTGGTCAATTTCTTCCGTTTCAGACAATGGGAGGTGGGGGACCGGGGGGGAGGCCAGGGGAGAAGAAAACAAAAACTTCGACACCTTTTTTTAACTATCTGATTGTCGGCAACCTTGTGGAAGTGTTTCACTGCCTCTGCAGCTGTGGGACGCTGATCACAAGCCTGCGGGAAGTGGAGATGGACAATTGTGTGTTTGTAGGCCACGATCTGCATCGATAATCCCCCGCTGCTGCTGCGGAAGCGGAAGTCCATTCGCGGATGTGGATTATCTGGAAAACTCAGCTGGTACACAACGCACTCACATAGACATACAGACACGCAGATAGAGAGAAAGACAGACTCAGAGAGAAGGGGAGAGAGACAGAGACAGACAGAGAGAGACAGAAAGAGAGAGACAGAAGGAGAGAATGACAGAGAGAGACACAGAGAGACAGAGACACTGAGAGAGTCAGAGAGAAAGGGAGAGAGACAGAGACAGAGGGAGACACAGAGAGATAGAAGGGAGGAGAAAGAGACAGAGAGACACACACAGAGAGAGAGAGAAGGGGATAGAGACACAGAGAGATAGAAGGGAAAAGAAAGAGACACAGAGAGAGAGAAGGGTATAGAGACACAGAGAGATAGAAGGGGGGAGAAAGAGACACAGAGAGAGAGAAGGGGATAGAGACACAGAGAGATAGAAGGGAGGAGAAAGAGACAGAGACAGACAGAGAGAGAGAAGGGGAGAGAGACAGAGACAGAAAGAGAAGGGGAGAGTGGCAGAGACAGACAGAGAGAGAAGGGGAGAGAGACAGAGAGAGAAGGGAGGAGAGAGACAGAGACAGAAGGAGAGAATGACATAGAGAGACAGAGACACTGAGAGAGTCAGAGAGAAGGGGAGAGAGACAGAGACAGAGAGAGACACAGAGAGATAGAATGGAGGAGAAAGAGGCAAAGAGACACAGAGAGAGAGAGAGAGAGAGAAGGGGATAGAGACACAGAGAGATAGAAGGGAGAAGAAAGAGGCAGAGAGACACAGAGAGAGAGAGAGAAGGGGATAGAGACATAGAGAGATACAAGGGAGGAGAAAGAGACAGAGAGACACAGAGAGAGAGAAGGGGGTAGAGACACAGAGAGATAGAAGGGAGGAGAAAGAGACAGAGACACAGAGAGAGAGAAGGGGAGAGAGACAGAGACAGAAAGAGAAGGGGAGAGTGGCAGAGACAGACAGAGAGAGAAGGGGAGAGAGACAGAGAGAGAAGGGAGGAGAGAGAGAAGGGGAGAGAGGCAGAGAGGGACACAGAGTGACAGAGACAGAGAAAGAAGGGGAGAAAGACAGAGAGAGGCAGAAAGAGACAGAGAGAAAAGGGAGAGAGAGAGAGTTTAAAACTAACTACCAGAAGGATTCGACTGAAATATATTTCCAATACTCAACGAAGCAGGAAAGAAAGAAAAAAAAATGAAAAAGAAAGATAGCCAATTCTGACAAAAAAGACCCCTTGATAACGTAAATACCACACAACGACGTTCCTGGGATCATTGCTCCATTCCTCAGGTACTAAGAAGAGCCTAGAGCGACACAACTGCACTCGTCAATTGACTAAACTCAAAAGCCTCTGTATCATATGAACCTTTTGAGTTTAGTCAAAGCCGACGAGTGCAGTTGTGTCGCTCTAGGCTCTTCTTAAGCACCTGGCGAAATGGAACAAGGATCCCAGGAACGTCGTTGTGTGGTATTTACGTTATCACTTATTTTGTCTTGTTAATTATTTTCAATCAGACCTATATACATATTTTTTTAACATTTGAAAATAGGAAGAGTCAGAGCCCCGTCACTTACATGTGTAATGAGATATAACAATGGTTGGATTCTTCAAACATGCTAAAACGCCCGATATTTTGGGTCGAATAAATATTTTTTCCTGCATCAATTGATAGTGTTTCTCCCGACGTTTGTGTGTAATTGCAACTCATTTTCGGCAAGGGGAAGGGAGCACCCGTAAGGGGGGTGGGGGTGGATACGCAAAAGTAACTCTTACACGGGATTGGAGTCAAATCCGCGGTTGTGGATGTCGCTGAGTTTAAAGTATGAGATCCCGGGAAACGCCGGGCACACAGAATAGCATATAATAAAACTTTTTCGCAGAATATATCTTTTAATTTCTTTTTTATTAGTGAGTAGAACGAGGGAGGAAGGAAAGAGGAGGAAAGGGAGGGCATAATTTTCTTTGGTCCCTTCCTGCGATTGTTGCGTTATCTTCAAACTTCCATCCGCAAAGTTCCCTTGACTACTACATTCCTCTCCTGCTCTTCCTGGCCAGCGAGTCCCTGTAGCGCAGTGGATAGCGCGTTGGACTTCTAATCCAAAGGTCGTGGGTTCGATCCCCACCAGGGATGGACGACAATTTTTTTAAACGCTGTGATTCTCCGCCCCTCGATGAACGTCACACACGAGAATTCGCGAGGACAGAAGAAAATCATTGCGTTGTTTATTCTATGGGAATGGAAAAGCGTCCGTCCGAAGACGGCCCAAGTAGAAAAGTTCACAGGAAACTCTCTTATTAAACGAGGGAATGAATCACCTCGGAATAGGTGAAACAAGATGGCGGCGGTCTCTGACGAGGCTCGCAGGAGCGGGAAATGGCCATCAACACTTTTTTTTTTGGGTAACAGGCTGCATGAGGGTAATCCACATGGTGGCAACTCCCCTTTAATAGCATAGGAAGGGATTTGAAAGGGGGGATGCGGAAAGGTAGAGGAAGGTAGCCAAGGGTTAACTAGGGAGCCCCGGGAATATGGTTTAAGGATCCCCCCGGCAATTCGCCTAAAAGTAATGCAGGGAAAACACTATAAAACCCTGCATCAGGTAGGTCGGGCTCTTGGGTACTTGTCCCACGCCCTTTCCTGGATGGCGAGAGAGGAGTTTGCTGTGGGGACGCAGCATTCCTTTCTCCGTACCTCGAGCGGTTTAGGAGGCAGCTGGCCGACTGTTCCAATAGGAATATGGACCAAGACTGATTTCAGAAATTTAAAGATATTGTCACCCCAAATACATTTGAACGCCTAAATAAATGAAATGGTAAAAAAATCTGTTCAGTTGTAAGAATTGTTAATCATTTCTAGCTAATCTTTTAGTTAATGCGTCTCTAAAAGTAAATTAATAATAATAAAACGGTGGAATATAGAAAAATAGACATAAGAAAATGAAAACATAGTTGGAAATAAAACAGACGATAAAAGGATGAAGAACTGAAATAAAAAGAGGGAACGTCATTGAACAAGTTTTAAAAAAAGGAAAGGGAAGGAGAAAGGTAGAAGGAATGGAGAAACAAAAGAAAAAATAACTACCGAAAGGAAAGTAGAAAGGGAGAAGGAATGGAGAAACAAAAGAAAAAATACCTACGGAAAGGGAAGAAGAAAGGTAGAAGGAATAAAGAAACAAAACAAAAAATAACTAAGGAAAGGGAAGAAGAAAGGGAGAAGGAACGGAGAAACAAAAGAAAAAATAACTACGGAAAGGGAAGAAGAAAGGGAGAAGGAATTGAGACACAAAAGAAAAAATAACTACGGAAACGGAAGAAGGAAGGTAGAAGGGATGGAGACACAAAAGAAAAAGTAACTACGGAAAGGGAAGAAGAAAGGTAGAAGGAATAGAGAAACAAAAGAAAAAATAACTAAGGAATGGGGTAGTAGAAGAAAAGGAGAAGGAATGGAGAAACAAAAGAAAAAGTAACTACGGAAAGGGAAGAAGAAAGGTAGAAGGAACGGAGAAACAAAAGAAAAAATAAGAAAGGAAAGGAAAGAAGAAAGGTAGAAGGAATAGAGAGACAAAAGAAGTAATAACTACGGAAAGGGAAGAAGAAAGGTAGAAGGAACGGGGAAACAAAAGAAAAAATAAGTAAGGTAAGGATTAAAAGCGTTTATAGATGACGGAAAGATATATATAATACCAGTTCACTTTTGGTAAAATAAAATAAAAAATTCACAATCTATGGTTATTTTAAACGAAACAACATTTAAGAGGCATCACAGTGCGAAAATCTACCGCACGGACCTGCTCAGTCGCTTTGTTCCGAACGTTAACTTCATTTCGGGTTAGAAAATGGTAAATTATTCCGCGTTTAACAATTAGAAACGTAGCGTACTACGTGTCGGGGGGTTGGCAACACTGTCACTCGCGCTGTAGTATTATTATTTTACACAGTTATCATTGTAAAAATGGCCGCTTGGGACGCCATTGCTTTATATATATATATATATATATATATACTGTCTGTGTGCCGCGGTGTTGCCACGTGTACTTATTTATATAAACCTGGAAAAGTATTTAATTCTATATCAATCTTTGGTCATAGAAGTGACTTAACCTAGATCTAACTGTTCCTAGTTCCGTCGACACTTTAGTGCATTAATTCAACAGCCTGTGAAAAATACATTGAATGTTCTTCCATCAGTCGCAACAAACATAACCTCAGACTTTCTTCTTAAATATACTCCTTGACTACTGCAGGATGTGATTGTCCCCTCACTCTTCAGACATCACGAAAGTTTTAAATTGTCAGCTTGATTCACAACGTAGACGCCATGTTAGGACTTAACCAATATGGCGACGAAATTAACTTACATTTACACCGCAAGGATCGTAAAGTATTTAGTACCGTTTTTTTATTGTCATCATTCCATGGAGCAATACTGGATAAATTTATTATACTTTTTATTCCATGTAAATATTTCTGCTTTATTTCATTACAGGATAAAGGAGATATTTCCTTTGTTCGTCGCGTAGTGACGTCTTTCTCTCTCGCGCGCGCGCGCGCGTGACGTCACGGTCTCTTGGGCGCCAGCAGTGATTTAACACAAAACGATCACCCTTTTTTAATTATAATTCTTTCCACCTTTACGCTAGGGGTGTCTCACCACCCCCACAGCACCGTTTCTCGAGTTTTGAAGAATATCTGTACCAATTTTTGTTGCAATCTGTCCACGCGTTTAAAACTGTATAGAGATTAACGTAAATACATAGATGCATACATACATTTTTTTATTATATAGAAGAAATAATTATTAAGGTATTACAATTAACTTGGGGGGTCTTGATAAGGTCAGTCACTTTTGTGGGGGGATGGAAAAACTAAATGAACGTTTTACAGACCGATTAAACAGATTCAATAATTATTATAATTAACAAGTAACCCAATTTTTCAGTCTAATTATTTTATTTGTTCGTCCCGTAGTTACGTCTCTCTCTCTCTCTCTCTCTCTCTCTCTCTCTCTCTCTCTTTCTCTCTTTCTCTACTGACGTCACGGTCTCTTGCCGCGTAGTAATTTAATAAATAATTATCATATTTTTTATTTATAATTCTTTCCACCTTTATGCTAGGGGGTGTCTCACTCCACCCCCACAGGACCGTTTCTCGAGTTTTTTGAAGAATATCTGTAGACGCCATATTGGACTTAACCAATATGGCGACGATTTAAACTTACATTTGCCTGCAATGATCGTCAAGTAATTACTTTTGTTTTATTATTATTGTTAACATTCGATGGAGTATCGCTGGATAAAATTATCCTTTTTCATACAATGAAAATATTTCTGCTTTATTTCATTACCGGATAAAGGAACTATTTCCTTCCTTCGTCGCGTAGTGACGTCACTCTCTCTCTGTCTCCCTCGCGAGCGCGTGACGTCACGGTCTCTTGGGCGCCAACAGTCATTTAACACAAAAATTGGTCACGTTTTTCAATTATAATTGTTTCCACATTTACGCTAGGGGTTTCTCACCCCCCAACCCCCCCCCCACACACACAGCACCGTTGTTTCTCGTGTTATGGAAGAATATGTGTACCAATTTTTTTATTTTATTTGCAATCTGTCCACGTGTTTAAATATGTATAGAGATTTAATGTAAATACATACATACATACAAATATACATCCTTTTTTATTATATAGATATTAATAATTAAAATTAAATATGTATGGGCAGTGAATCCTGCCTGTTTCTCTTCATGGGCTGCTGAGTGGTTCCTGGCTTCGTATATTAGAATCCACCAATAACCCCCTTTCTTTGACCGGGTCCTGGAGATTTTACCGTCGCGGCCACGTCACCGAGGTTTATTACCCGCGCGCTAAATTGCGAGTGTGCGGTAAATCACCGACCTGGAGGCTTCCACCCCGTGCTGGCGGCGGCGGTGAGGCGGAGGTGAGGCGGAGAGGAGGAGGCGGAGAGGAGGAGGTTGGTACCTAGAGCCAGCGCGGCAGCGTGGCGGCGCGGAGAGTCCCTGCCAGCTCCAGCTCCAGCTTTAGTTGCGCTTGGGCTGCTGGGGTGAGCGGATGCGATGGACCTGCGCCGGCATCTCTGGTGAGTCCACATTCCTCCTGCCGCAGTAGTGGTGATGGTGGTGGTGCATGTGCGAGTGTGTGAGTGTGCAGCAGCAGCCCTGGCGGTGGCCAGGCTCTCAGTTACCTTTATTTGAATTAGCTCGAGTGCGTGACGTGACAGGATTCTTTAATAGAGACGAGGAAGGGGCGAGGCGAGGCGAGGCGGTAAAATAGTAAGTTGCGGTGGACACGGACAGGCTGGACTCCACCACAGCCCATGGCCAATTAAACTTTCAATTATATCCTCTAGGATACGCGGTAGAACCTACGACGTCCAAGGCTTACATCGTCGCGAAGACGGTAAATGCGGACAAGGAGGAGGAGACAAAGTGTGGTATGGCCTCAACTTTACCTCCACTGCGTTTACCATTATCTAAACTTGAGGAAGTATTTGTAACATATATTTTAGAGTATCGTAGTTTCGTGACTCTCGAGGTACCGGGACTGTGTTTCACTGTCTTGAGGTACTGGAGAGCATCTTTTACCCCTGTTACAGTGCGGAGACTCTTGCAGACTGTCTTTTTTGTTTAAGGAACTATTTTTTTGGTCTTTCTTAAGTGCGTATTTTTTGATTCCCTTAACCATCAGGGAGTATTATAAAGAGTATCGTAGTTTTGTGACTCTCGAGGTACCGGGACTGTGCTTCACTGTCTTGAGGTACCGGGGAGCAACTTCTACCACTGTTACAGTGCGGAGACTCTTGCAGACTGTCTTTTTTTGTTTAAGGAACTATTTTTTTGGTCTTTCTTAAATGCGTATTTTTTTATTCCCTTAAAATTCACGTGCATTTTTAAGAGTATCGTAGTTTTGTGACTCTCGAGGTACCGGGGAGCATCTTTTATTCTGTTACAGTGCGGAGACTCTTTAAAACTGTCTTTTTTGTTTAAGGAACTATTTTTTGGTCTTTCTTAAGTGCGTATTTTTTTATTCCCTTAACAATCAGGGAGTATTTTTAATATAGTTTTAAGAGTATCGTAGTTTTGTGACTCTCGAGGTACCGGGACTGTGTTTCACTGCCTTGAGGTACCGGGGAGCAACTTTTACCCCTGTTACAGTGCGGAGACTCTTGCAGACTGTCTTTTTTGTTTAAGGAACTATATTTTTGGTCTTTCTTAAAGTGCGTATTTTTTGATTCCCTTAACAATCAGGGAGTATTTTAAAGAGGAGCGTAGTTTTGTGACTCTCGAGGTACCGGGACTGTGTTTCACTGCCTCGAGGTACCGGGGAGCATCTTTTACCCCTGTTACAGTGCGGAGACTCTTGCAGACTGTCTTTTTTCTTTAAGGAACTATTTTTTTGGTCTTTCTTAAGTGCGTATTTTTTGATTCCCTTAACAATCAGGGAGTATTTTAAAGAGGAGGAGCGTAGTTTTGTTACACTCGAGGTACCGGGACTGTATGTCACTGTCTTCAGGTACCGGAGAGCGACTTTTACCCCTGTTACAGTGCGGAGACTCTTGCGAACTGTCTTTTTTTGTTTAAGGAACTATTTTTTTGGTCTTTCTTAAAGTGCGTATTTTTTGATTCCCTTAACAATCAAGGAGTATTTTAAAGAGTATCGTAGTTTTGTGACACTCGAGGTACCGGGACTGTATTTCACTGCCTTGAGGTACCGCGGAGCATCTTTTACCCCTGTTACAGTGCGGAGACTCTTGCAGACTGTCTTTTTTGTTTAAGGAACTATATTTTTGGTCTTTCTTAAAGTGCGTATTTTTTGATTCCCTTAACAATCAAGGAGTATTTTAAAGAGTATCGTAGTTTTGTGACTCTCGAGGTACCGGGACTGTATTTCACTGCCTTGAGGTACCGCGGAGCATCTTTTACCCCTGTTACAGTGCGGAGACTCTTGCAGACTGTCTTTTTTTGTTTAAGGAACTATTTTTTTGGTCTTTCTTAAGTGCGTATTTTTTGATTCCCTTAACAATCAGGGAGTATTTTAAAGAGGAGGAGCGTAGTTTTGTTACACTCGAGGTACCGGGACTGTATGTCACTGTCTTCAGGTACCGGAGAGCGACTTTTACCCCTGTTACAGTGCGGAGACTCTTGCGAACTGTCTTTTTTTGTTTAAGGAACTATTTTTTTGGTCTTTCTTAAAGTGCGTATTTTTTGATTCCCTTAACAATCAAGGAGTATTTTAAAGAGTATCGTAGTTTTGTGACTCTCGAGGTACCGGGACTGTATTTCACTGCCTTGATGTACCGGGGAGCAACTTTTACCCCTGTTACAGTGCGGAGACTCTTGCAGGCTGTCTTTTTTTGTTTAAGGAACTATTTTTTTGGTCTTTCTTAAAGTGCGTATTTTTTGATTCCCTTAAAAATCACAGAGTATTTTTTAACTCTCTTATGGAAACCGAAAATAATTTTGACTCCCTCTTTTTTTTACTCTCTTAAAAAATATCGCAAATAATTTTGATTCTCTCTCTTAAGGAAGCCATGACTATTTTTTTTTATTTTACACTCGTGTGAGTTTCGTGAAGACTCGCTCAGGGAGTCGAATTAACTCTCTTAAGGAGTTACTTTCGTGTATTCGGGGTACCGTTAAGATTTTATTTTTTTTTAGGATAAAAATTTTGGTGTTGTGATACGATTATGATGAATCACTTCTTGACTAATCGAATATTAATGTGGAATTATAAACCTTTTCAGGGGGTTTAATATAATAAATAAAAATACCCGGGCAACAACGGGCACCCCGGCTAGTATTATTATTATATTATAAAAACGAACAAGGATAATTTTATGTCGTCAAGCCACCACATTAATCCGCTTTTTTTTTTTGGTGACATTCTTGTGGAAATCCCAAGTTAAATACAACAGTGGCCCCCACGTTGGGCGCCAATTGTGTGGGGATTACAGGAAAGAAATTTAAACAAATAAATACAATGTTAAAATGTGGCACACGTTGAGGCGTCAAATTTGTGAAAACCTTTGTGGATGCCCAAATTAAATACAACAGTATCCCCACGTTGGGCGCCAATTTTGGGGGGATTACACGAAATAAATTTTAAAATTATAATTACAATGTTAAAATGTGCCACACGTTGAGGCGCAAAAATTTGTGGTAATCACTGTGTGGACAGCCCGAATTAAATACAACAGGTGACCCCCACGTTGGGCGCCAAATTTGTGGGAATACAGGAAATAAATTTTAAAATAATAAATACAATGCTAAAATGTGCCACTCGTTGAGGCGCTAAATCTTGTGGTAATCACTGTGTGGATAGTCCAAATTAAATACAAGAGTGACCCCACGTTGGGCGCCAATTGTGTGGGGACTACACGAAATAAATTTTAAAATTATAATTACAATGTTAAAAAGTGCCACACGTTGAGGCGCTAAATTTTGTGGTAATCACTGTGTGGACAGCCCGAATTAAATACAACAGTGCCCCCACGTTGGGCGCCAATTGTGTGGGGATTACAGGAAAGGAATTTTAAAAAATAAATACAATGTTCCACGTTTTTGAGGCGACAATTTGGATTAATTTTAATTATTAAATGAAAGGTTTTTATAATAATTAAGATTTTTTAACTGAACTGAAACTGAACAAATTAATTAATTTAATCAATATTGAAATATAGAAATATATATATATATATATATATATATATCGTGTGTAGCTGTTATTCTTTGTTATGTACGATACGTTGTTCGTAAATCTAATTATATATATTTTATTATTATTATTATTATTATTAATTTATTCTTTAGGCTTGGATTGAATTAATACAAGTTAAAATAAAATTGTGAGCAACAGTTGGCAACGTTGGGTAGTAAAAGAAGCGCCAGATCTCGTCTATGGTCGTATTGTATGAATGCTGTGTTAGTGTGTCTCTGGTCTGCGTGAATATTCTCTGTGTGTCTGCGACAAGGAATGTTCTTTGCTCCCGCGTCGCTTTATTCTTTGCCCAGCGAGCAGTGCAGTCCTGCAGCTAACCTCTGCGTGTGTGTGTTTGTGTTTGCTTGAACGTACAGAACACGACGTGGTGCCTTCCCTCCGCCATGGTGAGTACGTGACAACCTCTTCTTCATAGAACTTGCTGTGAGTGAACCACCGTTCAAAAGCCGGGAATGAACGTGATATTTTGAGGTTATCTTTCTCGTCAACTGCGCGTGTTGCAGGCTTTCCCTGGGAATATACTTATTTCCGTTTGGCGGGAAGAAAATATTATCGTTGTTGTTACTTACAGAAACGTTGCAATGATTCTGAAAAACGGTGACTGTCGTCATTAACCCCCGTAGCACTCGAGGAGCTCCGGAGAGCGTGCGGAGCCATTTAATATTGTCTCCGCTACGGAGCCCTCGAGTGCGATGGTTTAAAAATATATAATAAACTGACCATAAGTCAAAACTCTATAGTGATTGACTGATAAAAAATTATTATCACGACCTTTATGTAGTTAATTAATAATTCCTTTCAGACTTACGGGCAGTTTACTGTTATTGTGTCAAGACATTCATAATCCTCTTTGTAATATACGGTACGTTCTCCGTAAATATATAAGTAGTGATGTTAGAGTGTATATACACGTCATTTTTAAGACGATCGATAAATTAGAGCTGCCAACACGTCAGAAAAAAAAACAAAATTTTTTGAGGTTACGAGACGAGTTTAGTAGCACCAGTGACGTCACTCTCTCTGTCTGCCTGCCTGCTCCGAGCCAAGTAGTGGGATACGGTCAGCTGTAGACCGAAAATACGCATTACTTCGGTTAAGCCGTCCTTTTTAATTTTTAAATGTGCGGCTGCACTGGAGGAAAAGACGGTAGTAAATTATAAATAATAGAGAATGAGATAATAAATACGAATGTCAATTTACAAGTTTGGGTTGTATGACGTCACTCGTGCTACTAAACTCGTCTTTATCCCCGTTTCTTCGAATACAAAATAACAAAAGTTTGGTGTTGGGGGATATAATTTATTAATTTTTGGTTGCGTTGTGCGCGTTAAATCCAACACGTTTTCAGCAGATTCTTCACCAAAATTTTATTATTTATTGAAAAAAAAAATCATATCGCAGGAAATAAATTGTATTCGCACAATACGAAGCGTGTTTTGTGTTACACCTGAAGCAGTTCCTGATAATCGATAGAAACGTTGTGTTGTTTTGTATTAAATTCTGATTGACTTGTTGACCGTTTGGAGGAGGGGGGGGGGTAACAGGCTACATGAGGGCAATTCACATGGTGGTAATTCCCTTCAATAGCATAGGAAAGGGATTTGAAAGGAGGGGATGCGGAAGGGTGGAGGAAGGCAGCCAAGGGTGTTAACTAGGGGCCCGCGGGCTATGGTTTAAGGATCCTACTCGGCCCTTCGACTAAACGTAATGCAGGACATACCCTAGAAAGCCTGCATCAGGTAGGTCGGGCTCTTGGGTACTTGTCGCACGCCCTTGTGGATGGCGGGAGAGCGGAGTCTGCTGTGGGGACGCAGCAGTCCTCTTCTCCGTGCCTCGGCCAGTTTAGGAGCCAGCTAGCCGACTATTCCAATAGGTACAGGGAACAACTGTTACCGTATGCCCCCAAGGTCAGCGACCCCGGAACATACACCTCTAAAAACAGGCCTCGGCATGTGGGAACCTTAGCTCAAATAACCAGAGAGATGTGAAGCCATCCCCAATGGAGCTCTCTGGGAAGGGTCACCTGCGAGAGAATTCTCTCGTAGGCTTCATTCTTTGACCGTTATATTTACATATTGAAGGCTACCTTCGGAGATGCCTTCACGTCTCTCTGGTTTTTTGAACTAAGGTTTCCACATGCCGAGGCCTGTTTAGAGAGGTGTATGTTCCGGGGTCGCTGACCTTGGGGCATACGGTAAGAGTTGTTTTCTGTTCCTATTGGACTAGTCGGCCAGCTGCCTCCTCAACTGGTCGAGGCACGGCGAGGGGAAAGCTGCGACCCCACGGCAAACTCTTCTCCCGCCATCGGAAGGGCGTGGGACAAGAACCCAAGAGCCCGACCTACCTGATGCAGGTTTTTCTAGTCTTTTCTTTGCATTACTTTTAGGGGAATTGCCGGGTAGGATCCTTAAACTACAGTCTGGGGGCCCTAGTTAACCCTTGGCCAACTTCCTCTACCCTTGCGCATCCCCCATTTAAAATCCCTTCCTATGCTATTAAAGGGGAGTTGCCACCACATGGATTACCCTCATGTAGCCTGGTACCCTAAAAAAATGTATATTAGATAATTGACAGAAACGGAAATAATTCATGGATTCAGCTCGAGAGTGTGTGGCCGTTTAGGGTGAACGAATACGTGTTGTAGGACCTCGTCGATGTCGTCGTCGTTGCTGATCACGACTCGTCCGCAGATGTAGAAGGCGTGAGCGTTTCGTTATTGTCGTGTGACGGGACGGATTTCTTAAATATCGAACATCTCTACGGTGGAAAAATATTCGTGTTAATTTATATTTGGTTTTTTTATTTTTAGTATTAGTGACGGGAAGACGCGAGTCCTTGGTGTCTGTGTTAAGGAACCTTGTTGCTTCTGTAGACGAGGAGACAAATAGAATTACCCCTGCGATTGTGAACGTTTCCCGTAGCTCAACTGTTTTGGTTAAAGAGTCGCTCTCAGACTCGGCTCTTTGCCTGGAACAGGCTCGATTCTTTAAAAAAGAAGTGAGAGCGAAACGTTTTAAGACTATTTTTATCTTGTGACATTTTACCACTGGTTTGAATATAAAAAGAGTTTACGGTTTAACGTACAGTGATGATTAGAAAACAAAGAGAGAAAGTCAAAGTCCTTGACACTCGCATAAGATATGGGAGCTGACAGTCTGGAGGCGAACTTCAACGTGAAATGTATATTTGGAACTAACAATTGTGTCACGTTGTTATGTTAGTTAGTTAATTAATATGGACAGGAAAGTGAGAGTTGGTGTCGCCACGCCGGCCGTACAGTGAGCAGCGTCTCAACATTTGCAAGGACTTCCCAGCGCGTTTCCTCGAGACAGGCAGGCCTGGGCTACCCCCGGACCGTACAGTCCTTACTAGCCGGCCGGCGTGGCGACACCAACACTCAGTATCACGTCAGTCTCTTTCCTGCCTCTACGTATATATATTACGATGACGGCTGAAATCTTTTATGGAGTGAGACAGCTTGCGAGGGCTATTCTCTCGCAGGCAATACCTTATAGGAGAGATACGAAGGGGCTACCTTTTGGGATGCCTTCACATCTCTCTGGTTTTTTAACTATTGTTCCCACAAGCCGAGGCCTGTTCTGAGAGGTGCATGTTCTGGGGTCACAGACCTTGGGGCATACGGTACGAGTTGTCCGCTATTCCCATTGGAATAGTCAGCCAGCTGCCTCCTAAACTGGTGAAGGCACGTAGACGGGAATGCTGCGTCCCCACAGCTAACTCCGCTCTCCCGCTGTCAAGGGAAGGGCGTGGGACAAGTACCCAAGAGCCCGACCTACCTGATGCAGGCTTTCTACTGTTTGTCCTGCATTACTTTTGCCGGGTAGGATCCTTAAACCATAGCCTGAGGGGCCCTAGTAACCCTTGGCTACCTTCCTCTACCCTTCCGCATCCACCCTTTCAAATTTTGCAAGGAGTTCCCAGCGCGTTTCCTCGAGACAGGCCTGGGCTTTTTAAATAAAGGGGAGTTGCCACCATGTGGATTAGCCTCATGTACTTTTAGTTGTTGTATTCATTAGAGTTTAATTGAATCAGAATTTCGTTTGGAGGAATATTCTTTACATCTACCGTAGTTTTCACTGTATTTTGTGTGACGTGTCCTCCATGACATTTTCCTTATTATTGTGAGTGTAACTCGGATGCCGGACGCCAGCAAAAACCAAGCTTCTCAGGTTTACCGCTTGACAACGCCCTAGTCAGTTCTCAGTCAAGATTCACCAGAACGTGTATCATCTTTGTATTTATCAATTTTCATATCATTTATATGAAGCTCTGTATATTTCCATTATTTCACAGAGTTGGAAACGTTACAACAGTTTAAATATATTTTGTTTACTTATTTACTAGTTTATGTTGCGGCCTCAGAATTCACAAAAATATATATAGTTTCTTATTTTACCCATGTTTAATTTTAATATAAATTAAATAAGTAAACGACCTTCTCTTACAGACATAAAAAAATATTTTATTCAACACGACGACGTTTCAGTACCTTTTGTGTACTTTAAACAGGTTGTTATTTTTTTCTACGGTAAAATAAAACATAATAACGTGATTTCGAAACGTCGTTGTGTTGAATAAAATATATATTTTCTTTAAAATGTCTGTAAGAAAAGTTATTTAATTTATATTAATATAAACTAGTAACCAACCCCGACCCCTGTGCGTGCTTCACCCTCATGCCAAAAGAGGTTAAAATAAACATGGATATTAATACTATAAATCTAATTAGCCCCGAAAAATATTTATTCCCCCGCAAATATCGACCGTTTTTTACATTGTTTGAAATTTTCCACCCCGCGACCACCCGGGGGTTTAGATGGCTAATTGAATGTCATACTTAAACTCAGCAACATCCAAAACCCTGGATTTGACTGTAATCTCGGTTTTATTCGCGTTATTTATTTGTAACGGCCGTCCATCCCCCCACCCCCAACCCCGTCAGAGGATTCTCCTTTCCCATGTTGTAAGGGGTTGAAATTATAGTCAGATAACATCGATGGAAACACTGTCAATCTGTTTGATCCCGAAAAATATTTATCTGCATAAAATATAGGATGTTTTCAATATGTCCACCCCCACCCCTATGTGTGCTTATCTATCATGCGGAAAGGGGGTTGAAATTTTACAAACAGAATCGGTAGATAAATTATAAACGATATCGACCTCAACACAATTATTTATTCCACGCAGATATCGAGCATTTAACCTGTTAGGAAAATTCTACCCCCGTGAAGCTCCGCCCCTGGTAGTTAAATGGCCAATTAAATGCCATTATTGAACTCAGCTACATCCATAAAACTGGATTTGACTCCAATCTCGATTGTATTAGCGTATTGTATTTTCTTGTAACACACGTCAACCCCGCAACTCCTAAGGGTGCTCCGTTCCCATGATGTAAGGGGGGTTGAGACGGTAGTCAGTTAATATCGGTAGAAACACTGTCAATCGCTTTGAACCCTAAAAATATTTATCACACTCAATATCGGCGCGTTTTAACATGCTTGAATATTTCCACCCCCGATCCTGGGGAGGGTGGTAGACGTGTCTCACCCCGACAGTGTTCGCTTCCTCTGGTCGCGAAGAACACACGTGTACGAAATTTGGTGAAATTTGCTCCACCGATGTAGATTTGTATAAGGAAGATACACAGATACATACATACATACATACAAACACACACTGTGTTTTATTTATTAGTTAAAAATAAAGGCTAAATTAGTGTACGTTTTATTTTCGCTGGTAATTATGTAAACAATTAATCCACGACATCTACTTGTGTGTCTAAGGCTCGTCGTTCCCTCTCACTGGTCCATCCAAGTCTTCCTTGCCCCTGACGTTTAAAGGCCCAGGTCTCGTTCCCGTACGTAACTTTCGGCTTCATCACAACTAGTTTCATCACTGCTCTGCTCACCTGCTCCAGGGCTGTGATAGTTTAAGGAGAATAAAAGTGTCGATAAAATCTACGTGGGGACAAACTCTTCAACGTTATTATATTTCAGTGGAATTAATTTGCAGAAGTTGGTAAGCTCGTAAGTACGTCGTGACGCGAGAAGAGGATTGGCGCCACAGGGTGGTGGTGGTGGGGGGGGGGGGACTATAAAGTGCTGCCGAGACAGGAAAAGGAGGGCGGGAGGGCAGGAGTGGAAAAAGTTATTACATGAAAAAAAGAAGTGCAAATGTAGACCGTCTGGTAAGAAAACCACTTAGGAGAACTCCGAGTTACTTGTGTACAAACGCCACGTTTTCTTCTTGTTACGCTTTACCGTTGTTGTTGTTGTTAATAGGGAAAATCGAAAGTAAATTTCTCCCGCTTCATTCATTAACTTGGAGGACCGAAGGAACGATCCTCCAACTCTTCACGTTGGCATCAAGTGTTGAAGCGTTCACGAATTACCATTGTCCAGGTATCAGGATGCGTCCAAGTGGTGACCAGGAAGGAAGACTGTGGTTTAATAAGTAGCCACATAAAAGACAAAAGTAATTGCTTTCGTCAGGTTTTTTTTTTATTAGACAAAACTTTTATCTTACGATTATTTGTTGTTACATAAAGTATTAGAGTATATACAATTAAAACTATGTACCTAATTAACCTGGCAACTTGGCACTTGCGTTTATCCAGCAATTAACATAATTTTGCAAATTTTTTCTTGTATTTTAATTTGGGTGTCTGAGGGGCGTGCATTGTTGAGTGATGAGGGATCGCTGGTGATGTTGAATTTGATGGGATGGATGGAATGGGTGAGTGGGGTCTGCGGGTTAGGAGGTGCCAGAGTGTTCTGGGGGAAGGATGAAGTCGATAGGGCGTCGTCTGTTGAGGCGACGTGCGTGTGGGGGTTGGGGATCGTGGTTTTAGGATGGTTGAAGGTGCTTTTGATTATTGAGGTTACGGATTTGGTGATTATTAAGTTGACTTGGGGAAGTTTAATGTTGTGGTGGATGATGGAATTTCTGAGGTACCAGGGAGAGTTGGTGATGGTGCGAAGGATTATGTTTTGTTTGGTTTGGCTGAATGGGTTTTGGCTGTTGCTCCCCATATGGATGAGGCGTAGGACCATGTGGAGAGATATACCAGGCGTTTTGTGTTGAGGGCGAGTGGGGATTTTCTGTTTAGGAGAGGATATAAGGTTAATTTTAGAGAGGAGGTGTTTAATGTGGGGTTTCCAAGAGAGTTTTGAATCGAAGAGGAGTCCTAGGTAGGTGGTTTCTGTTTTTGTGGGTATTTCGGCGTTGTTTAGGTGGAGGGGGATGTGCGGAGGAGGATTTTTGGATAGTGTGAATGGGACGGTGGGATTTATGCTGATTCGCCACTGTTTGGACCAGTGTTCTAGGTGGCTGAGCGCTGACTGGAGAGGTTGGAGGTTTGGTAGGAGAGGATTGTGCTTGTGGCGGGATGTTGTATAGGAAGGGGGCAATGATGCTTCCTTGCGGGACTCCTGCAGCGATGGCGTGGGGTTATCTGTTGCAGAGGTAGTTGAGGAGTTTTCTGTAATGGGCGTCATTTACGTAATCTTTGATTTTTGTGAGAAGGATGATGAATTTTGTCGAACGCTTTTTCTATGCCAATAAACGTGGTGATACAGGATTTGCGTTGTTCGAAGGAGTTGTTTATGAGGTTGGAGAGGGAGTATAGTTGATGGCAGCAGGAAGATTTTGGGTTTCGTCAGGTGATTCAAAGAACTCGAGAGGTTTTTTTTTTTAGATACGCCCTTCTTGCAGCTTTCGCATCACGTGAGGAAAGCAACAAGGATTACACAAACTTTGTGGTGTGGTGGTATTTATTTTAACGGCTATTTTTTGTTGTCTGTAATATGGTTAAGCATTTACTTAATCAGTATACTTTTAACAAAGACGTTTGATGGTTTTTTTTGAGGGGGGGGGGGCACTATGATTACAGCGACATCCACAACCCCGGATTCGATTCAATTCACTGTTGTTTTCCCCGCGTTACTTTTATATGTGTAACGGCCGTTACACCCTCACCCTTAAGGGCGTTCCCCTCTCATGGGGGTTGAAATTATACACAAACTGTATATTTCCATTATTTGACAGAGTTCGAAACGTTACAAGAGTTTAAAAATATTCTTGTGTTGCGGCCGCAGAATCAACAAAAATTATAGTTAATTCACTATGTTTTATTTTGAATATAAATTAAATAAATCAACTACCTTCTTTTTCAGAAATTTTAAATATGTTTTATTCAACACCTAAGACGTTTCAGTACCTTTTTGTACTTTAATCAGGTTGTTATATTTTTCTACGGTAAAATGAAACATAATAACCGTGATGAAACGGAAAAAAAAGGTTTCGAAACGTCGTTTTGTTGAATAAAATATTTTTTAAAATGTCTGTATGAAAAGGTATTCAATTTATATTAATAATAATAATAAGACAAAATTAAAGTACTTTTCGCGAGAGAAAAACACTATACATTTCACTGACCACGAAAAATATTAATTTGACGCGGTTTTAGCATGTTTGAAATATTTCGACCTCCCTCCACCAACCGACCCAGGGGGTAGTAGTCGTCGTGTCTTAACCCCCCCCCCCCACAGTGTTTGTTTCCTGTTCGATTTGAATACGGGTGATTCACACACACTCGTTCAGCGACTTATATTTATTAGAAGATAGATTATGGAGGCGTTCCATTGTGTCTCGGAAATAATGGGAGAGGGAAAGAAACGTTTCTTACTATGCAGGAGCAAACTCTGTGCCCTAGGCGTAGAGGTGCGGGGGAGAATAATGTGACAATGGCATAGGTTGAAGGCGGGTCGTTGAATGGAACGGAGACATGTCTCGGTTAAGTTGGCATTCAGCCATCATTGGCATGGAGTAGGGGGGGAGGGGGGGGGAAAGCCATTCATTGCCGTTGAGATGCACAGTGACGCTCCCGAGGCAATTAGTTGTAGAACATTGCTAGTGAGAGTCCAAGGCATTGCTGAGTGTGTGTAATGGCTTGGCTACCCTCCTTAATTTCCGTGTACAGCTCCCTGCTATCAGCTTGCAATTAACGAACGGTAAACGCACAGAGAAGTGCTGCTGCTGCTGCTGCTGCTACAAGAAAAAGGAAACTGACGAGACAAGAATGGTTGAAAGCAATTTTACCGTTGCGCAGATGCGAACACGGAACCCGATTAAAGAAACCATTACGCAGGCGGCAGGCAACATTTGGCCGCTCCGCGCGTTTTAATGAACGATCTGCATGGACCCTTCTTCCTCTCTTCCTCCTCGCCATTGCTTGTTCACTGCCTGTAAAACATCAACTACGGCGGTTCACTTGATAGCAACCTGCCTCGACGGCTGGATAATTGCCATCAATTTGAGTTTAATCCGAGACAGAAATGCAAGTGTTAATAAATTTATATTCTCTGCTCGCAGTTAATTTTCACTTCCTCTACCCTTCCGCATCCCCCCTTTTCAATCCCTTCCTATGCTATTAAAGGGGAGTTGCCACCATGTGGATTAGCCTCATGTAGCCTGTTGCCCTAAAATAAAAATGATTGAAGAACCTTTTAGGAGAAACGCAAGGTGATGGGGCTGCCTTCTCCTCTCTCCGTTTTTGAACTAAGGTTCCACCACAAGCCGAGACCTGTTTTTGAGAGGTGTATGTTCCGGTGGTCACAGACCTCGGGCAAACGGTGTAGATAAATACGTCACAACGTTCCTTTCCTCAGGTGCGAAGAAAACACTTACTTTGTCTGAATTGGTTATGTTCCTTATTAAAGATACAAAACTGCGCGTATAAGGTCATCAGTTGTTTAATTAATTGAAAATTGACGTTAAATTAAAATAATTTTTTATTATGTCCATTACCTCTATTTTCAAGTTGTTCCTTTCTTTGCTTCTGTATTTAGTTACTATTCCGTTTTCCCCCCCCCCCTATCTTTCTTTCGTTCCTTCTAAACTAGCATCATTGGTAGCTTTTCCTATTCTGACTTATTTGATTAATTTAATCCTTCATACTATTCTTTCCTTTCTTTATTCAATATAGACGTTAAATTAAAACTAGTTTTTTATTATGTTAATTATCGCTATTTTCGTAGTTTTTTCTTTGCTTCCTTATTTAATTATTATTTCCCTTTTTCCCCCTATCTTTCTTTCCTCCCTTCTAAACTAGCATCATTTGTAGCTTTTCCTATTGTGACTTTTTTTTATTAATTTAATCCTTCCTACTATTCTTTCCTTTCTTTATTCAAAATAGACGTTGAATTAAAACTATTTTTTATTATGTCAATTACCGCTATTTTTGTAGTTATTTTCTTTGCTCCTTTATTTCCCCTTTTTTTATCTTTCTTTCTTTTCTTCTTCCTAAACTAGCATCATTGGTATCTTTTCCTATTTTGACTAATTTTATTCGTTTAATCCTTCATATTTTATATCTTTGTTTTCCCTTTCTTTATTACATTGTCCACTTTCTCGTCCTTCTATAGTAGAATCATTTGTACCTTTCCCTAGTGTGACTTATTTTATTAATTTAATCCTTCGTACTTTCCATCTTTGTCCTTGTCCGAAGCGAAGAAGATCCTAGAGCGACACAACTGCACTAGTCAGTTGTTGTTGACAACACGCAAAAAAAAAAAATTAAATGAACGCCAGATTTATTTTCCTCTTATGCACCACCTCAAAATTATTTTTGTTATGAAACTCAAAAAAGTTTTTCTTTTTTGAGTGTTGTCAACAACAAGTGACTAGTGCAGTTGTGTCGCTCCAGGCAAGGATCCCAGAAACGTCGTGAGGTATTTATATGATCACTTCTTTTTTTGTCTGTATTTGGCTGTCATTTTTATTAATTATTTTCAATTAGACGTATATTTTTAATTTTATTTTTTTTAATTAATCCTATAATCAATTTACAATGGAAATCCTCCGTGGGAATGAAGGTGCTTGGATGAGTGTCGTCGGGATTGGCTCAGTTGTTGAGAGCATCCGCCAGGCACAAGGAAGGCCCTGGTCTGGTCGACGTTCTTCCATCCACGTGCTCTGATAAATGTTAACAGTGTTCCTCTGGCGCGCGTGTATCAGCTTTCCTTTCCTTCTTTCAACAATTACAACTGATGTGTATTGTTTTGCATTTCTACTTTGCCCATAGTTGTGTTTATTCCCTGATTGTTGTATTTTGACATTTATGTATTATCTTAGAATTGTCCTATTTCGAAGTGACGGAACCTCAGCAATACCAAGGATCGTTACTTCGTGACTTTTCTCGTTCCCCGCGAGACCGCGGCAGCGAGGAACGTTCATTCTCTCGCCTGAGTAAAGTGCTTACAAGGAATTCCTCGCATTCCGCGACTAAAATGTATCTTGTGTGGGAATGGTTGGTTCCCTCTCGCCTCGCCTGTGAGAGGTCGGGTTCGAAGCCCCGCATCGTGACGTGTCTGGGCGGTCGTATTTCTCTCTCTCAAGCTCCTTCGCCCTTCCTCTCTCCACCTACATTCTCCACAGGTCGCCCTGGACGTTGCCTCCAGCTTCCGCATAAGCCCATTTAGGAGGCAAAACGTCGTCCGTTCACCTGGAATGGAAGAGATGAAGAACGTCTCAGGTTGTTTCTGTGTCTCTGAGGCCGGGAGAGGTTCGGGACTGTAACACACAAAGTCCCTCAAGGAATTTCTCAACGCCCTGCTGTTTGTTCTTTACTCGTGTTGAAAAATCCAGATCACTAGATTTAGGCTATGGAGGGTTACTGTGGCTCCAAGGCGACTTACAAACTATTCAGATTAGAATAATAATAAATATCCAAATAACAAGACAAACATTAGCGCTAAATTAAAATACCACGCAGACGTTTCTGAAATGCTTGTTGCTTTCATCAGGTTAATCAAAAAAAAAACAGTTGCATGAAGAAAGGGTTTTGTGTTTAGTCACCTGTGGAAAGCAACAATGATTGCAGAAACGTTTCTGTGGGTTTTCTCTGTTACTTGGCTTTTTGTAATTAAATTTGATAATAATATTCAAGAAAACAATTTTTTATAGGTTCTTGTCAATGAATAAAACCCAATATTTTATTTCAAATCTTCTTCACGAGTTTTCAGCGTCAGCCGTAATCATCTGTTGCTGTTTACTCAATACTTTGTCTTTATTTTAACCTTATATATATATATATATATATACATACATACATATATATATATATATATATATATATATATATATATATAGTAATATACTCAATATTGTACTTTATAAAATTACAAGCCCCACGTTGGGCGCCAAAATTATCGGTTGCTGCAATTATACTTGTAGAGTTTTGGGATCTCCGCACTGCGTCTCTTCTCCAGTTTCGTTCCTCGCACTCGTCACACCTCACTCGTGATGTGAGTCACTGGTCTGCTTCACGTCTCTCATTGACTGACTGCGTCATGACGCAAGTTTTGATCTTGCAGAGATATTGAAACTAGAATATGAAACGTCTGTCTTAAAAGTGTACAAATCAAACATCCAAATAACACACAAATATAAGTGCTAAATTAATAGGCCACACGACAGCCCTTGTTCCTTTCGCCAGGTGGTTAAACAACGCAAGATCCGCAAGAACGACACACAAACCAGGAGTACAGAAACGGTGTGTGTGGTTACATATTTTTAGATTTTGTCTGTTATTTGACCATTTATTCGTGTAATGAGACGGAGGTGGTGAGAGTCACGCACGTGGTGGCCTCGCATAGGAAGGGCAGAAGAAGAAGGCAGCCTCAACATCGCGCAGGTGGAATTAAGAATACTGAAACGGATAAAGTACTCCTAAACTGGTCGAGGCACGGAGAAGGGAATGCTGCGACCCCACAGCAAACTCCTCTCCCTCGCCATCCAGGGAAGGGCGTGGGACAAGTACCCAATGCCTGCCCTACCTGATACAGGGTTTTCTAGGGTTTTCTCTGCATCAATTTTAGGCGAATTGCCGGGTAGGATCCTTAAACCGTAGCCCGGGGGCCCCTAGTCAACCCTTGGCTCCCTTCCTCTACCCTTCCGCATCCCGTCTTTCAAATCCCTTCCTATGCTATTAAAGGGGAGTTGCCACCATGTGGATTACCCTCATGTAGCCTGGTACCCTAAAAAAAATAATTCATCGTTAGTTTGGAATTTTTAATCTACAGCATTTTTGTCTCACAAGTAAAACCATTCCAGACCGGCCGACGCGTTCACTCGTTAGCGCGGGAACATGGGGGAGTTGTTGCCCTGGCAACGAAGCGCTGCGAGGTGTCAGCATGAAGTGAGGGTCGTGGATGTTGAACGTCGCTGGAGTGGGAGGGAGAGGAAGGAATTCGTCCTGTTTATCGTTTCTCAAGCCCGCGTCGGTTGTCGCTTTCAAGTTGTCCCGACCAGGGCCTGATGGGGTTGGGTGGCGAGTGTGTACACAACTCCTCTGGATGAATGGATGAACGAACGCCTTTGTCAGGACCGGACCGTCCACCCGGCGCAGGAATCCCACGACGTCACCGTAAACAAGCCGCAGAGTGGTGGAGGGTCGTCGTCGTCATCGTGGCTGTTCCCACAGGGGGGCTCCACGGACTCAACACCTACGGCACTTGCTTGACACCAAGTAATAACAATAAAACGTTAAATTCTTCGGGTGTTAATTAGGAGATCTTTAAAGTGTAAAACTTGCAAATGAAGAAGGCCACCCTAATTGTGGGATTAGTCAATGAGGACTTCAGATGATGATAACAAAGAAAAAAACCAGCACATATTTTATGGAAAGCGTTCAGTAGCCAACCACACAGACCTACATCCTTATCTATTTATTTCACGAACCACCCGCAACCTCCTCCCCTTTTTTTCAGTGCAACAGGCTACATGAGGCTAATCCACATGGTGGCAACTCCCTTTTAATACCATAGGAAGGGATTTGAAAGCGGAGATGCGGAAGGGTAGAGGAAGGTAGCCAAGGGTTAACTAGGGGCCCCCGGCCTATGGTTTAAGGATCCTACCCGGAAATTCGCCTAAAGAAATGCAGGACAAACCCTAGAAAACCCTGCATCAGGTAGGTCGGGCTCTTCGGTACTTGTCCCACGCCCTTCCCTGGATGGCGAGTTTGCTGTGCGGTCGCAGTTTTCCCCTCACCGTGCCTTGACCGGTTTAGGAGGCAGCTGACCGACTGTTCCAATGGGATCAGCAGACAACTCTTACCGCACGCCCCAAGGTCTGCGACCGCCGAGAACATACACCTCTCAAAAAGGTGCCTCAACTTGTGGGAACCTTAGTTCAAAAAATCAGAGAGAGGAGAAGGCATCCCCAAAAGGTAGCCCCCTCCGTCCCTCCAGGAAGATTCTGTTTGCGAGAGAACAGCTCTGCCGTATTGGGTGAAGAGGAATTTTTTTTTGGGGGGGGGGGTGTAACAGGCAGCATGAGGGTAATCCACATAGTGGCAACTCCCCTTTAATAGCATAGGAAGGGATTTGAAATGGGGGATGCGGAAGGGTAGAGGAAGGTAGCCAAGAGTTAACTAGGGGCCTCGGGATATAGTTTAAGGATCCTACCCCGCGGCAATTCGCCTAAAAGTGATGCAGGGAAAACCCTAGAAAAACCTGCATCAGGCAGGTCGTGCATTGGGTACTTGTCGCACGCCCTTCCCTGGATGGCGGGAGAGCGGAGTTTGCCCTCAGGATAAAAAATATTAAGAAGAATATGAAAAGAAAAAAATCCCTGCGAATTTAACCAACTAAGAAACTAATTTTACTCAAGGATTTTCAATACCATGCATGTAAATATCTCTGTATAAAACCTGTCATATATGTTTTCTCACAACCAGAAAATCCTTTATTTAAACTGATAATTTAAATAATGAAGGTATCTCTGCCCTTCCAAGTTCACTGGATGAGAACCGAATCGTGAATAAGCAACTGTAATTAATTACAATAAGAAAAAAAAATTACGTCTGATTGAAAATAAATGAAGCCAGTCAAAAAAGTAATAATATAGGCGTTTGAGTGTTGTCAAGTGACCAGTGCAGTTGTGTCGCTCTAGGCTCCTTCTTAGCGCACCTGGCGTAAGGATCCCAGGAACGTTGTTGTGTGGTATTTACATCATCTGGTCTGGAATTGGCCCATCTTTATTATTCATTATTTTCAATAAAACCGTCAATTATTTCATTTTAATTTATTTTTGTTTCTGTTTTTTGTTAACTACACTCGTGTGTGTGTGTGTGTGTGTGTGTGTGTGTACTCAGATTAACCTAAAACAACAATAAATTTTCGGATGAATACGAAAGATCTGGGATCCTTGTCCCATTTCTTTAGGTGCAGAGCGAAGGGCCTAGTGGGACACAACTGCGCTGGTCACTTGACAACGTGTTTTTTTAATTTTGAAACGTTCTGTTACTCTCACCCCCGAAGTAAATAAATGAGAACAATCTTTACACGATGCCTCTGATTGTTGTCTGGTTCTGTAAAGTGTCCTGGTTAATTGTATTAGACCGCTGTAGTATATATTAGTATGACGTAAAGTGATCGTCGTGGCGTGACACGTTTGGCCTTTATATGTCTACGCTTTTTTTTTATGGGCCAAAGGCCCTTAAAGGCCGTGGCCCCTTGAAAGCACGCACGGCCGAGCATGGGGGTCTACCACTTTCTACACCCCCTCTGCACGTGCTGTTAGTAAACTAACTTGGAACACAAGGATTGGGAACTTGTGTTTGATCCGCACCTGAGGGCATAATACCCTTTAATACGGTCATTCACGGAGATAGCTTGTGAGAGAGACAGAATGAAGAGCGTAGGGCTGAGGGGAAAAAGTGCCGATAATTCAACCTGGAGGGTTTCCTTCCTGGGAAAAGAACCTCAGCGATAGTTAGATGGGTTGAAGGGCCACGATGAGCTAGAATACTGCTCTTGCGCGACAGCAACATGCACATGGTTTTGTTGGTAGGAATAAGTTAGTAGTTGGTTGCGGGTATCATGCACGTCGATCCTCTTCTCGTCGAGGAGTCCGGATCTCCGCACACGTCCTGTAAAACCCGTAAGCAAGCGTGGTCAGTAAATCGTTATGAGCCGATCATGGGGGTTCTGGGGGGAGGAGGAGGTGACGCGGGTGTGGTCATAATTGCCCAGTCGTGTTATGATGGTGTTGTGTGAGAATTGTGTCTTGCTGTACAGGCGTTCAGCATGTTCTCTGATAACGTCCATTAATGGCAGAATGTTTAATTCGCGGTGGACGTCTTTGGTTCGTGCCCTCCAAGGTGCCTTGGCGATGATTTTAAGGACCTTTGTTTTGTAAAACCTGGAGGCTACGTAGATGTGACTTAGCTGCATAGCCCCACACTGGTCAGGATTGGCCGTATGAGTGTTTGCCACTGTGTCCTTCCCTAGAGCTTGAGTAGTTTGCTGGTCGCCGGAGACGCTGATGGAGACGTGTGGTTGTTCTAGGAAGAGGCACCTTGTGTGCACTTACCTGGAATTTGGGGTCGTAAACTCGGGAGCACAGAGCGCGTCTGCTTAATGATTGCGCTTCTCTGAAGTCCCGCCCGCATTCACTTACTTGTCTACCACCACCGTTCCATAATTTTCCACGTCCACGTTTTCCGAGTCTCTCTCTCTCTGTCGCCGTTCAACCTCAAAGTCGCGTCTCTCTTTTGTTCTACTTTTTGAGACCTTTGTGTTCATCCTAGATGATGAGTTTCCCCTCTGTCTCTGTCTTGGATCTCCCAAGCAAAGCCGTCCAGAGAATTCCTTAAAAAAATCCCTACAGTTCAACTTAATTTTTTTTAAAAGAAATCTGTTAACGGTTAATGCTGCTTTATTCTATATATGTATATATATATATATATATATATATATATATATTGTAATAATTTATAAAATTACTATTGTTATCTTTTGACAATAATTCAAGATACGACTTATGTGGCGTTTTTAAATGAAAAGAACAATTACGTGAAAACTATTAAACAAGATTTATTAACAATTTTAAAACAAGTATTCAAATTACAAAATATTTGGGATCTCAGGGTCTTGAACTGGGTTTGATAATGGCAGAATTTATATAAACAAAATCACAAAAATTACATTTACTTTATATGGGAATCAATGCGTCTGAACATAGACGAAATTTGTTGCTGAAGAAATAATACTAAAGATTGAATTTAAACAATTTCAATTTTTATCAATAAATAAATAATGATCTGAATTATTAAAGATCTCATTTTATCGATAATTAAAGAACGATCTGACGTTTATCTTTTAAACGTGGTTTACAATGATTTTAAAGTTTTCTTGTTACTTACGGCAGCCCAGGTCTCATTTTAACTTTTCGTGCACAATTTTGGGGATATCACAGATTCTAATTACTCACAGACTCTAATTAGCGTAGTTTGTTAGTTGGTTTAAAATAACTTTGTCGATTCTCGATGATTTACTGCAACCTGGATTTGTAGATCTCGTGGATTTTTGTTGAAAATGCACCTCATTGGTTTTGTCTGCTGACTGAAGACTAGTTCAGTTTCTGCATTTTGATGTAACAGCGTCCTGGTTACTGGAACACTTTCTCGTCCTTTCAGTCTTCACTGCTGACTGACAAAGATTGTTCAAGTTTTCGTGAATTAGAATTTCATGGTCTTTACATCTCGCCGTTTACTGCCCAACTGTTCGTTCTTTTACTGTGTTCTACTTGCTGTCTGCTGCCCAACTGTTCGTTCGTCTCGTAAATTTTGAGCGCATAAAACCTTCTCGACCGATCAACAATACTTTCTTTGCATTGCCGGTTTGTTGCGGCGTCCGCTATATATCCACCAATAATGAGTCCTTTACAATTCAACTTTTCAATTAGAACAATGCCTTAATTACCAATTACTACAATTACTACAATATACTGCATTCACAAAAATATATCCTAAAATAAAATACGAGAAATAATGGACTAACCCCTTAGATGTATAACCTTGATGCATCCCTACGCAGCATCCCCCCCCCCCCTGTTTTCAAAACTCTTCTTATGGTATTAAAGGGGACTTGGCGACCTCGTGGGTTATCTTCAAGTGTCTTGTAATTTTAATCATATTAAATTAAAATCATAAACGAAGAAGGCGCGCTGCTTCTCCCTTGCGGGCAAGCGCTTTTTTTTTGGGGGGGGGGGGGCGTCCAGACAGGATAATCCACATAGTGCCAACTCCCCTTTTATAACATAGGAGAGGATTTCAAAGGGGGGATAGGGAAGGGTGGAGGAAGGTAGCCAAGGGTTAACTAGGGGCCCCCGGGCTATAGTTTAAGGATCCTACCCGCGCAATTCGCCTAAAACTGATGCAGGGGAAACTCTAGAAAAACCTGCATCAGGTAGGTCGGGCTCTTGGGTACTTGTCCCACGCCCTTCCCTGGGTGGCGGGAGAAGAGTTTGCTGTGGGGACGCAGCATTCCCTTCTCAGTGCCTCGACCAGTTTAGGAGGCAGCTGGCCGACATCGTAGTCGATGTTTAGATAAACTCTAATATTGACGTTGACTGTCATGTTCTTAGCGAACAATTTTTTTATTATTATTAGACAAAACTTTTATCTTAAGATTATTTGTTGTTACATAAAGTATTACAGTATATGCAATTAAAATTTCTGTACATAATTAACCTGGGAACTTGGCACTTGTGTTAATCCAGCAATTAACGTAATTTTGCAGATTTTTTCTTGTATCTTAATTTTGTGTGTCTTAGGGGCGTCCATTGTTGGGTTGTGAGGGTTCGCTGGTGATGTTGAATTTGATGGGGTGGATGGGGCGGGTGAGGAGGTGCCAGAGTGTTCTGGGGGAAGGACGAGGTCGCTGGGGGGGTTTTCTCTTGAGGCGACGCGCGTGTGAGGGTCGCTATGGAAGTGCTGGAGCGTGGTGTTAGGATGGTTGAAGGTTACGGACGTGGTGATTAAGGAATTGACTTGGGGAAGTTTAATGTTGTGGTGGATGCTGGAAAGTACCAGCGAGAGTTGCTGAATGGGTTTTGGCTGTTGCTCGCCGTATGGATGAGGCGTACGACCAGGTGGAGAGGCGTTTTGTGCTGAGGGCGAGTGGGGATGTTCTGTTTAGGAGAGGATATAAGGTTAATATTAGAGAGGAGGTGTTTAATGTGGGGTTTCCAAATGAGATTGGAATGGAAGAGGAGTCCTAGGTAGGTGGTTTCTGTTTTTTGAGGGGGTATTTCGGCGTTGTTCAGATAGAGGAGGATGTGCGGAGGAGGATTTTTGGATAGTGTGAATGGGACGGTGGGATTTATGCTGATCCGCCATTGTTTGGACCAGTGTTCTAGTTAGCGATCAATGAAGAGTAAAGGTATTGGAACATGTGAGGTGCCTCCGCGGACGTGGTGAACGTTTCCTTCCACCGTCGCCGCCGTTATTTATACCTCCCCCGCGCATCTCGTAACCTTTGTTACGTTTATTTACGAGAGGAACTTATTTATGTGCAGTGAGGGGGCGGAGGTGGGGGGGGGGGGGAAATGGCTGCCTCGGTGGCAGGACGGCGGAAAATTGGAGTCGTTTGAGGACACACTGGGGGCTTTGGTAGTCTCCTAAATCCTGCGAGCGGCGATGTTCCTCCTCCTCCTCCTCCTCCTCCTCCTCCTCGTCTTCCATACGGCGAGACAACTTTCACTTTCCTCCTCCTCCTGGGACCACGTGCGGCATTCCAGGGGGTGTCTGACCCTCAACATCAGGTGCATCCACCCACGCAACAAGTTGTGCAGTCGCGAGTGCGCTGCGGGTGTCGCGTTTCCATACAACACGTGTCTATGAGTTACAGTGTCACGTTTTATTATATATATTTTTTTAAAAATTAACAATTTAATATATATATATATATATTGTAATAAACAACAATTGAGCTTTAATTTAATTTAATTTTTATGTAAAGAATTTGTCTAACGTTGAAGCGCCATCATGTAATGATCAACAGGTTGGGTTTAATTAAATAAAAGAATTAATAAAATTTTAATACATAAAATCATTTATTTATTTCCACTTTGTAAGTTTAACTCACAAACAATTACAATTTAAAATATTAATCTCTCAGGACCTTCACTGGGTTTGATAATGGACACAACAAATTGATTTAAAAATCTTATTAACGAACAGTTCACATTTACCTAAACAATACGTCGATAGAAAGAATTAAAAAAGAAAAGAAATTAACTCTGATTGACAATTAATCTGACTTTATCCTTTGATTACGTTTACAATTAATCATTAGTTTGCTTTTGTTACTTACGTAGTGTCCAGCTGGTTCCAGCATTCTCTTTGGTTTCGGAAGTTCACTATGGCAAGATTATACACTGACTCTAGAAGTCAACCCACAGATTTTACACTCTTGAAGTCAAAATTGATAGGCTGCCAGGAACTCGGATGATCCTCCTGAATGTCAGCTATCTGATGTCTGCTCGCCTTCCTTGGCTGGATACAGACGTAAAACTCTCTTAGACTTCCCTGGCTGGCTATAGACGTAAACTGCTTTTACTTAGCGACATTTACGACGTAATACTTCTGTGAATGTTTTTACTTTGTCTTAAATTCACAACTTTGTTTAATAATAAACATTAACGAGGGCAAGTCTCTGCTCTAGAATTATTTGTTCCGTCCTCTGAAATGTCCCGCCACCAACTAACACTTATATTACTTGTTCTGCTCCTCACGATGTTTTTCCGCGAACTGAACTTGTAGTTCTCCCCCGAGTTTGAGCGCGAATACGCCATTTTGACTTTTCAACAAAAGAAAGTGAGTTCGCTTTTCCCATTGTCGCTTTGTTCGGTCAGGCCGCTGTAATGGATTTCTCAAACAATTCAAATTTTATGTCGAAACAATTAATGGCCTAATTAATCGGCATTACAATATATATATATATATTGTAATATCACATAAATTAAAAACAATTTATTGCACCACGTTGACGCCAACTTTGTAATAACACGTATATTTAAAACAATTAATTAAAACAGGTTAAAAATGGACCACAGGTCGATGACACCAATTTATAGTAAAACACCAATTACTTATCCTTTATTATTTAATGTTGGGCGTCAATATGTAATAATTACAAACAATCCTACAAGTTTAAACAAACAATTACTATTTATTGAGAGACAATTTTTACAAATACACAAATAATCAAATGAAAACTTACAACTGTTAATCATTTATGTAATACTCTTCCTCAGGGTCGTTTACTGGGCCTTTAGTGAAAAACGAATACAATGAAACTTTTACAATGAAATAAAGGAAAACCACATACAATAACCACTTTTAAAACTGACGACTGCACTTGTGTGTGTCGCCCTGAGCTCGTCTTTAATCAAATAATTAAATTAAACGGGGAAAATTAGGGGTTGATAGATTTCAAACTCAAACGAATAACTCGTGTATTTCTCTTTGTTTCGTTTTAATTTAGGTGTATTTTCGTACGTTATAGATGAAGTTTTTTGAAACCCGGTAGTGCGTTAGTAAGAGGATTAAATTCTCCACAACTTTCCTTCCGTGATAAATTAGTGTAGGAGCGACCATTGTGGAGACATCAGGAGTTACACATTGATAATAATGGTGAGGTTTTAGTGGATTATTAAACAATAAATAATAATACTGAAGGTGATTAAGTAAAATAATTCTTTGTTCTATCGGGACAAGGTGACCAGGGATCCTCAAGCGCGTTTGAGCAACGGTTACGACAGAATACCTAGGAAAACGTGACATGGCGTGACATCACGTCACAGACACGTGACAGCGATACCGACGTGCCGTGATAGAAGAGTGTCTCTGGTCCGTAAGACAACATCGGCAGGTAGCATCGGACACTGTAGGGACTTCACGTTATATCACGTGACAGTGCGTGACGTGATTGCAGCGGGTCTCGGGCTGTTTTTTTTTAGGACAACAGGCTACATGAGGGTGATCCACTTTGGGCAACTCCCCTTTAATAGCATAGGGAGGCATTTGAAAGGGGGGATGCGGTAGGGTAGAGGAAGGTAGCCAAGGGTTAACTAGGAAACCCCCGGGCTATATTTTAAGGATCCTACCCGGCATTCGCCTAAAGAAATGCAGGGAAAACCTTAGAAAAACCTGCATCGGGTAGGTCGGGCATTGGGTACTTGTCCCAGGCCCTTCCCTGGATGGCGGGGGAGGAGTTTGCTGTGGGGACGCAGCATTCCCTTCCCCGTGCCTCGACCAGTTTAGGAAGCAGCAGGCCGACTGTTCCAATGGGAATAGATGAGAACTCTTACCGTAGGCCCAAGGTCTGTGACCCTGGAACACATACACCTCTCAGAACAGGCCGAGGTGCCTCGGCTTGTGGGAACCTTAGTTCAAAAACGGAGAGGAAAAGGCATCCCCAAAGGTAGCCCCTTCGTATGTCTCCTAAAAGGTTCTGCCTGCGAGAGAACATCCCTCGCAGGTATTGCCTGCGAGAGAATAGCCCTCGCAGGCTTCCTGGGGTCTCGGGCTTTAAGCGCGTGTATTTTATTCCACTAGGGGCGTGACGTCACATCACAGACACGTGACAATCCCAGTGACGTGACGTGCCGTGACAGAAGAGTGTCTCTGGTCCGTAAGACAACATTGGCAAGGAGCTTCACACGCGACTGGGACTTCACGTGATAGCAGCGGGGGGGGGGGGGTATAGACAGTCTATGTATAGGGTTATCCACATAGTGGCAACTCCCTTCTTATAGCATAGGAAAGGGATTTGAAAGGGGGGATGCGGAAGGGTAGAGGAAGGTAGCCAAGGGTTAACTAGGGGCCCCCGGGCCATGATTTAAGGATCCTACCCGGCATTCGCCTAAAAGAAATGCATGACAAACCCTAGAAAAAACCTGCATCAGGTAGGTCGGGCATTGGGTACTTGTCCCACGCCCTTCCGATAGCGGGAGAGGAGTTTGCTGCGGGGACGCAGCATTTATGCACGTGTATTTTAATCGCCTAGGGAACGCAAATTAACTGTACGTAAATTTTTAGCGTCAAGCCGCATGTGAGTGAGAAGTAGTAATCACTAGGAGCGTGACGTCACATCACAGACACGTGATAATCCCAGTGACGTGACGTGACGTGCCGTGCCGTGGCAGAAGCGTGTCTCGTCCGTGATTCAGCACTGGCAGGTAGCCTCGGACACTGTGGGGACTTGACGTTATATCACGTGACAGAGCGTGACGTCACGGCAGCGGGTTCGCGGTCTCAATCCGAATATGAATAGCAACTAGTGATGATTGCGTTACTCGTGACATCCGAGGAAGCTGCTGGTGCTGGTGGCAGGGCTGCGGGAATCGGCGTTATCGAGTGAGAGGATGAATGGCTTCATTGACGAGGCCCACCCAGCCGCAGTTTGACCTCAGAGGTCGAGCACCAGACAAATCTGCAGTTAAAGAAAGTAACGACCCATTGTGCCCCGCAACGTTTAGCACGCGAGAGCGAATAACGGGGACGAAACGTTCCCTCGCCTTCCTCCTCGTAATCAAGTTCCCCGTCGTCTCTGCGCAGGGGCCAAGCAGTCGGCGTTGGAAGAAATTAAACATCATCTCTCTGTCTGCTCCTCCTCCTCCCATGACGTCACACAGGTGAGCTGCAGGTCTCTCTTTCATCTACTCCTTGTCCTGCGAGTCTCTTTGTATTCCCCACTATTCACAGTTTGAGTGAGGTAATTGTGGCATCGTCGCCAGCCATTCACTTCCGATTTCTCCCTCAACACTTACAGTGACTGTCGGTTGTTGTGTGCGGTTCCTCCTACGGTGATTGACATCATCGTAACGCGTGATTTCTCCATTCTACTCTCTCTCTGTTTCCTAAAACCGCCTGGCCGTATAATGATTTTATCTCCCTCATCTATGTGAATAATTTAAACTTGTTCACTTTTACTTAACAATAATATTTTTCCTTCTCGCTCTTCATTTACAAGCTATTTTTCTTAAGTATTCTGCAATTTTAATCTTTTCCTCCAACCCGATGCAGGTTTTTCTAGGGTTTGTCCCTGCATTACTTTTAGGCGAATGCCGAATAGCATCCTTAAACCGTAGTCCGGGGGCCTCTAGTTAACCCTTGGCTACCTTCCTCTACCCTTCCGCATCCCCCCTTTCTAATCCCTTCCTACGCTATTAAAGGGGAGTTGCCCAATGTGGATCACCCTCATGTAGCCTGATGCCATAAAAAAAAATTTTTTTTCCTCTTTTCCCAATCCGGGAGAGCTGTTCTCTCACAGGCAGAACCTACCTTTGGGGATACCTCCTCCTCTCTCTTGTTTTTTGAACCGAGGCACCTCGGCCTTTTTTTGAGAGGTGTATGTTCAGGACTCGCAGACCTTGGGTAATTTGTAATACTTATCCGCTGCTCCTATTTGAACAGTCGGCCAGCTGCCTCCCTAAACTGGTCGAGGCACGGAGAAGAGGAATGGAGCGTCCCCCACAGTAAACCCCAATCTCTCCCGCCATTCAGGGAACGACGTGGGACAAGTACCCCATGCCCGACCTACCTGATGCAGGTTTTCTAGGGTTTTGCCTGTGTTACTTTTAGGCGAATTGCCGGGTAGGATCCGTAGACCACAGCCCGAGGGCCTCTAGTTAACCCTTGGCTGCTTTCCTCTACCCTTCCGCATCCCCACTTTCAAATCCCTTCCTATGCTATAAAAGAGGAGTTGCCACCACGTGGATTACCCTCGTGTAACCTGGTACTCTAAAAAAAATATTCATCGTATTTTATAT
This sequence comes from Zhengitettix transpicula, assembly GCA_037074705.1. NCBI lineage: Eukaryota > Metazoa > Arthropoda > Insecta > Orthoptera > Tetrigidae > Zhengitettix > Zhengitettix transpicula. Next base: position 248,884,258 of record CM073590.1, on the reverse strand, counting down.
CTTTTAATTTCTTATAATGTTTGTTGTAGTGTTCCCCCTTTTTTTAGCGGGTATGCTTTTGTTTATTTTTCTCTTGTAATGTATTTTTTTTAAAATTTTAAGTGGCGGTTTTCCTTGGCTTATTTCATCAGGCTAACGGAGTTATTGAATGTAAATCGTCCTCGTTTTATTTTCCATTGTGCTTAATTATAATTTTCTTTTCTTCCCCACCATCAATTTCCCAAAACAAGTTTACGATGACGTAATATCCAAAGCGTTTCTCTCTCTCTCTCTGTGCCGGCCATTTTGCCGTCAAGACGTTTGAGAAAGATGGCGGTCGTCTCTTTACCTTTCAGTACACTGTTTGTTTCTACGTTGTCTGTTGAGGGTCAACTCCTTATGTTTTTGTATTGCGTACAGTTAATTTTATTAAAAAACAGAAATTATTGTATTAGTGGCGTAAGACGCAGGCAGCTCTTGTTGGTCCTGGTGAGGTCTCAGTGACCAAGTAATCATCCATCAGGGTCGCTGGCTACAACCCACCAGGTCACAAAATCTTCATGAAGGTGGATTTTGCTGTGCCATATTAAAAGAAGGCGGAATAATCTTCAATCAAACCTCAGCCATATTTTGGACCCTCATCCTTTAACACATAGGCTTGAGCTTCCATTGTTCTTTCTTAATTGTTTCGATCTGGCACTAAATTCAAAATGGTTCGCCTTACGCCTGTTTCCCGGTTTTTCCCTTTAATCACCCTGTGCATTTTCCTCGTATAAATATTGATCGTTGAGTCTAATTATCATGATGTTTTTTTTCCTGCTGAAGCTTGTTTGGGTGTGTCTTCCTTGCTCCTGTTGATTGGCTGGCGGCTGGTTTGCCACCGCTCGTAAATTATATCGTTGGGGAATCGCGCGACGGCACCAACAATGGCGACATGAGAGCCCCACGGCGAGGCCCCGACCACATCACCGATATTTCACCCGTCGGTATAATCGCAGTGGAGGGGGAACAGAAAGGGCCAATTGATCACCACACGCGATTAACATACCTCCAGATCTCGACACCTCATCTCTCCTTCCTCATGCAGCGCGAGCAGCAGCAGCTACCTGAAAGAAGGGAGAATCCGTGAATGTGAAATACCGCTCCAATTATCCTTCGCTCTCAGAACCTCCATGACGTCCCTCCTACCACAGTTTCAGCCCAGGGGCAGAGCAAACAAGGAACAATAATACTGTCGGGTGGGTCGCGTCTGTCTGCGTCCTCGGTTCTCAATGAGTTGTGGCTATTTCTTTGTTTTCTCACTAACATCGGACTGGATTCTTCCATATTTTCCATCTTTTTTTAGGGTACCAGGCTACATGAGGGTAATCCACATGGTGGCAACTCCCCTTTAATAGCATAGGAAAGGTATTTGAAAAGGGGGAATGCGGAAGGGTAGAGGAAGGTAGCCAAGGGTTAACTAGGGGCCCCCGGGCTGTGGTTTAAGGATGCTAGTCGGCATTCGCCTAAAAGTAATGCAGGGTCAAACCCTAGAAAAACCTGCATCAGGTAGGTCGGGCATTGAGTACTTGTCCCACGACCTTCCCTGGATAGCGGGAGAGGAGTTTGCTGTGGGGTCGCAGCATTCCCTTCTCCGTGCCTCGACCAGTTTAGGAGGCAGGTTGCCGACTGTTCCAATGGGAACAGCGGACAACTGTTACCGTATGCCCAAGGTCTGTGACCCCGGAACATACACCTCTCAGAACTGTCCGAGGTGCCTCGGCTTGTGGGAACCTTAGTTCAAAAACGGAGAGGAGAAGGCATCCCCAAAGTTAGCCACTTCGTATCTCTCCTACAAGGTTCTGCCTGCGAGAGAATAGCCCCCGCAGGCCTTGTACCAGATATTTTCCATCCAAACCTAACTTGTATAAACAGTCCTCTGGCTTGTATCCGGGTGTAAGCTTCGTCACACTCCCTCGTCGTCTCGATCACTTGCTCCGACGTCGTCTTCGATGGACGAAGACAGAAACTGGGTTAGAAGCTCCAGAACTAATACAATGCGGTAATTTGTAATAAGGGGGTATGACGTCACAAATTTCTCCAAACATTCAAAGAATATCAAATATCCACCACTTACAGATCCACTTGATTAAAACCCACGAGGATTCTCTCGCTCTGATTGTAACTCCTGCTACGTAGGGCGGACAAAACGTTCCCTTAAGACACTCGCCGTACAAGGACCATTGTGTCTAATATCGAAGACAATCTGTTACTGTGCAAACAATGTCATCAATTCTAGACATACATTTGATTGGCGCAAAATGCTAAGGTTTTTAGTCGTCGCCGCCCAGCCCAGGGACAAATCCAGAGGTGCTTCACATTAAATCAAACATCACAGCTATTATTAATGTACACACAGAGTCTGGGAAAACTCAACAATTGCTGAGATCCCTCATTGTTACGCTGACCTCTTCGGCTCTTCCCATTGTCGTCGCTTTTGAAGTTTTGTCAACTGACGAGTGCAGTTGTGTCGCTCTAGGCTCTTCTCAGCAGCTGGGGAAAGGGAGCAAGGATCGCAGAAACGTTGTAGTGTGGTCCCCGTGTCTTGTCCGAGCAGCCTTCTTTAAGGATCACCTCTGGTCCAGTACCAGACCCTGCGATCGAAATAGAGTTAAATTCTGTAAAACCCTTCATTCCGTGACAAATTACTCTACTGGCGGCCATTTTGGAGATATCAGCACTAGAAATACGACAAACTGCGGTCTCTCTGAAAATGACGTCACACTGTCGTAACTTTGACGAAGGATTGTGTTGTAAACCTCTATATTTACGTTGTCGGGACGATTTAATAAGCGCAACCTCTATGGATTTTCTGTCTTCTTCCTCCTTGAATTTCTCTGCCTTTCTGTATCTTCTTTCTCGTTGACGTTCCAAATTCTACCGTTTTTCCAATTGTTCTTACTCATTATATTATCATTTTTTTGTCGTGTCTCTGGTAACATATTTACATAACTCTATCACCTCACTGCTGTCTCGACGCCACGAGGAACGCGTCACGGCGGTGACGTCACAAAAAGACAGGTCATTTCTTAAAATCAAATACTTTATAAAAATTACTTTCTATTTTAGGCCATTCTCAATTGGGTGTTTTTTTTAAAAAAAATACGTTGGAAAGAGAGTTAAATTCTTTAAAACCTTTTATTCCATCACTAAGAAGTTCACTGGCTGCCATTTTGGAAACATCAGCACTAGAAATGTGACAAACCGCAGTCTCTTTGAAAATGACGTCATAATGTCGTAAATTATATCGAAAGATTTCAGACCACTGGCTTTGTCAGAATTTCGTCCTCAAGTTCCTCTTAGAAGAACAGTCCTCTTAATAACTGTAATATCCCCTGCCACAAGACCGTGACGTCACTCCCATCATCCTCAGTGCCATGACGTCAGAGCCGTGTGCACACAGACAGCAACATGCGTGTGTGTGTGTGGATTTGCGGCCATTCTCAATGGTTTATTAAAAACCAGATCATGCGTCGGAAAGAGAATTAAATTCTCTAAAACCTTTATTCCGTGACAAATTAGTCCACTGGCGGCCATTTTAGAGATATCAGCGCTAGAAGTACACAAACTGCATTCACTTAAAAAATGGCGTCACACTGTCGTAACTTTGACGAAGGATTTCTACCACTTGCCTCCATCGAATTTCGCGCTCGAGGCCACCATTCCATGCAGAATTTTATCCTCCACAATTCATTACTGAACATTATTTTCAATAAGACGCTTCGTTATTTTGTTATCAGCGAAAAACTGAAAATCGGTAAACTTTTTTTTTTCTTCCAGTAACAGCCAATCCTATTCAAAATTTGGAAGAAAAAAAATACCCGACCTTTTTAGCTGTAAGATGTGTGTAGCTGCTGGGCTCGCAGACTCCTCTGCCGATCTGAATCGGTTACCTGGATGTCCCATTGGTCGGACAACGCGTTCACTCGTTACGGTGGCGGCAGCGGCACATCCACGTCAACTGTTGACGGCTTCGGGCCGGGCGAGTCACAACACTGCGTAAAGCGTACAGTGGGGGAGGGGGCGATGTAGAGGCAGCCCCCCAGGAAGGGTGAGTCTCCGTGTCGCCGCGCGAACTTTACTCAGTTTTGCACATTGACACGCAGTGACGTCATTTATATGTTGATTGAGATTCAGCTTGTTCCTCAAACTCTCCAGTTGGAGGCCTCTCTATCATGGTGATGATGATGGAAGCACACGCACACACACACATCATACGTGACGCTAACCACAACACCTCAGAAGGCTCATTGTGACGTCACGAGCGTCGCCTCGCGTCTCCTGGACGTTGTTGATCTCACAGAGAGAGAGAGAGAGAGAGAGCGTGGGTGAGGAAGGAATTCGACCTGCGGCGCTGTTTATCGTTTCTCAAGCCCGCAGCCGTTGTCGCTTTCAAGTTGTCCCGACCAGAGCCTGACATAACTCCTCTGGATCAAGGAACGCCTTTGTCAGGACGGACCGTCGTCTACAGATGGCCGGGGACCCACGTGGTCGTTGCTTCGTAACCAGGTGGACGTTGCAGCCTTGACGTCGAGCCTCACGATCCTTGCCATCCTGTCCCCGGATCATTTCTTCCCTTTCCTTGTCCACCGATGCACAGCTGCTGAAGGACAGTCCGGAGGAGAATCTCCCCAAATGGAGTCTGGAAGGTCGTCCATGATGGTTTTTTTTGGGAGGGTAACAGATAGAGAAAGAGATAGAGATAAAGATAAAGATAGAGGGAGATAGAGAAAGAGATAGAGAGAGATAAAGATAGAGACAGATAGAGAAAGAGATAGAGAGAAATAGAGAAAGAGAGACAGAGATAAAAATAGAGAGAGATAGAGAAAGATATATATATATATATATATATATATATATAGAGAGAGAGAGAGAGAGAGAGAGAGAGAGAGAGAGAGAAAGAGAGTCCCCGGGTCCAAAGAAGCCAAATACGGTTTCAATTTCCGGTTCCCCAACTCAGCATCCACCACAGGCCTTCGTCTCTCATCATACAACGTCACGCCTTGAACGTATGGGTTAGAAATAATGTATGTAGAGGATAAAGCTTTCAAGTGACACACACACACACACACACACTAGTACACCTTCAAAGTCCATTATACCTGGAGGATTACAGTTAAACCTGGGCTAAGGAGATCAGTCTAAATATTTATTAATTTATTACACTAGTCCTCGAGTGAGACAAGAGGATCAACTCTGTGTGTCCTTGCAGGCGTCACACGTGGAAAAATCATACCCAAAAGGGGAACAATAAATTACAATAATGTAACATGCGCAAACTTTAGTAAATTCATAATGATATATATATATATATATGTTCTGACTACTGACAACTATAATAAATAACTAAACATAAGCTAATATTAAGTCAGAAAAAAAAAGGGATTTATTAATGTAAAATTAAAACAACGTTTCTTCTCTTATTTGGCGACCTCATCAGGTTCAAGTTTCAAAACTACTATTAAAAAAAGAACAAAATAATTACAATAATTAGAATAACATTATTAAGGAACATTTGGCAGATAAACAAACTAATAATATAAATTTTGCTATTTTAAGACGAGGACGACCAGTAAAATCTAATGAAAGACAGCCTGCGAGAGGATTCTCTCGCAGGTGAACAGGCCCAGAGAGCTCTGGCGGAGGAGGCTACCTTTTGGGGACGCCTCCCTCTCTCTCTCTCTGGTTTTTTTTTGTACTAAGGTTCCCACATGCCGAGGCCTAGTTTTGAGAGGTGCATGTTCCGGGGGTCGCAGACGGTAAGAGTTGTCCTCTGCTGCCATTGGAACAGTCGGCCAGCTGCCTCCTAAACTGGTCGAGGTACGGAGGAAGGGGAAAGCTGCGACCCCACAGCAAACCCCCCTCTCCCGCCATCCAGGGGAAGGGCGTGGGGGGACAAGTACCCAAGAGTCCGACCTACCTGATGCAGGTTTCTTTTAGGGTTTGTCCCTGCATCACTTTTAGGCAAATGCCGCGGGGTGGGATCCTTACAAAACCACAGCCCGGGGGCCCCTAGTTAACCCTTGGCTACCTTCCTCTACCCTTCCGCATCCCCCCTTTCACTCCTTTTCCTATGCTATTAAAGGGGAGTTGCTACCACGTGCATTACCCTCATGTAGCCTGTTGCCCTAGAAAAAAAGAGTAAAATCTAATTATATTATTATTATTATTAAAATTTGTTTCTGCGTCCTTATATATATATATTTAAGTGAGTCGTATTTTACGTGATGTTCGACATGTTTTAATTTTCGGTTCGTCTACGAATTTTACAAGAGAGGGTCCAGAACGTTATGTCTGTGATCAAAAGGTAACGTGAAATTGTCATTTAAAACTCCCGGGTATTAGGAAGGCAGGTAAATAAGGTTGGTAGGACTGTCTATAACATTTGCCAAGCGTCTGTTTTGCTTAAAAGGTTTAATTATCTTAGAGTCACACGTGTGTGTGTGTGTGTGTGTTTGTTTTTGTAAAAAACCAAACGTGAATTTTTTCGATTTTTTGGCAAAGGGTGATTTTGTTGAGCATCAAATTTTGTTTGCGGAAGGAATATTCTTGTGCGGGGACACGTTGAAGGCCTTTGGTGATCAAACTACGGCACAAAGAAACGTTTATAAGTGGTACAACGAGTTCAAAGACGAACCTCGCGCGCTCTGGACGACCATCAACGTCTACCGACGAGGACCACGTCCAAAGAATCGTCGATGGACAATTAGATAGAGATCTCGCTGATGGTGTTGGAACATCATCTGGCTCAGCCCCTGAACCATTTTGAAGAATGTTTTATGTCTCAGACGCGTCAAGTCTCGATTGGTGCGTGAAACTTTGCTGTCTGACTGTCAGGACCACTGGAAGTGCGTCATCACTGGAGACGAGACCCTGGAACCAGCGACCATCAAGGTCATGGTTGACAGTCGTGGTGTGGTGCACTGTGATTTCCTCTTGGTTCCTTCACCACGATAATGCACCACGTCATTGGTTCTTCTGCGACTCACATCGTTCCGCAACCACCGTGTGCGACTTCTGGCTACTCAGCAAACTCAAGAGGCCAATGCGGGGGCGCCGTTGAAGAGATAAAAACTGAATCGAAGAAGGTCTTGAAGGCTGTACCGGGGGAAAAGACTATTGCGACTGTTTCGAGGACTGGAAAAAAGCGTTGGAAAAAGTGCGTTTTATAGGGACGGGGATGAAAATCATTTGGAAGAATAAATAAAGAATTTATATTTTATAAATAAATTCACCTTAGGTTTTGCATACGGTCGTATTTCTAGTGCTGATGTCTCCAAAATGGCCACCTGTAGACTAATTTGTCGAAGAACAAACGTTTCAGAGAATTTAACTCTCTTTGCAACGTATGATTTTTCCCTTGCCCAACACACACACACACACACACACACACACACACACACACACACACACACACACACACGGATAAAACAAAGAATAATTTATGCGAAGTCCCGTCTACTAATTACGTTGGGTAAACACTCCAGCAGTGTAGTGTTGTGGAGGAGACAATCGTGGTGACGTCACCAGTTGTCACGTAGACAGAGAGAAGCCGGCCGCTGAAAGAGACCTCATTTCCTTCTTGGATGGGCAGTCCGCAGTCTGTTTGAAGAACGAGGTTAGGGAATCACAGCAGCAGCAGCAGCAGCGCCTTTGTTGCAGGTTATGGCCGAGTGCCGCTCCTCACATCCCGTCGCTTTGATCTGCCAACGTTGAAAGACGTCCAATTCCCGGAAGCCTCGTGACGTCACGGCTTTACCTTCGGCTCGGAATATCTCAATAGCGGATTAGATTTCACATAACATTTTATCTTCGCCCATCCTCCCACTACCACCTTAAATATCCTGCGCGATACATCTGCCAACTAGGATATTCTTTATTATTATTCATGTCCGTATACAGACACTTTTAACGTTTCGACACCTTTTTGGCACCTTCAGGTAATTTTCCGAATTAACAAGCTATTAAAATCAGATAGACTTGGAAAAAAAGGCTCAGAGGCAACACAATTAGCGATTAACGTTATCAAGATTGGTGTTGCAAAGGCAATTTGAAAAATTACCTGAAGACGATAAAAAAAGGTATCGAAACGTCGTCGTAGTACAAATAAAAAGTTAAAATGAAAAAATATATATAAAATTACCACACAACGTTTCCTTTCCTCAGGTGCGAAGAAATCACTTAGTTTGTCTGAATTGGCTGTGTTCCTCATTAAAAATAAAAACGTGCGCGTATAAGGTCATCAGTTGTTTTTTAATCGGAAACAGACGTTAGATTAATATTGTCCATTACCGCTATTTTCAGGCTGTTCCTTTCTTTGCTTCCGTATTTAGTTATTATTTTCCTTTTTTTCCCCCTATCTTTCTTTCCTCCCTTCTAAACTAGCATCATTGGTATCTTTTCCTATTGTGACTTATTTTATTATTTTAATCCTTCATGCTTTCTTTCCTTTCTTTATTCATAATAGACGTTAAATTAAAACTAGTTTTTTTATTATGTCCATTACCGCTGTTTTCGTAGTTATTTACTTTGCTCCTTTATTTCTCATTTTTTTATCTTTCTTTCTTTTCTTATTCCTAAACTAGCATCATTCGAATCTCTTCCGATTGTGACTTATTTTATTAATTTAATCCTTCATACTATTCTTTCCTTTCTTTATTCAAAGTAGAAGTTAAATTAAAACTATTTTTTTTATTACCGCTGTTTTCAGGTTGTTCCTTTCTTTGCTTCCTTATTTAATTATTATTTAGTAATTTCCTTTTTCTTCCTACCTTTCCTTCCTTCTATAGTAGAATCATTGGTATGTTTTCCTATTTTGAGTTACTTTATTAATTTAATCCTTCATACGTTCTTTCCGTTCTTCATTAAAAATAGACGTTAAATTAAGACTATTTTTTATGCCAATTTCTTCTATTTTCGTATTTATTTTACTTTGCTCCTTTATTTAGTTATTATTTCCCTTTTTCCCCCTATCTTTCTTTCCTTCCTTCTTAACTAGCATCATTGGTCTCTTTTCGTATTGTGACTTTTTTTATTCGTTTAATCTATCATATTTTATATCTTTCTTTCCCTTTCTTTATTACATTCTCCACTTTGTCGTCCTTCTAAACTAGCATCAATTGGTATCGTTTCCTATTTTGAGTTATTTTATTAATTTAATCCTTCATACTTTCTTTCATTTCTTTATTCAAAGTAGACGTTAAATTAAAACTATTTTTTTATTATGTCCATTACCGCTGTCTTCAGGTTGTTCCTTTCTTTGCTTCCTTTATTTAATTATTATTTCCATTCCCCCCCCCCTTTATTTCTTTCCTTTCTTCTAAACTAGCATCATTGGTAGCTTTTCCTATTGTGACTTATTTTATTAATTACACCTTCATACTATTCTTTCCCTTTCTTTATTACATTCTCCAGTTCCTCGTCCTGTTTCCTTTTATTATTTACACGGTGCTTTATAAGACTGGTTGTGAAAGTATTTGTAATTATGTAAGATTCCAAAACACTAACAGTCTGAACCAATGCGAGCTTTCGGCTCATAAAGACACATTAATTTATTACAGCACTAGCTGGGTGCCCGGCGTTGCCCGAGATGTCATTTATCTATAACCATCCATAACACTCCAATTTTGGTTACTTTTGCGCTATTTTTATGTAAAGATCCTCGAACCCTATCCCTAAATGTGCTCACCTCCCATGACGAAGGGGGATGAAGACATTGACTAAATATATCGCCAGTTTTTACATGTTAGAAGATGACCACCCCCACAAATATGCGATAATGAAAAATAATGTATTCCACGCAAAAATCGGCCGATTACATTGTCTGAAAATTTATTCCCCCGCCCAACACCTCCCAAACCCGTCGCGTTACCCCCCCAGGGTTGTCACAATTAGATTCAGCGACATTCATAGTCTCGGAATTGATTCGATTCTCGGTTGTTTTTGCGGTATTTTATTGAACGTACCTCCACCCCACCCCTAAGCTTGCTCACATCACAGGGGTTAAATTATACACAAACAACATCGGTATAAATACTATCAAAGTAATTAACCCCAGTTAATAATTATCGCAAATATCGACCGTTTAACATGTTTAACAGTTTTCACCCCCGACCACTCCCGCTTCGGGGACTTAAACGGTCAAGTTTAATGTCATAATTAAACTCGGTGACAATCCTGATAGTTTCTGGCTTATTTTTATCTAATGCTACTTCCACGCCAACTCTTAAGGGTGCACCCTTCCGAGTCCGAAAGGGGTTGAAATTACACACAGAGAACATTTAGGGAAATTTTATTAATCTAATTCATCCCGAAATATATTTAATTGACGAAAAAAAAGCCGGCCAACTCATCCCAACCCAGCCGATACCCGCGCGTTGTTCAGATTGTCATAAATAAATTCAGCGACATCCATTACCTTCGATTTGACTCGAATCTCGGTTGTTTTCCCGTTATTTTCAAGGAAATTAATTAAACACAGTGACAATCCCGATAGTTTCTGGTTTCTTTTTATGTAATGCTGCTTCACGCCCACCCTTATGATTCCGAAAGGGCTTGAAATTATACATAGAGAACATGTAGGGAAATTTTATTAATCTAATTCATCCCGAAATATATTTAATTGACGCAAAAAACAGCCGGTCAACTCATCCCAACCCAGCCGATACCCGCGCGTTGTCCAGATTGTCATAAATAAATTAAGGGACATCCATTACCTTCGATTTGACTCGAATATCGGTTGCTTTTCCCGTTATTTTCAAGAAATCCCCTTTAGCCCCACCCCTATCATGCCTACAAACAACATCGGTAGAAATACTATCAACGTCAATGGTCCCGGCATTTATTTATTCCACGCTAATTTCGATGATTTAACATGTTAGAAAATTTCCGTCCCATCCACTCCCGCCCATTGGGGCTAAATGGCCAATTTGATGCTATAATTGAACTGGCGACATCCATAACCTTGGATTTGACTCCAATCTCGGTTGTATTCGCGTTATTTTATTGCAGCGTTCCTCACCCCAACACCTAAAAGTGCTCTACTGATAATCGCGACCCGCTTCTGGGGGTGGTAGACGCGTCTCACCCCAACAGTCGGTAGAAACACTATCAATATCTGTGACCCCTAAAAATATTTATCCGGCTGAAATATCGACTGTTTTAGCATGTTTAAATTTTTCAACCCCCGTCCGCCCCCGCTTCTGAAGGTGGTAGACGCGTCTCACCCCGACAGTGTTTGTTTCCTGGTCGCAAAGAACACGTGTACGAAATTTGGTGAAATTTTCTCCAGCGGTGTATGTATGTATGTATAACGAACATACAAATATACAAATATACAAACATACAAATATACATACATACATACACTCATTTTTATTTATAAAATTATACGTCGTTATTAATGGAAACAACATCGGTTAAAATAGTATGAACAACAGCACCCCTAAATCTGCTACTTTCCCGTAGTGGAAAGGGTTGAATTTTTACTCATATCACTTCGGTAGAAACACTATAAATCTATTTTACCCATAAACACATAACATTTTGGCAGTTTTAGAATAATAGACAATTCTCACCCCCAGCCCTAAGCAAGCTCACCACTAATGTCTAAAGGGATTTATATTTTCAACAACATCCGTTGAAATAGTATTCACGTAATTCTCCTCCAAGAACGCGCAAGAACTGACTATTTATCTCCCCTTCCAAACTCCACCCTTTCGGGTTAAATGGGCAATTAAAAATATTTATCCGAAGTAAACCCACTGACATCCATAACCTTCGATTTGACTCCAAACTCGGTTGTATTCGCGTTATTTTTCTGTAAAGCAACTCCACCCCAAACCCTAAGGGTGCCCTTTTCCCAGGGCGTAGGAGATGATTATTATATTCAGATAACATCGGTAGAAACACAATCAATATCTTTGACCCCAAAAATATTTATCCAAATCCAATACCTGCTGTTTCATCATGTTTAAGTATTTCAACCCCCGTCCACCCCCGCTTCTGGGGTTGGTAGACGCGTCTCACCCCGACAGTGTTGTTTTCCTGGTCGCAAAAAACCCGTGTACGAAATTTGGTGAAATTTGCTCCAGCGGTAAAGATTTGTATTCTCCACCCCAAACGCTAGGGGTGCTCTTTTTCCAGGCTGTCGAGGTTGAAAATTATATTCTGATATCATCAGTGGAAAGACTATAAATATCTTTGACCCCTAAAAATATTTATCCGACTGAAATATCGACTGTTTTAGCATGTTAAAATATTTCCACCCCCGTCCACCCCCGCTTCAGGGGGTGGTAGGCGCGTCTCACCCCAACAGTGTTGTTTTCCTGGTCGCAAAGAACACGTGTACGAAATTTGTTGAAATTTGATCCACCGGTATAGATTTGTATTCTTCACCCCAAACCCTAAGGGTGCCCTTTTCCCAGGGTGTAGGGGATGAAAATTATATTCAGAAAACATCGGTAGAAACACCATAAATATCTTGGACCCCTAAAAATTATTATCCGACTAAAATAACGGCTGTTTTAGCAGGTTTAAATATTTCAACCCTCAAGCACCCCCGCTTCTGGGGGTGGTAGACATGTCTCACCCCGACAGTGTTTGTTTCCTGGTCGTAAAGAACACGTGTACGAAATTTGGTGAAATTTGCTCTACCGGTGTAGATTTGTATAACGAACATACAAATATACAAACAAACATACAAACAAACATACAAACAAACATACAAACAAACATACAAACAAACATACAAACATACAAACATACATACACTCTTTTTTATTTATAAGATTAAAGAACTCGTCGTTCCCATGTTTAACAACATCCTGGAGCTCACGCACGTTCGTCAAATGACAAAAATATTATTATGGGACCGACGTGGATTTTGAATTTTATACCCGTCTGTTATTTCTTTTTTTGTTTGTTTAATTTCCTCGTTCTTTCATTTCTTTCTCGTTGTGCCTTCTCTCTTCTTGCCTTCCTCCTTCACTTCTTTCTGTTGCGTTCATTCTTTAATTGATGAATAATAAAGTCAGCCAATGCAGACAAAAAGAAGTGATAATCTAAATACCACACAACGACGTTCCTGGGATCCTTGTTCCCTTTCCTCAGGTGCTATGAGTTGACGAGTGCAGTTGTGTCGCTCTAGGTTGTTCTTAGCGCATCTGAAGGAAAGGGAACAAGGATCCCAGAAACGTCTTTGTGTGGTATTTAGATTATCACTAGTCTGCATTGGCCGTCTTCCTTATTCATTATTTTCAATCAGACGTAAATTTTTTCATTCATTCTTAATTGTTTATATATTTTTATTATTTTTTTCCTTTACCGTTCTTCTGCTTTCCGTCCTTTTTTTTGTTCTTCTGATGTAATTTGTACCACTCGTTAATTTCTTCTTTTCATTTCAACTGAGTTAATTTGTATCTAAGCTGAAAGGCTGAATGTGACAGTTTGCCAGTGTTCCTGTGATACCATCATCAGATAAAGCCAATTAATTGTTTTGTCTTACATTTCTTCTCTTTTTTCTTCCTTTCAGATTTCTCTCTCCTCTCACTCTCCTTTTCTCCGTATCATTTTCTCCGTCTTCTTTTCTCCGTCTCCTTTTCTCCCTCTCCTTTTCTCTCTCTCCCTTTATCTCTCTCCTTTTCTCTCTCCCCTTTTCTCTCTCTCCTCTATCTCTCTATCTCTGTCTCCTGCCTTCATCATTCTTCAGGAGTGTAGTTTGGGAGATTTAAACCTTGACAGACAGTTATTTGGGACTGATGTCGATTTTCATTTTATATACATCTGTTATTAATATTCTGTATGTTTAATTATTTCGTTCACTTAATGCTTCGTTCATTACCTCTCTCTCTTCACTTCTTTCCGTTGCTTTCGTTCTTAGTTTCTCTGTTTCTCTGTTTCTCTGCTTTCCATCCTACTTTCGTTTTCCTAATATTATAATATTTTTTAACACCCGTTAACTTCTTCTTTCCACTTCATCTGTGTTAATTTGTATCTAAGCTGAAAGGCTGAATGTGACATTTTGCCTGTGTTCGTGTGAAAACATCATCAGATAAAATCAATTAATTGTTTTGTCTTACATTTCTTATCTCTTTTCTTCCTTCCAGATTACTCTCTCTCTGTCCCTCTCCTTCCTTCCCCCTCTCTATCTATCCCCTGCTTTCAACATTATTCAGGAGTGTAGTTTGGGACTGATTTGGTTTTTTATTTTTATATAAACCCATTATTAATATTTTGTTTGTTTAATTATTTCGTTCGGTTAATCCTTCGTTCACTTCTCTCTCTCTCTCTCTCTCTCTCTTCCTGCCTTCCTTCTTCACTTCTTTCCATTGCTTTCATTCTTAGTTTCTCTGCTTTCCATCCTACTTTCGTTTTCCTAATATTATAATATTTTTTAACACCCGTTAATTTCTTCTTTCCGCTTCAGGTGTGTCAATTTGTATCTAAGCTGAATGTGACAGTTTGCCAGTGTTCATGTGGAACCATCATCAGATAAAGCCACTTGATTGGTGAATTTTTTACCTTCCTTCCAGATTTCCCTTTATTCACTTGCACATATCTTTGTAACCTATTGCGTTTCTTTCTCTCTCTCTCCTTCATTCGTCGTTAATTGAGGAGTGTGATTTGGGAGATTGTCAGACAGTCAAGTGCTCGTCGTCCAGGACTGTTGTTGTTGTTATTATTTCCATCAGCAGGGGGTTGTCAGATCTCGTCCAAGTCCTTGACCCACGTCAGAGGTCGGAACAAATGATTTCGTCGTCGTGTTGAAGGTGAAAGCAGACGCGCTGACGTCCCCCTGGGATGTTGACGAGGCCGCAGTTTTGCGCCAGATGTTGAGGATCTTCCCGTCTAAACAATGACGTTACTTGGCGAGGATCAGGACAGACAGCGCGACGGCGAAGGAAGCGCTTCTTCATCCTGGCGCACGGCGTCGACTTTGCTCCGTAACTTAGACACGTTTCCCCCCCCCCCTGAGACACAACAACGTTTCTGGGATCCTTGTCTCCTTTCATCAGGTGCTAAGAAGAGCCTAGAGCGACACAACTGCAGTCGTCAGTTGAAAAAAGTGAACAGCGACGAAAACGCGACGACAATGGCAGAGCCGAAGAGGTCGGCGTAACAATGAAGAAAACACAAGGTTCACCCTAACAATAAGGGATCGTAGCAATTGTTGAGCTTCATAGTTGTCTGTCTGTACATTAATAACAGCTGTGATTTAATGTGAAGCGTCTCTGGAATTGTAACTTGGGCAGGGGGGGCGACGACTACAATCTTAGCATTTTGCCCAACCAAATGTATGTTTACAATTGATGACGTATTTGGAAACTAACAGATTGTCTTTGATATTAGACACATGTTCCTTGATATGGCGCGTGTTAAAGGAACGTTTTGTCCGCCCCATTTAGCAGGAGTTACAATTAGAGGAAGAGAAGGTTTGGTGCAGGTGTCAGGTGGGTCCTTGTGGTTTTTAATCAAGTAGCAAAGAGAGTGTTAGTGGATCTGTAGATGATGGATATTTGATGTTCTTTGAATATTTGGACAAGTTTGTGATGTAGAAATTTGTAATGAGGGAGGACGAGAAGAAAAATTTTGGCTTGAGGTGTTTTGTGGACGAGTGACATTGGGGATGTTGGACTTCTGCGCACCTGACGAAAGGAACAAGGATCACAGAAACGTTGTGTGGTATTTTCTTTGCCCGAATTGGCCATCATTAGTTTCACGTTTCATGAACAGTTGTTTTTATGTCCGACAGTGTTGTATATTGCAAAATATTGTTTGTTAATAGAATGTAAAACTAATTCGCGGAACCCTGGTGCGGTGACTTTGTTGTGTACTTTCGACACATCTGAAGATTTATTTATTCCATGCGTACGTCATCGGCTTTTATTTCTAACGCAGATCCAATCCCGTGCAGTTGATCTTTTGTCCGACGCAATTACGCAATCGGTGCATTTAGATTACGCAAGTCGACGTCGTTGTGTAAGTAATCGATACATTTCGATATTTATTTATCAACTCGCATCAGCGTGTAAACTCCGGCTGCAAGAACTGTATGTAACACACACGTAACACATACACACATACACAGTGGGACGTAAACTTCAAATAACCTTAAACAGTGTTACCAACCAAATAAATGCGCTCTCGGAAAGGGAAACGTGTCATCGTTTTCAGCTGTCACAATTATGCAGCCTCGCTGTGGGCGAAAGAAATAATACGGCGGAGAAGGAGAAGAGACGGAAGCGAGGGCAAGTAAATCTATATCTATATATAGTAAAGAAAGGATGTATGTATGTATTTACGTTAATCTCTATACAACGTTAAACGCGTGGACAGATTGCAACAAAATATGGTACAGATATTCTTCAAAACTCGAGAATCGGTGCTGTGGGGGTGAAAACCTCCCTAGCATAAAGGTGGAAAGAATTATAAATAAAAAATGTGATAATTTTTTATTAAATTACTACGCGGCAAGAGACCGTGACGTCAGTAGAGAGGGAGAGAGAGTGAGACAGAGATAAAGAGAGAGAGAGAGAGAGAGAGAGAGAGAGAGAGACGTAACTACTGGACGAACAAATAAAATAATTAGACTGAAAAATTGGGTTACTTGATAATTATAATAATTATTGAATCTGTTAATCGGTCTGTAAAACGTTGATTTAGTTTTTCATATCCCCCACAAAAGTGACTGACGTTATCAAAACCCCCCAAGTTAATTGTATTACCTTAATAATTATTTCTTCTATTCAATAAAAGATTATGTATGTTTGTATGTATGTATGTATTTACCTTAATCTCTATACAGATTTAAACGCGTGGACAGATTGCAACAAAAATTGGTTCAGACATTCTTCAAAACACTAGAAACGGTGCTGTGGGGGGTGAGATATCCCTAGCGTAAAGGTGGAAAGAATTATAATTAAAAAATGTGATCATTAACTGTTAAATTACTACTCGGCAAGAGACCGTGACGTCACGCTAGAGAGAGAGAGAGAGAGAGAGAGAGTGAGACGTTACTCCGCGACGAACAAAGGAAATAGCTCCTTTATCCTGTAATGAAATAAAGCAGAAATATTTACATTGAATAAAAAGTATAATTTTATCCAGCAACACTCCATCGAATGATGATAAAAAAAACAATACTAAATCCTTTACGATCCTTGCGGTGCAAATGTAAGTTAATTTCGGTCGCCATATTGGTTAAGTCCTAACATGGCGTCTACGTTGTGAATCAAGCTGACAATTTAAATCTTTGGTGATGTCTGAAGACTTAGGGGGACAATTACATTTTGCAGTAGTCAAGGAGTATATTTAAGAAGAAATTCAGAGGTTATGTTTGTAGCGACTGATGCAGTTAAATTCAATGTATTTTCACAGCTGTTGAATTAATGCACTAAAGTGTGGACGGAACTAGGAACAGTTAGATCTAGGTTAAGTCACTTCTATGACCAGAGATTAATATAGAATTAAATATTTTTTTCCGGGTTATATAAATAAGTACATGTGGCAACGCCGCGGCACACAGAGACACTACGTAATAAAAATATCCTTGCTACTGGGAGGAAAATAATTTTAAGCTACCGGGCCAAAGAAAAATGATGGACCCAGGCCTTGTCTGCAGATCCCTGGAGTCGTCTCTCATTCTTAAAAACCCCTGTCCATTTTTTGGGTGGATGGGGGGGGGGACAGGGGGGCGGGCGACCTCCTTATTTTTAGTTTCCACCTTGAACTGCCTGAACTCAGTGGAACACGAGACGTGACGCACCCTTGCAGACCTCACGATATAATTTCTGTGAATGTGTGTGTGACCCGAGCCTTTATGATTCCTTTTGTTCCCCCTCCACCACCACCACCACCACCGACTAAAGTAAGAGAAGAAGAGAATTAATTGACAACATGCTGAGTTCCGTTCAACCTCGCGGACACGTTTTCCGGGTGCTCAGAAATGCGGTTGACAGACGTTAAGAACGAAACGACGAATGGGAATGTGGAAGGCGGGAAAACGCGAGAAATAAAATAAAGCACAGTAACGTCAGCAAAAAACAAACAAAAAAAACCAAGATAAAGTAAGCTTGTGAATGAAGAAATTGTAAAGGGTAAAGAGTACCTAGAACCAAAACTAAGAGGGCTAGACGAAAGATGATTGAAATAATTAAAAACTCAGGACTTTACGTACTTTGAGTGTCTTTAAGTGTGTAGAAAGGAAATTAGATAAAGGTTAGGTAATTTATGATGACGTGCCACATCGACGTCCTAGTAAGTGAAGGTCCTGCTCCACTGTGTCTTTCCTTAGCTCCTAGTAGTCTAGCATCTTCTTCTTCCTCCACTGCATACTTGGAACTCCATCCATGTGTTCTTCTTCTTTGGAAGCAACTAAACATTTTCTCTTTATGATGTGTCGCATCCTGTTTGGACTTTATCTTTAAAAAAAAACTCTAGTCTTCTTAGAACCTCTTTATTTTTATTTTCTTCTACAACATTTCTCCTCCATTCTTCTTCTTGTTCCAGAAGTAGCATTCACCAGGTTCTGCTTCTCAGTTGGGGCTCTCTCATTGGTGACCGCTTGCCTTTGTCATTGACCTAACTTCCTTCGTGGCTGTGTCTATCAAAGACTTCCGAGGCTAGTCGACCTGATGGACAGTTTGTCCTCCTCGCCAGTTACCTCCACTGCTGTGCCTTTCTGCCAGCACGTGCTCCCTCGAGTCCTTTGTGGAGGTGATGTGACGTGGTAACGCCGCCCTCTGGTTACCCCGGGAACTGCAGATTCCAATCTGGATCCTTGACTGCCTAATTGCGAGTCGAGGAGGGATACTTTCCTCCTTTGTGCCCCCCCCCCTCTCCCCCGTGCCCTTGAGGGATGATTTCGTCTGGGACGGACGACCTTGCGTGAGTGCGTAACCCGATCCCTCGGGAGCCAGTTGGTCCCTGGAAGGAGTCCACCGCGAGGCGGAGCCAATCTGCAGTTCAATTATTCGCGACCGTAAACCTCCATCACGTGGGAAACTCCCGGGAGAGTTAATTGAAAAGCTGCATGTTTTCCTTCTCTTACCAGCGCAACACTGTGAGTTGAAGCCACGAGGTTTGTCGCCGCCATTCCTCCCCCACAGTTCAATCTTCTTCTCGTGATTCAACTTCGGTGCATCCAACATCACGCTGCAGCGTATTAAACGCAAATATTCAATCTCTTTTTCTGGACACGTTCCTCATCCTGTTGTCTCCGAGCCATGAGAGCGCCCGACCTACTTGGTGTCTTGTAGGCTTCTGCAGCCGACGTTTCATTTGTTATTCAAATCATTTAGCCTCGTTGTTTAATGTAATATAATAGAAGGCGGCGAAGGTAGAAACACGATGTCTATTAGAAAAGACGACGAGGGGCTACCATTTGGGGATGCCTCCTTCTCTCTCTCGCTCTCTCTCTCTCTCTCTCCGTTTTTGAACTAAGGTTCCACCACAAGCCGAGGCACCTCGGTCTGTTTTTGAGAGTTGTATGTTCCGGGGTCACACACCTTGGGCATACGGTAAGACTTGTCCGCTGTTCCCATTGGAACAGTCGGCCAGCTGCCTCCTAAACTGGTTGAGGCACGGAGAAAAGAAAGCTGCGACCCCACAGAAAAACCCCTCTCCCGCCATCCAGGAAAGGGCGTGGGACAAGTACCCAATGCCCGACCTACCTGATGCAGGTTTTTCTAGGGTTTGTCCTGCATTTTTTTAGGCGAATGCCGGGTAGGATCCTTAAAATATAGCCCGCGGGCCCCTTGGCTACCTTCCTCTACCCTTCCACATCCCCCCTTTCAAATTCCTTCCTATGCTATTAAAGGGGAGTTGCCACCATGTGGATTACCCTCATGTAGCCTAAAAAAAATACCTCGTCCTAGAGACAGGAAGAGGCTACCTTTGGGGATGCCTTCTCCTCTCTCTGTTTTTGAACTAAGGTTCCACCACAAGCCGAGGCACCTCGGCCGGTTTTTGAGAGGTTGCATGTTCCGGGGGTCACAGAGCCCGGCAAGAATTGTCCGCTGGTCCCATTGGAACAGTTGGCCAGCTGCCTGGTCGAGGCACGGAGAAGGGAATGCTGCGATCCCCACAGCAAAATCCTCACCCGCCATCCGGGGAAGAGCGTGGGACAGGTACCCAATGCCCGACCTATCTGATGCAGGTTTTCTAGGCGAATTCCGGGTAGGTTCCTTAAACCACAGCCCCAGGGCTCTCGTTAACCCTGGGCTGCCTTCCTTTCCGCATCTCCACTTTCAATTCCCTTCCTATGCTACTAAAGGCCAGTTGCCACCACGTGTATTACCCTCATATAGCCTGTTACTCCCTAACCTTAGGGTCCAGGTTCTTAAAATTCGGAGGTTAATTATTATTTGAATTACTTAGTCTAAATTATCAAACTGACTAAATTCTGTCGTATAATCGAAATATATATGAAAACATTTCACAACAAGTTGAATATTTATTGCGATTTATTCAACAACCACCTTGGGTCGTCTGAATTCCTTTTCCTTATAAATTATTGGTTTTAATTCTCATGTATTAAAAAAAAATACGTATTTAATTTCACTGTACCAGCAATGGTGGACTTGCGCTTTGATAATGATGTAAAAAGACTGTCAACAAAATGGCGGCGACAGCTGATGACGGAACACGTGCTGCGATCATCTTCAGTTGACTCATGGATTGGAGGGAATGTTGAGGATGACGATGCACGTGACTTGTGTCTCTCTCTGTGACGGATGACATGTGGCATCACTCAACGGCTTCCAGCGCTCGCAGTTGTCCTCAGCGCCATCATTAGTGTGGTCTCAATCGTCCACAGATTTCTTGTTTAATTAAACCGCAACTTCTAATATTTTTGGTATAGTTTAAACGTTTCCCTTATTGCATCCGCCCCATCCAGTAATTGATCTCCTTTTATTTTTTACTCTTTACATTGCTGCCTCTTCTGACGCGATTTATTTATATATTTACTTTTTATCTTTATCTTTCTACTGTTACTTTCGTATTAGGAATTTTCTTCTTGTTCGTATTTGAGACTGCATTTTTTTCTGAAGCCCCGAGGGCGTTCTTCCTGGGCGTTGTAGGGAGGGAGGGAGGGCAGAATGAAATTCCTAGAAGCTGTCAGAGTCGCGGATGTGCTGAGAGCAGTCAAGTGGTCGGTGTCGCCTTTCAGACAGTCGTACGGTTTCACGTGGTCCAGCAGTGCTCTGACCTGCTCTCCTCTACATGGGGGGGGGGGGACTACGGTGGACCACGCTCATCAGATGAGAGACACGGCGGCGTGCGGCCTTGCAGTGTCGTGTTCTGCTCCCCCTCAGAGAATTATCACAACAACCCCGGGTTACAGTAGTGTGCTCATACGCCGGAATTCTCCCTGTCGCCTCCCCAACCCGTTTAATGGGTTGTCTCTCTTATTATTATTAACTAGCTGGGTGCCCGGCGTTGCCCGAGATGTCATTTATCTATAACCATCCATAAGACTCCAATTTGCGGTATTTTTATGTAAAGCTCCTCGAACCCTATCCCTAAATGTGCTCACCTCCCATGCCGAAGGGGGATGAAGTCATTGACTAAATATATCGGCCGTTTTTACATGTTAGAAGATGACCACCCCCACAAATATGCGATAATGAAAAAGAATGTATTCCACGCAAAAATCGGCCGATTACATTGTCTGAAAATTTATTCCCCCGCCCAACACCTCCCAAACCCGTCGCGTTACCCCCCCAGGGTTGTCACAATTAGATTCAGCGACATTCATAGTCTCGGAATTGATTCGATTCTCGGTTGTTTCTGCGGGATTTTATTTAACGTACCTCCACCCCACCCCTAAGCTTGCTCCCCTCACACGGGTTAAATTATACACAAACAACATCGGTATAAATACTATCAAAGTAATTAACCCCAGGAAATAATTATCGCAAATATCGACAGTTTAACATGTTTGAAATTTTTCACCCCCGACCACTCCCGCTTCGGGGACTTAAACGGTCAAGTTTAATGTCATAATTAAACTCAGTGACAATCCTGATAGTTTCTGGTTTATTTTTATCTAATGCTACTTCCACGCAAACTCTTAAGGGTGCACCCTTCCTAGTCCGAAAGGGGTTGAAATTACACACAGAGAACATGTAGGGAAATTTTATTAATCTAATTCATCCCGAAATATATTTAATTGACGAAAAAAAAGCCGGTCAACTCATCCCAACCCAGCCGATACCCGCGCGTTGTCCAGATTGTCATAAATAAATTCAGCAACATCCATTACCTTCGATTTGACTCGAATCTCGGTTGTTTTCCCGTTATTTTTAAGGAAATTAATAGCTCAGTGACAATCCCGATAGCTTCTGGTTTCTTTTTATGTAATGCTACTTCACGCCCACCCTTATGAGTCCGAAAGGGGTTGAAATTATTCGTAGAGAACATGTAGGGAAGTTTTATTAATCTAATTCATCCCGAAATATATTTAATTGACGCAAAAAACAGCCGGTCAACTCATCCCAACCCAGCCGATACCCGCGCGTTGTCCAGATTGTCATAAATAAATTCAGGGACATCCATTACCTTCGATTTGACTCGAATCTCGGTTGTTTTCCCGTTATTTTCAAGGAAATCCCCTCCAGCACCACCCCTATCATGCCTACAAACAACATCGGTAGAAATACTATCAACGTCAATGGTCCCGGCATTTATTTATTCCACGCTAATATCGATGATTTAACATGTTAGAAAATTTCCATCCTATCCACTGCCGCCCATTGGGGCTAAATGGACAATTTGATGCTATAATTGAACTGGACGACATCCATATCCTTGGATTTGACTCCAATCTCGGTTGTATTCGCGTTATTTTATTGCAGCGTTCCTCCACCCAACACCTAAAAGTGCTCTACTGATAATACCGACCCGCTTCTGGGGGTGGTAGACGCGTATCAGCCCAACAGTCGGTAGAAACACTATCAATATCTGTGACCCCTAAAAATATTTATCCGACGGAAATAACGACTGTTTAAGCGTGTTTAGATATTTCAACCCCCGTCCGCCCCCGCTTCTGGAGTTGGTAGACGCGTCTCACCCCGACAGTGTTTGTTTCCTGGTCGCAAAGAACACGTGTACGAAATTTGGTAAAATTTTCTCCAGCTGTGTAGATTTGTATAACGAACATACAAATATACAAATATACAAACATACAAATATACAAATATACAAACATACAAACATACATACATACATACACTCATTTTTATTTATAAAATTAAACGTCGTTATTAATGGAAACAACATCGATAAAATAGTATGAACAACACCACCCCTAAATATGCTACTTTCCCGTGGTGGAAAGGGTTGAATTTTTACTCATATCACATCGGTAGAAACACTATAAATCTAGTTTACCCATAAACACATAACATTTTGGCAATTTTAGAATAATAGACAATTCTCACCCCCAGCCCTAAGCAACCTCACCGCTAATGTCGAAAGGGATTTATATTTTCAACAAAATCCGTTGAAATAGTATCCACGTAATTCTCCTCCAAGAACGCGCAAGAACTGACTATTTATCTCCCCTTCCAACCCCCACCCTTTCGGGTTAAATGGGCAATTAAAAATATTTATCCGAAGTAAACTCACTGACATCCATAACCTTCGATTTGACTCCAAACTCGGTTGTATTCGCGTTATTTTTCTGTAAAGCAACTCCACCCCAAACCCTAAGGGTGCCCTTTTCCCAGGGCGTAGGAGATGAATATTATATTCAGATAACATCGGTAGAAACACAATCAATATCTTTGACCCCGAAAATATTTATCCAAATCTAATACCTGCTGTTTTAGCATGTTTAAGTATTTCAACCCCCGTCCACCCCCGCTTCTGGGGTTGGTAGACGCGTCTCACCTCGACAGTGTTGTTTTCCTGGTCGCAAAGAACCCGTGTACGAAATTCGGTGAAATTTGATCCACCGGTATAGACTTGTATTCTCCACCCCAAACCCTAAGGGTGCCCTTTTCCCAGGGTGTAGGGGATGAAAATTATATTCTGAAAACATTGGTAGAAACTCCATAAATATGTTGGACCCCTAAAAATTATTATCCGACTAAAATATCGGCTGTTTTAGCATGTTCAAATATTTCCACCCCCGTCCACCCCCGCTTCTGGAAGTGGTAGGCGCATCTCACTCCGACAGTGTTGTTTTCCTGGTCGCAAAGAACCCGTGTACGAAATTTGGTGAAATTTGCTCCAGCGGTGTAGATTTGTACTCTCCACCCCAAACGCTAGGGGTGTTCTTTCCCCAGGGTGTAGAGGTGGAAAATTATATTCAGATATCATCAGTGGAAAGACTATAAATATCTTGGAACCCTAAAAATATTTATCCGACTGAAATATCGACTGTTGTAGCATGTTCAAATATTTCCACCCCCGTCCACCCCCGCTTCTGGAGGTGGTAGGCGCGTCTCACCCCGACAGTGTTGTTTTCCTGGTCGCAAAATCATCAGTGGAAAGACTATAAATATCTTGGACCCCTAAAAATTATTATCCGACTAAAATATCAGCTGTTTCAGCATGTTTAAGTATTTCAACCCCCGTCCACCCCCGCTTCTGGGGTTGGTAGACGCGTCTGACCCCGACAGTGTTGTTTTCCTGGTCGCAAAGAACACGTGTACGAAATTTGGTGAAATTTGCTCCAGCGGTGTAGATTTGTATTCTCCACCCCAAACGCTAGGGGTGCTCTTTCCCCAGGGTGTAGAGGTTGAAAATTATATTCAGATATCATCAGTGGAAAGACTATAAATATCTTGGAACCCTAAAAATATTTATCCGACTGAAATATCGACTGTTTTAGCATGTTCAAATATTTCCACCCCCGTCCATCCCCGCTTCTGGGGGTGGTAGGCGCGTCTCACCCCGATAGTGTTGTTTTCCTGGTCGCAAAGAACACGTGCACGAAATTTGGTGAAATTTTAACCAACGGTATAGATTTGTATTCTCCACCCCAAACCCTAAGGGTGCCCTTTTCCCAGGGTGTTGGGGATGAAAATTATATTCAGAAAACATCGGTAGAAACACCATCAATATCTTGGACCCCTAAAAATTATTATCCGACTAAAATATCGGCTGTTTTAGCATGTTTAAATATTTCAACCCCCGTGCACCCCCGCTTCTGGGGGTGGTAGACATGTCTCACCCCGACAGTGTTTGTTTCCTGGTCGCAAAGAACACGTGCACGAAATTTGGTGAAATTTTAACCAACGGTATAGATTTGTATTCTCCACCCCAAACCCTAAGGGTGCCCTTTTCCCAGGGTGTTGGGGATGAAAATTATATTCAGAAAACATCGGTAGAAACACCATCAATATCTTGGACCCCTAAAAATTATTATCCGACTAAAATATCGGCTGTTTTAGCATGTTTAAATATTTCAACCCCCGTGCACCCCCGCTTCTGGGGGTGGTAGACATGTCTCACCCCGACAGTGTTTGTTTCCTGGTCGTAAAGAACACGTGAACGAAATTTGGTGAAATTTACTCTACCGGTGTAGATTTGTATTACGAACATACAAATATACAAACAAACAAACATACATACACTCTTTTTTATTTATAAGATAAGAAAAAAAATACGTCTGATTAAAAATTAATAATAAGAAAGACAGCCAAGCACAGTGAAAAAAGAGGTGATAATATTAATACCACACAACGATTCTGGAAGCTTTGTTCCTTTCTTCAGGTGTTGGGGGGGGGGATAGCGTAGAAAACGCAACAATGACGAGGCTTGAGGTAACAATGAGGGATCGTCGTGGCAATTGTTGAGCTTCAGAGTGTCTGTTTGTACGTTAATAGCTGTGTATGTGGGTTGTAATATGAGACCATTTACAGGGGTACAACACAGTATTACACTTGCAAACCAAGCGGAATTCTGTATAATATGTTACATTACACGTGACTGTGTCTCTAGTATCGTGACGTACAGCCTGGGAGGAAACTGCAAATGATCTAAATATATCAGGGACCTTCCAACATTTATTATACGTTATGTTAAAAGACGAAAGAAGGACGCACAACAGAGAGAGAGAGCAGGAGAGAGACAGCAGGAGAGAGACAGAAGAAGGAGAGACAGTAGGATAGAGGCAGAAAGAGAGAGACAGAAAGAGAGAGACAGAAAGAGAGAGACAGAAAGAGAGAGACAGCAGGAGAGAGAGACAGCAGGAGAGAGAGACAGCAGAAAAGAGAGAGACAGAAAGAGAGAGGGAAAGAGAGAGACAGAAAGAGTGAGAGAGACAGCAGGAAAGAGAGAGACAGAAAGAGTGAGACAGAGAGAGAGACAGAAAGAGAGAGACAGAAAGAGAGACAGCAGGAGAGAGAAAGAAGAAGGAGAGACAGCAGGATAGAGACAGAAAGAGAGAGACAGCAGGAGAGAGACAGCAGGATAGAGGCAGAAAGAGAGAGACAGAAAGAGAGAGACAGCAGGAGAGAGACAGAAAGAGAGAGACAGCAGGAGAGAGAGACAGCAGGAGAGAGAGAGACAGAAAGAGAGAGACAGCAGGAGAGATACAGAAAGAGAGAGGGAAAGAGAGAGAGAAAGAGAGAGACAGCAGGAGAAAGAGAGACAGCAGGAAAGAGAGAGACAGAAAGAGAGAGACAGAAAGAGAGAGACAGAAAGAGAGAGACAGCAGGAGAGATACAGTGAGACAGAGACAGAGAGAGGGAAGGGAGGGGAGAGAGAGAGAGTTTAAAACCAACTACCGGAAGGATTCCACCGAAATATAGTTGAAATACTCGACGAAGCAGGAAAGAAATCAAAAAGAAAATGAATAAGAAAGATAGCCAATTCTGACAAAAAAACCCCTGATAATATAAATACCATACCACAATGTTTCTGCGGATCCTTGCGCCCTTCGTCAGGTGCTAAATAAGAGCCTAGAGCGACACAGCTGCACACCTCGTCAGTTGACAAAACTCAAGAGAGACGAAAAGGCAACGACAATGAGAAAGCCGAAGGGGTCAGCGTAACAGTGAGGGATCGTAGCAAATTGTTGAGCTTCAGA
The DNA here is from genome assembly GCA_037074705.1 of Zhengitettix transpicula. Lineage (NCBI taxonomy): Eukaryota > Metazoa > Arthropoda > Insecta > Orthoptera > Tetrigidae > Zhengitettix > Zhengitettix transpicula. The sequence goes on along the minus strand of CM073590.1, from coordinate 248,857,200 downwards.
GTGTCTGTTTGTACGTTAATAGCTGTGTTGCTTGATTTAATGTGAAGCATCTCTGGAATTGTCCCTGGCTGGGGGGCGACGACCAAAATCCTAGCATTTTGCCAATCGAATGTATGATTAGAATTGATGACATTGTTTGAAGACTAACAGATTATCTTTGATATTACACACATGTTCATTGATACGTGTATTTATTAAAGGAACGTTTCGTTCGTCCTATGTAGCAGGAACTTACTATTAGATTTTGTGAACAGCACAATGTTTGCTGTAGGTGTCAAGTGCGTCCTTGTGGGCTTTTAATCAAGTAGGAAAGAGAGTGTTAGTGGATCTGTAAGTGATGGATAATGGTACGGGTATTAAGGGAACGTTTTGTTTGTCCCATGTAGCCTTTTTTTTTCTGAACCTGAAAAAAGGACGTTGCCTAGGTATTTATATCATCACTTCTTTTCTCTGTTTCTTGTTCTTGTTGATGTCTGCCGATACCTTGTTTTTCTTTCCCCTCGTTTCCGTGTAAAGTGTCGTAACCCTGGTTGCCTCAGCCATGATAATCTCCGCTGTAACATCAATTGCACTTAACGGAAGGCGAGACCGAACGTGTGTCAACTGTCACGGTCGTCCGTCTGTGACGTCACGCTCACGTTAACTTGTGGAGGGGAAATGAATTTTAATTGTTCGGTAATAAACTGTTAGAAAAGTTTCTATTACGGTTCGTTATTAAGGCGGGTAGACAGCTTAGACGAATACAGGGTGGGGATCGAACCCACGACCTTCGGATTACTGCGCTACTTCGTTCAATATCTCTGGAAGTAGGCTTCGAAACCGTCGCTTGCATTACCAGCCTTCATGAGTCAGAAATTTTTTTTATTCTAAAAAAAAAAGTACATAGACGTTTCGTCCATATTTTAGGGCCTTTTCAGGGTTAGTAATTTCATTTATAAATCATCTCCCCCCCCCAAAAAAAATATTGTAAGTTAAATGCACTATTGTAGAATTTTTAAAAATACTCTCGTCTTAATTAACTACGTAACGTTTCTGCAGTCACATTTTTCTACCTCTCTCTGTCTCTCGTGACGTCACCACAGCAACTATCACGTCACGTACTGTCACGTGGTATTTATATATATTCACTTCATTTCTTTGTCTGTCTTTCTTATTATTTCTGTATTGCACTCGGCTGTTATTTCCTCGTGAAGGGCGAATTCGCCAATCAGGAGGCGGGACAATCGGGCGTTGCCGAACAATCTCAGTGAGTGTGTTTTTCTATTAAGTTGTAGTGATCGCTTATCACTCAGCGCCTGCGCAAGCGCCATCTAATTCTAATCGCACCACAACTGTTAATTACTCACACAGTACGAAGAGTGAGTGTCCCAAGACGTCTTCATCATCAGCGTGACTGACGGTGACTACTACCAGAATGTGACCACTCAACTTGGACCAGGGAAAGTCACGTGTGTGAGGAGACACGGAGGAATGTCAAACTATTCTAGAAGTCTATGTGAGAGAGTGAGAAGGGGGGGGGGGGTGAAAGATTCCGACGGTCGTCTGCGGAGCAGAAAGAAGGACGTCGCTGGTCCTGTGCCGATGCCGTCTACAGCGTGGCTGACGGTGACTACTACCAGAGTGACCAGGGAAAGTCACGTGTGTGAGGAGACACTACGACGTCATCAGGAACGGAGGAATCTCAAACTAATGTACAAGACGGAGAGAATGAGAAAAAGATGACGACGGTCGTCTGCGGAGCAGAAAGGAGGACGTCGTCGACCGGTCGTGTGCCGATGCCGTCTACAGTAGTGACAGACGCGGGCGCCCGTTGGTTTTGAATCTACCTCAGTCTCGTCACGTCACCACAGCAACTTAACCCACTGCTATCACGTCACGTGATATTGATGTTATCACATATTTAGTCTCTCTCTCTCTGTCTTCTACAATAGTTTGGAGATTCCTCCGTTTCTGATGACGTTGAGGTCTCCTCACACACGTGACTCTACCTAGACTTTCCCTGGTTCACTTTGAGTTTACAGGTTGTAATTCTGTGGAATTTTTACCTTACTGTCTTTGGTACTCAAGGAAAAGTGGCTCGTACACTTGTTACACTTTATAGACAGGCCATTGTTATCCACTGACTCTAATCAACACTTTGAGTGTTGGTTCACTGTTCGTTTACAAAATCCTCTCAGCTCGTTCCGTAGATGGTCAACTGCTGGATGCAGTCGCCTGGGCTCCCAAAAATCTTAGACAATGGTCTTAATCCAGAATATAATGATTTAGACTCAACACTCTTTATATTTAGCTGTTGAATAAGACAGGTAGCCAAATACAGACCAAAAAAAGGGGGTAATATAAATACCAAACAACGACGTTTCTGGGATCCTTGTCCCCTTTCATCAGGTGCTAAGAAGAGCCTAGAGCGACACAACTGCACTGGTCAGTTGACATCAATTTACCTGTTGTGTCACATGTATCCAGACACTTTATGGATTGTTGTCTGTCCACTGCTGTATTTTTCAAGACGACTTCACTGGAGCTCGGCTCTCCACAGACTCTGCGCGCACCAGCCTCTACAATACCCACAAGCATTGCATTCTTGCCACATTCTTTTATGTGTTTTATGCCGCTAACAATGCGCGAGTCCGAATTTCTGTTTATTAATTAGTTACTTTCCTCTTAATTACCACAGTATATATTTCTTTCTCTTCCAGAGCAGCAACTATAATTTTTTTTCTTATCCCCTGCCTGAAGCAACACTGTGCGATTGTTGTTATATATTGTTGCGCGTAATGGAAGGAAAGTGTTGGGAGGCCGCGACGGCGTGAGTCTCCTCGAAGCCACCTTGTCCCTCCTTCCCTCGTCTAGGAAAACCACAGACGGGGCCTTGCAGCACTACTTTACGACGCCACCTACAACGCACGCACACGTGACAGGTCCTCCATCACGGCAAGGGATTACGTTTAGGAGGCTCTTAGGGGGGCATAATAATAGTCACTTACTCTTTAAGTCCCCTCGCTGCGTCTTTTGCGTTAATTTACCGTGATGAATAGTGGAACTTTTAAATTTCCGGCATTTGCTCGTTAGACGCCGTTTAGCGTCGCTCTTGTACCAGAAAGAATCGTGGGAACTTCGCGAATCGGGTAGCGTCGGAATCGACAACGAGTGTCCGGCATTAGGAAGGTCGTCCCAGACGCTGCTGGTTGACGACGACGACGGTCAGTGGGAATCGATTGTGTTCCACGAAGTCTCGGAAGACGCGGAGTGATGCAGAGTGACGAGCTTCATGGTCGAGTTTTCCAGATTCTTGTTCTGGTCGGTCACACACGCGCTTCTCCATGGCTACCTTCTTCTTCACTGGGCACAGACGTGTAATGTTTCTTCATCATAAACTGTTTTATACGTTTTCACCACTACTTCGGAGATACATGCGTATTGTACATATCTCTGTATCCGATTGCGTCTCTCTCTCTCTCTCTCCTGCATTCATCATCATTGAGGAGTGTGATTTGGGAGATTTTACCTTGTCAGACAGTCAAGTGCACGTCTTCCAGGACTGTTATTATTATTTCCCTCAGCAGGGGGGTTGCCAGTGGCGTCTAAATCAGTTCTCGTCCCTGTTCCACGCTCTGTTCCTCCAGGACCTTGACTCTTATAAGGAGCTAGAGTCGACAGGATAGCTCAGATGGAAGAGCTGCTGCTTACCTCGCGTTAGAAATGGAAAAATTTACGTCTGACTGAAAATTAATAAGTAGAATAGCCAATAAACAGACAAAAGAAGTGATGATATAAACACCACACACACACATACACCGTTTCTGGGATCATTGTTCCTTTCTTCAGGTGCTAAGAAGGACGCTTTTGAGTTTTGTCAAATGGTGGGAACTCTGCAGCTCTATAACTCCAAGACGGAAAAAACCGGCTTTCAAGCTTTGAAGCTGACAATCTCTCAAGACGACGATCAATCCAATTTCATAAATATATAAACGGCTCCGTCAGTCAAAAACGTGTATCTTTCGTTGCTCTCTAAACGTAGGAAAAAAATCTATTTCTCGGCGACTGAGAACGAGGTTAAACCAAAGATAAACAATGACGAGTGCAATTGTGTCGCTCTAGGCTCTTCTCAGCACCTGAAGCAAGATACAAGGATCCATGCTTCCAAAACGACGATGAATACATTGAAAAATATAAACGACTCCGTCAGTCAAAAACGTGTACCATTCGTTGCCCTCTAAACGTAGGGGAAAAAAATCCATTTCTCGGCAACTGAGAACGAGGTTATACCAAAGATAAACAATGACGAGTGCAGTTGTGTCGCTCTAGGTTCTTCTCGGCACCTGAATCAAGGGAACAAGGCTCACAGAAACGTCGTTGTGTGCGGTATTTATATTATCACTTATTTTTCCTGTTTTTGTGTTTGGCTATTATCATTTTTGACGTTTTTAATTTGTGACGTAACTTGAGAGATCTCTTTAGTACTGGAAGGGGGGGGTTCTCCCCCCCCCCCCGGATCTGACGAGTTGTTCTTACTTTATAAATTCCCTACTATGTTACTTGTCGTATACTGAAGGCTTTCCCCGGTGGTAAGAGTGAAGGAAAACGTTTCCTCGGGTTATCTCTGAAGACTGGCGCTGCTAGTGGTCTACGAAGACAGCGCTGGGGGGGGGGGGAAACCAGAGAACTTTTCCTTGACTGATTTTGCTTTGACTCTTACCGTGGGTCGACGGCGCCGTTGACCGACGTCGAAGCTATCATTTGGAGTTTACCAGGATGCAGACTACGGTAGTATGGTAGTTGAGGTGGTTCACATGAGCCTGATCCGTATGGCTTCGATGGGCGAGGTTTCAGTTCCTTATCGGTATCATGACAATGCGTAATGTCTTCGTGACTGCGACTCTTCCTCCCTGCGTGAATCTGCGGAGATGCTTGATTTAGCAAACGTGTCGAGGGGGAGGGGCGGGGGGGGGGAGGGAAAGTTTCCGAGGAGGCTGTGAGACTTGAGATGTCGTCGTCCCAGCGTCCTTTTGAGCTGGTTTATTGTTATGTGCGTGGCGTTTACGTGCCGTGGTGGTTGTTCTTCTTACGACGCCCTTCCTCCTCTTGTTGTAAGCCGGTTATGGCAGCTGTCACACTCCATAAAACCGCATTCTACAACAGCATAACTCTCTCCTCACGCGCCTCTCAAGTCTCAATCTCCGCTCTCACCTCGCATGCTACAACAAAAACTGCTTTTACTACATCACTGAGGGGGGTTAAGCGTACCTCAGGGTCCTATTGCGGGGTCTGTTCCGAGAAACCAAAAATTATTGTTGTCAACGGCATCATGGCTGTTGTTTTACACGGAAATTCCAGACTAGTTGGAATCACGAAATATTTACTCTTCCAGTGGGGGGGGGGGAGAAAGTTGTTAGAGACTTCCATTACTCTTACACACTGTCCTTAATGGCGTTTGTGGTAAGTAACTGACACCTGTTCAGGATACAAGAACAACCTTTTACAAACACGGTAAATCACTGTCAGTTCCTCCGAGAGGACTCCTGCATCACGATGGTATTGCTGTATTTAACAACCTTCCCTTTTTAAATAATGGAACTAACCAAGGTTTTTGCTTCGCCACTCCTCCTCCTCGGCTAACGAACTGACGGAATTAGCTTTAATATTAAAATATATCCGATGATGTTTACAAGATACTATTGTAATTATGAACAACAAGATGCGTGCCCCCGGCGTTGCCCCTGGTTGTCATAATTAAACTCGGCGATATATATAGCGCCTGATTTGACTCCAATCTCGGTTGTTTTTTCGTTATTTTTTTGAAACACCCATCCACCCTTATCCCTAAAGGTGCTCACTTCCCATGCCTATAGGGGTTGAAATTAAACTCAAAATATCTGGAGAAACGCCATCTATCTCATTGATCCCGAAAAAGTAGTTACTCCCGACGAATATAATCTCGAACTAAGTGACATACATAATCCTGGATTTGACTCCAATCTCGGTTGTTTACCTGTTATTTTTTTGTAACTCCCTCCCTACCCCTAAGTGTGATCCCTTTCCATGGCTATAGGGGTTGAAATTAAACTCAAAATATCTGGAGAAACGCCATCTATCTCATTAATCCCGCAAAATGTTTCTTTCATCGAATATATCGGCCGTTTCAACATGTTTGAAAATTAATACCGCCGTCCATTCCCGCTCCTGGGGATTAAACGGCAAGTTGAATGCAATTAATTTAACTCAGCGACATACATAGCCCCGGATTTGACTCCAATTCCAGTTGTTTTCTCGTTATTTTTCTATTGCAACTCCCCGACCCCTAAGGGTGCTCCCTTCCGATGCCGAAAGGGGTTGAAATTATACACAAGTATATATCGGCCGTTTCAACATATTTGAATATTAATACCACCGTCCATTCCCGTCCCTGGGGATTAAGCTGCAAGTTGAATGCAATTAATTTAACTCAGCGACATACATATCCCGGGATTTGACTCCAATTCCGGTTGTTTTCTCGTTATTTTTTTATTGTAACTCCCCGACCCCTGAGGGTGCTCCCTTCCCATGCCAAAAGGGGTTGAAATTATACACAAATGTATTGCATCCCCCCTTTCAAATCTCTTCCTATGCTATTAAAGGGGATTTGCCACCATGTGGATTAGCCTCATGTAGCCTGTTACCCTAAAAAACCCTGCATTTAATATAAAATCAAGCTGCTTCGATGGTCCAAATATACGCAATGGTGTTGACGGTCTTCTCACTGTATAACCACTCTTCTATGGCCACATTCCACCGAGGTTTCCCTGCAGAGTATCCACTCATTGAATTCCGAGAGTTTTGAATCGTCTCGTACCAGCAATTCCATGTGGGGAATAATAAATGTACAGTTGCGCCTCCACAACCCCCTGCCAGCGTGGAATAACAAAGTCCAGCGGTGAAGAAAGTCTCGCGCGTGCTGCGGCCGTAGATAGTCCCCCCCTCCCCCCGCAACCCCCGCGCGCGCGCAGAGGCTCTTCCTTTTTTTTTAATTATCTCCGAAGAGGGTTGTGTTGCTACGCTATCACGGAACTCCGCGGGGGCGAGCACTCGTTCACAATCATTCCCTAATTGCAGGGGCTACGATTACTCCTTCACGGCTGCTCGTGACGATAATAACTCATGCGCCTGCGCAGTCGGAGACGAGATCTCGTTAGCGATGCGATGCGGTATGGGAACGGACGCGTTTCTCATGTTTGTGTTGGCACTTACGTACTCTCTCTCTCTCTGGCTGAGGAACGTTGAGAGTCTCTGCAATGTTGTCCGTGGCCCGGCGTTGAGCTTGGTGGCGACCGTAAAGGTGCGTTTACACGTGCGAGTGTCAGCGATTCTCCTCTCTAGAGGCCCCTGAGAGTCTCACCAGAGTGAACGTTTCCTCAGCGCTCTCTGGAGAGTCAGCTGAGAGTCACGTGGCCCCCACGAGAATGTCTGCAAGCTTCATGTCACTAACAAGTTCACCTCTTCTTTTACAAACATTATCATCAACTAATTCAATGTCCCTCTGTGAGCGAGGGCGACTACTAAGGTGAATAAGAACTCTGTTGCTTCAAACAACGTCTTTGCAAAACACACATTTTCTCTCTTTGAACCACAAAACAAAAAATGTTCTCAGGACAAAGATAATAATAAATAAGTTTCACATAAAAGTATAATATACAATTTTATTAAATATCTAATGCAGTTTTTTTTACCAATACCAGACAGTACTTTTATTTATTTATTTACGACAACGTTTCGGTTACGTGTTTGTACCTTCTTCAGGGTCTTTCCTGCGCGCGGAGAAATTGAACAAAATAAATTAACAGCTATTATTAATATACAAACAGACACTATGAAACTCAACCTCCTTATTGTCACGCTGAACCTTGTGTTTTCCCCCCAATGTCGTTGCTCCCTGATTGTTATGCAACCCCTTCGACTCTCCCGTTGTCGTTGCGTTTTTGTCGCTTTTCACTTGTTGTCAAACTGACCAGTGTGCAGTTGTGTCGCTCCAGGCTCTTCTTAATCACCTGGCGAAAGGGAACAAGGATCGCTGAAACGTTGTGTGGTATTGATATTACCCTTTTTCTTGTCTGTATTTGGCTGTCTTTCTTATTCATTATTTTCAATCTGAAGTAATTTTTTTTTTCATTTTAAAATAAATTTGTATTATGAAGAAGCCAATGAATTTATAAAAGTGGTTGAACAAAGATTGTTATACTATTAACTCGAAGAAACTAAGAAACACTCACCTGAAGATGCTAAATGTTAAAACCTCATTTCACATCCTCCTATTGAAAAGAGCACAAACCTTTAGAAGTCTGCTGCTGCGGCCCCACTGGTGTGTAGATTGTGAACAAGTGACCGTCGGCTTTTACAATATCTCTTTACAGAAGAAAGGTAATCCATGAGTTGAGAAGTTACACCCAAGAGGGTCAATAGGGTATAATTTTTTTTAAACAAGTTTTAATGCGTATTCTAATAATGTAAGTGGTTTTTACATCCGTCGGTTTGGCAGTTAAATACTTTCATCATACTGGATTGATAAAGTTTGAACCTGATGATTTCTCTGCTCTAAGGCACTGGAATATTTCAGTAGTAAATAAAAAAAACGAAGATTTTCTTCATTATTCTTACAAAATTTTAAGAGTTCTTAATTGCAGGCCACAGACTCTGCAACTTTTTAACAAGAAATGAATGAGCTCTACAAGTTGCTCGACGGTTTCTTCTGTAGCGCGATAGTCTTATTATTGATATATGTATATATTATTTTAATGTAATTAGATATTAGCAAGGGTTGAGAGCTTGGCAAGTTGGACTTTGACCAGGCGCCGTCGTGGCGGATAGATAATCCCTAAGGTGTGGACTTAGGCACGTAGGCTGTTGACCCTCCTGGAGGCTGCCTGGACTGTCCGCACCGTGGGGGAAACGTCTCTCCAAAAACATCCCAGAAATTTAAATTAACACGTGACTGCCTGAACCAATCACATTTCTTAGTTCAGGAAAGATCGATCGAAAATTGGTCGAGAACATCGATTTTTTCACATCTAGCGCAGGGGCTGTAATGAAAGCGTAGAGGAGAGACTCCCTCCACGAACCGTCGCCAGGGACGGACATGCATCGTCCAGAGGACTCTGAGAGAACGAGGGTGCCACATGATCACACGGCCAGAGATCAACAACGCGAGGTAACTGCCAAGTGTCTCAATCCTTGACGGGCCTGGAGGGGGAATTACCGTAAACCATGGTTTAGCTTGGGATTAAGGGATCCAATTGTTTTGCCCGGCTAACAGAACACTCATAATCAGTATTTATTTTATTTAATTTCCTCATGTTCAGTTAAATGATTATTAAATTCTGTAAAACATCCCTTTACTTCATTATTTAAAGTAACCTACCACTACACTTCTAACCGTTCGTTTCTGTGTGTGCTGAAAGTTGAATCCAGATAACCCCCCCCCCCCCATGACTTAACCACTGACAGTGCTTCACATTAGACGCAGATATATCTCCCACCCCCCTTTTTTAAAAGGTTTTTCTTTCCATTTCATCGGCGTGAAAGTAAAAGCTTGTCGCCGACGAGGACGTGACCTGCCTCCAGATGTTGAGGTGGTCAGTCCCCAGGAAAGACTCTTGTCTCTCTCTCTCTCTCTCTCTTTCCGATGAATCAACTGTTTACAAACACCAGAGAGAGTTTTCCCTCTTGTCTTCGTGGGAAATAAGCCGCCGGTGACGTCACAGTGACGCGCGTTGCGGTATTCGGGAGAAAACAATATTTACGTTCGGCTTCTTCTTATTCACTGAAACAACGGGAAAGCGTCTCTCTCTCTCTGTCTCTCGCTCTGTCTCTCTCTCTCTCTCTCTGACTCTCTCTCTCTCTGTCTTTCTCTCTGGTCTCTTTTGTGTTGAGACGACGACGACGATGTTGTACCTTGTGTCGCCTGTGCGATTCGGATAACCCCGCGCCCCCCTCTTTTTTTTCGTTTCTTCCTTCCTGCGAGTCAGGCAGTCAAACTATAAGAGGACAGATGTGCTTCTTACGGACATTGGTAATATATATATATACTGTAACTTTTTAAACATTTTAATTAAAACCGTTGAGGTCTTTTTTTAAGGGTACCAGGATACATGAGGCTAATCCACATGGTGGCAACTCCCCTTTAATAGCATAGGGAAGGGATTTGAAAGGGGGTATGTGGAAGGGTAGGGGAAGGTAGCCAAGGATTTTAACTAGGGGCCCCCAGGCTATAGTTTAAGGATCCTACCCCGCGGCAATTCACCTCTAAGTGATGCAGGGAAAACCCCTAGAAAAACCTGCATCAGGTAGGTCGGGCTCTTGGGTACTTGTCCCACGCCCTTCGCTGAATGGTGGGAGAGGAGTGTTTTGCTGTGGGGTCGCAGCATTCCCTTCTCCGTTCCTCGACCAGTTTAGCGTTGCCGACTGTTCCAATGGGAGCAGAGGGCAACTCTTACCGCATGCCCCAAGGTCTGCGACCCCCGGAACATACACCTCTCAAAACAGGTCAAGGTGCCTCGGCTTGTGGGAACCTTAGTTCGAAAACGGAGAGTGGAGGAGGCGTCCCCAAAGGTAAATTAACTGCACGTTTGAGTGCCAATTTGTAGTGGTTCTAATTTTTTTTAAGAATTAAAAAGCAAAATCGGGCATCTAATTAAAATTTTTACTAAGAAAAACCTCACGCTGACGACGCCAATTTTGTAGTAAAAGAATTAAAATGATTGTATGTTATAGTTGGGAAATAAATCATGATTTCAAATATACAAACAAATTATTTGTATTAAAGCAAATTATTTAAATCACTTCACAATAACACCACGGCTACTTCTCAGGGCCCATCACAATAAAGAACAATCAATAGAACATTACAATACAGAATCTGAACTCGAAAATCTGACGATAATATCATTTACTTGCGGGTTTACACAGACATTGAGTTTCACCTTAATGTTTTCCTGTGCCAAGGATATGGGCTCGTGCACACACACACAAGTATTAACACTCTATAGACAGACCATAATAGCAGTGAATCTAATACTCAACAGTTTCTGCTTGATAAAATGTCTCACTTCACTTGCGTCGCTGTTCCTTCTAACAAAATCCTACAACCACACAGCAAAGTTTGTTAACTGAAGACTGTCATGAATGTCAGCTGGACTCACAACTGTTCTAGTCGGCACCGACTGGAACCTTGCAGACCGTTTTTGAATATTTGAGCTGTTAGACTACACACAGCCAGACAGTTTCTCTACCGCCTCCTGCCACACACTCTGGAGCTCCGAGCGGTCTAGCGAACGAACTTCGACAATCCCCAGCAAGCCTGCATTGTTGCCACATATTCTTGTATTCAAACTGGTGTGATTATACGCCGCCAACAATACGAGTCCAAATGTTGTTCATTAATCAATTATTTCACTTTAATTACCACAATATATATATATATATATATATATATATATATATATATATATATATATATATGCTAAATTAGAAGAATAAATATTAGTCATGGAGTTGAACAACTTTGTAATACCTTAACAAGTCCAAAACTGTGGAGGAATTTACATTAATTAATACACATTTTGACGTATAGGCCGTGGTGATTCTTAATTGATAATTAGCAGATTATATTAAATATGATTATTTATCCCACTGTATACTCGTATGTCTCTTACAGAGGGGATAACATTAAAGAGAACTGCACAAGGAGGGGGGACGGGGCCGTAGTTTATGTGAGCAGTTTTTCTCGTCGTGTAATCAGTTCCCCTTCGTCACCGCTGCAGACTTGACCCACTGACTGCTTCGGATTTGCCTCCAATTTAATCTTCTGTAGACGATTTTTTTTATGAGCTTCCTTCGCCATCTGTCTGAAAGTGTTTGTGTTGTCGGCCGCGCCTGAAGAAAATCCACTTGGAAGAACGGCGGAGCAGGTCTTCTTTATTACTACCTTCTCAAGGTGCATGCTTCTCCCAATGATGATAATGGGATGATTAACGTGGACATACCTGTACGAGGACAAGGTCAACTCTCTGAAGTAATGGAAACATTCACGTCTGAATAATTCAGAAGACAAGGGTGACATAAACACCACCACAGGTGCTGAGAAGAGCCACGACTGCACTGTGTTGAGTAATTAATATCTTAATATTGGTTTTTCCTTCATGAAGGAGGGATAAAAGTGGTGGAACCCCTTCTGGATATCTTCAGCAATGCTCTAAGAATAAAGAAAAGTCTCGTGTTGGGTATTTAAATGAGAGCTGTTGGTGGGTGGTACGAGTCAATGAAGGCCGACACCGCCCCCCCGCTGGCGCTGGGCAAGGGGGGGCGTGCAGGGTCAACATTGAAATATTCAAAGGTAACTCCCCTCCCCCACCCCCTCCCACAACCTTCCATCGCAGATTCGGCAGAATAAGGTAAATATTGTCGGGTGAGACACGACAGACCTACTTAATTAATTCTATTTGAGAGAGAAGAATATCGTGGCCTTTATGTAGGGGAAAAACTCCATCTCACTTGCTATTCGAGGAAAGTTTCACATTTACCCGACTACAATTTAAAGTTGGATTCAGCTGGCCACTGCTCCTCTCTCTTTCTCTTTTTCTCTCTTTTTTCTCTGTTTCTCTCTCTCTCTCTCTATTTCTCTCTCTCTTTTTCCTCTCTCTGTTTCTCTCTCTCTCTTTTTCAGCTGGCCACTTCTCCTCTCTCTTTCTCTTTTTTCTCTCTCTTTTTTTCTCTGTTTCTCTCTCTATTTGTTTCTCTCCTTTTCCTCTCTCTCTCTTTTTCTCTTTTTCTCTTTCACTGTTTTTCTCTTACTCTCTCCCTCTCTTCTCTCTCTCTCCTTTTCCTCTTTCTCTCTGTTTCTATCTCTCTTTTTCCTCTTTCTCTCTGTTTTTTTCTTTCTCTCTGTTTTTCTCTTTCTCTGTTTTTCTCTCTTTCTATGTTTTTCTCTTTCTCTCTGTTTTCTCTCTTTCTCTGTTTTTCTCTCTTTCTTTCTGTTTTTCTCTCTTTCTTTCTGTTTTTCTCTTTCTCTGTTATTCTCTCTCTTTTCTCTGTTATTCTCTCTCTTTTCTCTGTTTTTCTCTCTCTTTTTCTCTCTCGCTTTATCTCCCTCTCTTTTTCTCTCTCTTTCTCTCCCTTTTTTCTCTCTCTCTCTTTCTCTCTCTTTTTCTCTTTCTCTGTTATTCTCTCTCTTTTCTCTCTTTTTCTCTCTCTTTCTCTCTCGCTTTCTCTCTCTCTCTTTTTCTCTCTCTTTCTCTCCCTTTTTCTCTCTCTTTCTCTCTCTCTTTTTCTCTTTCTTTTTCTCTCTCTCATTTTTTCTTTCTTTTTCTCTCTCTCTTTTTCTCTTTCTTTTTCTCTCTCTCTTTCTCTCTCTTCTCTAATTTTCTCTTTCTCTCCCTCTCTTTTTCTCTCTTTTTTTCTCTCTCTCATTGTGTGATTAATGAAATATAAATATTTTTTGGAAGTACCAAAGTTTCCAAGCCGTTAAAATTACTTTTAATATATAGGTACTGTGTTGTACTCTGCATATTACGTTCTGTCTTTACCGTCCATGTTTTCATCTGCAGACATCTTCGCAAGAATTTCTATCCTGTACTCGGTATTTATATATTCGTCTACTTCTGTCCCCTCACAAGATAAGTGAAGTTTTTACTTAAAGAACGCGTGTGAGGAACCAGGAAACGCGTAGCCTCCAGGCTGACGACGACGACGGCACCTCCTGTGAAACGTCTCCTTCCTGGAGTGAGTCTGATGTCGGGTAAATGTGGACCCGAGCCCTAGGGTGTCCGTTGTTCTGGTCTGGTGACGTCATTGGGTTGGTTGTCGGTTACATCCGCCATCGTCCTAGTCCGAGCACAGCGTGTGTCAGCTTCTCCTCCTTAATCCTCGTGTCGCCCTATTTAGGGCCCCGAAACAAATAAGGGCCGTTGTCTTTGTGCGGCCGCCTCGCTACCTGGGCCCAGGAATGCGCTCCTCACCCTGGCTGGCCAAATTGCTGCCTCCTCCTCTCCTCTGCCTCAGCCTCAGCCTCTGTCTCTATCTCTGGCACCGCAAATAAATGTCTGCCTGCCACCTGCAACCTGTTTCCAGTCACGTGTGTATTTAGGTCGTTAATGCGGCCCGCTTAAGCTCGCGGCTCAGCCTCTCTCTTCTGCTCTTCCTCATTGTCGGTAACAATATTAATATTACCTTCGTCGTCACAACGATGTTGCCAAGGGGCAGGGGACGTAGCCATCTTCTCCAGTCTGTTGGGGTTCGATCCTTGGTTCATCCCGTTTAAACTGGGCTGCAGTCACGTTGACACTTGATCTCCGTGGTGACCTTGATCACAGCTTCCCCCCTTGTTAGTCTTCAACATTATAAAACCGTCTTTGTTAAAAGTATACTAATTAGATAAATAAATAGCATAAACAACAGGCAAAAATAAATAAATACCGACCTTTGTTGCTTTCGTCAGGTGATTAAAAACAAAAAAAGAACTACTCTCGAGCCACAAACCAAAAGTGACGCCATTCCAGTTCCTCACCTGCTCCTGGCTGTGTTACCTTCATTGAGATCGTGCCGTGTGCCCGAATCCTCCGAGACCCCCGCCACAATTCTTCACATATTTATTTTTTTACCTCCGATGACGTCATGTAAAGTCGCGGGGTTCCTCCTCGTCGTAAATTTGTGTGTGTTCACGGTTCCAAGGTCATCAAGTGCTCAATGGAAAAGTCCTGAAGTGAATTAACGTTTACCTTCGTTGCACGAAACCATCGGAACCAGAGGAAACGACGGAAGAAGCCGAAGTTGACTGACGTAGGACGGGTCGAAACAATCTGTAGTGGAAAATGTAACATCACTACTTGCAATCCAGATAGTCCTAGGTAATTTTTGTTTTTCCTTCGGTAACTCCATCTAGCATAGTCGGCCAGCTGCCTCCAAAACCGGCCAAGACACGGAGAAGAGGACTGCTGCGTCCCCACAGCAAAGTCCGCTCTCCCGCCATGCAGGGAAGGGCATGGACAAGTACCCAAGAGCCCGACCTACCTGATGCAGGTTTTTCTAGGGTTTTCCCAGCATCACTTTTAGGGGAATGCCGCCGGTAGGATCCTTAAACCATATCCCGGGGGCTCCTAGTTAACCCTTGGCTATCTTCCTCTACCCTTCCGCATCTCCCCTTTCAAATCCCTTCCTATGCTATTAAAGGGGAGTTGCCACCATGTGGATTACCCTCATGTAGCCTGTTGCCCTAAAAAAATAAATCATCTAGCCTTGAATCTCGTGCTTTTTCTTTCGAATTCAGTTCACTTCTTCTATCATCAAAACTGCTCATAAGAAAATTGTCCTTTGGTTTTCGTCAACTCTGCTTCGTTTTTCACTCTCCTGTCGATTTTTATACCCTTACTTTTTAGGCTACATGAGGGTAATCCACATGGTGGCAACTCCCCTTTAATTAGCATAAGAAAGGGAACTGAAAGGGGGGATGCGGAAGGGTAGAGGAAGGTAGCCAAGGGATTAACTAGGGGCCCCGGGGCTGTAGTTTAAGGATCCTATCCCGTAGCATTCGCCTTAAAGTGATGCGCAGGACAAACCCCTAGAAAAACCTGCATCAGGTAGGACGGGCTCTTGGGTATTTGTCGCACGCCTCTTCCCTGGATGGCGGTAGCGCGGGGTTTGCTGTGGTGACGCAGCATTCCTCTTCTCCGTACCACGACTAGTTTAGGGAGGCAGCTGGCCCCGACTGTTCCAATGGGAGCAGGAGACAGCTCTTACCGCGTGCCCCACCAAGGTCAGACACCCCGGAACATACAGACCTCAAAACACGCCGAAGTTCCTCGGCTTGTGGGAACCTTAGTTCAAAAACGGAGAGAGGAGGAGGAGGCATTTTCCTGCCTAAATATACTTCAAGTTAAATAAAAGAAAACGTGTCAGAGAGAATTTCCGTGATTGTGGCTGATTACTAGACCCGCAGAGGTGACGTCACGCAACGTCACTCGGTCGAGAACGAGGATCAGTCACGTTACTACACTTTACAAGGTGCACACACAAAAGGAAAAGAAATAAATATAGGTTTACAGTGAACGTTACACATTTTTTTTTTCAGACTTTCGCGAGGCCAATATAAAAACATATTCATCTTTAATAGAGGGGGTTATTGTTTATTTTAGCAACCATTGGGCATTCGCCCCGAGGGATACATATGTAATACAGCTTACGTAATATATGAGTAGCCTGACCTAATAGTTTATTATTGTTGTACTCGAAGAACCTAAGGCGAAAGAGGGAGGGAAGGTTGTGGCTGTCTGTGAATCACAAGTCATTGGAGGTTGACGTGGACGCAAGAAGAAGCAGCCGAGGCGACGCTGGTCCCTGGGGAATGCCGTGGGAGTGAGGCGATCCGTCAAAATCCCGACGGGAACCGGTCTCCTAGTAATCCAGTTCCCATGACAGCAGCGACATTACGCGCGCTAACAAGTGTTAAAGTCAAGCTGGTGAATGGAGGAGGATTCCGCGGACCAAATGTCGGGGGAGGGAGGGAGAGAGAGGATGAGGAACGGCCACGGAGACCAAAAAAGAATGGGAATGTTAATGGGATCGGACGAAGGCTGGAGTTCGCAAGGTCTCTTACAGTCGGAGCTCCCGCGACACGGAAATAAATACAATACTCTGATTATGCTGCGTCCCCACAGCAAACTCATCTCCCGCTATCAGAAGGGCGTGGGACAAGTACCCAATGCCCGACCTACCCGATGCAGGTTTTTCTAAGGTTTTTCCTGCATTTCTTTAGGCGAATGCCGGGTAGGATCCTTAAAATATAGCCCGGGGGCCCCTAGTTAACCCTTGGCTACCTTCCTCTACACTTCCGCATCCCCCCTTTCAAATCCCTTCCTATGCTATTAAAGGGGAGTTGCCCAAAGTGGATTACCCTCATGTAGCCTGTTGCCCTAAAACAAAATTATATTATTTGCCCAGCGTAATACGGAAGACATGTGTGACGTCAGTGGAAGAGAAACACGTTTATGTTTCCCCCTACCTGTAACGAGAGCAGGAAGATGACGTGCTTGGTTCTAGGGAGGTTTTTTCAAACTCGGAGTAAATTAAGGGACTGTAAAGAGGGCGGTTGTCGACAGTTGTCTAGACGTTTCAGCAACTGTCACCGTTTCCCATCTTCAGAAACGTTAGCGTGGCGATACTGCCCCGGTGTGTTGTGGCCTTGCATGCGTCTTAGGGTTGTATTGCGAGGACGGAGCGTACCTCTACAGCCATTACTTTCCTTGTTGTTGGTGGTGTTAATGATTTTACCTTACTGTTTGTGGTACTCAAGGAATATTGGCTCGTACACACACACACACACACACTTATTGCCCTTTATAATCAGGTCATTGTTATCCGCTGACTCTAATCAACACTTTCAGTTTGCCAAAGTGATTTTCTAGACTTGGTTCACTGTTCGTTTTAACAAATCTTATTAATGCAGTTACCTGGGCTCCAAAATAATCGGAGAAAGTGGTTTAAGTTGAGAATATAATAACTCTAAATAGTTAGCGTTGGATTGACGTAGTTACCTGCTCACAGTCTGCAACCTGTTCAATGTTGTGTTGCATATATCCTGACACCCTTCAGGATTGTACGTATTATCCTTTCTCTTGTCTGTGTCTGTCCACTGCTACATTCCCGAGAAGACTGAACCAACAAGTACAACACCAGCAAGCATTGCATTCTTGCCACATTCTTGTGCACGACTTGAGTGTGTTTTTATGCCGCCAACAATTTCCAGTCCATAATTTTGTTTGTTCCTTAACTAATTATTTCCTTTTAATTACTACAATATTTATATTAAATAATACTATAAAATGACAATTATAATTTTTCAAAATATTGTAATGATTTGCCTTTTTATTACTTAATATTAAAAAAAATAAACTTTATTACATTGAAACTACAAAAAATACATTAAAAAATATTGTTGGGCGCCAGCATTGGTCTGCATAAAATTAAAATTAGCTCCGGCTTGATTAAAAAGTCCTCCTCCTCAACATGTGGTAATGTGGGCGGTTCGGTGGCTATTCTTCAAGGACAGAGTCTATTTCCGCACTGTGTAAAAGAATTCCACTTTTGAATGTACTTTACATATTTTGTGATGCTTACTTTACTTGTGGCGTCAGCACACGATCTCCTTCTTCGGTCTCCCCGCGATGGACGTCCCTCAAAACCTCCGCGTCTCCGTCTCCCTGTCTGCCTGCGTCTCTTCTTGCGTCTCTCCGTCTCCCTGCTTTTCCCAGCGTCTCCGTCCTCGTCTGCCCCCGTCTCCTACCCGGGTTCGGAGTATTTATAAGTACTCCGTCCCCACAAACGATGTAAAAAAAAGGGACGCGGACCCGCGATTTCTTTTGGCCTTCTCAGGCAGAAACACGTGCACGCCTAATGTATTCATACTCAGGCCCGCGGCCCTTAAGGTTGTTATTCACTACAATATATTATGACAACGTTTCTAGCACAAATAGATGTTGCTTATATATATATATATATATATATATATTGTAATAAACACAAAGAAGATTTATTAATTAAACACTTTACGAAACAAAAGATTAACTAATGATTTGCAATCAATAGTTGGTTTATGAATCAATTATATTTATTTTTATTTAAAGTGAAGGATTTCAAAATAATTACGACATTCTTTAGAAACTTTACAAGACAATTTACTTTTACTCAGGTGAAAATTACAACATTTTTTTATATTTGATTATTTACATTTAAAGTTCTTCAATGTTTATAGATTTTCCAACTCTTTTCTCAGGGTCATTTATCTGGGCCTTCTCAGTAAAGAAACAACCTTCATATTTATGTTAAACAATCAAATTCTTTTACTAACTAAGAAGTTAAACAATCAAATAAAAATGAGAATGCGACATCTGACGACTTTACCTTTGGTCATCGTTTACAAAACTTTAGCAGATTCTTTGTACTTACAACACATCTGCTGGTACCAGGCTTAGCTCTCTTGGGCTCGTGTGCACTTCACAGTTCACATTTAAGGGGCCATGGAATCACTGGATTTACATTTGATTAAACAAAAAGACGGTCGTAGCTTTTGGGTCTCTCAACTGGCAGCTGGAAACTGCTGCTCCTTCCGCATTAATGGTTGGACGGATTGTTACTAATTGTCTCTCTGTGGAATTCATGACGGTCACGGTACTTATAGAAGTTGATTCGGTCGAGGCCCGGAGAGGGGAAAGCTGCGTCGCCACAGCAAACCCCGCTCTGCCGCCATCCAGGGAAGGGCGTGGGACGAGTACCAAGAGCCCGAACTACCTGATGCAGGTTTTTCGAGGGTTTACCCTGCATCACTTTTAGGCGAATGCCACGGGTAGGATCCTTAAACCATAGCCCGGGGTCCCTAGTTAACCCTTGGCTACCTTCCTCTACCCTTCCGCATCCCCCCTTTCAAATCCCTTCCTATGCTATTAAAGGGTAGTTGCCATCATGTGGATTACCCTCATGTAGCCTGGTACCCTAAAAAACCTGGTACTTTCTCTCTTCCGCCACAGACCTCTGTCTATTATTTTCTTTCCTGGGTACGGAACCACTCTTGCGTAGTCTCAAGCGAGGAAGACGTTGGATGAATCGTGTTGGAAGATTGGATGTAACCCCCTTCCCCCCCCCCAGATCCGTCACAGCGCGTTACATAAGTTCCCTTTGCAAACTCACTGCTTCCACTGGGTCCGGTTCTGGGGCCTCATTAACAGTGGGGGCCCATGACGTCTTCACGAGATGCTAATTTAGGGATTAGCAACCGAGTGTCTGGCTAAACACAAGACACAGAGAGAGAGCTGCAACAGCCTCCGAGTACCTGGTGTGTGTGTGTGTGTGTGTGTCGGCCAATATTTGTCCCCGTGCACCTGTGGCGAAGGGGAGGGCTGCCCGTGTTTGTCCTGCCAATTCTCTCTCTGGACGCACACACACAAAGGCTTTAACGACCCAGAAAATACGTCAAACACTTGCTACGACAGGAAAAACACTCGTAAAAAGTTTTACACAAACACACACACACACACACACAGGCAGGGCAGGGGTCGCAGACTGTAAGAGTTGTCCGCTGTTCCTATCGGAACAGTCGGCCAGCTGCCGCCTAAAGTGGTCGAGGCACGGCGAGGGGGAAAGCTGCGACCCCACACAGAAAACGCCTCTGTCCCGCCATCCAGGGAAGGGCGTGGGACAAGTACCCAAGATGCAGGTTTTTCTAGGGTTTTCCCTCCATCAATTTTAGGCGTTTTTTCGCGGGTTAGGATCCTTAAACCATAGCCTGGGGGCCCTATTTAACCCTTTGTCTACCTTCCTCTACCTTTCCACATCCCCCCTTTCATTCCTTTTCCTATTCTATGAGAGGGGAGTTGCCAAAATTGACGAACGTGGTCTACATCGAGACTCAACACGCTGAATGTCACGTGGTTGTCTCACAGACTGCAACTGTTTGAGCCAACACACTTTCCGTCTGTCCACTGCTGTATTCCCAAGACGACTGGCGCCCGCACTAACCTCCATAATACCAGCAAGCATTGCATTCTTGCCACATTCTTGTGCACGACTTGTGTGTTTTATGTGCCGCTAACAATATGCGAGTCCAAATTTCTGTTATTAACCCTTTGCACTCGAGGGCTGCTCCGTAGCGGAGCCCTCGAGCTTGAAGGGACATTTTAAATGGCTCCGCTACGGAGCCCTCGAGTGCAAAGGGTAATTATTTCCGCTTAATTATCACAATATATATATAGTAACAAACAACAACATAAATAAATTGAATTATTAATTTAAAATTATTTTGCCCCAAGTTGGGCGCCATAAAAGCATTAAACATAACAATTATTGAAATAAATGTACATAATTAAATTTCACCCAACGTTGGGCGCCATAAATGTAATAAACAACATAAAGAATTGAATTATGAATGAATTTAAAATGATTTTGCCCCAAGTTGGGCGCCATAAAAGCATTAAAAATAACAATTATTGAATTAAATGGACATAATTCAATTTTACCCCACGTTGGGTGCCATAAATGTAATAAACAACATAATGAATTGAATTATGAATGAATTTAAAATGATTTTGCCCCAAGTTGGGCGCCATAAAAGCATTAAACATAACAATTATTGAATTAAATGGACATAATTCAATTTTACCCCACGTTGGGTGCCATAAATGTAATAAACAACATAATGAATTGAATTATGAATGAATTTAAAATGATTTTGCCCCAAGTTGGGCGCCATAAAAGCATTAAACATAACAATTATTGAATTAAATGGACATAATTCAATTTTACCCCACGTTGGGTGCCATAAATGTAATAAACAACATAATGAATTGAATTATGAATGAATTTAAAATGATTTTGCCCCAAGTTGGGCGCCATAAAAGCATTAAAAATAACAATTATTGAATTAAATGGACATAATTCAATTTTACCCCACGTTGGGTGCCATAAATGTAATAAACAACATAATGAATTGAATTATGAATGAATTTAAAATGATTTTGCCCCAAGTTGGGCGCCATAAAAGCATTAAACATAACAATTATTGAGTTAAATGGACTGAATTAAATTTCACCCCACGTTGGGCGCCATAAATGTAATAAACAGCATAATGAATTGAATTATGAATGAATTTAAAATGATTTTGCCCCAAGTTGGGCGCCATAAAAGCATTAAACATAACAATTATTGAATTAATTGGTCTGAATTAAATTTTGACCCCACGTTGGGTGCCATAAATGCAATCAACAACATAACAATTATTGAATTAAATGGACATAATTAAGTTTAACCCAACGTTGGGCGCCATAAATGTAGTAAACAACATAATGAATTGAATTATGAATGAATTTAAAATGATTTTGCCCCAAGTTTGGCGCCATAAAAGCATTAAACATAGCAATTATTGAATTAAATGGACATAATTAAATTTCACCCAACGTTGGGCGCCATAAATGTAATAAACAACATAACAATTATTGAATTAAATTGACATAATTAAATTTGACCCCACGTTGGGCGCCATTAATGTAATCAACAACATATTAGATAATTATTTAAATTGAATTGAGTCAATGCAATTATTTTTATGCTCCTTTCATTCAATAACTTCAATGTTTAGTCCAAAATTAAATAATTAATTGATTTTGTTTGTTACATTTATAGTGACTTAACGTGGGCCAACTCAGATAATTAATATGTTGTTTATTACAATATATATCAATGTAGGTGTCTTCCTTCATTCCAGTCAATATTTGGCAATAGACTCCCTTTACCCGTCAAGACCCCTGCCCGCTACACAGGATCGTCCACAGTCTATTGAGAAGTGTAATTAAGATGGTGGACGCTGGCTTCACCGTGTAATTCCACAGCCAGGAGGAAATCTATTCCTCATAATAAGATAACACATACACGTCACCCTCCCCCTCCTCCCACGGGAGATTAATGAGGCGCCGAAGCAAAACAAATCTTGCTTTGAATATTTGGTAAGCAAATAACCGGAAGCGCGTTGTTTACACATTTGCGTGCCATTTGTGAGGACGGACGACCTTCGACATCTTGAGGCACACACACACACACACGGCCACGTCCGTTCATGAAGATCGTTGGTAAACGGCGACGTTTCGACTGCCATCGTCTTTCTGGCTGAATCCTTTACTATAAGAGCATTATGGCGTATTACGTACTTCCCGTCGACCATAACAAACCATAATGTATTCCACCATATAATTACACTATCTGTGTGCCGCGGCGTTGCCACGTGTAGTTATTTATATAAACACATATTAATCTTTGGTCATAGAAGTGACTTAACCTAGATCTGACTGTTCCTAGTTCCCTACACACTTTAGTGCATTAATTCAACAGCCTGTGAAAAATACATTGAATGTTATTCCATCAGTCGCTACAAACATAACCTCTGAATTTCTTCTTAAATATACTCCTTGACTACTGCAGGATGTGATTGTCCCCCTCAGTCTTCAGACATTACCAAAGATTTAAATTGTCAGCTTGATTCACAACGTAGACGCCATATTAGGACTTAACCAATATGGCGACGAAATTAACTTACATTTGCACCGCAAGGATCGTGAAGTATTTAGTATTGTTTTATTATTATCATTGAAAGGAGTGTTACTGGATAAAATTATCCTTTTTCATTCAACGAAAATATTTCTGCTTTATTTCATTACCGAATAAAGGAACTATTTCCTTTGTTCGTCGCGTAGCAACGTCTCTCTCCCCCTCTCTCCCCCTCTCTCCCCCTCTCTCTCCCTCTCCCTCTCTCCCTCTCCCTTTCTCCCTCTCTCCCTCTCCCTCCCCCCTCTCTCTCTCTGTCTCTCTCTCTCTCTCTCTGTGGCGTGCGTTACGTCACGGTCTCTCGGCGCCAGCAGTGATTTAACACAAAACGATCACCCTTTTTTAATTATAATTCTTTTCACCTTTATGCTAGGGGTCTCTCATCACCCCACAGGACCGTTTCTAGTGTTTTGAAGAATATCTGTACCAATTTTTGTTGCAATCTGTCCACGCGTTTAAATCTGTATAGAGATTAACGTAAATACATACATACATACATACATCCCTTTTTATTATATAGGAGAAATAATTATTAAGGTATTACAATTAACTTGAGGGGGGTCTTGATAAGGTCAGTCACTTTTGTGGGGGGGAATGAAAAACTAAATCAACGTTTTACAGACCGATTAAACAGATTAAATAATTATTATAATTAACAAGTAACCCAATTTTTCAATCGAATTATTTTATTTCTTCGTCGCGTAGTGACGTTTCTCTCTCTAGCGTGACGTCACTGTCTCTTGCCGCGTAGTAGTTTAACAAAAAATTATCACGCTTTTTAATTATAATTTCCTTCCACCTTTATGCTTGGTGTTTATCACCCCCACAGCACCGTTTCTCGTGTTTTCTGAAGAATATTTGACCGTAATCCGCTTAAATTTATATAATAAAAAAAAATTTATACCTTGTATGTATGTATGTATGTATGTATGTATTTACGTTAATCTGTATACAGTTTTTAAAGGCGTGGACAGAATGCAACAAAAATTGGTGGAGATATTCTTCGAAACTCAAGAAACGTTGCTGTGGGGGTGGGGGGGAGGTGATAAACCCCCCAGCACACAAAGGTGGAAAGAATAGTAATTAAAAAGCGTGATAATTTTGTGTTAAATCACTGCGCGTCACGACACCGTGACGTCACACCGCATATAGAGAGACGTCACTACGCGACGAACAAATTAAATAATTAGAATAGACCGAAAAATTGGGTTACTTGTTAATTATAATAATTATTGAATCTGTTTTATCGGTCTGTAAAACGTTGATTTAGTTTTTCATTTCCCCCCACAAAAGTGACTGACGTTATCAAGACTCCCCAAGTTAATTATTATTTCTTCTATATAATAAAAGAGGTTGTATGTATGTATGTATGTATGTATTTACGTTTATCTCTATACATATTTAGACGCGTGGACAGATTGCAACAAAAATTGGTACAGATTCTCTTCAAAAAACACCAGAAACGGTCCTGTGGGGGTTGAAAACCCCCTAGCATAAAGGTGGAAAGAATTATAAATAAAAAATATGATAATTATTTATTAAATTACTACGCGGCAAGAGACCGTGACGTCAGTAGAGAGAGAGTGAGAGGGAGGGAGAGAGAGAGAGAGAGAGAGAGAGAGAGAGAGACGTCACTACGCGACGAACAAATAAAATAATTAAACTGAAAAATTGGGTTACTTGTTAATTATAATAATTATTTAATCTGACTAATCGGTCTGTAAAACGTTGATTTAGTTTTTCCATCCCCCCACAAAAGTGACTGACCTTATCAAGACCCCCAAGTTAATTGTAATACCTTAATAATTATTTCTCCTATATAATAAAAGAGGATGTATGTATGTATGTATTTACGTTAATCTCTATACAGATATATATTATGAGGTCTGCTTCTAATCCAAGGCTTTATTATTGTCGTACAATGTCTCTGGCGGTTGGGTGTAGTGTCTTTGATGTGGCACAGACTCTGGAGGAATAAGACAACACGCCCTTTTCTGTCTGAATAAAGCGTTTTACGGGTGTTTTTATTTACTTTTACTGATCCTTGGGGCGGGGAAGGTCGTTATTGTGTGCGGCAGCAGAGACACACAGCTTGTTTACTCCCGTCGTAATCCTTCCAATTTGTCTGGCTCTGGCTGTGGCGAGACAACCAACCAACCAACCACCCCCTCGTCCATCCGAAGATCTGGGGGGGGGGACAATTACCAGCACCTCCAGACACAAAGCCAGGAGAGAGGAGGAAGGTGAGTTATTTGTCGGAATGCGGTAGCTTGAAGTTGATGCGACGAGATCTGGCTGCCGATGCGCAGGAGGAGAAGAGGAGGGATCCCCCCTCCATAAATCACCCCCGCGGCTCCTCCCTTATCTCATCTCTCATCTCTCCAGTAATAAGCCTGGACCATTACGAACATTCAATTATTACACACACGGTTTCTTTTATTATTTACATCAATTAAAGTTTAAATATTAGAATAATAATTACCCACACTGCAAAGTAAAAGAGTATGATTGAAATTTTCCTCCCTCCTACATGCACTTATAATATTGTACTTGCTGACTGTACATCAACAAACAACAGTAATTACAATACTCTCTCATTTTTCCCCCACAGTTTTATCAAAATTTTGGAATACTTTTATGAAATAACTTGACCATATTTAATTAGGGGTGATCCTGGTAACAGTTTGTACGGCAACCAACAAAATAATGTAGATATAGAGTGTAATAATTTAAAAAACGGGGATGAATTAAATTTGTCCCACGTTCTTGGGCCATTTATGTAATAATTATATATATATATATATATATATACATATATATATATATATATATATATTGTAATGATTAAAAAAAAGATTAACTAAATTTGCCCCACGTTGGGCGCCATTTATGTAATGATTAAAAAAAGGTGGTCTTAATTAATAGGAATAATTAACGAGATTATTATGTATTTAATAATTTATTGTTGATAATGACACATGACGAGCCCTGCCGCATTCCGTCAATTTAACAAACAAATATCTCAATCTTTATTTTATTAATTCGTGGCGTTCTATGAAAATACAGCTTTATATTTTTCTTACAATCAACGACGTTGAATTTCTCCTTACCTCAGGGTCACCACTGGGGTTGACAGGAAGAACAAATACAATGGACTAAAACATTAACACTCCAAACTCATTGGGGTTAAGGGAATACAATATTAAATACAAAGAAGTAAAAGAAATCTGACTTTACCCTTTAATTATCGTTTACAGTCATTAATAATTGTTGTCTACTCACGACAGTGCTACTGGTACCAGTTAGGACTCTTGAAGTCAACACCCACTAAACAGGCCGTTCATTACTCACTGATTCTACACTTTAGACTTTTGAACACACGCGGTCGTTGCCCTCTCGTGTCTCTGCTATCCTGGAACCTGGATCATCTCCCCTCAGCCAGGCCCTTGGACGTAGATCTCCTCAGAGTCTCTCTATGCGAAAGTTAGTTCAGTTCTGCTTCCAAACTGTAATCTTACGAGTCTCTCCGTCAAAACTGTTTTACTTGCGTTTTATTTAAACTATTACATCTCGCCGTTGGACTTCCTGGACAGCGCTGTTCATATTTCTGGATGCGCAGACTTTTACTGTTTTTTATTTCTCTACGTGGACCGAACTACCACGTTCCAGTTCTCGACGCAGATTGAGTTCTCTAAGCGCGCGGTCTCCAGTCTCCCATTGTTAACAAAGAAAGACCCGCTGCGATTGTCGTCTTTAAGCACCCGGTTCCGCCAACAATTCAATTATATTAAAAACAGTTGATAGCCTGTTTAATTGGTATTACAATATATATGTATATATATATATGTATATTGTAATGATTAGACTTAATACAAAAAATACATTAAAAAATTGATTTTCTGATTTATGAATTATATTACATATGCCGTTTATTGATTATTATTTTTTTCATTTCTATGTTGCACAATTAAGATTTTCTCTCAATTTTTCATTGTTATTTAATTTTGCTGTTGTTGTTGTTGTGAATAATATTCTCTATTTAATTTATGTCTTAATTACCTAAACCCTTCTTCCTAGATCTGATTTCTCTCTTCACTGCTCTTATTCCCCCCTCCCCCCCACATTTCATCATAACGCAGTGCTGTGCACAATATCACCTTAGATTTCAACTGATTTAGTGTCATGGCCCGAGACCCTTAAACTGTTTACAGACAACGTGTCAATAAAATTATTTAATACCCCGGCCGAATTTTTTTTTTAGGCTACATGAGGGTAATCCACGTGGTGGCAAATCCCCTTTAATAGCATAGGAAGGGATTTGAAAGGGGGGATGCGGAAGGGTAGTGGAAGGTAGCCAAGGGTTAACTAGAGGCCCAGGGCTATAGTTTAAGGATCCTACCCGCGGCATTCGCCTAAAAGTGATGCAGAGAAAACGCTAAAAAAACATGCATGAGGTAGGTTGGGCATTTGGTACTTGTCCCACGCCCTTCCCTGGATGGCGGGAGAGCGGGGTTTGCTGTGGGGACGCAGCATTCCCTTCTCCGTGCCTCGACCAGTTTAGGAGGCAGCTGGCCGAATATTCCAATGGGAACAGCGGACAACTCTTACCGTATGCCCAAGGTCTGTGACCCCAGGAACATACACCTCTCAGAACAGGCGGAGGTGCCTCGGCTTGTGGGAACCTTAGTTCAAAAGCGGAGAGAGGAGGAGGCATCCCCAAAGGTAGCTCCTTCGTATCTCTCCTATAAGGTTCTGCCTGCGAGAGAATAGCCCTCGCAGACACCTTTTTCAATTATATATATATATATATATATATATATATATATATATATATATGTGTGTGTGTGTATATATTATTCATTTTCAGGAATTGACTTTAATCTCGTCCTGTTGTAAAAGTGGTTTTTTCTCCGACTCGTAGTTGGTCCTGTGGCGGGTTCTCGTCTACGACAACCAACGAACACTCACTCACAAAAAAAGAGAGCCGAAATCCGGATGCCATAAATTCGATAACGAGGCAAAATAACCCGTGTCTTGTCTTGTCTTGTCCTGCGGCTGATAACTTTTCAAAGGAGTCGACTTCGACAGCTTCGAAAGGATTTTTTTTTCTCCCGTCTAGTTTTGTTTTGTGGTAAAGGGAGGCTCTATCCGAGGTCTGCTTCTCCTCAGGAACCTCCTCGTCCCCCGCCCCGTGAGTGTCCATTTGCGGTTCTTGGTTATTTTTGCACATGAATGTAGGAAAATGCTTCTAAAAAAAATACTCCTTCTTTAATGGGAAGCTAAAAGCGATATATACATATATATATACGTACACGTAAATCACCAGCCGTGCCTTATACAACTCTTATCACCACCTCCTGAAGTATTATGCAAGCTAATTTAATAATCTCCGCCGACAAACGTTTGAAACGCATAATGTAAACAAACGGGCGCCATATTGGCGTTATTAAAGATGGCGGCGAAAATTCATTTCGCGGCGGTAACTATGTTAAAGTGTATATTCCTATTGTTCTCGTGTTGTTGTTATTATCCTTACCGTTCGATGACGGGAGTACTGCTGATGGATAAAATATGTAAATGTTTTAATTCAATTAAAAGATATATATTCTGCTGTATTAAGTTACGAGAAGAAAGAAAGAAAAAAGGAACTGTATTTGTATGACGCGGCGTGAAAGTCTCGTGATGTGACGTCACGGTCTCGCGGCGCGCGGCGGCTGCAGTGATTTAACACACAGTACGATCTCGTAGATTATCTCAACTACAATTCTTGCCACCTTTATGCTAGAAGGAGGGGGGGGGGTTTCTCACCCCCCCCACCCTCTCACAGTGTGTAGCAAATGTTGTTTGCATTCTGTCCACGCGTTAATATTTTTGTACAGAGACAAACGTAAATATATATAGCCATTTCTTATCTTCTATATATATAAAAATGAATTGCTGTTCGTTAGTCTCACTAAAACTCGAGAACGGCTGAACGGATTTATCTTATCTTAGTCTTGAAATGTTCGTGGAGGTCTAGGGAAGGTTTAAAAGGCGAGAAAACATCGAATAATTTCCGGGAAAACCCCTAAAAACAGCCCTTTTCTATTTCCCATACAAACGTTTTCTAAATAAAATACAAATCTACACCAGTCGAGCAATTTTCACCAAATTTCGTACACGTGTGTCTTTGCGACCAGGAAACAAACACTGTCGGGGTGAGACGCGTCTTCCACCCCCCAGAAGCGGGGGTAAAAATATTTAAACATGCTAAAACAGCCGATATTTGAGTCGGATAAATATTTTTAGGGGTCAAAGATATTGATAGTGTTTCTACCAATGTTATCTGAATACAATTTCCATCCCCTACGCCCTGTGAAAAGGACACCCTTCGGGTTTGGGGGTGGAGATGCTTTACAGTAAAATAACGCGAATACAACCGAGATTGGAGTCAAATCAAAGGTT
Source organism: Zhengitettix transpicula (assembly GCA_037074705.1). Lineage (NCBI taxonomy): Eukaryota > Metazoa > Arthropoda > Insecta > Orthoptera > Tetrigidae > Zhengitettix > Zhengitettix transpicula. The sequence goes on along the minus strand of CM073590.1, from coordinate 248,827,650 downwards.
ATGGAAGTCACTGTGTTTAGTTACGACATTCAAATTGGCATTTACCCCTCAGATGCAGCGGTAGCGGGGTGCAAATTTTGGAACATGCAAACACGGCAGATATTTGCGTTGAAGAAATATTTTTCAGAGTTAATTATAATGATTAGGGTTCGAGTAGCGTTACATAAAAATTGCGCAAAAGCAGCCGAAATTGGAGTCATATCTGGGGTTATAGATAAATGACATCTCGGGCAACGCCGGGCACCCAGCTAGTATTATATAGATTTTTAATTATGACGACGTTTCGGTACCTTTTTTCGTATCTTCTTCAGGTATTTTCCTTATCCAAACGTCGTCGTAATTAAACGTAAATACATACATACAGCCCTTTTTATAAAATTATATAGATTTTTAATTACGACGACGTTTCGGTACCTTTTTCCGTATCTTCTTCAGGTATTTTCCTTATCGAATCGTCGTCATAATTTTAAAAAAATGAAAAAAAGTCGGTATGAGGTCATCAGTTGTTTTATCATTTTTTTTATCACTTTAAAATTAAACACTTGTGCCTATTTTACAACGGGTTTTATAAAATTGACCAACGACCACTTCATTAACAAAGAGAGTTAAAAAGGTCATACTGGAAGAATAAGAGGAAATAAATAATAAACGAAACCCCATTAAGGTTACTCTGTGACATCACAAAAGATGGACCACGCTGTGTTATTATAAGACGATGAAATTCTTTGATAATACTAAACAATCTGAAGAATTTTTTTAAGGGCAACAGGCTACATGAGGGTAATCCACATGGTGGTAACTCTTCTTTAATAGCACAAGAAGGAATTTGAAGTTGGAGGTGCGGAAGGGTAGAGGAAGGTAGCCAAGGGTTAACTAGATCCCCCGGGCCAAGGGTTAAGGATCCTACCCGGCAATTCCCCTAAAAGTGATCCAGGGAAAACCCTAGAAAAACCTGTATCAGGTAGGTCGGACTCTTGGGTACTTGTCCCACGCCCTTCCCTGGATGGCGGGAGAGAGGAGTTTGCTGTGGGGTCGCAGCTTTCCCCTCGCCGTGCTTTGACCGGTTTAGGAGACACCTGGCTGACTGTTCCAATGGGAACAGAGAACAACTCTTACCGTATGCCCCAAGGTCTGTGTCCCCCCGGAACATACAGCTCTCAAAGCAGGCCTCGGCATGTGGGAACCTTAGTTCAAAAAACGAGAGAGTTGTGAAGGCACCCCCAAAGGTAGCCTCCGCCAGAGCTCTCTGGGAAGGTTCACCTGCGAGGGAATACTCTTCCAGGCTACCTTGGATGTGAAGAATCAACGACTTGATAATAAGAAGAAAAAAGAAAGAGAAAGAAAGAGAGAGAACAATTAAAAGCAAAGCTTGGAGGAGACGGTCCGCACCTACCCTTGCCTGTCCTATCCGCGGGACGACGGTGGCGTGGGCGAGCAGCTACTATCGCAGCCAGCAGGAAGTAGAAATTGGGCAGCTTCCGGGCCAACAAAAATTTGTCCTTGGAAGGGCATCCGCAACTGTTAAGATTTGTACGCTCCATCCATCCATCCATCCATCACGATCCTCGCTGACGTCAGCAAGACTTTCGTTTCGTCTGGCTCGGACCAACAATCCTTCAGACGCTCCTCCGTGTACGAGGTTCATTCAAACCCACCTTTCTCAGAGATCACATGCGGCGCTAATTTCCGCCTTGGCCACTTTTGATTCACCTCACTTCTGGAAGCGATGTTGCCATTATTCAGGCTTCAGAGTCCTCGCAGAGTCAAACTGGCGACCTTTCAGACAGTATTCTCAATTTTTTAGCGAAGAGGCAAATCGACGACAGTGGGCGAGTGAGGCAGCCATGTTTTAGTTTGCTGTAGTAGTTTTTTTTTATTGATGTGGAGCTTATTTACAGTCGCCTCAACATCTTACGTTATCAGCGACTGATTCAGTGAACTCATTTTTTTTTCTACTCGGGAGACTGATTGCTCTCTCTCTCTCTCTCTCTCTCTCTCTCTCTCCCCCCCCTCTCCCTCTCTAATTCTCTCTCTCTCGCTCTCTCTGTGTGTGTCTCTCTGTGTGTCTTTCTCTCTGTGTGTCTTTCTCTCTGTCTCTCTCTGTCTCTCTCTCTGCCTTTGTCTCTGTCTTTCTCTCTGTCTTTCTCTCTGTCTTTCTCTGTGTCTTTCTCTCTGTCTTTCTCTCTGTCTTTCTCTCTGTCTTTATGTTTGTCTCTCCCTGTGTCTGTCTCTGTGTCTCTCTCTCTGTCTTTCTCTCTGTCTTTCTCTCTGTCCTTCTCTCTGTCTCTCTGTGTCTCTCTCTGTCTCTCTCTGTTTTTCTCTCTGTCTCTCTCTGTTTTTCTCTCTGTCTCTCTCTGTCTTTCTCTCTGTCTCTCTCTGTCTTTCTCTCTGTCTTTCTCTCTGTCTCTCACTGTGTCTGTCTCTGTGTGTCTCTCTCTCTGTCTTTCTCTCTGTCTTTCTCTCTCTCTCTCTATCTCTCTCTGTCGTTCTCTCTGTCTTTCTCTCTCTCTCTCTATCTCTCTGTCTTTCTCTCTCTCTCTCTATCTCTCTCTGTCTTTCTCTCTGTCTCTCTTTGTCTTTCTCTCTGTCTCTCTCTGTGTCTTTCTCTCTGTCTTTCTCTCTGTCTTTCTCTCTGTCTTTCTCTCTGTCCTTCTCTCTGTCCTTCTCTCTGTCCTTCTCTCTGTCTCACTCTGTCTCTCTCTCTGTCTCTGTCTGTCTCTCTCTGTCTCTCCCTGTGTCTGTCTCTGTCTCTCTCTCTGTCTCTCTGTCTCTCTCTGTCTCTCTCTGTCTCTCCCTGTGTCTGTCTCTCTCGTCTTTTTCTCTGTCACTCTCTGTGTCTGTCTCTCTCTGTCTCTCTCTGTCTCTCCCTGTGTCTGTCTCTGTGTCTCTCTCTGTCTCTCTCTGTCTCTGTCTCTCCCTGTCTCTGTCTCCCTCTCTGTCTCACACACACGAACCCGGGACCTCTGTGATGGGAGGCAGTCGCGCTGACCCCCTTCACCATTGCAGGTCGCTGTAGTCTTGTAAGAAATCCATTGCCCTGAGGGGAAAAGAAGCGCCGAATCCAACATCGTGAATGGTTTGTCCACGGTCGTGACACGCAGTTTTTTGTTTTTATTTGCAGCGTAAAGAAGGTCTTTGCCTCTAATGTTGTCTGTATTGCAAAGATTAACAATAACCATCTTTCATGGCTTTGAAATATTTAATTATTTATTCTTTCGCAATGGAGCTTTTGACGTAACAATGACGAATTTCGCTCACCAAGGCGTAGACAACCAGCGATGATACTCTCCAAACGTAAAAATAAAATATTTTCTTCTACAGATGCTATTATCATCAGCGGGACTTTACGTATCAGCTGATATTTTACCCATACACACACACACACACACTCAGACACAAAAATAAATTAAAAATCGTCTCCATCCCGGCTGTCAATGAATGGCTTTTAACAGGCCAACAACGAAGCTATGGTTGAGTTTCTACTTCCCAGAGTGCGTCGGTGTAGTTGATAAGATTAAAGCGAGCCGTCGCAGGTAAAAATCGCTCGTTCCGAGATAGAAATCTGGGGGGGGGGGGGGCGCGAGGGGCCTCAGGTACGGGGAAGTCGGGTGTCGGGCGGGGACACAGATACGGAAACATAACAAAACAACCCTTCAATACTAAAAACACCCTCGTCAGGACAATAATTTGCCCGGGAAAAAAAATAACGTTTCAGAAGAAGAAGAAGAAGAATATTAACATAATGAAATATAAATAAAGCGAGAACGACGGTTCCAAAAATTTGTAAAATTAAACCGCCCCAGCAATCACGAAATAGAAATTCGAGGGAATATTAACATTTGTAGAAAAATGTAAATATATTTAAAAACCCGGAATATATTGGAATATTTTTTTAAAAAAAAGAAAAAGAGAAGTGGTAAATTTTGTTGTTGAAAGTGGCAACATTGGAAAATTCTGTGCAGTCACAGTAAAATGTTTAAATTGATGATTAACAAAAAAAAAATCCCCCAATAGTGAAATAGGAAAGTATAGCATTAGTTGATTGGTTGTGGGCCTTACCTGAGTAACACACGAAGTGGCCAAGCACACATGTAAAATAATTTGTCAATTAATTTCATTTTCAAACAAATAATATACTGATTATATATATATATATTGTAATGATTAAAAATAGAGATTTAAATCAATTAATTTGCCCCACGTTGGGCGCCATTTATGTAACGATTAACAAGGTGACAAGCACATCCAGCTAAATTGCTACATTTTTAGGGTTGTATTGGGAGGACGGAGCGAACCTCTACGGACCATTTACTTTCGTTCCTTGTTGGTGGTGTTGATGACGCAGGAGGTGACGTCCAGTCCGTCAGGACCTCGTAGTTGCTTCTCTGAAGTAAACTGAACCAAGTGTTTTATTTTTTAATAAATGATAATTTTCTGACAGAGTCTCTGCCTTCAGGTAGCTGCGGCCTCACGTAATTCTTACATTAAAATATTAACAAACTAATGTTGTATATATCGTTAAATAATACAATAAACTGAGAATAATAATTTGTTGTGACAACGTTTCTAACACAAATAGGGATGTTTCTGTTATATATATATATATATATATATATATATATATATATATATTGTAATGATTAAAAAAAGAGGTTAACTAAATTTGCCCCACGTTGGGCGCCATTTATGTAATGATTAAATAAAAGGTGGTCTTAATTAATAGGAATAATTAACAAGATTATTATGTATTTAATAATTTATTATTGATAATGACACATGATAAGGCCTGCCGCATTCCGCCATTTTCTCAAACAAATATCTCAATCTTTATTTTAATAATTCGTGGCGTTCTATGGAAATACAGCTTTATTTTTTTTTACAATCAACGACGTTGAATTTCTCCTTACCTCAGGGTCACCACTGGGTGTGACAGGAAGAACAAATACAATGAACTAAAACATTAACAATCCAAACTCATTGAGGTTAAGGGAATACAATATTAAATACAAAGAAGTAAAAGAAAACGAATGAAAAGAGAAAAACGCGAATGAAATCTGACTATACCCTTTAATTATCCTTTACAGTCATTAATAATTGTTGTATACTCACGACAGTGCTTCTGGTACCAGTTCCGACTCTTGCAGCTTGAAGTCAACACCCACTAAACAGGCCGTTCATTACTCACTGATTCTACACTTTAGAACACACGTGGTCGTTGCCCTCTCGTGTCTCTGCTATCCTGGAACCTGGATCATCTCCCCTCAGTCAGGTCCTCGGACGTAGATCTCCTCAAAGTCTCTCTATGCGAAAATCAGTTCAGTTCTGCTTCCAAACTGCGATTTTTACGAGTCTCTCCGTCAAAACTGTTTTACTTGTGTTTTATGTAAACTATTATCTCTCGCCGTTGAACGTCCTGGGTAGTCCTATTCATAATTCTGGATCCGCAGACTTTTACTGTTTTCTATTTCTCTTCGTGGACCGAACTGCCATGTCCCAGTTCTCGCCGCAGACTGAGTTCTCTAAGCGCGCGGTCTCCAGTCTCCCATTGTTAACAAAGAAAGACCCGCTGCGATTGTCGTCTTTAAGCCCCCGTACCGCCAACGATTCAATTATATTAAAAACAATTAGTAGCCTGTTTAATTGGTATTACAATATATATATATATATATATATATATATATATATATATATATATATGTATGAAATCTGCGCATTTTCTCCGAGACCCACCTTTTCGCAGGTGAAGTTTTGTAGCTCTCGTGGGTGGGTGGAGCCCACATTCACATTCGCACTGTAATTCCATTGGAGGGTGTGTGTGTGTGTGTGTGTGACGTGAGTCCCGCGATGAGGAGATTGGCGCGCCGCTCCCTTGGCCAATTTTTGCATGACAATGCTGTGCAATTACCAGATATCGCGGGTATGTGAGAAGCTACCAGGGTCACTCACCCCCTCCTCGGGATTGTTGCCCTCGTTGGAAACACCAGCAACGCCAACTCTCGATGAGTGGAAAAATACCCTCCAGGGCGCTAACCAGCGGGGGGGGGGGAACTAACTTAAAAATACGACGAGAGTCTAGCAGGGGTTTAGGTTTGATTTGTTCCTCAAAAACCACCCCTCAACGTCCAATTTCATCCGACTGAAGGCAATAACAATTATGAAACACAAAATAAAATTTTTTTGGAACACCCTGTATATACAAGAAAATATGTAAACGTGGTAATACGATAAAAACAGCCAAATCACACAAAATAAGTGCCTTAAACACCGCAAAACGTTTCTCGAAACCTTGTTCCTTCCCTCAGATGCTAAGAAAACTATGAAACACGAGAGCCTGGAGCGACACAACTACCACATAGCTGTATAGACAAACTCGGGAAGCTTTTGAAATATATTGTCAGCTGGACCTGTGGCAGTTATGTGGCTCTAGGCTCTTCTTAGCACCTGAAGAAAGGAACAAGGTTTCCAGAAACGTTGTTTGCTATTTATTATATCAAATCTTACGTCAGTATTTGGCTATATATTTATTTATTTATTTTAAAAAATCAATCTTTAATTTATTTGACACAAACAGGGCAGTTACTGTCGAGGAACACTGCATCCTACTGCGCTGCAACCTTGGTTTTCGATTTATTTTATTCCATTAGTCCTCGTATGAGGTGAAATAGGGACACATAAAAATTACAATATATAAGAATTGGACGCTACAATTATAAATAATTACAAGTTAACATAAAAGTAACTAAAATTCGGGAACACACAAATTTCCCTTGTCCAACATAAGTAAAATAATATGAATAATAACAAAAATAATAATTATTTAACTATACTAAGGGGGTGCGATATAATATTTACAGGTGTAATAAAAATAATTCAATGTGTACTAGTAAATAATTACTGATTTGAGGATGAACTATAATAAAATATAGAATTTACACATCACACGAGAATAAACACACACAAAACAAGACACACACACACACACACGAGGAGGAGAACGAGGGACAAGTGACGTCACGTAACAGAGGGAAGATGAATCTTCCTACTCCAGGTCCTCCTCGTGCATGAAAGAATAGAATTTACACATCACACGAGAAGAAACACACACAAAGCTAGACACATGCACACACCAGGAGGAGAACGAGGGACAAGTGACGTCAAGTAACAGAGGGAAGAGGAATCTGCCTACTCCATGCGCTCCTCGTCCATGAAAGAAGATAATTTACACATCAGACTAGAATAAACACACACAAAGCTAGACACATGCACACACTAGAAGGAGAACGAGGGACAAGTGACGTCAAGTAACAGAGGGAAGAGGAATCTGCCTACTCCATGCGCTCCTCGTCCATGAAAGAAGATAATTTACACATCAGACTAGAATAAACACACACAAAGCTAGACACATGCACACACTAGAAGGAGAACGAGGGACAAGTGACGTCAAGTAACAGAGGGAAGAGGAATCTGCCTACTCCAGGCCCTCCTCGTCCATGAAAGAAGATAATTTACACATCACACGAGAATAAACACACACGAAACTAGACACACGCACACACACTAGCAGGACAAACGAGGGACAAGTGACGTCACTTAACAGAGGGAAGAGGAATCTGCCTACTCCAGGCCCTCCTCGTGCATGAAAGAATAGAATTTACACATCACACGAGAATAAACACACACGAAACTAGACACACGCACACACACTAGCAGGACAAACGAGGGACAAGTGACGTCACTTAACAGAGGGAAGAGGAATCCGCCTACTCCAGGCCCTCCTCGTGCATGAAACAAACAAACAAAAGAGCAGAAAAGACCAAACAGAGACTAAGGAAGTTATGAAGCAATTATTAGCAACACATTCAACACTTGTGCAGGACTGTTTTATTTTTTTAAAAAAAAAATTATTAGGGGGAACGATCAAGAAACTCCTTGCCTGAGTGAAACACCCGCGGCCTTTATTATGCTTATTTCATTTTTTTTTTCTAGTCATCGATTCTATTATTTTAATAAGTTTATAGTTATTTAAGTGAGATTTCCTCCCACCCCCGTCCCGCCCCACCCCCGTTGGAAAATATATTTCAAATTGATTTGTTTATTTCTTTTTGAGAACTGCAGAGAACAAAATTGTAAGGAGAGCGAACAATACTACCGAAACGAATTATTTAATTAATGAGTACCTTCGCTGGCTGCTGAGAGAAGAGACAGTCTCGCAGTCTGATGACTGTAAGGTAGTCGTGCAATGTTAAAATCCCTAAGGTCGCTTCTGATTGGTGCTCGTGGACGTGACGTCACTCTTCACCTTAGGGGTTGTCTTATCTCGCGGCGTTATTTACACGCCATTACCGCCACTTTGGTAGGTTGTCGAGGATGGTAGAGGCCGGAAATCCTGCAAGAGAATTCTCTCGCAGGTGAAACTTCCCAGAGAGCTCTGGCGGAGGCCACCTTTGGGGATGCCTTCACATATCTCTGCTTTTTAAACTAAGGTTCCCACATGCCGAGGCCTGTTTTGATAGGTGTATGTTCCGGGGTCGCAGACCTTGGGGGAATACGGTAAGAGCTTTTCCTTGTTCCCATTGGAACAGTCGGCCAGCTGCCTCCTAAAGTGGTCGAGGCACGGAGATGTCACAGCGACGTCACAAAAAAACATGGCGGCATCTGTAGATATTTTTATTATTATTACTTTTACATAACCTGCGAGGGTTATTCTCTCGCAGGCAGAACCCTAGTAAGATAGACGGAAGGGGCTACCTTTGGGGGATGCCTCCTCCTCTATCTCCGTTTTTGAAGTAAGGTTCCCACAAGGCGAGGCCTGTTTTTAGAGGTGTATGTTCCCGGGTGTTTACAGACCTTGGTGGGTATACTGTAAGAGTTGTCCGCTGTTCCCATTGGAACAGCCGGCCAGCTGCCTTCCTAAACTGGTCGAAGTACGGAGAAGGGAATGCTGCGACCGCACAGCAAACTCCGCTCTCCCGCCATCCTGGGAAGAGGCGTGGGACAAGTACCCAAATGCCCGACCTACTTGATGCAGGTGTTTCTAGGGTTTCCGCTGGATTACTTTTAGGCGAATTGCCGCGGGTAGGATCCTTAAAATATAGCCCGGGGAGCTGTAGTTAAACCTTGGCTACCTTCCTCTACCCTTCCGCATCCCCCCGTTTCAGATCCCTTTCGTATGTTATAAGAGGGGAGTTGCCACCATGTGGATTACCCTCATGTAGCCTGGTACCCTTTAAAAAATAAAGGGTGGTAGAGAGAGAGAGAGAGAGTAGTGAGGGCCAGGTGAAGAAGAGTCTTGCGCGCTAATGTGCAAATCAATTGCGAGCCAAGGCTGCGCTCAACAGGCGTGAGAGGGACTCGTGCACTCTCTCCCAGGAGACATGCGACACAGGCGCCACACTTCCCTTAGTGGTGGTAGTATTGAACTAGCGGCAAGCATCAAGGAAAGGTGGGGAAAAACTACAGTAAGTAAGCACACGAGTATCACTAATATAAGACGCTACGGGATTTAGAACTACGCGTACAACATAATTTCGGTACGTACGAGCGCAGCCCTCGTAGAACACTTATTATCCATTACACCGCTTATTTATGGGGTAAAGTATTGTAGAGGGCGGGGAACCACGTCAATGTAGTTAATTAAGATGCTGGTCACGACGCTCTCCCTTGCTTGTGCTGAAGATATCCCGCTGTATCTGGAGAACTGACAGTGTTGTGACCTTCCACTTAATCCTTTACCGTTACATACTTCTCCCTCTCCCCTTCTCCCTCCCTCTCTTACTGTGTTTACCCACATCATTATGTCTGTTTTTCTTTTAAATAACTGACCTTTCTTATTTTTTGTTGCAGGTACGTAACGAGGGTTCTTAACGTAACGCTTCCGTGAGTACAAGTAGTTTTTAATAATAACACGACACTACTAGTGACGTCGATGATGACGTTCTTCCGGTGTCCTTTTTTCTCATTTAGATTATATCAGATTTTGAATAAGAAAAGTAGACAAATACAGACAAAAAAAGGAGAGAGAGAGGGGGGGGGGATAATAATATAAATACCACTCAACGACGTTTCTGAGGATCCTTCTTCCCGTATTAAGGGAACGTTTTGTTCGCCCCATGTAGCAGGAGTTACAACTACGGCAAGAGAATAACAATTATATTTATCCTGCTTCCCCTTTTAAATTAAAAGTGAAAACAACAGTAATAATAATATAAAGAAACATGGCCGAATGCAAACAACATAAGTGGTAATATAAAAATACTACAGAATGTTTTATTGGGGAGGGGGGCTTTTCAGTTTTGTCAACTGGCGAGCGTGCAGTTGTGTCGCTCTAGGCTCTTGTTAGCGCGCGAACCCCTGACGGAAGGGAAACAAGGATCCGCAGAAACGTCGTTATATGGTATTTACATCATCTCTTATGTATTCGGCCATTTTTCTTCTTATTATAATTACTGTTTTCACTTTTAATTTAAAAGGGAAATCAGGATAAATATAATTGTTATTCTCTTGCCGTAGTTGTAACTCCTGCTACATGGGGCGAACAAAACGTTCCCTTAAGGAAGGTTGCCAAGGGTAACTAGGGGCCCCCGGGCTATATTTTAAGGATCCTACCCGGCATTCGCCTAAAGAAATGCAAGGAAAACCTTAGAAAACCCTGCATCAGGTAGGTCGGGCATTGGGTACTTGTCCCACGCCCTTCCTTGGATGGCTGTGGGGACGCAGCATTCCCCATTCCCTTCTCCGTGCCTCGACCAGTTTCGGAGGCAGCTGGCCGACTATTCCAATGGGAACAGCGGACAACTCTTACCGTATTCCCAACATACACCTCTCAGAACAGGCCTCGGCATGTGGGAACCTTAGTTCAAAAACGGAGAGGGAAAAGGCATCCCGCAAAATTAGCCCCTTCGTGTCTCTCCTTCAAGGTTCTGCCTGCGAGAGAACATCCCTCGCAGGCTAACGTGTGCAACCAAGGCATATTTTTTTTAAATAGTTAGGATCCTGAGTGGATGGAGACGTTCCTTCCGCCCGGTCTTGCTTTTCCTTTTACTCTGGCTGGTAACCTGCTGGAAAATGAGTCGGCGCAAGACTCGCACAGCGAGGGACAGACAGACAGACAGAGAGAGAGAGAGAGAGAGAGAGAGAGAGAGAGAGAGAGTGAGCTCTCAGCTACCGTAAATTACCTCCAGAGTTAACTATATGGGCGCCATTGCCCCTTCCACTCACTCACTCACAGGTGAACGACCTCCAACATCCTGATGAATGGAATAATATTTGGCACAGATATATATTTACTTATTTTTTTCCCCCTCGCGAGCAAGTGCCGGAAGTCTGGCGGCCATGTGTGTCAGTGGGTGTGTGGCGAACTTGATACCCGTGTGTGTGTGTGTGTGTGTGTGTGCTGATCGCTGCAACTGGCGACCTCGCTATTTATAGCTTCCCTGCATTGACACCAGGACTCACCTAACTTGCACGTTACGGGGTTGAGATGGTGTAATCAGGGTTGGAGGTCGGGTAAGCTCGGGTCTGTGAGGCCTCAAGCACTTACCCGACCTGCGGCACTGAAGGTGTCACGTCACGGCAGGTGAAGGTTGAAGCGTGACTACGGTCTCTCGCTTTGACAAGTGTCAGCAGTGCGTACCAGAGACATTCATGCAAGTGTAAACAATTAATAAAATAAAAAAAATTTACGTCTCATTGAAGAAAGGAAGTCGATTCAGACAAACAAAAAACTGGTAATAATGAAACTGAATAATTGCAATGATCCCTTATTGTTACGCTGAACTTTCTGCTGCCCCATTGTCGTAGCGCCCTCATTGTTACGCGAACCCTTCGCCTCTCCCATTGTCGTTGCCTTTTCGTCGCTTCTGAGTGTTGTCAATTGACGAGTGTGCAGTTGTGTCGCTCTAAGCTCTTCTTTAGCACCTGAGGAAGGGAACAAAGATCCGCAGAAACGTTGTGGTGTGGTATTTATGTTATCAGGGTTTTTTTTTTGTCAGACTTGGTTGTCTTTCTTATTCATTTTCTTTTTTTTTTCCTCCTTCGTCGAGTATTTCTTTTATATTTCGGTCGAATCCTTGCGGTAGTTGGTTTTAAACTATCTCTCTCTCTCTCTCCTTGCCTCTCTCTCCCCTTCTCTCTCTGTCTCTCTCTTTCTGTCTCTCATTGTCTCTGTCTCCCCCTTTCTCTCTGTCTCTCTCTTTCTATGTCCGTCTCCTGCTGTGTTAATTCAGTACTGCATAGACCCTTTCCTAGTCGCGGACCTACTTGGTTCTACCCCTTGCTGGCCGACGGTGTTGTGAATAAATACTGAGTATTTTCCGTAGATGTTCCGCCCGCCCTTTTAATGAGACGTGTCTTCGTCATTAGAGGCGTAAAGAGATTACTCCGGGAGTGGAGGCGTAAATCCACTCGTCCACTCTCTCCGTGTGATATATGGCCCACTGTGTTTCCTCCGCCCCCCCCCCTCCCTCCTCCTCCACCACCACCACGTACCTTTCCAGAAGAACCTGACTGCCCGAGTGAGGAGTCTCGACGTTTATGGCGCGTGATTAGTAGCGTCGGATTCCAGGACTGTAAATCAGTATTGCGCGTGCTTCCATGTACCTGCGCTCATAAATAACTCACACACACACACGGAAGCGCTTTTTTTTGAAGGTACCAGGCTACATGAGGGGTAATCCACATGGTGGCAACTCCCCTTTAATAGCATAGGAAGGGATTTGAAAGGGGGGATGCGGAAGGGTAGAGGAAGGTAGCCAAGGGTTAACTAGGGGCCCCTGGGTTATGGTTTAAGGATCCTACCCGGCAATTCGCCTAAAAGTGATGCAGGGAAAACCCTAGAAGAACCTGCATCAGGTAGGTCGGGCATTGAGGTACTTGTCCCACGGCCTTCCCATGGCGGGAGAGAGGAGTTTGCTGTGGGGACGCAGCATTCCCTTCTCCGTGTCTCGACCACTTTAGGAGGCAGCTGGCCGACTGTTCCAATGGGAAGAGCGAACAACTGTTACCGTATGCCCAAGGTCTCTGACCCCTCTCAAAACAGGTCTGGGCTTGTGGGAAAATTATTTCAAAAACGGAGAGGAAAAGGCATCCCCAAAGGTAGCCTCCGACAGAGCTCTCTGGCTATGGAGTACCTTTGAAAAGAACCTCTGAGGTTTACCCCACACGGAAGCGCAGGATCCTCCTCAACCCCCCTCTATTACTCACAACAGTCGTCATGGCAACGACGTGAGCGCTAACCGCACTTTGACGGCGATATAAAAAATATTCATATAATAAACTGTAACCCAATTAAATTGAAATTTTCACCTGAAGAGGACCCGAAAAACTAGAGTGACGAAACGTCTGTGTTTGCTACATTACAATGTTTTTTAAAGTTCGATAATAAAAATTTTCTGACCAATACGCCAGTGTTTTCACTTTAGATATTAAAAAAAAAGTATTACGTCTGATTGAAAATAATGAATAATTCAGACAACGTTGTTTCTGGGGATCCTTGTTGCCTTTCCTCAGGTGCACGGTAAGAACAGCCTAGAGCGACACAACTGCACTGGTCAGTTGACAACACTCAAAAGGCCCTTCTTAGCACCTGAAGAAATGGGGGACAAGGATCCCCAGAGACAACGTTGTTGTGGTATTTACATTATCACCACTTATGTTGTCTGCGTTCGGCCATTTTTTTTCTTCTTCTTGTTATTATTATTATTGCCTTCACTTTTAATTTGAAAGGGAAATCAGATAAATATAATTGTTATTCTCTCGCTGTAGTTGTAACTGCTGCTACATGGGGCGAACAAAACGTTCCCTTAACACGCGCCGTATCAAGGAACACGTGTGTGTGTGTGTTTCTAATATCAATCTTTCCATTGATAAACCAATCTGTAGTAGTCTCATCGATTTTTTTTTCTCGTCCTCCCTTATTACAAATTTCTACATCACAAAACTGGACCAAATATTCAAAGAATATCAAATACCCATCATCTACAGAACCTCCAACACTCTTTGGTACTCGATTAAGAACCACAAGGACCCACTTGACAACTGCAGCAAACATTGTGTTGTTTACTAATTGTAACTCCTGCTATATGGGGCGGACAAAACGTTCCCCGTAACACGCGCCGTAGCAAGGGAACATGTGTGTCTAATATCAAAGACAATCTGTTAGTCTCCATTTCTAAAAATACATTTGATTGTGCTAAATGCTAAGATTTTAGTCGTTGCCCGCCAGCACAGGGACAATTCCAGAGATGCTTCACATTAAATGAAAAATCACAGCTGTTAATGAACAGACACTCACAATGAAACTCAATAATTGCTACGATCCCTCGCTGTTACGCTGAACCTTGTGTCTTCTGTATTGTCGTCGCTCCCTCATTGTTACGCCGACCTCTTCGGCACTCTGCCACCATTGTCGTCGCGTTTCCGTCGCTTTTTTAAGTTGTTGTCAAACAGACCAGTGCAGTTGTGTCTCTCTAGGCTCTGCTTAAGCACCTGACGAAAGGCGACCAGAAACAACGTTGTTGTGTGGTATTTACATTATCCCTTATGTGTTCGGCCATTTTTCTTCTTCTTCTTCTTATTGTTTTAACTTTTAATTTAAAAGGGGAAGCAGGATAAATATAATTGTTAGCAAAAGCCTGCGAGAGGATTCTCTCGCAGGTAACCTGCGAGGGATTTCCTCTCGCAGGCAGAACCTTTTAGGAGAGATACGAAGGGGCTACCTTTGGGGATGCCTCCTCCTCTCCGTTTTTGAACTAAGGTTCCCACAAGCCGAGGCACCTCGGACTGTTTTGAGAGGTGCATACGGTAAGAGTTGTTCGCTATTCCCATTGGAATAGTCGGCCAGCTGCCTCCTAAACTGGTCGAGGCACGCAGAAGGGAATGCTGCGTCCCCACAGCAAACTCCTCTCCCGCTATCGGAAGGGCGTGGGACAAGTACCCAATGCCCGACCTACCTAAGGCAGGTTTTCCCTGCATTTCTTTTAGGCGAATTGCCGGGTAGGATCCTTAAAATATAGCCCGGGGGGCCCTAGTTAACCCTTGGCTGTCTTCCTCTATCGTTCCGCATCCCCCCTTTCAAATCCCTTCCTATGCTATTAAAGGGGAGTTGCCACCATGTGGATTACCCTCATGTAGCCTGTTGCCCTAATATATATATATATATATATATATATATATATAATATTTA
Organism: Zhengitettix transpicula; assembly: GCA_037074705.1. Taxonomy (NCBI): domain Eukaryota; kingdom Metazoa; phylum Arthropoda; class Insecta; order Orthoptera; family Tetrigidae; genus Zhengitettix; species Zhengitettix transpicula. Next base: position 248,812,469 of record CM073590.1, on the reverse strand, counting down.
TTCTCTCGCTGTAGTTGTAACTGCTGCTACATGGGGCGAACAAAACGTTCCCTTAACACGCGCCGTATCAAGGAAACATCGGTTTTTGAGTTTTGTCAACTGATAATTGTGCAGTTGTGTCACTCTAGGCTCTTATTAGCGCACCCCTGACGAAAGTTTAACAAAGATCCGCAGAAACGTCGTTGTGTGGTATTTATATTGTCACTTCTTTTGTCTGTATTTGTCTGTCTTCCTTATTCATTATCTTCAAACAGACGTATTTTTTTTTCATTTTTATTTTATTTTAGCCTGATTCAAATACTTGTTCCTTAATTTAACTCCTACTTCTCATAGTTCGTCTTTCGTAACATCAAAAGTTCTCTACAAGAATCGGAAAAGCGAAACCCCACGCGCCTTCCTCATTTATGTTCACACAGTTTGCCCAACGTAGCTTCCTTGGTTTCGACTATATATGACGTCATCGGAAGCCATGACGATTCAAGCACGTTTTTGTTTTCGCGAGCTACAAGTCACGTTGATGAGGCGGCAGCAGCGGCGATGTTGAAAGACTCTTTCCACTTGGCTGTTGAGAGGAAAAACTCTTCAATCAGTGAACAGCGAAACCGATGGCTTCTGATTCGTAACCGTTTAAGACGACGAACGGTAACTCAGGAGAATCCGAAGTTGCAAGAGCCGCAGCGGCAATGAACGTCATTTGGAATGATTTCCTCAGCATCATCATCATCGTCGCTTAAGACCAAATATTGGCGTCGTGAAGAAAACACCAGAGGGGAAAACCGGTTTTTCATGGTGATTGGACGTTTAGAGGCGATTGGGTGATGACGGGAGTTTGGTTGAGGAGGAGCGTCACCAAACATCTGGAGAATCAGCAATCTTCGGCTTGTTGGGCAAGACTTTCAGCCAGCCTTCCAGTACGGGAATGCTGAGGCAGTGGTGAGGCCGCAGATTCCCACGGGCGAGTGCAACACGTGCCACCGAGGCCGAGAAACAAAGCAGCCAATTAATACGCCTTCACAATGGGGAATCAATTACGCAGTCGTCCCGCGATAACCAGAGACGCACATGTGGTCGTGGGAGGAGGAGGAGGAGGAGGAGGATGTGCTGGAGCTGGATGGTGGCAAGGTTCCGCTCCAGGGAGCGCACACCTGCGTCCAGAGTTGCGCAAGGAGAGCTTCCGTACTCCTGTCTCTCTCTGTCTCTCTCTCTCTCTCTCTCTCTCTCTCTCTGTCTCTCTCTCTCTCTGTCTCTCTCTCTCTCTCTCTCACTCGCTCTGAATGCACTTGCAGAAACACCGTCCGCTCGCAGCAGCAGCAGCAGCCTTCACACAAGCGGTATTTAATATTCTCCCTTGCTACAATCTCCTTACTAAGGAAGCCTGCGAGAGTATTCTCTCGCAGGTGAACCTTTCCCAGAGAGCTCTGGAGGGGAGGCTACCTTTGGGGATGCCTTCACATCTCTCTGGTTTGTTTTTTGAACTAAGGTTCCCACATGCCGAGGCACTGTTCTGAGAGGTGTATGTTCCTGGAGGTCACAGACCTTGGGGCATACGGTAAGAGTTGTCTGCTGTTCCTATTGGAATAGTCGGCCAGCTGCCTCCTAAACCGGTCAAGGAACGGAGAGGAGAATGCTGCGTCCCCACAGCAAACCCTTCTCTCCCGCCATCCAGGGAAGGGCGTTGGGACAAGTACCCCAAGAGCCCGACCTACCTGATGCAGGTTTTTCTAGGGTTTTCCCTGCATCACTTTAAGGCGAATGCCGCGGGGTAGGATCCTTAAACCATACCCCGGGGGCCCCTAGTTAACCCTTGGCTACCTTCCTCTACCCTTTCGCATCCTCCCTTTCAAATCCCTTCCTATGCTATTAAAGGGGAGTTGCCACCATGTGGATTAGCCTCATGTAGCCTGTTACCCTAAAAAAAATATTATTTACGAGGATTTACGCCTTTTCTCTGGATGGTGGGAGAGAAGGTTTGCTGTGGGGTCGCAGCTTTACCCCTCGCCGTGCCTCTGAACAGTTTAGGAGGCAGTTGGCCGACACTGCGAGGAAAAACGCAAACGTTTCTAAATTCCCGTCTGTGGTATTGCCAGTGACCTGGAGTCATCGTCTCTTCCATCCAGGAATCGAGGACCTGCTTATCTGCCCAAGAGAGAGAGAGAGAGAGAGAGAGAGAGAGAGAGAGAGAGAGAGAGAGAGAGAGAGAGAGAAGAAGGATTCCCAACTGCCCATGGCAATTACCAGACGCTTACAGTTGCCACTCACAGGATCTCCTCTAGCTTGAAATAATACGGCAAAAATAATTAAGACCATCATCTAATTACTTAATAAAAGATGCGGATCTCTACAGCGATTTCCAATGAAGTCCGGAGGCCTGTAGTGAAAGTGTTATATAAATATATATATGTTATATTTGGAGAAAGTGACTTAGGTTGGGTTAATCGCGGAATGAGGAAGTTGTCTCACGACGCCCTCTTCTCTGATCCTTTATCCAACCTGTGAGGAACAATTTAATTATTCTTCGCCAGCACCCGGATCCATTCTTCGACGGTATTCACCGCACAGAAATATTCTTATTGTGTTATATAATAAGCCCCGATGGCGAATGAATGGCCCCGCGTGCAAGATTAACAGTTGTGAAACACCGTGACAAAGTCTCAAGCACTTGTGCTTGGCCATCACAGGCAGACTCGATTGATGTTGTTTTGTTGTTGTGAAGCAACCGACAGATAATCCATTAAACGTAATAGTATTTAAAAAGACAGTTTCTTATTTTGAGGCGAAACGGAAAAAAATATTCATATTAACAATAAATGACAATACTTAAGGTTATTCACTATAATAATCGTTTTTGTTCTGTCGGGACGAAGTGACGAGGGATCCTCAAGCACCTGCCTTAAGCAGGTTGAAAACCGTGACATGGCGTGAATTAGCATTACAGACACGTGACACCGCGTGACATTCCGTGACATAAATCCCATTATCCGGTAGCATCACACGCTTTTCACGTGACGTGACATGGCGTGATAACGTGCCACCGTTATATGTTATCACAGACACGTGATGTGGCATGACGTTATGTCGTCACAGACACGTGACACTGCGTGACATCCCGTGACTTGAGTCTGGTCCGTAAGTCACTAGCAGGTAGCATCGCACGCTTTTCGCGCATATCGCGTTAAATCACGTGACGTGAGATGACGTGACATCGGAATTTAGAACACATACACGTGACGCCGCGTGACAGCCCGTGCTATGCGTCTGGTCCGTAAGCCAGTAGCAGGTAGCATCGCACGCTTTTCGCCGATTTCACGTTAAATCACGTGACGAAGGAAAAAAAATATGTAGAGATTTATTCCAAGAGAAGAGAACATAGAAAACAAGAAAAATAAATAAGCGGGTCAATGAGATGACGAGGAAGATCATCTAGAATATCAGAAAAAATATGTAGAGATTTACTCCAAGAGAAGAAAACATAGAAAACAAGATAAAGAAAAATGCAGGTCTTAGAATAGATAAGAAAGATCGTCTAGAATATCAGAAAAAATATATAGAAATTTATTCCAAGTGAAGAGAACAAAAAGGAAAGAGGCAGGTCAAATATATGAAGAGAAAGATCGTCTAGTATATCAGAATAAATATATAGAGATTTACTGCAAGAGAAGAGAACAAAAAATAAAGAGACAGGTCAAAGATATGCAGAGAAAGATCGTGTAGAATATTAGAATAAATATATAGAGATTTACTGCAAGAGAAGAGAACATAAAAAACAGAATACAGTTTGGAAAATGTGACATGGCGTGACATCACATCACAGACAACGTGACATCCCGTGACATCTGTCTCGTCCGTTAGCAGGTAGCATCGCACGCTTTTCGCGGATCACGTTAAATCACGTGACATGGCGTGACATCAGAACCCAGATCACAGACACGTGACACCGCGTGACATACCGGGGACGTGACGTACCGTGATATATATATATATATCTGTGAGCTATTAGCAGGTAGCCTCGCACGCTTTAGGGACTTCACGTTAAATCACGTGACAGTACTCGACGTGACATGGCGTGACATCAGAATGCAGATCACAGACACCTCGTGACGTGACGTACCGTGACATGTGTCTTCTCCGTAAGCCATTAGCAGGTAGCATCGCACAGTTCTGGTACTTCACGTTAAAATCACGTGACAGTGACGTCAGCGGGTCTCCACCTTATCAGATCGTTTCTGGTAGTCAATTTTTGTTACAGTTAACATGGTAATTAAATAATGATTCGTTGTATACAGGGAGAGTTTCTTAAACATGGGGAAAAAAATGTCGTCCATCCCTGGTGGGGATCGAACCCACGACCTTTGGATTAGAAGTCCAACGCGCTATCCACTGCGCTACAGGGACCTTGCTTGAGGTAGCACTTTATAGGAGCTGCATGTTTAGACTTCATCCGATTGGCGGGTTCGCGTGACTTGCAGACGTTCCGCCATGTTGTACATCAGCGCCAGCTCTCCGACCGTTGATGATGGTTTCTCACTTGCCTCATCAACTAAAGCGTGACAGTTGAAATGCGTTTCCTTTGTCAAAAGCGAAATTTGTATTGCAAAGGTATTTTTTTTTTGTCTCAGAAATTTTAAATGTTGACGTAATAATGGAGAAAACCTGAGGGAACCTTTTAGCGGAGGGCTACCTTTGGGGGATGCCTTCTCCTCTCTCCGTTTTTGAACTACGGTTCCGGAGGCACGGCGGCCTGTTTTGAGAGGTGAATGTTCCGGTGTCGCAGAGCCTGGGGAGGGCATACGGTAAGACTGGTCAGCTGTTCCCATTGGAACAGTCGGCCCGCTGCCTCCTAAACCGACCGAGGCACGGAGATGGAAAACGCTGCGTCGCCACAGTAAAACCTCCTCTTCCGGCACTGGGCATTGGCATTGGCCCGCCCTACCTGATGCAGGTTTTCTAAGGGATTGTCCTGCATCACCGGGTAGCATCCTTTAACTTCAGTCCAGGGGACCCAGGTTAACCCTTGGCTTCCTTCCTCTACCCTTCCGCATCCCCCCTTTCGATGCTATTAAAGGGGGGAGGGTGACACGACGTGGATTGCCCTCATGGTGCCTGTCAGTCTAGAAACGAAAATAATAAATGTCGACCTAAACGGGACACGGCTTCGACATCTCAGTGTTGAAGTCTTTCGCCTCCATATCAACCGTGACATATTTGAAACCAACGATGGCAGTGGCCAGCGTCATTGCCTCGCACCACGGAGGTCCTGGGTCCGAATCCCGGCAAGGGCCATGAATGTTTGTGGTCACGAAAAACTGAGGTTAAGGCTGTGGGAGGGTCGCCGCTCTGCCAGGTGTCACTCCAGCAAGGTGACAGTGTGGCAGCCGTCTCGGTGGGCCAAGGCCCTTAGTGGGCTGTCCAGCCGAAGAAGGAAGAAACCAACGATAATGCACTTTGAAGCGTGGTCTCAACGATCCCTGCAGGCTGCAGCCGAGCACCGTCGACCAGAGGCTCTTCCCTCGCCATCAGGACCGTCGCTGAAGGATCCTTCCCTCGCCGCCGCACCTGAGGCACACGTGTGGCAGACATGTTTGCACACGTGCGTCGCATTCCTGACTAATAGCCCGGGTTCGCACTCCTCACATCCTATCCCACTGCAGGAACCTGTTCTCCAGCTCCAGCTCCTCCAGTCCCCGGCTAAACGGAACCCAACGTATCGGAAAATTGCGAGCCGCCGAAATTTGCCGCACGCGAAAAAATTGATAATTAAAAAAAATCGTCCGGAGTGGAACCTGTTGGCGTAGTCGTCGTCGTCGTGGGCAATAAAGTGGACACACTGGACCGTGTAGTAGCCGTAAAAGAAACCCGGAGACGAACAGCCCTTAAGAAGGAAGAACCAGTTTCAATAGCGTTAATTGTAGCGGCAAATTGCGAGGAAACATGGCTGCCAGGGAGGAGGAAAAAGTGGACCGATGTAGCAAAGACGTTTTTTTTTAGGTGTAGACAGGCCACATGAGGGTAATCCACATGGTGGGAATAGCATAGGAAAAGGAGGGAAAGGGGGGATGCGGAAGGGTAGAGGAAGGTAGCCAAAGGTTAACTAGCGACCCCCGGGCTATGGTTTAAGGATCCTACCCGGAAATTAGCCTAAAAGTGATGCAGGGAAAACTCTAGAAAAACCTGCATCAGGTAGGTCGGGCATTTGCTACTTGTCCCACGCCCTTCCCTGGATGGCGGGAGAGAAGTTTGCTTTGGGGACAGAGCGTTCTCGTCTCCGTGCCTTCTTTACCAGTTTAGAAGGCAGCTGGCCGACTGTTCCAATGGGAACAGTGAAGTTTTTTTTTTTAGGGCAACAGGCTACATGAGGGTGATCCACATTGGCAACTCCCCTTTAATAGCATAGGAATGGATTTGAAAGAGGGATGCGGAAGGGTAGAGGAAGGTAGCAAAGGGTTAACTAAGGACCCCTGGGCTATATTTTAAGGGTCCTACCCGGCATTCGCCTAAAGAAATGCATGGAAAACCCTAGAAAAACCTGCATCGGGTAGGTCGGGCATTGGCTACTTGTCCCACCGCTTTTATCAACACCTTTCATTCACCTGACTGCGTTTCCCAACTTGAAGCGTTTCCTTCGACCACGAACCAATCACAACCTTCCACTACAACAGTAAACACGTTGTCGAGGGCAGAGGAGCCAATCAGATTGTGTCCACTCTCGCAGACCAGTTGGCTACAAAATTCATCGACAACATAAATGCAATTTAATGTCTTTGAGTGTTGCTTCCCCATAATATTCCTTCTTCTTCTCCTCCGACGTCTCAAAACAATAGCAGTCGTAGTTGTGTCTGTAAACTGTTTCGTTACATAGCCCGGGGGCCCTAGTTAACCCTTGGCTACCTTCCTCTACCCTTCCGCATCCCCCCTTTCACTCCCCTTCCTATGCTATTAAAGGGGAGTTGCCCAATGTGGATCACCCTCATGTAGCCTGTTGCCCTAAAAAAAAAAAAAAAAAAAAAAAACCTTTGTCTTCCTGCCAGCAGCGATTCTCCTCAAGTCTTCGTAATCCACTACTTAACCACGTAGTTGTTGTACTTTAGTATTTACGGTAGCCATTTACGTCCCAGTTTGCAGGCTTCTCTTTGCAGACACTTAATTACTTGTCGTGTCTCTGCAGCAGAATTACTCAATTATCCCCAAGGAGGTTCTTCTCTGTTTCAATAATTGCTTAAGTTAAACTTGTTACATGAGAGGTAAGACCGAGGCCGCTGACACGACGAGTTACCTATGAGAATCATGAGGTAGAACAGATGCAGACTACTGGTAGCAATAACATTATCTTCTGTTAGTCACTGGTTCCAGTGGGATGCTTGTCCAGTGCTTGATGGCGTAGGGAGGTTGTTGGTCACATACCGTGGAAGTGCCAGTGTTTTGGATGACTGCAGTGTTGGATTTGGAGGCACGTCCCCGTAATTCAAGTCCGAAGGCCCGCCGCCATACTGGTTTGATGACTGCTTTGTGTAATAGGATGTTATTTTCTATGAGCCACTGTGTTGGTATCTGAATGTAGCTGAGGAATCTGCACGTTGCTTATTGACACTGTAAGGCGGGGGTGAAGGTGACGACGGCAGATTTATTCTCGTTCACTTTTACTTTTTTAGCCATTCTTGTAGCTGTGTGTAATAATTGAGGCTACTAGGGGGGCTTCGTGGCAGGAGATAGTAGCAGTGTCGGCGGCGAAAGTCCCTCACTCATTGATCGGAACCAAAGCTGAGCTTTTGAGTTTTGTCATCTGACATCATCTCTCTCTTTCTTTCTCCCTCTCTCTCTCTGTCTTACTCTGTTTCTCTGTCTCTCTCTTACTCTGTCTCTCTGTCTCTCTCTCTGTCTCTCTATGTCTCTCTCTGTCTCTGTCTCTCTCTCTCTCTCTCTGCCTCTCTCTGTCTCTGTCTCTCTCTGTCTCTCTCTCTCTCTGCCTCTCTCTGTCTCTGTCTCTCTCTCTGTCTCTCTCTGTCTCTCTGTTTCTCTCTGTTTCTTTGCCTCTCTCTCTCTGTCTGTCTCTATGTCTCTCTCTCTCCCTCTGTCTCTCTGTTTCTCTGTCTCTCTCTCTGTCTGTCTCTGTCTCTCTCTGTCTCTGTCTCTCTCACTCTCTGTCTCTCTTTCTCTCTGTCTCTCTCACTCTGTCTCTCTTTCTCTCTGTCTCTCTCTGTCTCTCTTTCTCTCTGTCTCTCTCTGTCTCGTTCTCTGTCTCCCTTTCTCTCTGTTTCTCTGTCTCCCTTTCTCTCTGTCTCTTTCTGTTTCTCTGTCTCTCTCTCTGTCTCTCTCTTACTCTGTTTCTCTGTCTCTCTCTGTCCATCTCTGTCTCTCCCTCTGTTTCTCTGTCTCTCTCTGTTTCTCTGCCCCTCTCTGTCTCTCTTTCTCTCTCTCTCTCTCTCTCTCTCTCTCTCTCTCTATATATATATATATATATATATATATATATATATATATATATAGGGCTCTTCCAATTTTTTTTTCTGCGCCTGAAGAAAGGAACAAGGAAACTTTGTGTGGTATTTTACATCATCCCCTCTTATTGTCTCTATTTGGCTATCTGTCTTATTATTAATATACAGTTTTATTATTACTATTAACTATGAGTCCTCATCACTCACTATCGTGGCCATGTTTTTTTATTCCATCCCCCCCCCCCCGACCGGTCTTGTGCATTTCAAATCTTCTCTACATGTTCATTCCCTGGGGAGGTCGTCTTCCTTCAGGATTTTGCTTTCCATCGCCTCTTCTCGTCTCCTCTGCACCCCCTTGTAGAGGTCCTTCTTTGCCCCTATTATGTTTACTTCTCCATCACCTCCCCCCCACCTTGTTCTTATGTAGGCCAGTGTATTTTTCCTGTTCTCAACAGCTGTAAGCTTCTCCTCTTGTTTCTCACTTAGTCTCCACGTTTCTGATCCCAGAGACAGTGTTTCGTATCGTCTAATTTTTTCAGGATGCTGCGTGTTAGTACGTGAGCGGTGACGTCATTTCCCGTTCAGACACTGAGCTGATCGTCTGTCACTTAGGAGTGCAAATGTTGAGTACCTGTATTCGTCCATCTTGTTGTAAGTGTCCGTCTCCTTTGTGTGTGTGTAGTTGATGTTGTTCTCTCCGGGGGCAAGTAAATGGAACGTATTTGTTTGAGGGCCCAGGCTTGAAGGGGGGAAGGGATTTTATTTATGAGCTTGCTCATTGTGAACGTAATTAGCGCCTATCTGATTGTGGCCCACATAGCTGCGTCGTCTCTCTGCTTTTAATTCTAGTGTTGTGTGTGTGTGTGTGCGTGTGTGTAGGTAAATCATCATTGAGAGGCCGGGATGATGGATCGGCGGCGGTACAGTCGCTTCCCTGCTGCAGAGGAACGAACGACGTGGCTCCTCCGTTACTCTCGTCTGATCCGTGGACTTGTGCAGGAAGGTGTCTTTAGTAGAGAAAATACCGCGTGACGTCAGAAGGCCGAAGAGTTCCGAATACTGTTCCCGTGACGTCACGCGCCGATTACGAACAGTTCCGAAGTACACTTGCTCAGTTCGCGTTCCTTTACTCACAATGGACAATGACGGACGTGAGGAAGTTTCAAGTTTGTCATTATTTACGTCATATCCCGTTGTTGTTCTTCTTCTTCTTCGGCACTACAGCCCCGGGGGAGTGAGCCTCGGGCCTCCTTACAAGAACTTCCGCCAGTGATCTCTCCATTACGGGCGACTTTCCTCTGCATCCAAACTCTTGCAGCTCCTCCTGTCGCCAACGTAGCTTGGGGGTCGTCCTCCTGGTGGCTGTAAGGAGTACTCTTCAGTGCCAGGGTCAACCTTTGCAACATGTCCAGCAGCCCACCTGAGTCGCCCGTAATGGAGAGAGATCACTGCCGGAAAGTTCATGGAAGGAGGACCCCCCCTGCCCCCGGGGGCTGTAGTGCCGAAGAAGAAGAAGAAGAACAGCGGGTTATGACGTAAATAATGAGGGAAGCTTGAAGACTTCCTCACGTCCGTCAATGTCCATTTTTGAGTAAAGGAACGCGAACTGAAAACGAGTGTACTTCGGAACTGTTCGTAATCGGCGCGTCAGTCTTCGGAACTCTTCGGCCTTCTGACGTCACGCGGAATTTTCTCCACTAATAAGCCGGTGTGTTGCTTACGGTAATAGGGAGAGAGATTCTTCCCCTTACGGTTTCAGTGAGGCGTCAGTGCAGCTGCAGTTTCACTTAAGGGAACACGAAAACTCTCGTAAAAGTCGAGATCTGTGCGAGAGCGGCGGCCATGTTGTTCTTTTTTTGTCCAGGATAATAAGGGGGTGAATAAGCTTGTGTTCGTTACAGTAAAATACCAGATTATAAAAATCAACGTCAGGAAGCAATCCTCAAAGTCTTCTGCCTGGACGCGGACGCGGTTGAGTCCCTTCGACCTTGGAATGTATTCGTCGTCTTTAAATATTCGTTAAACGTTATTGCTTTATGTGAGGGCTTGACCAAAAAAAAAAAAGCAGCAGCCTCCAGCCTAAAATTTATGGTTATTGCTCTCGTTCGAACACTAATTAAGACTTGACCGTTTCGCGGTGGTGATGAAAAACTTTTTCCCGCCCCGATTTGTTGGAGTGGGGAAAATGAGTGGACGGAGGTCACAGTCGTGAAAATGGACGCCATTACTCAAGACTTCCAGATATTTGTAATTGCGAGGTTTTTTTTAAAAGGATCCGTGAGACAAAGGAAAGACAATCACCCCGAAGACGCGCCGGCATATTTTTAAAAGGGCCAATTTAAGACTCCACGGTCTGGTGATCGCGAAACACTCTCCAGAGGATAATAAACTACGGAGGCAGGCAGGGAAGGCTCGCTCCATCAGGACGACTTATGGGCTTCAGGCCTCAGAAATATTCATCTCGCGGCAGCAAGTGTCAGAGACGTTCTTTAACTGTCTCTTAGAAACGCCCAAAAACTACAGTCGGTTACGTAAAACAGTTTTTTTTTTACAATCTGGTGACTGATCCACGGCCAGGTTCTTCGGAGGAAACTTCGCTGAGCGCCGCAACCACCCGTGTGCAGAGGTGCAACTACGCCATGTCCGTGTTGCCACTCATTTGTTTTATTTTTTCTTCTTCTCCTCCTGAGGAGAATCCTCGAAGAGACGGAGAAGGAAAATCTGTGTGTGTTCAATGGACGCGGCAGAGGCCAGATATATATTGTGGTATCTACGAGGGTGGTCTGAATAGTTTCCGACCTCAACGTTGAAGATGGCAGCACTAGTAAATAACAAGCTAGTGAATTTCGCTGTTCATCTGTCGGCGGTTACGCACCAATGTTTCATCACCCGTGTTTTTTGGGGGACGCGCAGTTGTTAAGTGACAGTTGTGATTGAGTGTTAGTTGATGTGAGTGGTTTTTGTGAAAATAAGAGGGTTTTTTTTGGGGGGGGGGTGTAGACAGGCTATGTATAGGGTAATCCACATAGTGGCAACTCCCCTCTTATAGCATAGGAAAGGGATTTGAAAGGGGGGATGCGGAAGGGTAGAGGAAGGTAGGCAAGGGTTAACTAGGGGTCCCCGGGCTATGGTTTAAGGATCCTAACCGGGACATTCGCCTAAAAGAAATGCAGGACAAACCCTAGAAAAACCTGCATCAGGTAGGTCGGGCATTGGGTACTTGTCCCACGCCGTTCCCTGGATAGAGGAAGAGGGGTTTGCTGGGGTTCTCCGTGCCTCGACCAGTTTAGGAGGCAGCTGGCCGACTGTTCCAATGGGAATAGCGGACAACTCTTACCGTATGCCCCAAGGCCTGTGACCGCGGAATATACACCTCTCAGAACAGGCCTCAGCTTGTGGGAACCTTAGTTCAAAAACGGAGAGAGAGGAGGAGGCATCCCCAAAGGTAGCCCCTTCGTATCTCTCCTACAAGGTTCTGTCTGCGAGAGAACATCCCTCGCAGGCGTCATTGTGAAAAAAGAGCTGCTATTAAATATTTGTTTTTGAAAGGCAATACGCCTACAGCAAAGCAAAGATGTGTATGGGGGGGGGGGAGACACTGCAGCATCATTTACCACAGTGGCAGCTGACTTTAAACGTGGCCGCAAGGACGATGAACGTCCAGAAACTGCAACTACATGGCCAAAGTTCACCAAATGGCGCTACACGAAGTGAGAGAGAGACAGCAGAGGCCATGAGGAACGTGTTTGTCAACATTTAGGCGTGAGAAAGCTGTCAGCGCGTTGGGTGCCGCGTTTGAACATTTCCAACGCTCTGTTGGCGAAGTTTAATTACTGTAGATGAAACTTGGACACATCAGGCCAGACAGTGGACTGCAAAGTGATGGCGGACTGTCACGGAGTTATCTTAAAGGACAAACCCATTACAGGAGCATCGTTACTTGACAAGCTGGAGGCAGAAACGGCCACATTTGCAGAGAAAGAAAATCCTGTGTCACATCGTCAGCGGTTGCCATGGCGGAAAATCCACGAATTACGGTTTGAATTGCTTGACCATCCAGATCCAGCCCCAAGCGGCTTCTTCTTGTTCCCTCATCTAAAAAATAATCGAGTGTTCTCTATGGCTCCTTCCTTCCTGTGAAGAGGGACAGACGACGGCGAGTCAGCTAATTCTCAAATATACACAATGGCGTGAGTCCTCAAGGACAGCCTTGGTCATAAATCTCACGTCAGCCTGCCAGGTCCTTTATTTTTTCGGGTTCTGGAGCTTAAATGTTGAAGAAAAGGCAGGGTCTCTTGAAAAGCCATCTACGTGTCTCCGTCTCCAGTCTCTCCACCTTACCCTCGATCCCTCCCAACAGCTATTGTCTACCAGCTTAATAGTGCCACCGAGACAGTTGAAAATAAGACTTGAAATAATAAACGAACATTTCTACAAAAAAAATAGAAAAATATCTCAAGAAGAAGAAGGTGTTTATGATAATCCACGTGGTGGCAACTCCCAACTTATAGCATAGGAAAGGGAGTGAAAGGTGGGGATGCGGAAAGGTAGAGGAAGGTAGCAAAGAGTTAACTAGGGGCCCCGGGGCTATGGTTTAAGGATCCTACCTGGGAAACCGCCAGAAAAACCTGCATCAGGTAGGGCGGGCTCTTGGGTATTTGTCCCACGCCCTTCCCTGGATGCCGGGAGAGGGGTTTTTCTGTGGGGTCGCAGCTTTCCCCTCGCCGTGCCTTGATCACTTAATGAGGCAGCTGGCTGACTGTTCCAATGGGAACACCGGACAACTCTTACCGTATTACCAAAGTCTGGGTGCCGGGAAACGTACACCTCTTAAAGCAGGCCGAGGAGCCTCGGCATGTGGGAACCTCGGTTCAAAAAAAAACAGAGTGAGGAGGAGGCATCCCCAAAGGTCGCCTCCTCCAGAGCTCTCTGCGTAGTTTCACCTGCGAGAGAATGCTCTCACAGGCTTCCTCGTTAAAATAGCTTTATTTATCCATCTTTATGAAGAGTGATCGGAACATGTAACGTTTGCGAGAGAAATTGGGTTTAACTTTGTAGGCGGCCGCGGACTAACTTCTCCCCCCGCCATGTCACGTGACCTCACAGCCAACACACTGAATGGTTGACGCTGGAGACAAAGCAGCCAGGAATTAGAACGTCAGGACTCGAGTTCATCTTCCTAACGCCAAACTTATTAGTCTTTATATACTCGTGGCAGTTGCTCTTATTTACCGTCGTCGATTTTGTGTTCGGATAAAAGTCATTTTTCGTGTTTCATCATTGATGAAGTTGCAAAAGTTGATACAGAAACGTTTCTACTAAATCTTTTGTTGTACCAAACTCTTCTCTCTGTCTTAGTAAGGCAGTTATACTTGAGCCGCCATTTGCTGAGCGCGTGGAGGTTTGCTCCTAAGGCCATAAGGGTGAAACGCGCAACAGGAAATGCTAACAGACACCTGAAGATTCCCGTGAAACGCCGCGCTTGGAACATATGCCGATTAAAAAAATACGTGAAGTGACTTCCCCCTCCCCCACCCCCCAAAAGGGAGGAAAATTTAAGTTGAGTGAATACTTGAGCCCCGTAGGTTCGCCGAGACGTCTGAGGGAGTTGCCCTCCTGAGGGACGTTTACGATGGGAGTGGTTGGAGCAGGGCGACGGATAACTCACCTACTTTATGCCAGGCTCTGCTCCCAAACGACCGTGACCGTGGCCATGGAGAGACACAAACAGAGACTTCGTCACAATCGAGCTTTTATATTTCTCGGAACGACACGGATTATTCTCTCTCTCTCTGTCTGTCTCTCTCTCTCTGAGTATCTCTCTCTGTCTGTCTATCTCTCGCTGACTGTCTCTCTCTCTCTCTGTGTATCTCTCTGTCTATGTCTATCTGTCTGTCTCTCTATCTGTGTATCTCTCTCTGTCTCTCTCTTAATCTCTCTCTGCGTCTCTCTTTATCTCTCTCTGTCTCTCTCTCTGTGTATATCTCTCTGTGTCTCTCTTAATCTCTCTCTGTGTCTCACTTTATCTCTCGGTCTCTCTTTACCTCTCGCTGTCTCTCTCTCTGTCTCTCTCAGTGTGTATTTCTCTCTGTCTCTCTCTGTGTATTTCTCTCTGTCTCTCTCCATGTCTCTCTCTGTCTCTGTGTCTCTCTCTCTCTGTGTGTCTCTTTCTCTGTTTCTCTCTGTCTCTCTTAATCACTCTCTGTCTCTGTCTCTCTCTCTGTTACTTCTCTCTCTGTGTATCTCTCTCTGTCTCTCTTTATCTCGCTGTGTCTCTCTTTATCTCTCTCTGTCTCTCTCTCTCTGTGTATATATCTCTGTCTCTCTTTACCTCTCTCTGTCTCTCTTTACCTCTCTCTGTCTCTCTCTATGTCTCTCTCTGTGTCTCTCTTTACCACTCTCTGTCTCTCTCTGTCTCTCTCTATCTCTCTCTCAGACACTCTTTACCTCTCTCTGTCTCTCTCTCTGTCTCTCTCTCTCTGTCTCTCTTTACCTCTCTCTGTCTCTCTTTACCTCTCTCTGTCTCTCTCTGTGTGTATTTCTCTCTGTCTCTCTCTCTGTCTCTCTTTATCACTCTCTGTCTCTTCTCTCTCTGTGTGTATTTCTCTCTGTCTCTCTCTCTGTCTCTCTTTATCACTCTCTGTCTCTTCTCTCTCTGTGTGTCTATCTGTCTCTCTGTCTCTCTTTATCACTCTGTCTCTCTCTATGTGTCTCTCTCTCTGTCTATCTCCCGTCTACGGTTCCTTGCTGCGTCCTCACTTGCTGCGAGGAAGTAACTAACCCAAGCCGCGTTAGATAAACAAACGAAAGGAACTTATTTTAAACATGAAAGAAAACAGAACCACGTCATCGCGTGACGACCTTATTTTGGTTTAAAGACATTTATATGGACAGCAACGGTCACTGTTCTTACTGTTAAAGTAATTGATGAAGACTATGGACACATTAATAATAATAATAAAGACCACACACAGTGTGGTGAACCGTGTCAGGGGATCACCGGCGACTGGCTACCCGAATCCCTACGAGAGCAACAACCACCCACCGATGATTTAGGATCGCCTCGAATAATCCTCATAATACATAAAATCCTCGGGTCTATGATGACGATGGCTGATAGTGCCGCCGAAACGTCGTTATTCAACGAAACAATTGGCCTGGGTTGAGAACCGAGAGTTTTATCTAGGACAGATTCACCGGGAAAAGCCGTCGCTCTCTGATCCTCAGAATTTATTTCTCATTAAAAGATTCTATTTTTTTGGTACTGTTTTCTACACCAGTTTGGGGTTTCTCCGTTTCCGATGGCGGTGAAGTTTCTCTGTGACCTTTGTTCATTGTTCTCATTCATGTACTGCCTTGGTAGTCACCTTGTTATGACGCCATTGATTGACTTACCTTTTTGTGTTCTGATGGCGACATCTCACGCTTCTGTGCTTGTCTTGATTGTTATTGTTGTAAGAACATTCCCGACGATTCCATTGTCTGAATAACGGGGAAAAAAGAGTAGAAGAACGACGGAAAGCAGGACATGATAAATGACCAGGGCCAGTGTTGGGAATACAGTAAGAGTGAGCAAAGCTCGTCGGTGCTGTGTTGTTTCCCTGATGACGAACAGTGTTTGGAGGGAATCTCTCTGCTTTCACTCTACATTCACCTTGGCGTCCACTTGAGGGACGAGTTATCAACGTCTCTGATGAACCTGTACGTCTTGTGTCTCTCTGTCACTCCTTTCTATTTTGTTTCTCTGTTGTATATCTACTGTTATGCCCTTTGTTCCTCCTCGCAAAAGCAGCCTGCGAGAGCTATTCTCTCGCAGGCAGAGCCTTGTATGGGCTACCTTTGGGAATGCCTCCTCCTCCCTCCGTTTTTTGAACTAAGATTCCCACGTGCCGAGGCCTGTTTTGAAAGGTGGCATATTCCGAGGTCACAGACCTTGGGCATACGGTAAGAGTTGTTCTCTGTTCCTATTGGAACAGTCAGCCAGCTGCCTCCTAAACTGGTCGAGGCACGGATAAGGGAATGTTCCGTCCCCACAGCAAACCCCCTTTTCCGCCATCCAGGGAAGGGCGTGGGACAAGTACCAAATGCCCGACCTACCTGATGCAGGGTTTTGTAGGGTTTGTCCTGCATCACTTTTAGGCGAATGCCGGGTAGGATCCTTAACATATAGCCCGGGGGCCCCCCTGGTTAACCCTTGGTTACCTTCCTCTACCCTTCCGCATCCCCCCTTTCAAATCCCTTCCTATGCTATTAAATGGGAGTTGCTACTATGTGGACTACAGTTCAGAAGGAAGATGGAGGTGGACGGAGAGTTAGTTGGGTGACAGATCTCAAGGGAGAAGGATGTAAGAGTTGAACGCCAGTTCTGGAGGAAGAAGGAGGAGGACGGAGAGTTAGTTGGGTGTCAGATCTCAAGGGAGAAAGATGTAAGAGTTGAACGCCAGTTCTGGAGGAAGAAGGAGGAGGACGGAGAGTTAGTTGGGTGACAGATCTGCAGGGAGAAGGATGTAAGAGTTGAACGCCAGTTGTGGAGGAAGAATAAGGTGGACTGAGAGTTAGTTGGGTCACAGATCTCAAGGGAGAAGGATGTAAGAGTTGAACGCCAGTTCTGGAGGAAAAAGGAGATGGACGGAGAGTTAGTTGGGTGACAGATCTCAAGGGAGAAGGAGAATTGGTTGGAGATTGTCTGGCGAAAGATCTGGTGGAGAATGAGTCAGTCAGCAGAGGTCATCGATGGTCAGTTGGGCGATCTGGACGTATTTTTTAAAAACTTCAACGTAAATTAATTTTATTTTAATTTTTTTAGGTTATTACAATATATATTTATAAATTTCGGTTTTTTTGTTTACGAACCAAAGCAGTTATCGGACTCTGTCAACATGTAAACTCGTCACGGTGCGTGCACCTTGGTGAATTAATCGCGGTTGTGTCGTCAGGCGTCTGTAACCCAGGATGGTGAAGGTAATTTTATTAAAAACGTGAAATATAACAAAGGCTGTGACGTGGGAGGTGCGGGTGTTGCAGGAGGTGTTGCTTGCTGGCGTCTACTTGTCCCGTTGGCGTGGCCCGATGGCGCAGCCCTCATGTGAGACCAAGGCTAGGCCCCTTTTGTTAGGTGCTCAATTACTTTCCGCTCCGCAATTTATTAGCCTTATTGTCATCACGCTCGGAGCGCGCACACAGTGAGTGAGAGAGAGTGAGAGAGAGAGAACCACACACAACCTCTCCCACAGTGGCTCCGCTCAACCTGCCACACTCACTACAAGGAGAAGCGTTTTATGTCCCTGAGCTGTGGCAGGGAAGAGTCCCTCATGAATGCAGAGAACGAGCATATTTAATAGCGACGGGGAAGATTGTTCCGATGACGTCATACCTGATGGAGGAAAACAGGACGGACGTTGACCACCGTCGAAACGATCGGAAGTTCATTTTATAAATCCGTGGACACCAACTTGGGAATCCATCCTCTATATTCTCTCACGTCAGCCAGCCAGGTCCTTAATTTTTGCGGGTTCTGGAGCTTGAATGTTGAAGAAAACGCAGGGTCTCTTGAAAAGCGGGCAACAGGCTACATGAGGGTAATCCACATGGTGGCAACTCCCCTTTAATAGCATAGGAAGGCATTTGAAAGGGGGGATGCGGAAGGGTAGAGGAAGGTAGCCTAGGGTTAACTAGGGTCCCTCCGGGCTATGGTTTAAGGATCCCACCCGGCAATTCGGCTAAAGAAATGCAGGACAAACCCTAGAAAACCTGCATGAGGTAGGACGGGCTCTTGGCTACTTGTCCCACGCCCTTCCCTGGATGGCGGGGGAGGGGTTTTCCTGTGGGGACGCAGCATCTCCGTGCCTCGACCAGTTCAGGAGGCTGCTGGCCGACTATTCCAATGGGAATAGCGGACAACTCTTACCGTGTGCCCCAAGGTCTGTGACCCCCAGGAACATACACCTCTCAGAACAGGCCTCGGCTTGTGGGAACCTTAGTTCGAAAACGGAGAGAGAGGAGGAGGCATCCGCAAAGGAACCCCCTTCGTGTCTCTCCTACAAGGTTCTGCCTGCGAGAGAATAGCCCTCGCCCATGCACTAGACGTTGTAAGTGTCTAATTGCAACTCCTGAAGGCGAGGGAGTGAAGCACCCTTACCGTACGGGTGGTGGAAATAATAATAATAATAATAATAAAGGAACGACACTGGTGTCGATTCCGGGGTTATAGGAGTCTCTGAGTGTTGTTAAGTGACCAGTGCAGTAGTGTCGCTCTAGGCTCTTCTTTAGTACATGAGGAAAGGGGCAGAGGATCCGCAGAAACGTTTAGTGGCGTTTATATTACCCCCCCCCCATTTTTTGGTCTGTATTGGCTATTTTTCTTTTTAATTATCTGTCTTGTCTGTTTTCACTTGTAATGACCACGAAGCCTTTCGTGTATAATATCTGTGATTCCTTAATCGTACTAACGAAGGCCTGTATTCATGACTATCACGCGTTTCCTTAGCATCCGAGGACTACACAACATTCTCTTTGCCGTGGAAGTTGTTCCTGTGTTCGCCAGAGACATGCCAACACTGGTCCACGAGGCTGCGCTTCAGATTCCAATGCCAAGGCTTAGGGTTTCATGTATAATGTCTGTGATACATTAATCGCAGTACCGTAGGTCTCTAATCGTTGACCAGTAAGTCACGCGTTTCCTTAGCATCCGAGGACTACACAACATTCTCTTTGCCGTGGAAGTTGTTCCTGTGTTCGCCAGAGACACTGGTCCACGAGGCTCCGCTTCAGATTCCAATGCCATCGCATGTCATCGGATGCATTCAAGTGGAAAACGTCGTGATGAACCAAGACAATGAGCGCCGGCATGAAACCATCCGTCATAATATCTTCATGGCCACGGCGGCACGCGTTTTATTACAACGGGTCCCCGTGTCTACTTCGTTTTTACGGCCGCGGTCTCGACACTGATGGAACCCCTTTTGTTCGCTGGAAAGTTGGTCTCCGTGATTGATCATTCCTTTATTGCATTGCTCTGTCGTCATCCAGCGCGGTTTACTTATTACAATAGCCTGTTGCCAGTCTGGTGCTTGCTCAAGTGTTCTTACGTCTACGTCCTACGTCTTACAACAGTTACAGTGAGGAAAGATGAGGTACGAGGGTGGTGCAGTAAATAATATTGTATTTATACTTCTTGCAATGTTTTACTAACAGGAACTGCCAACTGTTGCAGATGCTCCACATGCAGCGAGCTCTCGTAATAAGTTCTGACCATGGCGCGCTGTTTTATTCTTTGACTTCCGCGTCGAAGACTCGCTCTCTTTGCGATCAAATCTCTTCTTCTTCCTCTCCGCTACAGCTGGGGGGGAAGGCTGAGGAGTCAGCGATGCTGGTAGGTGGATATCGCTGAGGCTGAGGCTAGCTCCACATTGCTTTGACATTGACGTACGTATTAGACAGCGTGCGTTCTGTGATTGAATTCTTTAAACGTGGCAGGTTAAACGGCCATTTTTGCATTCATGAAAGGCTGATGTGGATGTGAGCGGCTGATGGGACCATGGACCAACAGGTCTGCGAGGGTTATTCTCTCACTGGCAGTACCTGCGAGGGATGTTCTCTCGCAGGCAGAACCTTGTAAGAGAGACACGAAGGGGCTACCTTTGCGGATGCCTCCTCCTCTCTCTCCGTTTTTGAACTAAGGTTCCCACAAGCCGAGGCCTGTTCTGAGAGGTGCATGTTCCGGTGTCACAGACCTTGGGGCATACTAAAAGAGTTGTCCGCTGTTCCCATTGGAACAGTCGGCCAGCTGCCTCCTTAATTGGTCGAGGTACGGAGAAGGGAATGCTGCGTCCCCACAGCAAACTCCTCTCCCGCTATCGGAAGGGTGATGGACAAGTAGCCAATGCCCGACCTACCTGACGCTCGTTTTTCTAGGGTTTTCCTTGCCGGGTAGGATCCTTAACCGTTGACCCGGAGGCCCTAGCTAACCCTTGGCTACCTACCTCTCACATTCCTCATCCCCCTTTTCATATCCCTTCGTATGCTATTAAAAGGGAGTTGCCACCATTGGGCATTAGCCTCATGTAGCCTGTTGCCCTTAAACAAAGAAACAGAGAGATTTCACAGTGACGTCACAAAAAAAACATAGCGGGTCACATTTTACACCTGGCAGCATTTCGAGATATTTTTATGCATTAATTTTACAAAACCTCCGAGGGTTAATCTCTCGCTGGCAGAACCTTGTGGGAGAGACAGGAAGGGGCTACCTTTGGGGATGCCTACCCCTCTCTCTGGTTTTTTGAACTATGGTTTCCACAAGCCGAGGCACCTCTGCCTGTTTTGAGTGCTGTATGTTCTCCGGAGTCACTGACTTTGGGGCATACCGAAACAGTTGTCCGCTGTTCCCATTGGAACAGTCAGTCAGCTGCCTCCCTAAAGTGGTCGAGGCAGGGAGAGGGGATTGCTGCGACCCCACAGCAATCTCCTCTCCTGATATCTAGGGAAGGGCGTGGGACTAGTACCAAAGAGCGCGACCTACCTGATGCAGGTTTTTCTAGGGTTTGTCCTGCATTTCTTTAGGCGAATTGCCGGGAAGGATCCTTAAAATATAGCTCGGGGCGCCCCTAGTTAACCCTTGGCTACCTTCCTCTACCCTACCGCATCCCCCCTTTCAAATCCCTTCCTATGCTATTAAAGGGGAGTTGCCACCACGTGGATTAGCCTCATGTAGCCTGGTACCTAAAAAACAACAACAGCGGCTGATGGATTCGTCGATGTAACGAAGCTGAAGGGCAAAACGTCGCGATGTTGGCGTCGAT
The DNA here is from genome assembly GCA_037074705.1 of Zhengitettix transpicula. Lineage (NCBI taxonomy): Eukaryota > Metazoa > Arthropoda > Insecta > Orthoptera > Tetrigidae > Zhengitettix > Zhengitettix transpicula. The sequence continues at coordinate 248,791,240 of CM073590.1, read as the reverse complement.
GGCTTAGGACGCAAGACCACGCTTTTTATCCGCCCCCCCCTTTCCGGGCAGTGGAATACACGCCCCCTTGTTAAAAGGTGGAGACTATGTTGGATACGGTGAAGGGTTTATGCTGTGAAAATTGTCTTGAGAAATAAAGCAGAGAGAGAGAGAAAATGGGAGGCATAAATTATTGACTCACCCTGGTATTTGGATTTGTCTTTCAAGTTATCTGTTGTTCTCTGTCTTCACATTGTCCATATGCTGAAATGTCTTCCTTCCACGTGACGTCACGTAGCAAGCTGGTCCTGTCTTACACATGGCCCTCCTCAACCACACCTGTCCTACTTCACAAGGGTTTCAAAGCTTTGATTAATTCTTTACGTTTACGGGAATGCCAGGGCCACGGGGAGATCCAGAGAACATTAACATACTGTTCCTTGTTAATTTCTTTGTTTGTCTGTGGCGACCGTGTCCTCGAGGACAATGTCTCTGCTGCTGCGGCCGCGGCCACCTTCCGTGATAAGCCTTGGAAATGCTCGCACGTCCTGTCCCACGATTCGTATCTTTTAATTGAGGAGCGCCGGACTGCGTGCAGGGGCAGGGACGAGGCGGAGGAGGAGGAAGAAGAATGGTCTGTCGCCGTGATCTAGACCCTGGAGAAGTGGCTTGTGCAAGGCAGGACGGGCTTCTCCGTGGGCGGCGCCGCTTCCGGTCAGGTACGCAAGTCCCGAGGCTGCAGACTGCTGATGACTGCGGGCGTTGTGCAGACCTGCAGCGACGTGGAATCACGGCGAGTGACGTCACACCGCAATACCTCATGAACGGACCTTGTGGAGATGAAGAGCAGGAAGTGTTAAGTGTTGTACGGGTGTGGAGACTGGACGAATGTGAGCAGTGGCGTGTGTGTGTCACTCAGTAGTTATTACTGTTAATATGAGGGGAATCCACAATGGGGGCAACTCCCCTCTTATAGCATAGGAAGGGATTTGAAAGGGGGGGGTGCGGAAGGGTAGAGGAAGGTAGCCGAGGGTTGACTAGGACCCCACGGGCTATGGTATAAGGATCCTACCCCGCGGCATTCGACTAAAAGTAATGCAGGGAAAACCCTAGGAAAACCTGCATCAGGTAGGTCGAGCATTGGGTACTTGTCCCACGCCCTTCCCTGGATATCAGGAGAGTTTGCTGTGGGGTCACAGCAATCCCCATTCCCTTCCTCGACCAGTTTAGGGAGTCAGCTGGCCGACTGTTCCAATGGGAACAGCGGACAACTCTTACTGTATGCCCAAGGTCTGTGACTCCCGGGAACATTCTCCTCTCAAAACAGGCCGAGGTGCTTCGGCTTGTGGGAACCATAGTTCAAAAACGGAGGGACAGGGGGGCTATACATCTCCAAAGGTAGCCCCTTCCGTCTCTCCTACAGGGTTCTGCCTGCGAGAGAATAACCCTCGCAGGTTATGTAAAAACAATAATAATAAAAAATATCTAGAAAGGCCGCCACGTGGCAACTGTAGCCCGCCATGTCTTTTGTGACGTCATGGTGACATCTCTCTCTCTCTCTCACTCACTCACTCACTTTTTTTTGGGTAACAGGCCACATGAGGGTAACCCACGTGGTGGCAACTCTCCTTTAATAGCATAGGAAGGGATTTGAAAGAGGGGATGTGGATGGGTAGAGGAAGGTAGCCAAGGGTTAACTAGGGGTCCCGGGACTGTTGTTTTAAGGATGCTACCCCGCGGCAATTCGCCTAAAAGTGATGCAGGGAAACCCTAGAAAAACCTGCATCATATAAGTCGGGCTCTTGGGTACTTCTCCCACGCCCTTCCGTGAATGACGGGAGAGAGGGGGTTTGCTGAGGGGACGCAGCATTCCCCTCGCCGTGCCTCGATAAGTTTAGGAGGCAGCTGGCCGACTGTTCCAATGGGAAGAGATAAACAACTCTTCCCAAGGTCTGTGACCCCAGAACACGCACCTCTCGGCTTGTGGGAACACCTTAGTTCATAAACCGGAAAGAGGAGGAGGCATCCCCCAAAGGTAGCCCCCGCAGTCTCTCCTACAAGGTTCTGCCTGCGAGAGAACAGCCCCCGCAGACCTTTTCTACGCATCAGGCTACATGAAAGCTGCCACCAGGACACAGTGACACAGAGGAGCTCGCAGCGTACCTGAGCGCGTCCCCACCCGACGCCCACGCGCGCCTGCAAGTGCCTGCTAATTCCGGGCCACTTGGTGCGTGGGAGGTCCCCTTCCTCCGTGTCCCACACTGACCCTCGTGCATAACAATTACGCACCTAGACGCGCGCCGTCGCCGACGAGAGGAAGAGGAACCGTCCCACGGCACTTGCACTGTCCCCATTCCCCAAGCACGTGCTTGCCTGCCTGCCTTTTTCTTCTCCTTCCTCCTCCTCCTTCCTTCTCCGACGTCGTCGTTTTTCTTTCGTGCACATAAATAGCAGTCTGGCTGCACGACGGCCGTAAAGTCCAGGTCGTAAACAGCCCTGCCCTGCCCTCGCTCCTCCACCTCCATATTTAGTGCATTTATTCGGGTGTCCCTTTACCAGGAAGCGTGCGCGGCTGAACGATGAGTACGGAACCTGAGTCATGAGGAATGAAGCGTGTGACTTGACATTCCTCGTGATGGTGTTCCCATCTTCAATCCAAGAACCACGGTGCGACTCTTTATTCAACGACGACGGGAAGCAACTGGAATGAACATGATGGACAACCACCACCTGCTCTCCTCTGCACTCTAGGATTCCCCTTTGTGAAGGTTCACGAGGACCAGGGGAACCCTCCTCCTCTCCGGACTGTAACACGTGGAAACACGAGGGTACATCTATCAAGCCCCAGGGAGAAAGCAGCCACCAGTGGCACAGTTTCCCTCAACACTTGGATGGGATGCAAAGTGGATGATTTAATTGTCACACTACACATGGAGACAGCGGAAGCGGATGTTTGGAGACTTTGCGAGGGAAAAGTGGAGACTCGGGACATCTACAGAAAATACTGTCATTTTATTATCAGACTCAATGAAAGGGACAACAACCAGCAGAAGAGTGGAGGATCATCGGTGTAAGCCTGCACAACGTTGGGGATGGAAGGGTCAAGCTTGTGGCGTTATTTTTCCCTGTGTTGACGCCTCAATTTATTTAGACAAATATCTCTAGAGTCACGCCTCTGCCGTCTGATAGCAGAGGAATGCATTGAAAGGAAAAGGTGGGGGGAGGGAGGCGGAACAACACCGCCAAAGATTAACCAAGGCCCTCGGAGCAGTAGTTTAAGGGATCCCTACCTCGGAAATAACTCGAAAGTGATGCAGGGAAAACTTTGTTTTTAATATCTTCCACCAGATATTAAGTGTTGTCCGCTGTTCCCATTGGAACAGTCGGCCAGCTGCCTCCTAAACCGGTCGAGGGACGCAGAAGAGGAATGCTGTGACCCCACAGCTAACTCCTCTCTCTCCCGCCATCCAGGGAAGGACGTGGGGGGGGGACAAGTACCCAAGAGCCCGACCTACCTGATGCAGGTTTTTCTATGGTTTGTCCGGCATCACTTTAAGGCGAATGCCGCGGGGTAGGATCCTTAAACTACAGCCCGGTGGGGCTTCTAGTTAACCCTTGGCTACCTTCCTCTACCCTTCCGCATCCCCCCTTTCAGTTCCCTTTACCTATGCTATAAGAGGGGAGTTGCCACCACGTGGATCAGCGTCTACAACACCTTCTTCTTGTTACTCTCCTTTTAAAATGCGTTCTCACTGTTCTAGTTTTCCCCTTTCTGGGATGTTGTGTCACTCAGAGATAAGAGAGAGCGAGAGAGAGAGAGGGAGGGAGGGAGAGAGAGGGGGAGAGAGAGAGAGAGAGAGAGAGAGAGAGAGAGATAAAGCACGTGTCCAGGTAAAAATCCCTCGTTTTCGCCGACGCCGTTTTCATGTGATAAGGATCTCAGGATAACAACAACAACAACTGGTGGCACTAAAGGATGAGCTAAATAACCTCAGGTAAAAGGAAACATTTGGGGCGGAGGCGGGGGTGGGAGTGTCGAAAACATTTGTCGCCACACCTCGGGGAGAAAAACACGACGTCGCGGGGGTCACTCCAGCTGTACGCGACCAAGAAGGGCCTCTCGGTGGCTCCCTCAAGGCTACAGTAAGGAAAAAGCGCTAATATGTCTATATTATAAAAAATGGATGCGTATTTGTATGTATGTATGTATGTATTTACGTCCAACTCTATAGAGATTTTAACGCGTTGATAGGTTGGTACAGATATTCCACGAAACACGAGAAAGGGTGCTGTAGGGGGTGAGAAACCCCTAGGATAAAGGAGGAAAGAATTAAATTTGAAAAACGTGATAATTTGCGCGCCAAGTGACCGTGACGTCACGCGACAGAGTGACGTCACTACACGATTGACAAAGGAAATAGTTCCTCATTTTTCCGTAATGAAAATAAAGCAGAAATATTTAGATTGATTGAATAAAAACTATTATTTTATCCAGCGATACTCCATCGAATGACAATAATAATTATATTAAATACTTTACGATCCTTGCGGTGCAAATGTGTAAGTTAATTTAGTCGCCATGTTGGTTAAGTCCAATATGGCGTCTACGTTGTGAATCAAGCTGACAATTTAAACCTTTCGTGATGTCTGAGGAACTGAGGGGACAATCACATCCTGCAGTGGTCAAGGAGTATATTTAAGAAGAAATCCAGAGGTTATTGTTTGTGGGGACTGGTGCAATGTATTTTACAGCTGTTTAATTAGTGCGCTGTCGGCCATTTTGAAAAAAACCTTCTTCCGAGCACCGTAGTAACATGCACACGTCACTCCATGACAACCTGAGTGTTGGCAACTGTAAGAAAGTCCGAATAAGTGAAAGTTTTTTTTAACCCTTTGCACTCGAGGGCTCCGTAGCGGAGCCATTTAACACCATGTGCCTCCTAGGTCGAGGGCTCCGCTACGGAGTCCTCGAGTGTAAAGGGTAAATTATGTATAAACTTCCCTGGAATTTTATTTATTCAGTACCTACCGTTGGAGAGTCCCTACACTCCCTTTAGTGAAAATTCATTAGGTGTTCCTCAGGTACGGTACCATTAAAATGTAATAAGTTATCGGCCACGACAATATGTGTGTGTGTGTGTTTTGAAGCAATATTTACGGTAACATCGCACGCGGTCGGCCATTTTCAAATATGGCGGATGCAACGTCCCGTGGAACAGAGAATTCATGATCAGTGTTGCTCGTCAACTGTCCCGCTGATTGGCCAGGTTTGATGAAGGGGGTCGCCGGGGGGGTTCACCTGAGGTGTAGACACCTGAGGAAGCGAATGAGTTGGTCCGTGGCCCGTAATAAATTGGCCAGCGAGTTTAAGGAATGAGTGCGCCGCCTTTGTTCCACGCTTTATAACGCAAAATCGGACCTCGGCTGCTTATTTATTAATTTCCTATTGGCAGGGAACATGGCGGACGTCTCGTGCACCTCGACAACGACGGCGACGACCAGGAGGAACAAATTACGCGCCGTGTCCCGAATTTTGTTTACATTCCTTCTTCCAGTCGGTCCGCAAGTCTTGTGTCGAGGAATTTTTTTTTAGGGTACCAGGCTACATGAGGCTAATCCACGTGGTGGCAACTCCCCTTTAATAGCATAGGAAGGGATTTGAAAGGGGGGATGCGGAAGGGTAGAGGAAGGTAGCCAAGGGTTAACTAGGGGCCCCCGGGCTATGGTTTAAGGATCCTACCCGGCGGCAATTCGCCTAAAAGTAATGCAGAGAAAACCCTATAAAAAACTGCATCAGGTAGGTCAGGCTCTTGGTTACTAGTCCCACGTTCATATCTGGTTGGCGGCAGAGGGGTTTCGTGTGGGGACGCAGCTTTCCCCTCGCCGTGCCTCGACCAGTTTAGGAGGCAGCTGGCCGACTGTTCAAATGGGAACAGCGAACAACTATTACCGTATGCCCAAAGGTCTGTGACCACCCCGGGACATGCACCTTTTAAAAAAGGTCGAGGTGCCTCGGTTTATGGAAACCTTAGTTCAAAAACGGAGAGAGAGGAGGAGGCATCCCCAAAGGTAGCCCCTTCGTATCTCTACTACAAGGTTCTGCCTGCGAGAGAACATCCCTCGAAGCTACTGCCTGCGAGAGAATAGCCCTCGCAGACAGCCTATCCCCTTCTGTGTCGAGGAAAGGAATCTTCATGTTGTAATACATAGTGAAGTGAAGGAAGCCTGCAAGAGAATTCTCTCGCAGGTGAAACCTTCCCAGAGAGCTCTGGCGGAGGCTACCTTTGGGGATGCCTTCTCCTCTCTCTGGTTGTTCTGAACCAAGGTTCTCACAAGCCGAGGCATGTTCTGAGAGGTGCACGATGTTCCGGAGTCACAGACGTTGGCCATACGGTAAGAGTTGTTCGCTGTTCGCACTGGAAGAGTTGGCCCGGCTGCCTCCTGAACCGGTCGACGCCCGGAGAAAGGGGAAGCTGCGTCCCCACAGCAAAATCCTCCTCCCGCCGTCCAAGGAAGGGCGTGGGACAAGCATCCAATGCATATTAAAAAAAAATTAAACTTAGTATGGTTTACTAAACTTTTATTGATCACGCCTCTGCGTCACCATGGCAACTAAACGAAAAACAAAGATGAAACAAAACTGAAAGATACAACCCCCGAACATGTTACTGTTCTTATCCACTCGTAAATGTAATTAGTTTATTACCAATAATAATAAATAATGAGTTTTTGGTGGACCGGAAAGAAATTATATATGTTTCGGTTCACACCCCACTGTGCGGACAGTAAAACTAGCAATAGCTAAGGGTTCAATATCAAAACTTTTTTTTAGTGTCGTAGTAAGAGACAACCGCGGGGGCGGAAGGGGGGGGTTCATAACCTAAAGTTCATCCGGTGTCCCCCGTAAATGACGAGCAGCATCCGTCCAAAATTTTCTTTATAAAATAATATACGAATCGCAGTCATGGGACTGGTAAAGTCTGGGTGTGTCGCGGGAACAAACATGGCCGTTGTTTGGAGGGGGGGGGATATCACGGGTACAGGAGTGAGTGAACAGGGTGCGTGATTTTCTTTCCTTAATATTAATCAAATTGATTTATTTTATTATTATTTCCTTTAAACCGTTGGTGTTGAATCTCCTTCTCCTTCCAGGTCCTATGTTGTTTCTTTCCCCGATCCAGGCCGCTGCTTTCCTCCGCTTAACTGTTCTCCGTTGGAGACTGTCATGGGGTTACCTAAAGGTCGCTGCAACGAAATAAAATATAATAATTATTTTTTTACAACCCCCGATTGCTCCATATAATCAAATGATTTAATATGTCGCCCTTTTGCGCTTGGTTTCTTTCTCACCCGTGATGGATGTATTATTATTTCTCGCCTCCTCTCTCTCTCTCTCTCTCTCTCTCCCTCTCTCTCTGTGTGTGTGTGTGTCTGTCTCTCTCTGTGTCTGTCTGTCTCTCTCTCTCGGTGTGTGTGTCTGTCTCTCTCTCTCTCCCTCTGTGTGTGTGTGTGTCTCTCTCTGTCTCTCTCTCTCCCTCTGTGTGTGTGTGTCTCTCTCTCTTTCTCTCTCTCTCTCTCTCTCCCCCTTTGTGTGTGTGTGTCTCTGTCTCTTTGTCTCTCTCCCTCTCTGTGTGTGTGTCTCTCTCTCTCTTTCTCTCTCTGTCTCTCTCTCCCCCTCTGCGTGTGTGTCTCTCTCTCTCTTTCTCTCTCTGTCTCTCTCTCTCTCCCTCTGTCTCTCTCTCCCTCTGTGTCTCTCTCTCTTTCTCTCTCTGTCTCTCTCTGTCTCTCTCTCTGTGTGTGTCTCTCTCTCTCTGTGTGTGTGTGTGTGTGTGTGTGTGTCTCTCTCTCTTTCTCTCTCTGTCTCTCTCTCCCCCTCTGTGTGTGTGTCTCTCTCTCTTTCTCTCTCTGTCTCTCTCTCTCCCTCTGTCTCTCTCTCCCTCTGTCTCTCTCTCCCTCTGTGTCTCTCTCTCTTTCTCTCTTTCTCTCTCTGTCTCTCTCTGTCTCTCTCTCTCTGTGTGTGTGTGTCTCTCTCTCTCTCTCTCTGTCTGTCTGTCTGTGTGTGTGTGTGTGGGAGTCAACGAGCAGATCGGAGCGATTGGAGAACATGTGAGGACCAGCGACTGTAGTTAGGACCCCCACGAGGAAGGAGGCTGGCGACGAGATAGGGACCACGGAAGAGGAAGGCCTGAGCCGGGGAGATAGCCTCGCTATCAGCGCCCACGCAAGGTGGACCATGGGGGAAGAACACACACACACACACACACTAACTCACTCGCATGCTCACAATTGCGACAGAGGCCCCGACCTTCATTCACTCAGTCTTACACCCTCCAACGGCTCTGGTCCACTTCAATTTATTCTCCATATTCGTTTTTAAAATATACGGCAATTTGTATGGCGACGGTAATAAGCTGTCGAAAATACCTAGCAGTGTTCTCACATGTTCAAGTAGTATCAGGGCGACGTCAGAACCGGTCAAGGCACGGAGAGGGGGAATGCTGCGACCCCACAGCAAACTCTTCTCCCGCCATCCAGGGAAGGGCGTCGGACAGGTACCCAATGCCCGACCTACCTGATGCAGGTTTTTCTAGGGTTTGTCCTGCAACACTTTTAGGCGAATTACCGGGTAGGATCCTTAAACCATAGCCCGGGGGCTCCTAGTTAACCCTTGGCTACCTTCCTCTACCCTTCCTCATCATCCCTTTCAAACCCCTTTCCTGTGTTATTAAAGGGGAGTTGCCACCATGTGGATTACCCTCATGTAGCCTGTTACCCTGAAAAGAGAGAGAGAGATGTCACAGTGACGTCACAAAAAAACATGGCGGGACACAGTTGCCACCTGGCGGCATTTCTAGGTATTTTTTTTTTATTCATTTTTATTTCTTTAAAAAACAGGATCAGGGTGAAAACATAATAACGACACCGCGATAAGGAATGCCGAGATGAACTGCTCCGTGGATGACACCATTTTTTTAATTACTGTGGCCTGTTCGTGATGACGACGACGACCAGAGTTTCGTAGTTGCTCGAATAAGTTCTGTATTAACCTCTCCGGGACAATTTAATAAGCGCAACCTCTCTGGCTTTTCATTCTTCCTCCTCCTTGAATTTCTCTGCCTTCCTGTATCTTCTTTCTTTCTTTCTCGTTGACGTTCCAAATTCTACCGTTTCCGCAATTGTTCTAACTCATTATATTATTCTTTTTTTTGTCGTTTCTCGGGCAACGTATTTATATAACTATGTCACCTCACTGCTGTCAACAAATTGCGAAAAGCTCGACGCCACGAGGAACGCGTCACGGCGGTGACGTCACAAGATGGCAGCTCATTTCTTAATATCAAATACTTTCTCAAAAGAAAGTCCCTCTATAGGTACTTTCTATTGTAGGCCATTCTCAATTGAATGTTTTTTTTAAAAAATAAACTACGTCATGCGTTGGAAAGAGAATTAAATTCTTTAAAACTATGACAAATTTGTCCACTGGCGGCCATTTTGGAGACATCAGCACAAGGAACACGACAAACCGCAGTCTCTCTGAAAATGACACAATGTCGTAAATTATATCGAACCACTTCTACCTACTTGCTTTGTCAGAATTTCGTCCTCAAGTTCCTCTTAGAAGAACAATCCTCTTAATAATTGTAATATCCTCTGCCACGAGACCGTGACGTCACTCCCATCATCCTCAGCGCCATGACGTCAGCCGTGTGCACAGACAGCAACATGCCTGTGTGTGGATTTGAGGCCATCCTCAGTTGATTTTTTAAAAGCAGATCATGCGTCGGAAAGAGCATTAAATTCTCTAAAACCTTTATTCCGTGACAAATTACTCCACTGGCGGCCATTTTGGAGATATCAGCGCTAGAAACACGACAAACTGCATTCACTTACAAAATGGCGTCACAATGTCGTAACTTTGACGAAGGATTTCTCCCACTTCCTCCCTCTGAATTTCGTCCTCGAGGACACCATTCCATGCAGAATTTCACGCTCTACAATTTATCACTGAACGTTATTTGCAGTAGAACGCTTCATTCAGCTGCTATCAGCGAAAAACTGGAAAAAGAGGCGCAAAATTTCGTAGGGTTTTTACGGCCACTGAAACTTTTCCCCCCCGGGGCCTTTAAAATTAGGAAACTTTCGGGCTTTTTTTCCAAATGGTCACAACGTGTACAAGTTGCGCATTAAGATGTTGGCAGCTCCTGGGCTCCACGTTACTATCACGACCTCTTAGCGGGTAAAAACCACCGTCGTCCAGTCAAGAAACATCCTGGCATTTCAAGCCTTCGTTATTATCAAAGTAAACTTTAAAAAAATCTTATCCCGATGTTATACTCGAGGTAAATGTGAGGACCGTATTATCCTTTTATTTAAATTGGTTTGAAACTCGTTTATAATTGATACACGTCGACTGGTTGTCTAAATAAATTAATTACGTATCCAAGTCTTTTGATTCATCACACAGAAGAAGAAACTTTCCTAATTAAATAATTATAAAGTGATTAATTAGTGTTTTTTTCTGATCCGTATCGACGACTGATGTGATGCATTGCGTGGTAATAAAACAACAACAAATAATACTTTCACGTTGTTAGTTATTCAGATATGCGGTCAGCAACTACGTCACAGTGACGTCACAAGGCAACATGGCGGCGGCGCTCATTGTGTAGATGTTGCTCTCAGTTTATTAACTAAATCTGGGATTAAGTCAGAAGCGTCCAACGATGTATCATTAAGGGTCGATAAATCGAGGTGAGGGTCGAGAACGACGAACACTGTTGCTGCTTTAGACTTAAATTGCGACGCTTCTAATGTTAGCAAGTCGTTTCGTCGTCAGTGCATCGTAACGACCGAGGTTTTTATTGAATAACTGACGGGTAAATAAAAAGGAGAATGTATGAATTATGTCAAATTTGTTATAGTAGATATATTATTACTAGTATGAGAATGAGTATTTGGTTTTGGTTGTTGTTGAAGACTTACTAAATTAGTAGGGGGGAAAAATAAGGGTTGGCTTGCTTCTGGTTGGCTTTCGTCGTTCCTCGTTGAGCTATAATTTTTTCTTTCCGGGAAGTTGGTATCCCTGTGCGCGTCCTGTAGCTCTGGAAGGGGCGGCGAAGGCACCGACGAGGGCCCATCTGCATTGGTAAATACCCGCGTGGGCGAAGGGCAGGCAGGCAGGAGTCACTGTCCTCTGCTCCACAAAAGTAACCACTGGAGACTCTTAAGAAAAATAACTGAGCCACGTGGTTTCATTTCCTCAGTTTAAAACAGAAATTAATATTTATATTCAACACACGCGTCGGGGGAACATTTATAAAGTTTCCTTGCTTCACTGTTGCCAGTTATTCTCCTGGTCATCGTCCTGGTTTCTTGTCCGCGGTTCCTCCGAAGGTCTGCAAATTTATTTGTTCTGGTATTCGTGCAGGGACGAGGCAATTTTCGTCGAACCTAATAACAGCCTCGTTCTCAGCTCTCGCAGGTGGAACCCTTCCTGGTGGGGGTTAATATCTCTGTTTCTAAACAAGTACCCAATAGCTGCCTCCTAAACTGGTCGAGGCACGGAGAAGGGAATGCTGCGTCCCCACAGCAAACTCCTCTCCCGCTATCGGAAGGGCGTGGGACAAGTACCCAATGCCCGACCTACCTGATGCAGGTTTTTCTAGGGTTTTCCCTGCATTTCTTTAGGCGAATGCCAGGTAGGATCCTTAAAATATAGCCCGGGGGCCCCTATTTAACCCTTGGCTGCCTTCCTCCACCCTTCCGCATCCCCCCTTTCAAATCCCTTTCCTATGCTATAAGAGGGGAGTTGCCACTATGTGGATTACCGTATACAAAGCCTGTCTACACCTAAAAAAAAGCAAGGTTCTCACAATGGAAGGGGGGTTACCTTTGGGGATGCCTCCTCCTCTCTCTCTCTCTCCGTTTTTGAACTAAGGTTCCCACAAGCCGAGGCACCGCGGCCTGGTTTTTGAGAGGTGTATGTTCCGGGGTTACAGACCTTGGGTATACGGTAAGAGTTGTCCGCTGTTCCCATTGGAAGAGTCGGCCAACTGCCCTCCTAAACTGGTCGAGGTACGAAGAAGGGAATGCTGCGACCCGACAGCAAACTCTTCTCCCACTATTGGAAGGACGTGGGACAAGTACCCAATGCCCGACCGACCTGGTGCAGGTTTTTCTAGGGTTTCCCTGCATTACTTTTAGACGAATGCCGGGTAGGATCCTTAAACCTTAACCCGGGGGCCCCTAGTTAACCCTTGTCTACCTTCCTCTATCCTTCTCCATCCCCCCTTTCAGATCCCTTCCTATGCTATTAAAGAGGAGTTGCCACCATGTGGATTAGCCTCATGTAGTCTGTCCTCGGGCGTAGGGTTTGAGTTGTCAGCTGTGGTCGAGGCATGGAGAAGCGAATGCTGCGTCCCCGCTACAGTCATCTTGTTCAGCAAGGGCGTGAGAGCCCTACCTAAATGATTCAGATTTTCTAGGGATGGCCCTAGTGAACCACCAGGACAGTGTGGTGAAGGTTCGCCCACGACCGTCAGGGGATCAACTGAGGTTTTAGCTAATTCATTTCGTTATGGAGAAAGCCTGCAATGGGGGGTTACGTGGCGGCCAAGGGCAACTACAGGATCCGTATGGACAGCGCTGCCGTTGTGAATGAGGTGCGTGACAGAGGTTGAGCAGTGTTGAGCGGCTCCAGAGTTTGCTCAGGTGCGGCTGCGGCCATTCGCGATCCTGCGCTAACCGCCTCGGCGCTCCGTGACCAGAATAGGCGTTGCTTCCTGCAGACTCTCGATCACTCAGCTGTCTTGCAAAAAAATAACTGGAAGGTATGGCAGCACTGCTGAGGATTCGAGACGCTCTGGTGCCTGTGCATTGCGACACCCAGGGCCGTGGTGGATGATGGCGTCTGCCACGTGTCCCGGTAATTTCTCATCGGCATGTTTGAGTAATGGCGACCTTTGTCATTTACTGACGCAATCCCACCGTTTCACTACAGTTCAAAAGCTTTTAAAGCTCGCTTCATCCGCCTCATGTAGCGCGAGTAACTTCCTAGTTCTTCCTTCGCCTGGCTCGTGCGCGCTGTGTCGCGTCCTCCCGGGTCTTGCGGCGTTTCTCGAATCACCTGTCGAAAGCGACAAAAGTTGCTGTTTAATTTAGCACATAACATCCTCCTCTCTTTACACTCACATTGTCCGTTTATACCCCCCGCGCACTTGATTTCTCCAAGTGACGTCACGTCTCGCTGTTCGTACACTTACCTTCTTTTTCTTAGGGTAACAGGCTGCATGAGGGTAATCCACATGGTGGCAAGTCCCCTTTAATAGCATAGGAAGGGATTTTAAAGGGGGGATGCGGAAGAGTAGAGGAAGGCAGCCAAGGGTTAACCAGGGCACCCGATCTTTGGTTTAAGGATCCTACCCGGGGCATTCGCTTTATTTGTGATACAGGGAAAACCCTAGAAAAACCTGCATCAGAAAGGCCGGGCAGCGGGAAACTTGTCCAACGCCCCTCCCTGGATGGTGGGAGACAAGTTTTCTGTGGGGACGCAGCATTACCTTCGCCGTGCCTTGACCGGTTTAGGAGGCAGCTGGCTGACTGTTCCATTGGGAACAGCGGACAACTCTTACCGTATGCCCCAACGTCTTCGACTCCCGGGAACATGCCACCTCTCAAAAACCAGGCCGAGGTGCCTCGGCTTGTGGGAACCTTAGTTCAAAACACCAGAGAGATGTGAAGGCACCCTGAAAGGTAGCCTCCGCCAGAGCTTTCGGGGAAGGTCCACCTGTGGGTTCTTTTTTAGGGTACCAGGCTGCATGAGGGTAATCCACATGGTGGCAACTCCCCTTTAATAGCATAGGAAGGGATTTGAAAGGGGGGATGCGGAAGGGTGGTGGAAGGTACCCAAGGGTTAACTAGGGGCCCCGGGCTACGGTTTAAGGATCCTACCCCTGGGCAATTCGCCTCAAAGTTATGCAGGAGAAACCCCTAGGAAAACCTGCATCAGGTAGGTCGGGCAGCGGGTACTTGTCCCACGTCCTTCCCTGGATGTCGGGAGAGTGGGGTTCGCTATGGGGTCGCAGCATTCCCTTTTCTCCGTGCCTGGACCAGTTTAGGAGGCAGTTATTTTGATAACAACCACTTTCAAGACTTCATTAACACTTTACTGTATAATTATTTTTTTAAAAGAAGAATACTAAATTTTTTATGACGTATTTTTAGTGAATACAGTGTTGTCAAAGGCACACCCCGCCCCCCCCCCCGCCTCCATAAAATATATATGGTCGACATTTTTATATTATTATTTGAACATTTTTATCACGTTGGCAGTATCCAAACATCACGCACGTGTAGGGGTCCTACATATGAATGGTCATTGATCAACAACTTACAAGTTATTAAGCATTCTTCTTCTTCTTGTTATTTTTGGAAATAAAATTTGGCTACAGCAAAATTAAATATAATTTATTTAAATAATAGGAAATCAAAAAATCTGAATGAAAATAACAAAAAAAAAATTTTGATCTATAATACATTATTTTTAAAAATAAAAACAGCCCTATGTGTATATATATATATATATATATATATATATATAATTTTATTATGCAACAGTTAATCAATAATTGACATTTGGTGGATAATTGTGACCTTAGTGAAGTTACAACAGCCTTGAGAATGACGCTTAAAATTTTATTCCTTGAAAGTATGGGAAAAAAATACACGTTGCCAAGTCTACTTAATTTATATAAATTCTATATTAGGGAGCGGAGGAGGAGGAACGCGCCAGACAACAACGTTCTCAAAAAAAATTGACACGGGCCTTCTTGTGGTGGTGGTGGTGGTGGTAGTGGGGGGGGGAACAAAAGGAATCATAAAGGCTCCGGTCACACACAAACACGCACAGAAATTATATCGTGAGGTCTGAAAGAGTGCGTCACGTCTCGTGTTCCACTGAGTTCAGGCAGTTCAAGGTGGAAATTAAAAAAAAGGAGGTCGCCCGCCCCCCTGCCCCCCCCCCCAAATATGGACAGGGGTTTTTAAGAATGAGAGACGACTCCAGGAATCTGCAGACAAGGTCTGGGTCCATCATTTTTCTTTGGCCCGTTAGCTTAAAATTATTATTCTCCCAGTAGCAAGGATATTTTTATTGCGTAGTGTCTCTGTGTGTGCCGCGGCGTTGCCACGTGTACTTATTTATATAAACCCATATTAATCTTTGGTCAAGAAGTGACTTAACCTAGATCTGACTGTTCCTAGTTCCCTACACACTTTAGTGCATTAATTCAACAGCTGTGAAAACACATTGAATGTTATTCCATCAGTCGCTACAAACATAACCTCAGAATTTCTTATTAAATAAACTCCTTGACTACTGCAGGATGTGATTGTCCCCCTCAGTCCTCAGACATCACGAAAGATTTAAATTGTCAGCTTGATTCACAACGTAGACGCCATGTTAGGACTTAACCAATATGGCGACGATATTAATTTACATTTGCACCGCAAGGGTCGTAAAGTATTTAGTATTGTTTTATTATTATCATTGAAAGGAGTGTTACTGGATAAAATTATCCTTTTTCATTCAACGAAAATATTTCTGCTTTATTTCATTACCGAATAAAGGAACTATTTCCTTTGTTCGTCGCGTAGCAACGTCTCATTCTCTCTCTCTCTCTCTCTCTCTGCCACGTAACGTCACGGTCTCTTGGCGCGCAGTGATTTAACACAATATTATTAAGTTTTTCAATTATAATTCTTTCCACCTTTATGCTAAGGGTGTCTCACCCCCACAGGACCGTTTCTAGTGTTTTGAAGAATATCTGTACCAATTTTTGTTGCAATCTGTCCACGCGTTTGAAACTGTATAGAGATTAACGTAAATACATACATACATACATCCTCTTTTATTGTATAGAAGAAATAATTATTAAGGTATTACAATTAACTTGGGGGTTTTGATAACGTCAGTCACTTTTGTGGGGTAAATGAAAAACTAAATCAACGTTTTACAGACCAATTAACAGATCCAATAATTATTACAATTAACAAGTAACCCAATTTTTCAGTCTAATTATTTTATTTGTTCGTCGCGTAGTGACGTTTCTCTCTCTCTCTCCCTCTCCCTCTCCTTCCCTCTCTCCCTCTCCCCCCCTCTCTCTCTCGACGTCACGGTCTCTTGCCGCGTAGTGATTTAACACAAAATATTCACGCTTTTTAATTACTATTCTTTCCACCTTTGTGCCAGGGGGTTTTCAACCCCTACAGGACCGTTTCTGGTGTTTTTTGAAGAGAATCTGTACCAATTTTTGTTGCGATCTGTCCACGCGTTTAAATCTGTATAGAAATTAACGTAAATACATACATACATTTTTTTATTATATAGACTTATCCCGCCGTATTTGTTTACTTTACCGTTGCTAGGCGACGCCGTGGCCTTCTATGAGTAGCAGAGATGGATCCTTGTACAGTTGTGAGAGATCATCTGCGCCGTTCCTAGGAACCAGGGCAGAGTATTTACTTTCTACGGAAAGGACCCGGGGGCCGCCGCCGGATAATGAAGTCTTAACCGCCGACGTGAAAGAGTCTTGTGTGTGATGACCACAAAGAGAGAGAGAGAGAGAGAGAGGCCATTGTTGTTGGCAGCGGAGAGGCTGATCGCGCTGCTAACGAGGAAGGCATTGTCTCGCTGATTGAAGGTTATGCCCAAGTGAAAGTGGCTGGTGGTGGCCAGTCCTCCGCCTCGGGATGAGGGCGAGTCTTCTCGTAACACTCACCTTGGACGTTTATACCCCCCCAAGCTCGATTTCTCCAAGTGACGTCACGTCCCTCCGTTGCGATACTTACGATTTTTTTTAGGGTACCAGGCTACATGAGGGGAATCCACGTGGTGGCAACTCCCCTTTAATAGCATAGGAAGGGGTTTGAAAGGGGGGATGCGGAAGGGTAGAGGAAGGTAGCCAAGGGTTAACTAGGGGCCCCCGGGCTATATTTTAAGGATCCTACCCGGCAATTCGCCTAAAAGGAATGCAGAGAAAACCCTAGAAAAACCTGCATCAGATAGATCGGGCATGGGGTACTTGTCCCACGCCCTTCCGTGGATGGCGGGAGAGAAGGTTTACTGTGCGGTCGCAGTTTTTTCCTCGTTGTGCCATGACAGGTTTAGGAGGCATCTGGCCGACTATTCCAATGGGAGTAGCGGACAACTCTTACCGTATGCCCCAAGGTCTGTGACCCAGGAACATAAACCTCTCAGAACAGGCCTCGGCTTGTGGGAACAATTGTTCTAAAACCAGAGCTCTCTTGAGAAGGTTCACCTGCGAGAGAATTCTCTCGCAGGCTTTCTTTCCGATACTTCCCAGAAGTACTGTAGTCATTTGGCATACGGTAAGAGTTGTCCGCTATTCCCATTGGAATAGTCGGTCAGCTGCCTCCTAAACTGGTCGAGGCACGGAGAAGGGAATGCTGCGTCCCCACAGCAAACTTCTCTCCCGCTATCGGAATGGCGTGGGACAAGTACTACAATGCCCGACATACCTGATGCAGGTTTTTCTAGGGTTTGTTCTACATTTCTTTTAGGCGAATGCCGGGTAGGATCCTTAAACCATAGCCCGGGGGCCCCTAGTTAACCCTTGGCTAGCTTCCTCTACCCTTCCACACACCCCCTTTCAGATCCCTTCCTATGCTATTAAAGGGGAGTTGCCACCATGTGGATTAGCCTCATGTAGCCTGTTAAGTGCAACAGCTTTTCTTTAAATGTAAGACAAGGATGTTCTCATTTAAACACTATTGTTCATTCAAGTAGCTGCGTTAGTTAAAAGTTTTAATTTAACGTCGGTTTTGAATTAATAAGACAATCGGTGATCTTACACTGGGAGTCTAATCATTCCTAACTACTTCCTCTGTAGGAAGAGATACATGAAGGCATCGAAACGTCGTCGTAATGTAAAGGAAATGTGTCTGCATGAGGGCGTCCATTGCCTTAGTAGCTGTGTAAGGCCGGCCGCACACTGTAAGCGACGCGACGAGTCATTTTGTCGGACGACGACTCGAGGAAGAAAATACATGGGCTCCTTATGGAGGGGCACACACCAGGCGAAACTGTCGCGTCCGACACGGCGCGACGGTTTGAGACAGTCCGCGACCGTCGCCTCGTGACAGCCAGACACCTAGAGTCATGTTTCGTCGTGTCGGACGCTGACAGAGGGAATTATGACTCGTCAAACAGCACTGCGCATGCGCCCAGCACATAGCCTAACCTTGTCTTTGCCCCCAAATATTCATTTCTGTATTGGTGTTTACTGGACAAAGGAAGGCGAAAATGGATATTGATATATATATACATACATACATATATATATGAGAATGCGTGTATTGAGTTGAATTCATTTGCTGCTGTAGATAATATTTTGTAATGAACGAAGCACGCGTCTTGTTGATAAATTAAATTGAGCGAATATGTGAAAGAAAGAGACAGTTTATATTATTATTATTATTATTCTGTACCTACATTATTTATTTAAATAATATTTTGTTGTAATGACCAGCAATATAATAAGTTAAAATACAATGTATGTAATAATATAAGAAAACCGTTTATATTTCTTTTAGTATTAATTGGGTGTAAATCTCGAGAACTTTTGTCTTCTTCCAACAGCATATAACAATAAATAATAACAGCTGTTTCGTCGTCACGCTCCATCTTCACTGATATTAAATGAGTTTGGTTGCTAGACGCAGCTCGAAACAGCCTGAAACCGTCTCGGACAGCTTGAAACATTTTGTCGGCGACGATTTTGCCTCGAGTCATTTTGCTTCAGACAGCTTGCGACGTTTTGACTCGAGGCAAAACGTCGCCGACAGTTTCGTCGCTTCCAGTGTGCGGCCCTGCCTTAGTGTTTCGTCCACGTGACGTCAGAGTGTGTGCCTCTGGTATTAAAGACGAAGGTCACAGCAGTGGATGGAAACGTCTATTCGCCTTCTAAATTGTACCACTGCAGGAGTCGTCGTGTTGAGACGCGGGCAGGTGGGGCGAGGCGAGGCGAGTCTCTAGCCTGGTCTAGTCTAGGCGCGTAGTGCGTGCGTTGCGGCGAGTATAAATAGACGGCGGCGCGTGGGCGCGTAGAGGCTTGTGAATGGAACGACGAAGGAGAACCCTCAAGGTCCCCGCCAGACACGCCGTCTGGACTCTCTCTCTCTCTCTCTCTCTCTCTCTCTCTCTCTCTCTCTCTCTCTCTCTCATTTCTATTAAGAGTCGATCACAGCTGATAATTTACGGCTTCCTCGACGAGTAATTGACCCCCCCCCCTCTCCTCCCTCTTCAGGAATCCAGTAGTTTTATTTTATAAATTATTCTTCCTCTCGGCCCCGACTTTGATGCGAGTGATATTAAGGGATCATAAATATTTACGAGGAGACGTAACTCAAAGAGCCGTAACACTTCCACATCCGTGAGGCCACAACCAACCTCCGGGACACCCTTCCTCGTTTACACAATTTATTTGTACCAGTAAGACTGATATAATTGTTGACGCAGCCTTTACCATCCACATTGTAAACATCTATAATGTTGTCTTTTAATTTTGTTACCTAGTTTTAAAATAGTTGTGCTCTTGTAGATGGACGTGGCTAAGTTATCGGTTGAAAGGCTCTTCGGTTATAAAATAAAAGAATTACTTATGGTTGTACAACTGTTAGTGTTATTTAATTTACTGCTTGTACATTTAATTAAATTAACGAAAAAATAAATAAAGTGGTTCTTACATTTCTTGTAACACAATTTGTACATGTTTATAGTGAATATTGACGTAAAGTCACGGTGTGGGTAACTTGGGCGGTCGTCGTGACGTCACCGGGTGACGTCATCTTGTCTCCCCCCCCCCCCTTGAGCGTCCAGTGCAGAATCCCGATGCACGTTTTCCCAGCAGAAAATTATCCCTCTGCTCGTCGTTTTCCGGAAATGTCATCGTTGATTTGGATCATTTCACCCCCCTGCCACCCCCCTACCCCCTACCCCGAATAATCACTTCATATGTTATCAACCTCATTATTATTATTGTAAGTTATTAGTTAATCTTGGTTCGCGTGTGTCACTGACGGTCCAGGAAACTAATCACTGAGGATTTAAGGCAACTCCAGCACCCCTATGTAGGGGGTAGCATGTTTAGAAAGTGCGTGAGAATGAGAAGAAATGCTTTTTATGAGGGCAGGTGTTGTACGTGATTGTGTAAATTAAACGTGATTCTGTCTTCAGCCGTGTGTATAAAATGGAAGGAAAGCTCCCGCACGTGACCAGGAGTCGACCTGGGTAGCTCAGATGGTACGAGCGCGCACCACGTGCCTGGATTCGTTTCTGATTTTCTAATGGGCGCCAGCAGCTATATATATATATATATATATATACATATAGTCTGCAAAAAATAACAATAATTAGCTCCGGCTTGGTTAATGAAATCCTCCTCCTCTACAAGGTAATGTGGGCGGCTCCGTAGCTATTCATGAACAGAGCTTATGTTCCGTACTGTGTCTGAAGGCACTTTATATTAATGGTGATCCTTACTTTAACTTGTGGCGTCAGCAGCGGATCACTGGTCTTGTAGTAAGCAGCACACGATCTCCTTCTTCGGTCTCCCCGCGATGAACGTCTCTCCAAAAACTTTTGTTGCTTACAGCTCGCCAAATTTTCCACCCTCTCCCCTCTCTTACTCCACTTTCAGTCGTCTCCTCTCTGTCTCTCTGCCTGTGTCTGTCCACTTTCACCCGGGTTCGGAGTATATACCCTTACTCCATCCCCTCCAAACGATGCAAAAAAAAGGGGGACGCGTACCCTCGGCTTCTTGGGGCCTCTCGGGCGCACACGTGCACGTTTAATTTATTCCTTCTCAGGTCCGCGGACAAAGGGCGGCCACTTACCGATGTTATTCACTACAATATATATATACATTTAATATATATATATATATATATATATATATATATATATTTGCCTCTGAAACGGTATAAATTAACGTTTAGGTTGTCGTAGCGTTACTAAAATTAATATTTTAACGTTCAAGATGGCGTCATTAAAAAATTGATTCCTTATATATTGACCGATGTATGACAGCCTCTCAATAAAGTATGAAATTTAAGTTAAGGCAACGGTTTTTTTTATAAAAAAAACTCTCATGTCGTCTGACTCCTATTATATTTGATAATTCTGCTCTTATTGATCCTGCTCCTTAACAAGTCTCTGACGGTAGGGTACAATGACTCGTGACTCCGCAGCCTCTCATTCACACGCCTCGGCGCACAGAAACATGGGAGATATATGCCGCCCATTACAACCATAAGATAATCAAAACATTTCAGGGGCAGGGAGTTTTCTGTCGTTGTGATAGACCATATAATTAAAAAGTTCTTTAGAATCGAAGAATGAAATTCAAGTAACGAGTTCAACGACAATAAAAAAAATTTAAAGAATAAAGAGGGTAGCCAATTTAGGCAAAAAAAGAGGGTAATAATATAAATTCCACACACAACGACGTTTTTGGGATCCTTGTCGCCATTCGTCAGGTGCTGAGAAGAGCCTAGAGCGACACAACTGCACTCGTCAGTTGACAAAACGTCAAAAGCGACGAAAACGCGACGACAATGGGAGAGAGCCGAAGAGGTCGGCGTAACAATGAGGGAGCGAGGACAATGGGCAAACACAAGGTTCACCGTAACAATAAGGGATCTTAGCAAATTGTTGACTTTAACAGTGTCTGTGTCTACATTAATAATAGCTGTGATGTTTGATTTAATGTGAAGCATCTCTGGAATTGTCCCTGGGCTGAGGAGGCGACGACTAATCAATCAAATGTATGTTTAGAATTCATGACAGTGTTTGGAGACTCAAAGATTATCTTTGATATTAGACACGTGCTCCTTGATACGGCGTATTAAGGGAACGTTTTGTTCGTCCTATGTAGCAGGAGTTACAATTAATAAACAACACAATGTTTGCTGGAGGTGTCAAGTGGGTCCTCGTGGTTTTTAATCAAGTAGCAAAGAGTGTGTTAGTGGATCTGTAGATGATGGTTATTTGATATTCTTTGAATATTTGGATAAATGATGTAGAAATTTGTAATAAGGGTGGACGAGAAGAAAAATTTTGGCTTGAGGAGTTTTGGGGACGATTGACAGTTGGATGTTGGATTTTCGTCAGGTGCTGAGAAGAGCCTAGAGCGACACAACTGCACTCCTCAGACGTAAATATTTTCATTAAAATAATAATAAAAATTATTGCTCAATATGATGAATGTTTTTTTTTACCTTTTCGGAACGACGGGTAACGGAATATATTTAAATATACATATACATATACGGGACGATATCGATCGTGGGACAACGATGTTCCACCTATGCAGTGTTACATGATCTTTGTTTCCTCGACTGCGGACTAACAGAAGCGAATTCCTTTCCGCTGTTGCAGGTCCTTGGCGCTGCTGAACTTCGTCCTTGCCACGTTCTTCAGCACGACGTTGGCCAGACGCGTGAGTATCTAAATCCGCACTCTTGTGTTTGTTGGTTTGTTGCCGAGGAACTTCCTGCGCCGCCGAAATACACAGTCCAGTCCAGTTGCAGTGCAGTCGGTCAGCAGGAGGACGAGCGAGGTACGAGGAGCAGCCGCAGACAAAGGAGAAGGGCCGATGGCAGCGTCCAAGGCCAGGGCCCTCTCCATCTGACTCACTCACTCACTCACCAGCGGCGAAACAAAAGCTCCTCGGGGATCACCTCGCCTTCGCCATTTAGCAAAGAAAAGACGCGATCCGACTTTGCCTTGGATCCTCCGAAACGACGCAAAAAAATTTAATTGCCTCTCTCTGTCCGTGTCGCGGCGCCACCGCCATCTCTGCCTCGGAGGAATCACAAAAGCACTTGATCTCGATTTACTATGACGTCCCTCTGATTGCTTGTTGCTCACTTCCAACTTAATCGGCAAGGTGAAGGTGAAGGGGAGCATTGCCGGCGCTTGACAACAACCCCTCACTATATATATATATATATATATATATATATATATATATATATATATATATATCCCTATCTATCTCTCTTTCTATCTCTCTCTATATATCTCTCTATCTCTATATATCTGTCTATCTCTCTCTCTCTCTCTCTCTCAGTCTCGCTCTCTATCTCTGTATATATCTCTCTCTATCTCTCCATCTATCTATCTCTCAGTCTCGCTCTCTATCTCTCTCTATATATATCTCTCTATCTCTCTCTCTATCTATCTCTCAGTCTCGCTCTCTATTTCTCTATATATATATCTCTCTCTCTATCCCGCTTTCTATCTATCTCTATATATCTCTCTATCTCTCTCTCTCTCTATATCCCTCTTTCTATTATCTGTCTATATATCTCTATCTCTATCTCTCTCTCTCTCTCTCTCTCTCTCTCTATATATATATATATATATATATATATATATAAATCTATCTCTCTATATATATATCTCTGTCTCTCTATCTCTCTATATATCTCTGTCTCTCTCTATATATATCTATCCCCATCTCTCTCTCTCTCTCTCTCTCTCTCTCTATATATATATATATATATATATATCTGTCTCTCTATCTCTCACTATATATATAACTCTCTATCTCTCACTATATATATATATAACTCTCTATCTCTCTCTTTATATAGCTCTGTCTCTCTCTCTATCTCGGTCTATCTCTATCTCTCTATTTATCCCTCTATCCCGCTATATCTCTATATATCCCTCTATCCCGCTATATCTCTCTATCGCTCTCTATCTCTGTCTCTCTATCTCTCTCTCTCTCTCTCTCTCTCTCTCTCTCTATATATATATATATAGATAGATAGATACATAGAGAGAGATAGATATATATCCCTTTATCTCTCTCTTTATATATGTATATATATATATATAAAGGTATATATATATATATATAAAGGTATATATATATATAACTCTCTCTATCTCTCTCTGTATCCTTCTATCTCGGTCTATCTCTATCTCTCTATATATCCCTCTATATCTTTCTATCTCTCTCTCGCTCTCTCTCTCTCTCTCTCTATATATATATATATATATATATATATAGATACATATATATCTGTCTCTCTCTCTCCCTTTCTGGTACCAGCACAATCAATTCCACCTCGTCCAGACAGTTTCACACACTTTACTATTAATAGCAGGCCTTGGTTTTCACTGATTCTACACTTCACTTTAAGATGTGGCTGTATCCTGATGACTCCACAATAATTCACCAATTTTCTCCTGGAACAATTCCTCCACGAAGAAGATTTAGTAAAGTTCTGTCCTGACGAAACTGCTGTCACGTTCCAAATATCTACGACGCTACACTTCCGCGGATGTTTTACTACGTATTAATTCACAACTTTAACTGGTGAGACATCAACAACGTCTAGTCTCTGGGGCTCAGGTCTTATTTGTTACGTCCTCTGCGATGTTTCTTCGCCAACTGCCCTACACGTTCCTCTCAGCAGCGCGCCAACAGTCCTACAATGCCTCAGGCCTCTTCCATTATTGTCCATTCTTGTGTCTGTTTGCCGGTAACAATCCAAGTCCACAATTTGTTTTAAATATTTATTATTAATTGCCTTTTAATTACTACAATATATATATATATAAGCAAAGTGTTCCGTATATTTAAATACAAACAATTCTCTTTGAGTGCTGGAGTTTCCTTCTCCACTTTTGAGATCTAGATTTTCTTTATCCCTCCATCCACCAGTTGTTGTTGTTACGAGAATGACAGTCAAGGGCCCTCCGCAGAGGAAAGGCAGCGACCGACCATTATGACTCGGTACAAAATCTGGTGTGACGGTAATCACGTCCCTTGACGTCACTTCAGTAATGCCTCCGTTGATGGGCGTAGAGAACCTCTGTGTGTGTGTGTGTGTGTGTGTAATACCTCCTTGAAGACGATAAAAGCTTCCTCTCACATCTGTCGTCGGGCGAGGTTGAAGACCTGTACTTAAAAGTGGGACACGCAAGTCAAGCTCAAATCTCTGGAACGATCACCTTCCACACAACAAAAGTTCCGATCGAGGTTGATGGAAAGGGGCGCAGAGGAAAAGTAACGGCCACATTCTTCTTCTCCTCACAGTGTCAACACTTAGGCCCGGTACAGTCGGACTTCGGAAATTGGGAAATGCAGTCGGGAGGAGGCGAAATGTCTCGTAGAAAGGCCAAACGTGTCGCGCAGGGGACCCAGACTCTCTCTGGCAGTCTCTCACTGCCCCGATCGTATATAATTATCTGACATATTTCAACAAAGAGAATGGTCTGCGAGGGATATTCTCTCGCAGGCAGAACCTTGTAGGAGAGACAGGAAGGGTCTACCTTTGCGGATGCCTCCTCCTCTCTCCGTTTTTGAACTAAGGTTCCCACAAGCCGAGGCACCTCGGCCTGTTCTGAGAGGTGTATGTTCCGGGGTCACAGACCTTGGGGCACACGGTAAGAGTTGTCCGCTATTCCCATTGGAACAGTCGGCCAGCTGCCTCCTAAACTGGTCGAGGCACGGAGAACGGGGAATGCTGCGTCCCCACATCAAACTCCTCTCCCGCTATCCAGGGAAGGGCGTGGGACAAGTACCCAATGCCCGACCTACCCGATGCAGGTTTTTCTAGGGTTTGTCCTGCATTACTTTTAGACGAATGCCGGGTAGGATCCTTAAAACTACAGCCCGGGGGCCCCTAGTTAACCCTTGGCTACCTTCCTCTACCCTTCCGCATTCCCCCCTTTCAAATCCCTTCCTATGCTATTAAAGGGGAGTTGGCACTATGTGGATTAGCCTCATGTAGCCTGTTGCCCTATAAAAAAATAAACAAAGGGACCACAAGTCATTACAACAACTTCACAACGTTTCGTCCTTAATTTAGGACATCATCAAGTGTTACAATTGACATGGAGTATTATTACAGGAAGAGTAGAGACAGGACGTGCTTTTAAAATTCTACTCAAGATTTATTTATATAATAAGAAAGACAGCCAAATACTGACAAAATAAGTGCACACTCGTCAGTTGAAAAAACTCAAAAAGATGTTCCTTGCTACGGCGCGTGTTAAGGGAACGTTTTGTTCGCCCCATGTAGCAGGAGTTACAACTACAGCAAGAGAATAACAATTATATTTATCCTGATATCCTTTTAAAAGTTAAAACAATAATAATAAGAAGAAAAATGGCCGAATACATAAGGGATGATGTAAATATACCACACAACATCGTTTCTGGGATCCTTGTCGACTTTCATGATGTGCTTAAGAAGAGCCTAGAGCGACACAACTGCACTGGTCAGTTGACAACAACTTAAAAGCGACGGAAACGCGACGACAATGGCAGAGCCGAAGAGGTCAGCGTAACAATAAGGGATCGTAGCAAGTGTTGAGTTTCATTGTGACTGTCTGTACGTTAACAGCTGTGATGTTGGATTTAATGTGAAGCGTCTCTGATCTAGCTAACAATTTCATCAATTTAATCTTTGGTGATGTCTGAAGACTGAGGGGACAATCACATCCTGCAGTAGTCAAGGAGTATATTTAAGAGGAAAGTCAGAGGTTATGTTTGTTGCGACTGATCCAGTAAATGTGGAAAAGAATTATAATTGAAAAAAACGTGCTCATTAACTGTTAAATTACTGCGAGCCAAGAGACCGTGACGTCACGCTAGAGACACAGTGACGTTACTACGCGACGAACAAAGGAAATAGTTCCTTTATCCGGTAATGAAATAAAGCAGAAATATTTTCATTGAATAAAGAGTATAATTGGATCCAGCGATACTCAATCGAATTATAATAAAAAAACAATAACAAATAGTGTTTCATCCTTGCAGGCTTATGTAAGTTAATTTCGTCGCCATATTGGTTAAGTCCTAACATGGCGTCTACGTTGTGAATCAAGCTGACAATTTAAATCTTTAGTGATGTCTGAAGACTGAGGGACAATCACATCCTGCAGTAGTCAAGGAGTATATTTAAGAAGAAATTCAGAGGTTATGTTTGTTGCGACTGATGCAATAACATTCAAATGTGTTTTCACAGATGTTGAATTAATGCACTAAAGTGTGTAGGGAACTAGGAACAGTTAGATCTAGGTTAAGCCACTTCTATGACCAGAGATTAATATGGGTTTATATAAATAAGTACACGTGGCAACGCCGCGACACACACAGAGACACTACGTAATAAAAATATCCTTGCTACTGGGAGAAAAATAATTTTAAGCTACCGGGCCAAAGAAAAATGATGGACCCAGGCCTTGTCTGCAGATTCCTGGAGTCGTCTCTCATTCTTAAAAATCCCTGACAATTTTTGGGTGCAGTGGGGGGGGGCAGGGGGGGGGGCGACGTCCGTATTTTTAATTTCCACCTTGAACTGCCTGAACTCAGTGGAACACGAGACGTGACGCACCCTTTCAGACCTCACGATATAATTTGCCTGTGTGTGACCGGAGCCTTTATGATTTCTTTTGTTCCCCCTCCCACCACCACCACAACGAGAAGGCCCGTGTAAAAGTTTTTTGAGAACGTTGTTGTCTGGCGCGTTCCTCCTCCTCCTCCGCGGCCTGACGACAGCGAATGCCCTTATTTCACGGTCACTTACGAGGGCAATTAAGGGCGACTAATGACGTCACAGCTTTTACGACTGTGACTCGAGGCGTTCCGTCGCGTTCCACTGCAGAAATGAAAAACCAGAGTGTTTAGTGGACGAGAGAAAGCAGGCAAAAGGAATCAAGCTGAAAGATAAGTTGTTTCTGATTATAAGGAACACGTGGTGGAGAGTCATCATTTATTAATTTATTATTTTTTTAGGGTAACAGGCTACATGAGGCTAATCCACATGGTGGAAACTCCTCTTTAATAACATAGGAAGGGATTTGAAAGGGAGGATGCGGAAGGGGAGAGGAAGGTAGCCAAGGGTTAACTAGGGGCCCCCGGGCTATGATTTAAGGATCCTACCCGGCAATTAGCTTAAAAGGGATGCAGGGAAAACCCCAGAAAAACCTGCATCAGGTAGGTCGGGCATTGGGTACTTGTCCCACGTCCTTTCCTGGATGGCGGGAGAGGAGTTTGCTGTGGGGACGCAGCATTCCCTTCTCCGTGCCTTGACCACTTTAGGAGGCAGCTGGGACGTTTTCAAAAAGCAACTGTGAAAGCTTTAAGCTCCTAGCGACACCAAACTGCCATCCGCCATCTTCAGATAAAACGGCGCTCGTTCCAAAATCCGTGACACCTTCAACTACACAGAGCTGGGGCCCTAAGACAGGAAAAAAAATACACCCGGAACCTTAGGAGGGTCAAAACTACTCCTGGTAACGTTTTTGTCAACGTGGACGAACATAAAATTTCATTAATCTCTGGCAAAGGAGCAAAGATCTTACAGCTGAGTGATTTCTAGTCTCATCATCGTTGAGTCTCGTCATTGGTTAGAAACAGATTCATGTTCCTACTTGGACGAAGAGTAAAATAAACAAACTGGGTTGAGTTTGTTATTCTGAAACGTTTCAAAAACGCTTCACAACTGTCTGTACTTGATGTTGTTATTCTTCTGCCACGCAAACTTGAATATTTCAATGCTAAACAATTGTCTTATCTTTTTCGCCATTTGCCGCTTGAATAATCTCTCTGGCCAGAGAGCTCTAACACTCTTTCAGGACCTTGCCAATCCTTCTCCTTGGAGCCGTGGTCCGTCCTTTCACCTTGGTAGCAGAGTTTTTCCCCGCATTTAGAAAACTGTTTTCTACAGGAACAAAAGCGGAGTAAGTAAAGTTTTACAGCCGCAGGAAAAGGACAAGGCAGCTTCGGGTCTTCCCGGAAAGGGAAATCTATTCTCAGATCGGGATTTTTCCTGCCCCCTTCGGAGTTAAAATATAACTTCTTCTCCCCGTCGCACGTCGACCCCCCAACACACACACTCACACAGTCTCACTCACAATTACAAACATCCAAACTACACCCGGGATGAGGAACACAGAAGGCACGAATATTATCACAGTCTTCCCTTTAGTTTGGCACAGGCGAAGATAAAACGAAAAATAATAAATTCTTTAATGGGAACCTTTGGGGATGCCTCCTCCTCTCTCCGTTTATGAACTAAGGTTCCCACATGCCGAGGTGTATGTTCCCGGGTCGCAGATCTTGGGCATACGGTAAGAGTTGTCCGCTATTCCTATTGGAGCAGTCGGCCAGCTGCCTCTTTAACTGGTCGAGCCGCGGAAGGGCGTGGGACAAGTACCCAATGCCCGACCTACCTGATGCAGGTTTTTCTAGGGTTTTCCCTGCATCACTTTTAGGCGAATTGCCGGGTAGGATCCTTAAACCATAGCTCGGGGGCTCCTAGTTAACCCTTGGCTACCTTTCTCTACCTTTCCGCATCCCCCCTTTCAAATCCCTTCCTATGCTATTAAAGTGGATTGGCCACCATGCGGATTAGCCTCATGTAGCCTGTTGCCCTAAAAAAAACGTGGGAACTTTGTCAGCTTCCAAGAAAATACACGTATTACAGTAAATGAAGCACCTGTGTCAGTATATATATATATATATATATATACAAGGGTGCTTCAGTAAAAAAAAACTTTTTTTCCCCTTTTTAAATAAGTTAGTTATGTGAAAATTCCGCCAATAACCCACTGTAGTAGCAACCTCCTACGTCAACAGGTGGCATCACTGCACAACCCTTTTGCAAATTGGCCTGACGTATTAGACAGCGTTCGGCCCACGTTGAGGACGCCAAATTATGTAATATGCAAAAGGATTTTAATTAATTTCTTTTGCATATTACATAATTTGGTGCATGAACGCGTGGCAAACCATTGATTTATTTAATTTTATTTGGCTATTACATAAATAACGCCCAACGTGGGGCAAATTAATTGTTTCATTAATAATAAATATATTGTAGTATAGAAGTATGTAACCAAAACTGCATGATTTTTGTATTTTATTAACGAACATTCTTGAACTACTCGACACGTGGCCTTCAGTACATTATTGTAGAGCGTCTGCCCCCGACGTGGAACCGCCCCTTCAAGTTCTACAATACAGCTTTATCAACGGACACTCACCGTTAGGATGTTACAATATATACAGAGAGGAAAGAAGACCACTGCAGCTGGCACTGTGTGTTACTTCGTCTCTGTTATTTACTTTTAAGCAAGCGGCTGAAATGATGCTGACCGATAACTATTTTAATTAATGAATACGAAAAACAAAATGGCCGGGGCAGGTGATGTGACGTCACCGGTGCAACTACACTCACTCCGTCTTCAGCCAGAGAGATAGAGAGAGAGACAGAGATAGAGATAGAGAGAGAGACAGAGATAGAGATAGAGATAGATAGAGAGAGAGAGAGGGATAGAGAGAGACAGAGAGAGAGAAAGGGAGAGAGAGGGATAGAGAGAGACAGAGAGAGAGAAAGGGAGAGAGAGGGATAGAGAGAGACAGAGAGAGAGAGAGATAGAGAGGGATAGAGAGAGACAGAGATACACAGATAGATAGAAAGAGAGGGATAGAGAGAGACAGAGAGAGAAAGAGAGAGAGAGGGATAGAGATACACAGAGATACACTGAGATAGATAGAAAGAGAGGGATAGAGAGAGACAGAGAGAGATAGTGAGAGAGAGAGAGACAGAGATACAGAGAGATAGAGATAGAGAGAGAGAGAGGGATAGAGAGAGATAGAGAGAGACAGAGATAGACAGAGATGGATAGAAAGAGAGGGATAGAGAGAGAGAGAAAGAGAGAGAGAGGGATAGAGAGAGAGGTAGAGAGGGATAGAGTGAGACAGATACACAGAGATAGATAGAAAGAGAGGGATAGAGAGAGACAGAGAGAGAGAAAGAGAGATAGAGAGAGAGGGAGATAGAGAGGGATAGAGTGAGACAGAGATACACAGAGATAGATAGAAAGAGAGGGATGGAGAGAGACAGAGAGAGAAAGAGGGATAGAGAGAGACAGAGAGAGAAAGAGGGATAGAGAGAGACAGAGAGAGAAAGAGAGAGAGGGATAGAGAGAGACAGAGATACACAGAGATAGAGAGAGATAGATAGAAAGAGAGGGATGGAGAGAGACAGAGAGAGAGAAAGAGAGAGAGAGATAGAGAGGGATAGAGAGAGACAGAGATACACAGAGATAGAGAGACAGAGAGAGAGAGAGAGAGAGAGAGAGGGTGTCCAGCGTCCTGTAAAGGGGAGCGAGTCTCTGCCGTGTCGCTCGGCTGCCGACGTGCCTGCTTTATCTCCGCCTGACCTGGACTTCGTCGCTCGCTGCGTTGCCCAGGAATAGAATTCCTCCATCTTGTTTACTCTCGGCCTCATAACCAGTGAAAATAGTCGGAAATAAACCCCCCGTAGGAGTAAACACACACACACACACGCACGTCCTCCTGTCAACATGTGACGTCATCCACCACTTAACTTACATCGACCGTAAATTACACTACATCGCCGTCATTCAGGAAGAATCAATTTTTCTTTTCATTTCAACCCTTAAACTGCATGATTTTTTATATAAACTAAATTTTTAAGATGTATTTTAGTGAACACGAAACGATAAAAATACATCCTCAGACGTGACCAAAGTCACTTTACTTCATGACATCAATTAGTTCTGATTTATCAGTAATTCACATTAACTGGATAATTATGATCTTAGAGATCTTGAGAATGACGCTTAAATTTTCTTTCTTGAAAATAAAACATAAAAAATCAGAGATAATAAATATTCTGAAGTGCAGCAGGAGAATTCTGTCCCTTTTGGGGGGGGGGGGGGGGTTGACTCACAGAAAGCTCGGGGACACTGCATGTTGTAACCCCCTTAAGTGCCATGTTGTTTCATATCTGCATATCACAATCTCTTAGCAACCCAACAGATGTCTCTTCCAGGGGTTATGATAAACGTTTCGTATCCTCCCCTCCCACCCACGTTGGGCGCCAATATTTGTGACCATTTATTTTACACTCTCACACATGCCTTCACATCTCTCTGGTTTTTTGAACTAAGGTTCCCACAAGCCGAGGCCTGTTCTGAGAGGTGTATGTTCTGGGGTCACAGACCTTGGGGCATACGGTAAGAGTTGTCCGCTGTTCTCATTGGAACAGTCGGCCAGCTGCCTCCTAAACTGGTCGAGATACGGAAAAGAGGAATGCTGCGACCCCACAGAAAACCCCGCTCTCCCGCCTTCCAGGAAAGGGCGTGGGACAAGTACCAAGAGCCCGACGTACCTGATGCAGGTTTTTCCAGGGTTTATCCTGCATCACTTTTAGGCCCAATTGTCTGGTAGGATCCTTAAAATATAGCCCGGGGGCCCCTAGTTAACCCTTGGCTACCTTCCTCTACCCTTCTCATCCCCCCTTTCAAATCCCTTCCTATGCTATTAAAGGGGAGTTGCCACCATGTGGATTACCCTCATGTAGCCTGTTACCCTAAATAAAAAAACGCGTGTCTAAGGAGATGGACTTGAATGTTTATATGATGTTTAGAATCCCCCCCACACGTGTGTAACTACATATGGCTGTGATATAAGACAGAATCTGTACACGTGACTGTCTCTAGTTTACTAGGTGTAGTGCTGCTGTCACGTGACAGAGGAGACGTGACGTGACAGTGATGGCAGCGTGGCTTCGTATTGTACGGGGGGTGACGCCAGGGGTCATAATTCTCCGCACTGAGTGACGTCATCGCCGTGGTGAGTGAGAGAGAGAGAGAGAAATCAAGTTCAGCGAGCGAGTTGGAAGGCGTGGAAGCTGCAGGCGCTTTATTGGTCGTAATTGAAGTGTCTCCAGAGCCATCGGCGTCGTTGATTCATTCACCACTGAAGCCTCCAGACCTCGGCTCAGATGCGACGACCCTCGATGACGGGCTGAAGGGAAGAGTTGCACAACTTCTTTGTCTTCATCAAAACGTAATCAAGACCGTGCAGAAAAAATATGGAGGAGGACGAGGAGGAGGAAGAAGAAGAAGAAGCGGCCGCCGCTCAAATTGTTTGTGATTACTTCCTCTTTTTGTTGTCGTCGTTGTTGGTTTTTGCTTCTTCTCGCGTTTCGTCTACGTCACTGTTTTTATTTTTGGCGGCGAGTGGCCCAGATGGCACGACTGTGACCTTGACCTTTTTGTGTGCCGGGGGGGAGGGAGGGAGAGAAAGGGGGGGGGAAAGGGGGAAGAAAAGAAAATTAAATGTCACGATGAGAAACAGGTTCAGGTGCGGCGGCGGCGGCGGTCAAGGGAAAACTTAAAAATAATTTTTTTAATAAGGAAAAATTACCAAGATGGCGAATTTGTCAAGGACAAAGACTCGTCTTATTCCCATTAATTAAAAATTTAGAATAAAATCACTGGGAATTTTCCAAGAGTTAGAATTTATCTATAAACATTAAAATAATTAACGTTTTAAGTGTTTATTTAGGGTAGCAGCTTATATGAGGGTAATCCACATGGTGGCAACTCCCCTTTAATAGCATAGGAAGGGATTTGAAACGGGGGATGTGGAAGGGTAGAGGAAGGTAGCCAAGGGTTAACTACGGGCTCCCGGGCTATGGTTTAAGGATCCTACCCGCGGCATTCGCCTAAAAGTGATGCAGGGGAAACCCCTAGGAAAACCTCCATCAGGTAGGTCGGGCATTGGGTACTTGTCCCACGCCCTTCCCTGGATGACGGGAGAGCGGGGTTTGCTGTGGGGACGTAGCAGTACTCTTCTCCGTGCCTCGACCAGTTTAGGAGGCAGCTGGCCGAATATTCCAATGAGAACAGAGAACAACTCTTACCGTATGTCCCAAGGTCTGTGACCCCGGAACATGTCACCTCTCAGAACAGGCCTCGGCTTGTGGGAACCTTAGTTCAAAAACAGGAGAGAGGAGGAGGCACCCTCTAAGGTAGCCCCTTTCTGTCTCACCTACAAGGTTCTGCCTGCGAGAGAATAGCCCTCGCAGACCTTCCAGTCAGTAAGAATGAGCTTAGCAAATAAATCGTATGTCAAACTAAGAACAACACAGAGAATATAAAAAATGAGGGGATATGTAAAACCACGATCAGGCCAATAATATATATTATGGAAAGTGAGGGCTGGACACTAAATAAGAAAGAAGGAGATAGCGATTAACATCTCTGAAAGAAAGATCCGAAGAAGAATCTGGGGTGGGGGGGGACCCAAAAAAAATTGAAAAATGGCGTATGGAGGGATATAATATGGAAAATATATGACCTGTATGAAGAATCCAAGCATCGAAACTAGCTGTTAGATTAAAGAGAATGGAATGGACAGTGACACGTGGAGGTGAAAACAAAGGCAGGGAAACCAAGTAAGAGCAGATGGATAGGCCAAGTAGAGAAGGACATGAAAAAGGATTATGGATCTGAGGAACTGCAGGAGAATAGCTTTAGACAGAGAAGTGTGGAGGAAGCTACTACTGGAGGTGGAGGGCCCGCGACGTCGGGCTTGAGTTTGTCAATGTCATCTCTGGAATAAAGTAAATACGTTTAACCTCCTGAAAACGTTCGCAAAAGCAGAAAACAAATGTGTTTGTAAATTACTTATTGTGAAACACGCCGTGGTGTAGCGTCTCTGTGCCAGCAAGGAGGGCGTATATTCTCTGGAAAGTTGTTACGTCTTTGACTCTGCCGCTGTGTGTTTGTTGTATAACATCACTGACGCATGTTTTTGTAAAACGCAGTCCTAATGTACAACGTGAAGTATCCGGGCGACGCTGCTATTGGCTGTCTGTTGTGACGTCGGCTGTGACGTCGTTGATGCGGAATACAAGATTTCCCACGCACCTTTGCGACGACCACAGCTCTGCTTCCCCCCCGCGTGTGAGGTTGTGCCAAGTGTCGTTCCTCGTGTGTCGCGATCAAACTCCACGAGGTTATTTCTGTGCCGTCGTGACTGACCACCACCGCCGAGGGAGGAATCGTCGTCATTACCATAACGGGGCAGAGGTTCCCATTAGCAGGAGCCCAGTAATTAGCCCGTAATCGCTTCCCTCCTGCTTTACGATCGCCGCTCTCCTGCAGCCGTGTAATAATCTCTCTCTCTCTCTCTCTCATCTCTCCCATTCTTGCGGTGACTCTTCATTTATCACTCTATCGGGAGACGCACGCTTCATCTTTGCTCCGACGACGACGACGACGGCGATCCGTGTCTTCGCCCTCTCTTTGTTCCTTCCCGTCTCTCTCCCTGTCTCTGTCTTCCGCGGTGACAACCTTATTAACTCCTCTCTGTTAGTGGCTGCTCCCGTAATTACGTCTACAACAACAACAACTCAGGCGAACAGAGATACACAGCTCTCAAAAGAAGCAGAAGAAGAAGAAGAGCAACAAAACAAGGGACCAGTCAGTCGTCTGTTATATGACTTGTTTAATGCCCTCAGAATCATGCTGCAACCGCCGTTAGCTGCCGTTGTACTCTGTCTCAACTCTGCTCTACGGTCTCCCTGTTCTTCTCCTCCTAGTATTTTATTTAAAACAGTAAAATTAATCATTCCACAGTATATCTTTACTCATACAGGCTGTTCCGAAGCTAACGTTTTATTTAAAAAAAATACCGGGAGGTAATACTGATTATGACCGGTGCTTCCCAACGTGTGGCGCGCTCCTTTTTTTTTTAGAGTAACAGCCTGCCTGAGTGGTGGCAACTCCCCTCTGACAGCATAGATATGGAAAGAAATGGGGGGGGGGTGTAAGCGAAAAAGACATAACAACGTAAGTTTAAGAAACCTACCCCGGCGGAAAATTGGCCTAAATGTGATGCAAGGAACCCCCCCCCTCCCATAGAAAATCCTGTATCATGTAGGTCGGGCTCTTGGTGCTCGTCCCACACGCCCTTCCGGTGACTGGAGCTATCACGGCTCCATTTCGGGGTGGCAGCTGGCCGACTGGTCCAGTAGGATCACCAAAGAACTCTTACCGCGTGCCCAAGGTCTGCGACCCCCGGAACAGGCAACCTTCATAGACCTCGAGAAATGTTTTAACAAGGGGAATTGAGGAAAGATGCTTGAAATATTAAAAGTAAAGATAGAAGACGAATTAGAGAAACGGTTGTATCAAACAAAATGGCCCGAAAGTTATGATGACGTGAGACAACTTTGCTGATCCCGTAAATATTTATTTTTAATTATTAAACAAATTTATATGCACTTGGCGCACTCATAAACGACTGGCGATGAGCAACGTCCAGTCACTTGTCGCCAATCTCAAGCTGCCCACTTCTTTTAGCACTTACCCACGGTTTCAAATTCTTCCCCGCCTGTAGCCTTTTCAATGTAACTGAAGATCCTGATTCCTTTAATTCAGATCCACAGCTTTTAGTTGGCAGCTTCCATTGGAAACCCTTTTGTTCTGTCCTTGACTTACAGATGATTCTTCTACCTATTGTGATTTTGTCTCTCTCTTAACCGGGTGGGGGGGGGGGGAATTTTCAGAGACGAGGCGCCGATATCTATAATTGTCCACTAGTTACGAGAGTAATGTGTTTTTGACTGAGGGAGCCGTTTATGTATTTTAATTAATTATTCGTCCTTCGGAGAGCAACAGCTTCACTACCTTTACGGCTTGGCTTCGACTGAAAAACCATTTCTTCCGGCTTTTGATTCTCCTGTCGTTAGTAGTTTTCCCCCCTAGTGTTCCCATTTCGGCCAGGGTAAACGTGTTGTTGACTGAGGGAGCCGTTTATGTATTTTAATGTATCACCAACTTTTTTGTGTGTTGGCTGTTCTTTCTTCTCTTCTGCGCGTCACGTCTACGTCACCGTTTTTATTTTTGGCGATGGCCCCGATGACGCGACTGTGACCTTGACTTTTATGATGCGGGGGAAAAAAAAAGAATTAAATGTCAAGATAAGAAATTTTTAATTGGCGTGAGGGAAAACTATATTTTTCTTCACTCTGGCTGAGTTTTATGTAAAACATAGCACGTGCATAACTCTTCATGGACGATGATTGCGACGAAGAAACGAACCAACATGTGAAATCCTCAACTTCACGTATATATTGTAACGTTTCAAAACTCAGGACGTTCTGAATTTCATTGTTATTTAATAAGAAGAAAGATAGACAACTGCAGACCAAAGAAGTGATTATATAAATTACCACACCACGAACGTTTCTGCGATCCTTGTTCCTTTCTTCAGGTGCTGAGAAGTGCCTAGAGTGACACAACTGCACTCGTCAGTTGACAAAACTCAAAAAGTGCCTGAAGAATGGAACAAGCATCCCAGAAACGTTCGTGTGGTAATTTATATTATCACTTCTTTGGTCTGTTATTTGACTATCTTTCTTATTATTAATTTTTCAACCGGACGTAAATTTTTCATTTAAGTGTTATTTGGTTTGAGCATCTTTGATATAATTTTTTTTGAGGCTTAGGGATTGTTTATCTTTGGTTTACCTCGTTTTCAGTTGTCTAGAAGTGGATTTTCCTACCTTAAGGGGGCAACGAAGGTACACGTTTTTGACTGACGGAGCCGTTTATGTATTTTTTCAATATGTATTGACCGTCGTTTTGAGAGCGTGGTCCCTTGAGACAAGGATCCCAGAAACGTTCGTGTGGTAATTTATATTATCACTTCTTTGGTCTGTAGTGGTTTATCTTTCTTATTATTAATTTTTCAACCAGACGTTAATTTTTCCTTTTACCGTTATTTACTTTGAGCGTCTTTGAAACAAATTTTTGGAGGTTTAGACGTTGTTTATCTTTGGTTTACCTCGTTTTCAGTTGTCTAGAAGTGGATTTTCCTACCTTAAGGGGGCAACGAAGGTACACGTTTTTGACTGACGGAGCCGTTTATGTAATTTTTCAATATGTATTGATCGTCGTCTTGAGAGCTCAGCTTCAACTGAAAGCCGGTTCCTCCTGTCCTCGTGTTTATTTAGAAAATTCTTCTGCCTTGAGCCGCAGAGTTCCCACCATTTGTACGCAACTTTTGCTGTCGATGGTGGTGTCCCTTTCCTACAGCGCCAGCCTGACTAAGCTGCTCGAGTCTTGACAGTTGGGACCTGGGTGATGCTATCGGAGGCGGGCGGCTCTCTGCACCATTAATAACCGTCCCGCTCATATACATACACGCCATCGAGCATTACGAGAATTAGGCGGCTGGCTGTTCCATCACCTTTTAAGATTCGATCCAAGAGGAGAAGGGCAGGAGGAGGGGGGAAGGAGGAAAAAAAAGAGAGAGATATCAAGGATTATTAAAGAGAGTCCGTACAGCGGCGTGGATGCGGTCCTCCGACGCGTTGTCGAGAGCTTCGTGGACGAAGAACTCGAGCACTGCGGGAGACACTGACTCAGGTACCAAAGAAAGACGGGTTTTCTTTCCCCCCCCCCCCCCCCAAAAATGTACAAAGAATCTCGTGTGACAAGAAAGAACTCGGTCAGGAGTTTTCCGAAAGTCAGTCAGAACATTTTTTTCGTCTCTGACGTTTCCATCCACGTTTTTCGCAATATGGCGACGACGACTGTTCAAACTTCAATACGTGTAGAATAAATATCTATGGAAATTAATTTTTTTTTAGGGCAACAGGCTACATGAGGCTAATCCACATGGTGGCAACTCCCCTTTAATAGCACAGGAAGGGACTTGAAAGGGGGGATGCGGAAGGGTAGAGGAAGGTAGCCAAGGGTTAACTAGGGGGCCCCCTGGCTATAGTTTAAGGATCCTACCCCTCGGCATTCGCCTAAAAGTGATGCAGGGAAAACCCTAGAAAAACCTGCATAAGGTAGGTCGGGCAATGGGTGCTTGTCCCCACGCCCTTCCCTGGATAGCGGGAGACGAGTTTGCTGTGAGGGGACGCAGCATTCCCTTCTCCGTGCCTCGACCAGTTTTAGGAGGCAGTTGGCCGACTGATCCAATGGGAACAGCGAACAACTCTTACCGTATGCGCCAAGGTCTGTGACCCCGGAACATACACCTCTCAGAACAGGCCTCGGCTTGTGGGAACCTTAGTTCATAAACGGAGAGAGGAGGAGGCATCCCCAAAGGTTGCCCCTTCGTGACTCTCCTACAAGGTTCTGCCTGCGAGAGAATATCCCTTGAAGAACTCCTACCCCCGAAATTAAAATTTAATAGATCTGTGTTTAAATATATATTAATTTGATAAAATAGCCGAAAGCCCGGGACAAAATAAACACCACACAACGTTTCCGGAACCTTTGTACCTTTCGTCAGGTGATCTGAAAACCTCAAGTTACGTGAGCAGAAGCTCTGCTCGTCTGTCGTTTTTATCTAATTATTATAAATATTTATTATCAATAATCCAGTAAAAATACATTTTTTTCGCCGTGTGATATTTATCAACAAATTGCGTCTGGATTATTTTCTTCTTCTTCTTCTTCTTCTTCTTCTTCTTCTTCTTCTTCTTCTTCTTGCAACAGTGTCGTGTCGTGACGTCACACACGTCGTAGAGGTAGTTTCATCTCTAGACGCTGAAGACTTCCCGTCCTTTGCAGCAGCGAAACTTTAGGCTTGGGTTGGATGACTGACGACGTTCACTTTTCGTGTCCAAAGATACCGCGGGGAAAGTTATTCCTGTTTCACTGTGCTGTGCCTGCTTTTATCCTTTTCCGATGCATTAATCAGAGACTCCAGCAACCGTGGAATCTTTGGTAACAATCATCATCAGAATCTGACCCGTCAACAAATCAGATTTCTACATCTTCTAAACGATCTTTCTCGTCATCTCTTTGACCCCTGCCCCTCTTTCTTTCTGTTTTTCTTGTTTCTTGGCTTTTCATTTCTTTTATTATTTTTTTCTTTCTCACATTTTCTACTCCACGGCAATGGAATGCCCGAATAATCTTCTCAATAAATAACTTCTGGAGTTGCCTGCAGGCAACACATGTGATGGTGGGATTCGCACATCCGTCTAGCCGTAGCCGCCACAAGAGTGTGGTGAGCTTAAGGTCAAATTAACTAATGGTATGCGGTTTGTTGGGCGCCACCTGCAAGGAATTGTTCTCGCAGGAAAGGGAAATACAATATTTAGTTAATAAAAACAAGAATTCATTTTATGAGAAAACGAAAGCTCTCCAGCCTGCCAGGGATGCATGTAACCCCCTCCCTTTCTCAAGATTAACCGTGGTTCTTCTCGTGACAAACCGACGCGATACCCGGAAGCATGGAACGCGACTGACCAGGTCTGCAGCTCGGACAGGGTCGACTCCCTTTGGCGACTCTCTCTATCCGCAGCATTCGCAGGAGACGACCGGAGACCCACGTGCAAAACCCAAATCTTTCAGGATCAACTCTCCCTGACCACTCTCACCGACGGTCCAAATCCATCTCCTCGTGTTCGCAGACTTCTTTCTCTCTGCCTCCTCAAAATCCCTCTCTCCTGGTTGGTCCTTGTGCACACGTGACCCACTTCAATCTATTTTAGGGCCATACCCTCCCGGTCGTCTACCCCTTCCTTGGCCGACCTTGACCTTGCTTGCGGGACTTGCGGATTTTCCAATCCACCCCGCCATTGTCTTGTGTCTGCTGCTCGACCCCGGCAAGCCGCATTCCCATGCTTCCAGGCAGTAATTTAGGCAACAGTTATAAAAAAATATTTGGTAACGAATCGATAACTAAAGGCGCACCATAAGAGATTTGGTCGTTATGGCCGGGGCCTATTTATACGCTAGAGAAATTAGGTTTTTTTTTGCAGGTTACGACATAATTCGACTGTAAATTACGATAATCGATGTTTTATAAAAAAATTATCAAATTTTACTTTCATTTCGCTCCGAAAATGTTAAAAATTGGCGGAGAGAAATTCTTTAAGGACGGTTTCACGTTAATTCCTCGTGTTGTCATATAAGGACACACACGACGACCAGTTGAATTCATTACGCACTTGAGCTCAGTCTCAGGACCCTGCGGAGGGAAGTAGTGCCCTCTGTCTGGGGCAGTAATTACACGCAGCGCCTCGAGTTACAGCGTCTGGCAGGTTAGGCAACCCTTCGTACAGCGCCGCGCTGCCCTGCGACAGTCTGTTCAGGGGCGGGCGGGCGGGAGCGGGGAAGTGACCCAATTGCGTGGGGGTCAGGTGACGTCAGGGGACCCGGTGACGTCACACGTGAATGCCAGGGACACTGTCGCTCACACACACACACACACACAAACAAGTCACCAAGAGAAATAATCTCCCTCTCTCGGCCCCGGGCCAGGCGGAATTTTAACTGCTTCCTTTATGGCCGGTGACGTCAGTTCTGGTTCACGTTCCTTTAAATTGTCGCCATTAGGGGGGGGGGGGGATTAAATTACCGTGGTTTTCTCCAATTTTATTCCCTCTGAAAAAATACGTACAGAGAAAAAGAGACTTGCGGGAACAGAAGTTAGAGACTTTGGACAATAGAAGGAAACCGGACTAACTAGGACAATAAACTACCGGATCAAGAGTTTTCAGAGAAAGTCCAACCAAGGCAAAAAAAAAAAACATTTCGATTTAATGTGAACTCTGTAGTGCACCGTAACAAACTGAAGAAAAATGATTCGTGGTCACCTTAGACAGTTAATCTCTGTTTTGAGATATCTTTCCACTGTTCTTCTTTTCAGCCCAGTTACATTACTAGTTCTTTCTTTTAACACTTTCTTTTTTCCTTCTTTCAAAATTGAGCCTTAAATTAATATAATTCTACATACATTTATTTATACTTGACATAATGTCTTTAAATCTATCCTGTGTATTTAAAATAATTATCTTAATTTACGCTTATTTTTTTATTGTAATTTATTTCGGTAATTCAATTATTATTTCATGCGTTCACCACCTGGCAACACTGTCCATTTGTAGGTTATATAAATACATACATGCTTATTCAGGGCCGACATTTTTATTTAGGGTAACAGGCTACATGAGGCTAATCCACATGGTGGCAACTCCCCTTTAATACCATAGGAAGGGATTTGAAAGGGGGGATGCGGAAGGGTAGAGGAAGGTAGCCAAGGGTTAACTAGGGGCCCCGGGTTATATTTTAAGGATCCTACCCGGCAATTGGCCTAAAAGTGATGCAGGAGAAACCCTAGAAAACCTGCATCAGGTAGGTCGGACTCTTCGGTACTTGTCCCACGACCTTTCAATATCGAGAGAGGAGTTTGCTGTGGGGACGCAGCATTCCCTTCTCCGTGCCTCGACCAGTTTACGTGGCAGCTGGCCGACTGTTCCAATGGTAACAGCGAACAACTCTTACCTTTCTTTTAGGGCAACAGGCTACATGAGGGTAATCCACATTGGGCAACTGCCCTTTAATAGCATAGGAAGGGATTTGAAAGGGGGGGATGTGGAAGGGTAGAGGAAGGTAGCCAAGGGTTAACTAGGGGCCCCCGGGCTACATTTTAAGGATCCTACCCGGCATTCGCCTAAAAGTAATGCAGGGAAAACCCTAAAAAAAACCTTGGGCACTTGTCCCACGCCCTTCCCTGGATGGCGGGGGAGGGGTTTTCTTGTGGGGACGCAGCATTCCGTTCTCCGTGCCTCGACCAGTTTACGTGGCAGCTGGCCGACTGTTCCAATGGGAACAGAGGACAACTCTTACCGTATGCCCCAAGGTCTGTGACACCCCGGAACATACACCTCTCAGAACAGGCCTCGGCTTGTGGGAACCTTAGTTCAAAACCGGAGAGGACATCCCGAAAGGCCTCTCCTACAAGGTTCTGCCTGCGAGAGAATAGCCCTCCCAGACCTCTGTCACGTTCACAACTCTTACCGGTTGTTTTTTTTATTTGGGAGTAACAGGCTACATGAGGGTAATCCACATGGTGGCAACTGTCCTTTAATATCATAGGAAGGGATTTGAAAGGGCTTGTTAGTCACTTTGGTGCTCAATTCTTCCGCTGCTGTTTAAAAAAAAATTAGGAAACTACGAGGACGGAATTATGTGTCAAGGGTCGGGCCAGAGAGTTGGCAACACTGTCGCTGTTGCAGCATTATGATTTTCAGTTTTTGGTTATCCCCGTAGATAAAATAAAAAAGGTTGTTTGAGGGTGACGTAGCACGGGACGTAGCTCCGGAGGACCTCCAGCGACATCCCTGAAGAAGATGGCGGTGCAGGACGGAATTAGATAGAAATGTAGCGTGTGTTACGGGTCGGGTCAGAGAGTTGGCAACACTGTCGCTGTTGCAGTATTATGATTTTTAGTTTTTGGTTATCCCCGTAGATAAAATAAAAATGGTTGTTTGAGGGTGACGTAGCACGGGACGTAGCTCCGGAGGACCTCCAGCGACATCCCTGAAGAAGATGGCGGTGCAGGACGGAATTAGATAGAAATGTAGCGTGTGTTACGGGTCGGGTCAGAGAGTTGGCAACACTGTCGCTGTTGCAGTATTATGATTTTTAGTTTTTGGTTATCCCCGTAGATAAAATAAAAATGGTTGTTTGAGGGTGACGTAGCACGGGACGTAGCTCCGGAGGACCTCCAGCGACATCCCTGAAGAAGATGGCGGTGCAGGACGGAATTAGATAGAAATGTAGCGTGTGTTACGGGTCGGGTCAGAGAGTTGGCAACACTGTCGCTGTTGAAGCATTATGATTTTTAGTTTTTGGTTATCCACGTAGATAAAATAAAAATGGCTGTTTGAGGGTGACGTAGCTCCGGAGGACCTCCAGCGACATCCCTGAAGAAGATGGCGGTGCAGGACGGAATTAGATAGAAATGTAGCGTGTGGTACGGGACGGGTTCAGAGAGTTGGCAACACTGTGGCTGTTGCAGCATTATGATTTTCAGTTTTTGGTTATCCCCGTAGATAAAATAAAAAAGGTTGTTTGAGGGTGACGTAGCACGGGACGTAGCTCCGGAGGACCTCCAGCGACATCCCTGAAGAAGATGGCGGTGCAGGACGGAATTAGATAGAAATGTAGCGTGTGTTACGGGTCGGGTCAGAGAGTTGGCAACACTGTCGCTGTTGAAGCATTATGATTTTTAGTTTTTGGTTATCCACGTAGATAAAATAAAAATGGCTGTTTGAGGGTGACGTAGCTCCGGAGGACCTCCAGCGACATCCCTGAAGAAGATGGCGGTGCAGGACGGAATTAGATAGAAATGTAGCGTGTGGTACGGGACGGGTTCAGAGAGTTGGCAACACTGTGGCTGTTGCAGCATTATGATTTTCAGTTTTTGGTTATCCCCGTAGATAAAATAAAAAAGGTTGTTTGAGGGTGACGTAGCACGGGACGTAGCTCCGGAGGACCTCCAGCGACATCCCTGAAGAAGATGGCGGTGCAGGACGGAATTAGATAGAAATGTAGCGTGTGTTACGGGACGGGTTCAGAGAGTTGGCAACACTGTCGCTGTTGCAGCATTATGATTTTTAGTTTTTGGTTATCCCCGTAGATAAAATAAAAATGGTTGTTTGAGGGTGACGTAGCACGGGACGTAGCTCCGGAGGACCACCAGCGACATCCCTGAAGAAGATGGCGGTGCAGGACGGAATTAGATAGAAATGTAGCGTGTGTTACGGGTCGGGTCAGAGAGTTGGCAACACTGTCGCTGTTGCAGTATTATGATTTTTAGTTTTTGGTTATCCCCGTAGATAAAATAAAAATGGTTGTTTGAGGGTGACGTAGCACGGGACGTAGCTCCGGAGGACCTCCAGCGACATCCCTGAAGAAGATGGCGGTGCAGGACGGAATTAGATAGAAATGTAGCGTGTGTTACGGGTCGGGTCAGAGAGTTGGCAACACTGTCGCTGTTGCAGTATTATGATTTTTAGTTTTTGGTTATCCCCGTAGATAAAATAAAAATGGTTGTTTGAGGGTGACGTAGCACGGGACGTAGCTCCGGAGGACCTCCAGCGACATCCCTGAAGAAGATGGCGGTGCAGGACGGAATTAGATAGAAATGTAGCGTGTGTTACGGGTCGGGTCAGAGAGTTGGCAACACTGTCGCTGTTGCAGTATTATGATTTTTAGTTTTTGGTTATCCC
Source organism: Zhengitettix transpicula (assembly GCA_037074705.1). Lineage (NCBI taxonomy): Eukaryota > Metazoa > Arthropoda > Insecta > Orthoptera > Tetrigidae > Zhengitettix > Zhengitettix transpicula. The sequence goes on along the minus strand of CM073590.1, from coordinate 248,746,348 downwards.
CGTAGATAAAATAAAAATGGTTGTTTGAGGGTGACGTAGCACGGGACGTAGCTCCGGAGGACCTCCAGCGACATCCCTGAAGAAGATGGCGGTGCAGGACGGAATTAGATAGAAATGTAGCGTGTGTTACGGGTCGGGTCAGAGAGTTGGCAACACTGTCGCTGTTGCAGTATTATGATTTTTAGTTTTTGGTTATCCCCGTAGATAAAATAAAAATGGTTGTTTGAGGGTGACGTAGCACGGGACGTAGCTCCGGAGGACCTCCAGCGACATCCCTGAAGAAGATGGCGGTGCAGGACGGAATTAGATAGAAATGTAGCGTGTGTTACGGGTCGGGTCAGAGAGTTGGCAACACTGTCGCTGTTGAAGCATTATGATTTTTAGTTTTTGGTTATCCACGTAGATAAAATAAAAATGGCTGTTTGAGGGTGACGTAGCTCCGGAGGACCTCCAGCGACATCCCTGAAGAAGATGGCGGTGCAGGACGGAATTAGATAGAAATGTAGCGTGTGGTACGGGACGGGTTCAGAGAGTTGGCAACACTGTGGCTGTTGCAGCATTATGATTTTCAGTTTTTGGTTATCCCCGTAGATAAAATAAAAAAGGTTGTTTGAGGGTGACGTAGCACGGGACGTAGCTCCGGAGGACCTCCAGCGACATCCCTGAAGAAGATGGCGGTGCAGGACGGAATTAGATAGAAATGTAGCGTGTGTTACGGGTCGGGTCAGAGAGTTGGCAACACTGTCGCTGTTGAAGCATTATGATTTTTAGTTTTTGGTTATCCACGTAGATAAAATAAAAATGGCTGTTTGAGGGTGACGTAGCTCCGGAGGACCTCCAGCGACATCCCTGAAGAAGATGGCGGTGCAGGACGGAATTAGATAGAAATGTAGCGTGTGGTACGGGACGGGTTCAGAGAGTTGGCAACACTGTGGCTGTTGCAGCATTATGATTTTCAGTTTTTGGTTATCCCCGTAGATAAAATAAAAAAGGTTGTTTGAGGGTGACGTAGCACGGGACGTAGCTCCGGAGGACCTCCAGCGACATCCCTGAAGAAGATGGCGGTGCAGGACGGAATTAGATAGAAATGTAGCGTGTGTTACGGGACGGGTTCAGAGAGTTGGCAACACTGTCGCTGTTGCAGCATTATGATTTTTAGTTTTTGGTTATCCCCGTAGATAAAATAAAAATGGTTGTTTGAGGGTGACGTAGCACGGGACGTAGCTCCGGAGGACCACCAGCGACATCCCTGAAGAAGATGGCGGTGCAGGACGGAATTAGATAGAAATGTAGCGTGTGTTACGGGACGGGTTCAGAGAGTTGGCAACACTGTCGCTGTTGCAGCATTATGATTTTTAGTTTTTGGTTATCCCCGTAGATAAAATAAAAATGGTTGTTTGAGGGTGACGTAGCACGGGACGTAGCTCCGGAGGACCTCCAGCGACATCCCTGAAGAAGATGGCGGTGCAGGACGGAATTAGATAGAAATGTAGCGTGTGTTACGGGTCGGGTCAGAGAGTTGGCAACACTGTCGCTGTTGCAGTATTATGATTTTTAGTTTTTGGTTATCCCCGTAGATAAAATAATAATGGTTGTTTGAGGGTGACGTAGCGCCGGAGGGAGCACCAGCGACATTAGTGAGGTACAGCTTGTTACAGCAGGAGTTGACCGAGGTTCCTCGAGGAACGACGGTGTAGAGAGAGGATTTTTGGGAAATTTGCGAGAGCCGAGTCCCTCAGCACGTGCAAGGTTGTAAATTTGAGGCTGTCGCCACGAGGTTAAGTGCTGCGGGCCAACCTCACACAAGGGACAGTGAGGCTTCGGCATCCTCGTACACTGTAGGGTGGCGACAAAAATTATAATTCCATTAAACGACAGGCCTCATGTGAACCCCCGTCAATATGCAACGATATAAGTGAATATTCAAAGAATATAAGATATCAGAGATGACGAAATATCAAAGATTAATTACTAAATTAAATAAATTATCTACCATCACAACAGACAGTTAAACCACTGCTGGGACCCTCCGTCCCTTGTCGAGTCCTAAGCGGAACTGAAGCATTGCCACGCCACGTCTCGGCGCGCGCCTTAAAACCCAACAATGCGGCGCGGCTACAAAGGGGCAGAGGCCATTGATTGACAATGTATCATAATGATGTTACAATATATATATATATATATATATATATCTTCATTTATATAATTAAAATTGTCAAATAACCCTTACATATTGTGTTAGTCACCTCCTGGTTTGTTGAGGCGTGTCTTCCTTGGGGCTGTTGCATTTTTTTTATATATAATCACCTGAGGAAAGCAACAAGCACTGCAGACACGTTTTTTTATATATATATTTTAAATATTTTAACTTGGAATTAAAATGAAAAATTTTCGTCTGTTTTCTAAAAAACTGATAATAAGAAGAATAGCCAAAATGTAGACAAAGTAAGTGACAACGTTTCTCGGATCCTTGTTCCTTTGGTCAGGTGCTAAGAAACCTGAATACACAAACAGTCAAGAGCTGCACGCGCACAAAAAAAAACAGTGGTGGCTGTTGAGAGTGTCAACTGTACTGTGCAGTTGTGTCGCTCTTGGCTCTAGAATATTTTTTTTTAGGTTTCTTTACACCTGACGAAAGGATCAAGGTTTCTGGAATCGTTGTGTGGTACCCTTTTCCTGTATTCGGCTATTTTACTTATTGTTATTTAACTTAGCACTTACGTGTTCACACACACTGTTTCTTCTTCTTCTAGGCTCGCTTTAGTGACTGACGTGCGCTTTGTTCTTGTTTGTTTTTTCCAGCACCGCCTGCGTCATGGCCAGCACCGGCTCAAGAGACAGCACGCGCACGCCGTGTCGTCGTACGTGCCGGGGAACTTCTACGTGACCGACGGCGTGGGAGAGGAGTCCGGAGCCTGGGGGCAGTGGTCCGTCCCCAGCGACTGCTCGCGTTCCTGCGGGGGCGGCGTCGCCTACCAGACGCGCCGTTGCGAGGATCCCAGGTAGGACGCGCACCGTCGACCTGTACAGCAAAAAGGTTAATTTTTAAGCAACCCGTCATAATAATTCCTGGTTCGATGGCAAAGGCATCCGTTAATCCCGCTAGGTCCAGAACTTCACTTCTTTGTCATCTTCCGGAGCCAGGTCAGATGCAGGGGATAAACATGGGTGCTCAGAATAATCTGCCAAGGGGCCACACGCTCTAAAGAAAAAAGCAACAGCAGGTTCTCTTAACAATTGAATAAGGAAGTAGCGTATCCTCGGTCCAGACGCAATTTCACTTCTTCGTCATTTTCCGGAGCCAGGTCAGATACAGGGATAAACATGGGTGCCAAAGGGCAGATAACAAGAAGATAATTAATGTTGCACCAGACGACGACGATGTTGAAGAATCATCAGGTGAATGAGGAAACTGAAGAGAGATTTTTTAAGACCCCCATGGGTTGTCTGTTGACGAGGATCAGGAAAGTGACGGACTAGTGTTAGAGAAAATACAGCGTTGCCATGTTGCAAGGAAAGTATATAAAAAAAGCACACATCGTAAAACAGAATATTGTAGTGAAACTTTCTTTGTGTGTAAACACTCGAAAAATAATTTACGACGAAAGCCTCGTCCAGAAACTCAAAAAAAATCATATGGAAAGAAACTCTGAAAATGAAATATTTATTTATTATTATTATTATTACATCAGCATTTTCACAGGAGTAGGATAATTTTTTAAAAAAAAAATCACTAAGAGTTAATCATATAAATAACTGAAATTCTAATATCCACTGCGCATGACCGTGACGTCACTCCCATCATCCTCAGCGCCACGAAATCAGAGCCGTGCACGGACAGCAACATGTGTGTGTGTGAGTGGATTTGAGGCCATCCTCAGTTGATTTTTTAAAACCAGATTAAAGCGTTGGAAAGAGAGTTAAATTCTCTAAAACCTTTATTCCGTGACAAATTACTCTACCGGCGGCCATTTTGAAGATATCAGCAGTAGAAACACGACGAACTGCATTCACTTACAAAATGGCGTCACAATGTCGTAACTTTGACGCACGATTTCTACCACTTACTCCGACCGAATTTCGTCCTCGAGGCCACCATTCCATGCAGAAATTTACCTCCTACAATTTATCAGTGAACGTTATTTTCGATAGATCGCTTCATTCTGCTGCTATCAGCGTAAAACTGAACAGAGGTACAAAATTTCGTAGGTTTTTCCGCCACTGAAACATTTCCCCCCCGGGGCCTTTAAAATTAGGAAACTTTGGGGTTTTTCCCCTAATAGCCACACCGTGTACAAGTTGGGGAACCTTTTGCGCGTTAAGATGTTGGCAGTTCCTGGGCTCCACGTTAATATCACGACCTCTTAGTGGGTAAAAACCACCGTCGTCCAGTCAAGAAACATCCTGACGTTTCAAAGCTTTGTTTTCATCAAAGTAAATTTAAAGAAAAATATCTTTTCCCGATGTTATACTCGAGGTAAATGTGAGGACCCAAATATCCTTTTCTTTTAATTGGTTTAAAACTCGTATATAATTGATACACGTCGACTGGTTGTCTAAATAAATTAATTACGTATCCAAGTCTTTTGATTCATCACACAGAAGAAGAAACTTTCGTAATTAAATAATTATAAAGTGATTAATTAGTGTTTTTTCTGATCCGTATCGACGACTGATGTGATGCATTGCGTGGTAATAAAACAACAACAAATAATACTTTCACGTTGTTAGTTACTCAGATATGCGGTAAGCAACTACGTCACAGTGACGTCACAAGGCAACATGGCGGCGGCGCTCATTGTGTAGATGTTGCTCTTAGTTTATTAATTAAAACTGGGATTAAATTGTCTGTCAACTGGCTATTTTTATCTAATTATTATTATATTTTAAAACAGACGTATTACACTTTCATTTAAATACAGAATCCTTTCTGTGTAATTGACAGGGATTTACCGTGCTTGTAAATATATATTTTTTTTTTCGTAAAGCACAATGTTTTTTTTTAAACGGTATATTTGTAATAATTATTATTTTCATGTAATCTTATATTGTGACGAGTCCTGTTTCCTCGACCGAGGATAAATAATCTTTCTCGTAATTAAAATCATGGAAACACTTGCCGTAGCCGTGACGTGTGGCCGATGACGTCACGCGGGATGCGCGAGGAGTCGTGCGCAGTAGAAGTGCGCGTCAATGGGATTTCATCGCAGAACAAATAACGTTATATCAACTGCGGGGGCAGTTTTAATCGCGCCTGTCTTCAGCAGCAGCAGCAGAGGACGACGACGTCCTTGCCTTTACCTGGCCAGAGTCTGCAGGATTGATGATGAGGGAAAGGGGAAGATGCTAACGAGACGGGAGCGAGTCGACTTGACTGACTAGGGCCCCGTGTGTGTAATTAGAGAGGAACCATCGCGTGCACATCGCACCCGTAATCTCGCCACATTAAAAAAAAAACCTCCGCCCACTTTTCTAAACAAACCTCACATTAACAGGTGCGCCGCCATGAATCACCGCCACCACATCAACGCCCTGCCTATTACGATCTAACACCCTGCTTTATTCCTTACCTTTTCCTCTCAACGGAACCAACCAAAAAATAAAACAACCTCACAGGCCATCTTACCCCCCCCCCCCTTCCCCCTCCCCCCGCGGGGCATAAATGGATTTATTGACTCACAATTTGGGGGGGGGCTTCTGCAGGTAGCTTCAGTGTAAAACCCTTTCACCTTCTGAGAACTGAAGCGACCTCCGCTTCCTCGTGTCTTATCCGGAAAAAAACCAGTGTTAAGAAGACATTTAACAGCCAAACGATGGACATAAAAACTCATATAACAACCCTAAAAAAAAGGAGAAAAAAATCATATTCCGCACTGCATCTTCCTCGATGAATCTGTCAATCGGTCCCTAGAGCCGTTGATTTAGTCCAACATTCCCCGTAGCTACGGTCAAAAAAAAAAATTCTCCGCGAGAAAAAAAAAGGTCAGACATTTTATTCCGCCCCCCCCCCAATCTGTACATGTTGTGGCCATAAGTGAAAAAAAAAACCCCCAAGGCCTCGGGGAAAAGTTCCTGTGGTCCTAAACACCACGAAATGTTGCGGCTCTGTTCAGTTTTTCGATGATAGCAAAAGAATGAAGCGTTCTATTGAAAATAACGTTCAGTAATAAATTATAGAGCACAAAATTCTGCACGGAATGGTGTCCTCGAGGACGAAATCCGGTCGGAGGAAGTGGTATAAATCCCTCGTCAAAGTTACGACATTGTGACGCCATTTTGTAAGTGAATGCAGTTCGTCGTGTTTCTAGCGCTGATATCTCCAAAATGGCCGCCAGTAGAGTAATTTGTCACGGAATAAAGGTTTTAGAGAATTTAATTCTCTTTCCGACGCATGAACTGGTTTTAAAAAATCAACTGAGGATGGCCTCAAATCCACACACACACGCACATGTTGCTGTCTGTGAACACGGCTGACGTCATGGCGCTGAGGATGATGGGAGTGACGTCACGGTCTCGTGGCAGAGGATATTACAATTATTAAGAGGATTGTTCTTCTAAGAGGAACTTGAGGACGAAATTCTGACAAAGCAAGTAGGTAGAAATGGTTCGATATAATTTACGACATTATGACGTCATTTTCAGAGAGACTGCGGTTTGTCGTGTTCCTTGTGCTGATGTCTCCAAAATGGCCGCCAGTGGACAAATTTGTCATGGAAGAATAAAAGGTTTTAGAGAATTTAATTCTCTTTCCAACGCATGATGTGTTTTTTTTTTAAAAAAAACAACCAATTGAGAATGGCCTACAATATAAAGTACCTATAGAGGGACTTTCTTTTTAGAAAGTATTTGATTTTAAGAAATGACCTGCCTTCTTGTGACGTCACCGTCGTGACGCGTTCCTCGTGGCGTCGAGCTTTTCGCAATTTGTTGACAGCAGTGAGGTGATACAGTTATATAAATACGTTGCCAGAGAAACGACAATATATATATATATATATAATGAGTTAGAACAATCCTCCTTTCTTGTGGGTAATTCCCCCGACCCTCTTGCCAGGTAGCGCTTCTTGGGGCCCCCGCACATGTCCACCACCCACTTTCCTAATGTAATAAATATTGCTCACGTGATGGTCGCGGGCCTCCTGTTCGGCGCAGGACCACGAGCAGGGCCTGAGGACCGCGGAGGAGCGGCTTCAGCGTGGCGCCGACGACTCTTCACGCCGCTGCAGAGTGTTGTGACTCGCAGGGCGTCTGCACGGGGCCCCCTACATATACCACGGACAGAGGCCGCAGCAGCCATCGTCAGTGGGGTCAATCCTGACCAACACTAAGCACATGATGAAAGCGCAAGATGAGTGAAAGTGATTCACGGCGCGCGGTGGCCAGGTGCAGTCGCAACGGCCTGCCATCGAGCTTCTGAGCTGCCACTGACGTTCAATAAAAATAATAACATAACAATAATTCTGTAATTAACGGACAGGATGGAATCTAAGAGTCCTCTGGACGTCCGAAGCAGCCTTATCCTCGTCTAAACTCCGTACTAGTTGAGGTCTAATACGCTATTCCTGAAGAATAAAGAATTTGTTCTTCCTTGAAGAGTTGTTCAACGTGACATATGTGGATGTACCACAGCTTCAGCAGAGCCACTAAGTATCTGCCTAGTGGTAATGTGCAAAGTTTGTGATGTTGACGTTCTTGTAAGACAAGAAGTGGCTGAGATTCATTTGGGTTGCAAGTTTACCAACCCTTTGCACTCCGTAGCGGAGCCCTCGAGCTTGAAGACAATTTTAAAATGGCTCCGCTCCGGAGTCCTCGAGTGCAAAGGCTTAAAGTGTATTTTCCAACTTCCTATCAACCGGGGGCGGCTCGTGACGGGGTTGAAGCTCAACGCTGTGGAGTTCTTACGAGCCACACTTTTGATTGAAATTACACTAAATGTTTTTTTTTCTTCACATTACTGAGAACCAGTGCAGTAGATGATTGAATTCAACCATTGGCTTCTTCTTCTAATGTCTCCTGGTCGTCATTTACTGCCCGGGGTTGTCATATTTAAACTCAGCGACATCCATAATCCACGGATTCGACTGCAGTCACGCTTGTCTACCCGCCATATGTCTTGTAAAATCGTTTCACCCCGGCCTCTAAGGGTGTTCCCTTCCTTATATCGAGTAGTATACACAAAGAACAATCCCTTTGAACATCCGAAAAAAATATTTATTCGACGACGCAATTATATGCCGTTTTAACATGTTTGAAAATGTCCAACACCGATCATGGGGGTTAAACGGCAAGTTGAATGTAATTATCAAACTCAGCGACATCCATAACCAAGGATACGACTCGAATAACGGTTCTTTACGCGTTAGTTTTATTGTAATATCGTTCCACCCCCGCCTCTAAGGCCGTTCCTTTCCTTATACCGAAAGGTAAACACAAAGAACAACCCCTTTGACCCCCGAAAAAATATTTATTCCACGACGCAAATATATGCCGTTTTAACATGTTGGAACATTTCCACCACGGGCCAACCCCGTTCCTTGGAGTGTTAAAGGGCAAGTTGAATGTAATTATTAAACTCAGCGACGACAATAACCCTGGATTCGACTCCAATCTGGGTTGTTTTTGCTTTATTCTTATGTGTAACACCCCTACACCCCCTAAGGCTGCTCTCCTCCGATGCCGAAAGGGGGTTGGAATTATACACAAAGAACATCGGTTAGAAATACTATAAATCTCCCTCACCTCACCCCCTCAGTGTTTGTGAATGGTTCGAAAGGAACACGTGTACGACATTTGATATAAATTGCTTCTCGCGTTTAGATTTGCTTGTGGAACATAAATACAGACACGTACATTCAATTTTATTTATAAAAAGAAGAAGATTAAATTGTTAGTGTAGACAGAAAAAAATAATAACTTGAAAAGGGAGTCACGTAGGGTTTGGTAACATAATCACATGCCATGGCTCCGGGACATGGAACACAAGTAACAGGACAACGTTGCATCTAATGTCACATGATGACTATTTACATTTGGTTACTGTAATGTAGTCAATATTTTCATTCCTTAACAGATCTGAAAAAATCCTTTACAGTAATGGACTGTCTTAAGTAAGAATGTGGCTAGTTTATGTATCATAAAATAATAAGAAAGATAGACAATAAGTGATATTATAAAGACCACACAATAAAGTTTCTGGGATCGTTGTTCCTTTCTTCAGGTGTTAAGAAGAGCACCTGTCGTCGACAAAACTAATTTATTTCTCAAGTGTTGAAAATATATACATATATATATATATATATATATATATATATATATATATATATATATATATATACAGATAGATAGATAGATAGATATATATAGATAAAGATTTTTTTTTATTTGGGTGTAGACAGGCTATGTAGAGGATAATCCACATAGTGGCAACTCCCCTCTTATAGTATAGGAAAGGGATTTGAAAGGGGGGATGCGGAAGGGTGAAGGAAGGTAGCCAAGGGTAACTAGGGCCCCCGGGATATAGTTAAAGGATCCTACCCGGCATTTGCCTAAAGAAATGCAGGACAAACCCTAGAAAAACCTGCATCAGGTAGGTTGGGCATTGGGTACTTGTCCCACGCCCTTCCGATAGCGGGAGAGGAGTTTGCTGTAGGGACGCAGCATTCCCTTCTCTGTGCCTCGACCAGTTTAGGAGGCAGCCGGCCGACTATTCCAATGGGAATACAGGACAACTCTTACCATATGCCCAAGGTCTGAGACCCCAGAACATACACCTCTCAAAACAGGCCGAGGTGCCTCGGCTTGTGGGAACCTTAGTTAAAAAATGGAGAGGAAAAGGCATCCCCAAAGGTAGCCCCTTCGTATCTCTGTTACAAGGTTCTACCTGCGAGAGTAATCCCTCGCAGGTACTGCCTGCGAGAGAATAGCCCTCGTAGGCCTTGTGTCGATATAGATATATGTATGTGTGTGTGTGTGTGTGTATATATAGAGAGGGAGAAAGAGAGAGAGAGACCTCATTTCATTTATTTCTCAAGTGTTGAATATCTTGGTCCATCTTAGGCTTGTTGTGTAATTGATACATTTTATATCAAAGTTAATCTCAATTAGTTATAAATAATTTAATCAAAAAGAGACTTAATGAGGCAGATTACTGTTGTAATTGTTTTAATCATATTTTCAATTAATAAACCTTTTTTTATGACTGTTTGGTCAAGATATTTGTAGTGTTTATGGGCCAGATAATTATCAATATTAAATTTCTTGTTATTTCTTCAATAAATTTCAGGAACCTTCATTGTAGTTGTTGAGTTTCCTTTCTGATAAACTGTGTGGTTTAAAGAGAGACTGACTGATGACTGTGTTAACTACATGTTCTCTCTGGTTTCTTGTTCCAGTGGACCTGACGCGTGCACTGGAGGGTCCAAGAGGTACTTCTCCTGCAACATACAGGTACAGCACTGCTACACTCATCACCTCTTAGGTTCTTAAGTCGACAGGAATATCCTTAAACAATTACGTTGCAGTTCTTGCCTCCCTTGTTCATATTTTAGAGATATGCATCATCAAAACCAGGGAATGAAAATTTGTATAATGTGTGTGTGTTAGGAACTAAGTTCAGTGGCCAGTTTAACAGACATTTGACTATTAAAATCACAACAACACATCATTTTTTTTCCTTCCAACCAACAGGTGGACATTTTCAAGAGCAGCAACACAAAGACAATGAGTAATTATAACCTGATTTTTTACCTCCTTCATTACACAGTATATTTATAATCAGGTTATCATTACTCAGTGTCTTCATATTGCTGCTCATGAAAATGTCCATGTATTGCTTGGAAGGAAAAAAATGTTGTGTTTTGGTGATTTTAATTGTCAACTGCCTGTTAAATTGGCCACTGGATTTCTTTCTTATGTTTTTAAAACACTCATTATCTATGAATTTATATATATATATATATATATATATATATATATATATACATATTTAATAATCACCAATTAGGTGATTAATTTAAATTAAAAGAAATTGCCCCATGTTGGGCGCCAATTTGTAATAATCAACAATTTATCTTTAACTAATATTTGATGAATTTACCCCACGTTGTGGTGTCAAAATGTAATAATCATCAGTTAAGCTTTTTTTTTAATTTCTGCCCCAGATTGTGGTGACATTAAATGTAATAATCAACAATATTTTTCATTTAATAATCATTTAAATAAAGCCTATCATTTTGATTAGTAAATAAATTTAAATGACTGATTATTACATTTAATGTCACCACAATGTGGGGCAAAAATTTTAAAAAAGCTAAATTGTTGATTATTACATTTTGACACCACAACATGGGGCAAATTATCAAAAATTAATTAAAGATAAATTGTTTATATATATATATATATTTTATATATATATATATATATTTTATATATATATATATATATATATATATATATATATATATGTTAATAGTTCAAAACAGACTTTTCTTTCTAAATTTCAGTTATTTTATTCCAAAAATCTCAGTCATTATAACTGTTGGAGAAAAATTTGATTACAAACTTATCTAAAAAATACTGTATATAAAAATATAGATAAATAATAATGCCTAAACGTTATTGTATAAATATATTAAAAATGGATGTATATTTGCATGTATGTATTTACGTTAATCTCTATACGTATTTAAACTCGTGGACAGATTGCAACGAAACGTGGTACACATGTTCTTCGTAACATGAAAAAGGGTGCTGTGAGGGAAAAGGGGGGGGTTGAGAAACTTCTAGCACAAATGTAGAAAGAATTATTTATGTAAATTATAATACTTAACATAATTAAGTAAAATAATTATTTGTTCTATTGGAGGAAAGTGACTAAGTTATCATCAAGTGCCTTTGGTAATGTTTAAAAACAGACTACAGATTGAAAAATGTGACATTGCATGACGTCACATCACAGACACGTGACGTAACAATGACATGACCTCCCTGATACAAGAGTATCATATCTGGTCCATAAGACAACATTGGCAGGTAGCATTGATGGGACTTCACATTAAATCATGTGAGAGTACGTCGTGACAGTGATAGCAGCATGTCAACAGCTGGATAAAGATGACGTCACAGCTCAGAGGCACGTACTATCCATTCAAAGTCTGAACTTGCACGTGGATGTTAATACATTTGCGTTGTGTGGCATAATGTCTGATTTGATAATGGAAGTATAAATTTAGAAAGTATAAAATTTCGAAATGAAAATGAATGGATGATATAAGTAACACACAAAGTTTCTAGAAACCTTGTGACATCACGTCACTTGCACGTGACGACCCGTGACAGGGCATGTCTTGGAACATGGCCTGACATAACGTCACTTGCACGTGACAGCGCGTGACGACCCGTGACAGGGCATGTCTTGGGACATGGCCTGCCATCACGTCACGGACACGTGACAGCGCGTGATGACCCGTGACATGGCAGTGTCTCTGGTCCGTAAGACAACTTCGGCAAGTAGTGTCAAACACTCTTGGGACATGGCGTGACATCACGTCATTCACACGTGACAGCGCTTGACGACCCGTGACAGCGCTTGACGACCCGTGACAGGGCATGTCTTGGAACATGGCCTGACATAACGTCACTTGCACGTGACAGCGCGTGACGACCCGTGACAGGGCATGTCTTGGGACATGGCCTGACATCACGTCACGGACACGTGACAGCGCGTGATGACCCGTGACATGGCAGTGTCTCTGGTCCGTAAGACAACTTCGGCAAGTAGTGTCAAACACTCTTGGGACATGGCGTGACATCACGTCAATCACACGTGACAGCGTTTGACGACCCGTGACAAGGCAGTGTCTCTAATCCGTAAGACGTCAGCAAGTGGTGTCAAACACTCTTGGGATATGGCGTGACAGCAAGTCACTGACACGTGACAGCGTGTGACGACCCGTGACAAGGTAGTGTCTCTGTTCCGTAAGTCAACGTCGGCAAGTGGTGTCGAACACTCTTGGGATATGGCGTGACAGCAAGTCACTGACACGTGACAGCGTGGGACGACCCGTGACAGGGCAGTGTCTCTGGTCCGTAAGACAACGGCGGCAAGTAGTATCGAACACTCTTGGGACATGGCGTGACAGCAAGTCACTGACACGTGACAGCGTGTGACGACCCGTGACAAGGTAGTGTCTCTGGTCCGTAAGACAACGTCGGCAAGTGGTGTCGAACACTCTTGGGATATGGCGTGACAGCAAGTCACTGACACGTGACAGCGTGGGACGACCCGTGACAAGGTAGTGTCTCTGGTCCGTAAGACAACGTCAGCAAGTGGTGTTGAATACTCTTGGGACATGGCCTGACATCACGTCACTGACACGTGACAGCGCGTGACGACCCGTGACAGGGTAGTGTCTCTGGTCCACAAGACAACGTCGGCAACTAGTGTTGAACACTCTTGGGACATGGCGTGACCTCACGTCACTCTCACGCGATAACATGTGACGACCCGTGACAGGGCAGTGTCTCTGGTCCGTAAGACAACGTCGGCAAGTAATGTTGAACACTCTTGGGACACGGCGTGACATCACGTCATTCACACATGACAGCGTTTGACGACCCGTGACAGGGTAGTGTCTCTGGTCCGTAAGACAACGTCAGCAAGTGGTGTCGAACACTCTTGGGATATGGCGTGACAGAAAGCCACTGACACGTGACAGCGTGTGATGACCCGTGACAGGGCAGTGTCTCTGGTCCGTAAGACAACGTCGGCAAGTAGTGTTGAACACTCTTGGGAAATGGCGTGACGGTGACTTAATAAATGGATCATGAGGTACGTTCCGCTCTACCGGAAGGAACCGGGCCGGAGGAGAGGAGAGGAGAGGAGAGAGAGAGAGAGAGGGTAGAGACACACGCACGCACACGCATAATTCAGCAATTACGACGGACGAGGCGCTGGCTGACACGCGCTGCTGCTGTCTCGCTTCAATTCTCGCTGATGAGGATTGAAGGCCTGAGTCACCACTCTTCTTGCTTCCGACGGGCCGGGCCGGGGACACTGAACCTTCTCTGCCCGTCCCGCGAGGAATGTCACGACCCTGACCTGCTACCGAAGTCGGCCACCACTGGACAGACTCCTCGGTGCTTGTCTGTCACTGCAGGTTGTCTACATCCAGCCACGGAACACCACAACGTGAGGTAACGTCGAGCACAAGTAATTAGCGACCCGTGTAAGAAGACAGTAGCAGAAAATAAGTCTAGAGAAATGATCTCTGAAATGATCCCTATTAAGGCCAAAAAAATTATTTAAAGGTAAAACATGACACATATATACTCTTTACGAGGGTGAGTCAGTGAGTATTTTCTTCCCTCCTTTATGTCTCAAGACAATTAAATACAATTTACGCAACATAATCATTTCACTGTAGTCTCGGTCTTTTCCCACAGTTTTTGTCCACCTTCTTAACAAGGGGCTGAGGTAAAAAAAAGCGTGGTCTTGCTTCCTAAGCCATCGACGCCAACGGAGCTTCGTCACAGCGACCAATCCATCGTTGCCGACGCCCACTGTTGAGTCTTTCATGAATGGACCGTTTCACACCTTCCAGCCGCATTTAAGATTTCAGTCACAGAACGCTGTCTAATACGTACGTTCAATGTCCAGCAATTTTCGCAAGAGGGTTGTGCAGTGCTGCCACCTGGTGACCTAAGAAGTTGTTACTGCAGTCGATTGTGAGAATAATGTTTGAGGAATTTATTTAAGGAGGATAAAAAGTAGGAGTTATTACTTATTCTTCGTCTGGAGGGTTTCTTAAATAATTTCTTTGTTAATTCTTATTCAGCCGGGTTCTAGTACTGACAAGGGTCACAGCAGTTGATCGAAACGTCTGCTCACTGTATAAATTTTTGTGTTAATCAAAATTATTTTCCTCATACTGTGTCTGTTATGCGGGGTCTTTGACTTCACAGACGTTAATTGTGTTATTCTGCGAGGTACTGGATCCCCGATCTACCTCCTTTTTTTTTCTGAGTAAGAGACGAAGGAGAGCCAAGGAAAAGTAAAGATTGTGAAGGCAAGCAAGCGGCAGTGACGCAGCAGAGTGACAAAATCAACAAGGAAAGACAGACAGGACAGTCACAAAGATAAACAAAACGTTATAAATTATAAATAACCCAGGCGGATAAGACGGAAATCAACGCGTTACAAAATAAAATGCATGTGTAATAAACTAATTGTAAACAGGAAGGGGAGGAGACAAGCCCATGGATCAGTAAAGGTTTTAGAAATTTTAGGAAAACAAAAATATGGCAGAAATGTAGAACCCCTTTGGTTTTTTAAAAAAGAAAATCAATGAGGGTCATTCATCTTGATAAGATGAAAAGACCAACTTTCTTTCTTTAGCCTTGTTTGAATAAAAAAAAGGAAAATAACGGAGAAAGAATTAGGAATAACAAGACAAGCGACAGTGACACTGGAGAAAGAAACAGATAGAGAGAACAAAACAGAAAGATAGAAGAATAAGGGGGGGAAAGGCAGATAGATACAGAATTAGGAATAACAAGATAAGCGACAGTGACACTGGAGAAAGAGACTGATAGAGTGAGCAAAACAGAAAGACAGAAGAAGAAGGGGGAAAAGGCAGATAGATACAGAATTAGGAATTACAAGATAAGCGACAGTGACACTGGAGAAAGAAACAGATAGAGAGAGCAAAACCGAAAGACAGAAGAAGAAGGGGGGAAAAGGCAGATAGATACAGAATTAGGAATAACAAGATAAGCGACAGTGACACTGGAGAAAGAGACAGATAGAGGGAGCAAAACCGAAAGATAGAAGAAGACGGGGGGGAAAAAGTCAGAAGGATACAGAAAACTAGTAGGATAAACCAAACTAATTAGGTTTATTGAGAGAAGGCTGTCAGGGACTAAGTAATAATATCATCAAGAAGGAAAAATACTGATATAGAGTGAAACTCCCAACGTTTCAAACAGCAAAGGAACTCTTACGCAACGTTTCTGGAATCCTTGTTCCTTTCTTCAGGTGTTTAGAAAACTAAAAACACAAGAGATCATCAACTACTTTTGTCAGTATTTGGATATTTTTTTTATTATTAATTTTCTTTTTTTTTTAATCTAAAATCTTAGGAAAAAATACAGAAAGTAGTCTCGTAAGATATCATCAATTAGAAACATTCATTCGATTGGCTAAATGCTAAGATCATGCTTCATATTAAAAGTAACATCTCTGGAATTAACGTTCAACAATGGCTACGACCCCTCATTGTCACTCTGACTACTGCCGTTCGCTTGATTATTATCTTTTATTTTGCGTCGCTCACCTCGAGGTTTTTGTGGGTCGTGCGACGTCGTTATAGTGACCTGACGAAAGCAACAAGCATTGAGTGGTATTTATTTAGTATAGAAACTAACGTCTGTTTTTTTTAAAAAAAAAAAGAATCATAACACTAAATACGACCTTCACACGAAGAAACTATAAATGGAGAATTAACAACTAAGAAAAATTAATATTTCTCTGCCTGTGGGTGGTACTTAGTGTTATTATTCATTAGCTGTTATTTGGTTGCCTGTTTATCTAATTAGTGTACTTTTAACGCAGACGTTTCATATTTTAATTTCAAAATTCTTTTACTGTTCGTTGTAAGGGGGGGGGGGGTAACCCGCTATTGTTTATCTTAAGTACCGATAAATAACATTCATATTCACTTCTTCTGCATTTCTCCCTCCTTTGCATGTCTTACCGTCTGGAAAGGAACAGAAAGGTAAGTGCTGGTTCCTAGAATTAAATCACATCCGGCATCCGGCCGGTAGAACAATTACGGTACAAAGGAGCCCGAGTTAATAAGAAACGATTGTAATCGATCCCACGTGCGACAATCGATTTTGCTGACGCGTCGAAAAAAACATCATTTTTGACTGCTGCTGTACCTTAAACATTTAAGCCCCGTCGAGAATTGCCGAGCAACGAGCCGAACATAAGTCAGTGCGCATGCGCCACACGGACCAGGGTTGCTCGCCCCGGGCTCCGGCTGTTGTCGGTTTCCTGACGAAACATCACAAGGAAAGTTCGCGACGTCGTGGACCGATTTCTTTGGCTTATGTCAAAGAGTATAGTGTATTGTGTACTCTTTGTCTTGTATTCTTTGCTACGTTTGTTGCGTTACTTAAATAGAAATGGGAAATGAAATTGAGTGGTCGCAAGAATTCACACTTAAATTTATTCAAATAATGAGGGACAGCCTGTTATGTGGGATCTGGTCTTCAGTGGATGTTATTTCAGTTCTTCAGCAAGCTTTCAGCCACTATGAAACCATTCTCAACCATATATATATCGGTCAGGGTGCAAGAATCTTCACCTAGGCCGCCGCTGTGCCAATAGAACCATGTTAGTGACATCAAACATAGTTAGAAAACAATCACAGCACTTCTTATAAAATCATAAAATCCATAATTATTCTACTGTTTTTTTAAAAAAATTCATTTCATGAGGCAACTTGATGACTTTCATCCTACTTACATGTAATATTACACAAGGTTAGTTTCATTATTAATTGTCATATCAATTTTCTATTGAATATTCAACAAACTTTCATGGATATTGTGAAGAACCCTTTTTACTTTTAAAAAAGTGTCACGTATGTGTTTTCGCAATCTTGAAAATGGCGTAAAAGTGGCCGAAAGCTTGAACACATCCAGTAATTACTCCCATGGATTTTATTAGTAATTCACTCCTGTTGCTGTATCTCTGAGCCACATGTAGCTTAGTTTAGTTGTAGCAATGAGTCTCGTAGTTTTTGAATATCATATTTAATTTCTAAGCATTTGGTTGACGACGTAGTAAATGAAGCGTGTCTTCAAGATGCTCGGCTGGTTTCTTGCTCTGCTCGACTCGTGCTCGGGAGTCTCCGGTGGCACTAGAGCCACGTTCGGCTTGTTGCTCGGCTCGTTGCTCGGCTCGTTGCTCGGCTCGTGCTAGGCAGTCTGCATGGTGGTTTAATAGGTTTTATGAGGGTCTTTTTCAACATTAAAAATAAATTTTGCTCAGCAAATACTGAACAAGGATATTGTAAACATATTTTTTTGAGACTTAGTATAATTTGTCAATTATATTGTAATAATTAAATAAGTTATACAACGAATATGTCTGAAAAATTTGTTAAAACACGACGACGTTTCGTACACAATTTTAAGGACCACTTTCAGATAATTGGATAAAATACATGTTTTAGAGTTGCAGTTTAGAGCCATGGGATTGCGTTGAAGGACGGTTGTAGCTGAAGTATTTAATAATGTCGTCCCCGCCCCTAGGACGCGGCTCTCAACTGTATTTTACCGGATTGCCCGAAGAAGTACCAAAATTGTGAACGAAACGTTGGTTTAATCGGTTAACAAATTTTTTTCTGCCATATTCGCTGTCTTATCTTACTTTATTATTTTGATATTATCAACTTTGAATATATGAACTGGACGATTTATTATGTACCTGTGTCCGTGAAGAAAAACCTTATTGTATCCATGCTGTAGGCGGAAAGGTGCAGAACAAGTGTGAGAAGAAAATATCAAGTGAATTAAAAAGTGTCCTTTTAAACACGAGAAATATTATTTTTTATTAGAGGACCAGGCTACATGAGGGTAATCCACGTGGTGGAAACTCCCCTTTAATAGCATAGGAAGGGATTTGAAAGGGGGGATGCGGAAGGGTAGAGGAAGAAGGTAGCCAAGGGTTAACTAGGGGCCCCCCGGGCTGTAGTTTAAGGATCCTACCCGGGGCATTCGCCTAAAAGTGATGCAGGGAAAATCCTAGAAAGACCTGCATCGGGTAGGTCGGGCATTGGGTACTTGTCCCACGCCCTTCCCCGAATGGCGGGTAGAGGGGTTCCCTTCTCCGTCCCTCGACCAGTTTAGGAGGCAGCTGGTCGACTGTTCCAACGGGAACAGCGACAACTCTTACCGTATGCCCCAAGGTCTGCGACCCCCCCCCCCCCCCCCCTCCCGGAGCATACACCTCTGAAAACAGGCCTCGGCTTGTAGGTACTATAGTTCAAAAAACGAGAGAGGAGGAGGCATCCCCAAAGGTAGCCACCTCCACAGCTCTCTGGGAAGGTTTTTATCGTTTTTGACAGACTTCCGGTTTTATATGGCAACAGGCTACATGAGGGTAATCCACGTGGTAGCAACTCCCCTTTAATAGCATAGGATTTGAAAGGGGGGATGCGGCAGGATAGAGGAGGGTTAAGAAGGGCCCCCGGGTTATGGTTTAAGGATCCTACCCGGCAATTCGCTTAAAAGTGATGCAGGACAAACCCTTAAAAAATATGATTCACGTAGGTCGGGCTCTTGGGTACTTGTCCCACGCCCTTCCGTGGATAGCGGGAGATGCCTCGACCAGTTTAGGAGGCAGCTGGCCGACTGGTCAACCCGTTAATATATTTCCGTCCTATTTTAGGAAATCGCTGCGAGTGACCGAGACAGATATATTTATTTTGTTGTTGTTGTTGTTCCTTCCACAGGATTGTCCTGAAGGATCTCTGGACTACAGGTCGGAGCAGTGCGCAGAGTTCAACAGCGTCCCCGTGGAAGGCCGTTTCTACAAGTGAGTATAATCTTGGACTACTATTTTTTTTTTAAAAAAAAAAGAAAGAAATTAAGTCATAAGGAAAGTTCATGGAATATGTAAACCGGGAAAAATAATAAACTGAAATTGTCGGTGCAGTAATCAGAGAGCAAAGAAAGAAAAAAATCTGACCGTTTTAGAATCATGTCGCTGAAGAGAATAGTGGACAACTCTTACCGTATGCCCAAGGTCTGTGACCCTGGAACACGCACCTCTCAGAACAGGCCGAGGCTTGTGGGAACCTTAGTTCAAAAAAACCAGAGAGATGTGAAGGCGTCCCCAAAGGTAGCCCCTTCGTGTCTCTCCTACAAGGTTCTGCCTGTGAGAGAACGTCCCTCGCAGGTATTGCCTGCGAGAGAATAGCCCTCCCCCGAATTATTTTCCATCTGTGCACCTGTTCAAAAAATTAT
This sequence comes from Zhengitettix transpicula, assembly GCA_037074705.1. Lineage (NCBI taxonomy): Eukaryota > Metazoa > Arthropoda > Insecta > Orthoptera > Tetrigidae > Zhengitettix > Zhengitettix transpicula. Next base: position 248,726,314 of record CM073590.1, on the reverse strand, counting down.
TTTTATGAACGACTACAAGACGTTTAACTTCCGTCGCGTGTAATTTTTACGCGTCTCTCTGTTAAGTGCAGTGATGTGTCTTCCACGGAGGGCTTGCCTTGCAAACGAGGAAGAACAATATTTAGCGAACATGGCGGGTTGGGGGGGGGGGGACTCTCTTCGCGGAACGACGCTAATGTGGCGCTTTTAACGAATAACTGCAGACAAAAGACAAAGCCATGCCACTTGACAACAATAGCTGCATTGTCACGACCAGCCTCCTCGTATGTTGAATAAGGAAGATAGCCAATTCAGACAAAAAAAAAGTGATAATATAAATATCACAGAACGTTTCTGGGATCCTTGTCCGGTGTGAGGAAGAGCCTAGAGTGACACAACTGCACTTGTCAGTTTGCAAAACTGAAAAGTTTCCTCTTTGCACCACCTCAAAATTATTTTTATGAGTTATGTCTACTGACGAGTGCAGTTGTGTCGCTCTAGGCTCTTCTTCGCACCTGACGAAAGGGGACAAGGATCCCAGAAGCGTTGTGTGGTATTTATATTATCACTTTTTCCTGTCTGAATTGGCTGTCTTTCTTATTTATTATTTTCAATCAGACGTAAAATTTCTGTTTCTACTTGTGTATTATCAGTCTCGTGCCTCTTTCACTGGTCTCTGTTGTGGAGTCATCCAGGCTACTATATAAGTTCTTTTTCTCTAAAATCTACACCAACAAGAAGTGGTGATATCGGAGCAGATCAAAGGCAACTGAGAAGAGTTCGCCCCAACATGCCTTTTGTGGGCCAGTCTGTCATACGTGTGGTTGTCCCATCTTGTTGTCTCCAGTGCAGTGCCATCCAACCTCTAACTTCAGGGTTCTTGTGTCATCCAGCACCACTAATTGCTTTCTTATGAGTAACCTTCAGGGAAAGACAAAATCCTTATTGTTCAGAAAAAAAAATTGTTGGACTTCCCTCTCAGATTTCCTCAAGAACATCTTGTAGGGGTCTCTTACTCTTACACACTATCCTTCACGTTGTTTGTGATAACTCGCAGCCTTCTATTCACGGACAACTCAGATGATCATAATTTAAATACAAGATATGAGAACAACTTTTATTAACATAGGTAAATCACTGTCAATTACACAGAAATGAGTCCAATATAATGGTATTTCTACTGCAACTACTCCTTGGCTCGACAGCCCGTGAAGGACCTTGGCATACTGACTGTCGTCTTACATGACACATTCAGGATTTAGGAGTGACACCTGGTTAGAGTGTCCCCCAGGACGATCACAAACTTGCATGCCCATGCCGGGATTCGAACCCGTAACCTCTGTGATGTGAGGCAATGACTCTGGCCACTGCACGTCTGCAGGCCGGCAGTATAGTGGTATTACTATATTTAAATGAAAGTGTAATACGTCTGTTTTAAAATATAACAATTAGATAAAATAGCCAAATGACAGACCAAATGCAGTGATGAAATAAATACCGCAAAACGTTTCTGGAAGCCTTGTTCGTTTCGTTAGGTGATTAAAAACACAAGAGCCGTGAGTTAGACAGCCGCACAATCCAGTTGCCAAGGTGTCAAAAGTTGGGTCTTGTGGTTTTTAACCAAGAAGGCAAGAGTATTGGTAGATCTGTATCTGCGTGATGGATATTTGATATTCTTGAAAAATTTAGATGAACTTATGATGTGGTAAATATTTGGGTTAAGGCAATTGTGGACAACTGGCAGTAGGATGTTGTCCAATCTAATGTTTGTGTGTTCATCAATAAAATGTATAGGGTACTCATTAGAAATTAAAATGCGTTTGAGTAGAATAAATTTTCTAAAATATGTGGATGTTGTTATTTTTTTAACCTGGAAGTATTAAACTAGTCATATATTATTATTTCTTTACTGCTTGCTTGAATTGTTTTTTTTTATAGGATGAGTGTAATATGGTTATGTTGTTATTCAATCCTTATAAACTGTGCAGACTCACATGTAGACGTATTGTGAAACAATTAAATATTCTTGTGGTATTAGTCGACAGCTTTATATTTATTCTAACAATCCTGCTACAATTGTCATTGAATTTCAAATCTATATTTTCCCTTCCACAGCTGGGTTCCATACACCAAAGCTTCAAACCCGTGCGAGCTGAACTGCATGCCACGAGGAGAACGCTTCTACTACCGGCACAAGACCAGCGTGGTAGATGGAACAAAGTGCAATGATGAGAAGTTGGACATCTGCGTGGATGGGAAGTGTCTGGTAATCATCTGATACTCATTACCTTACTGTGCTCATGTTTTCTGTCCTCTGGTACTAGAACTAATTTGTAAACCTAATTTTTTTTATCATTGCATACATATAAATACCCCATTACCCTATTTTTATTATTTTGCTTTCTCAGATTAAATATAATTGATATTTAACATGAATGGCTTCACTTTAACACTTCATACAACTTTACAGTAACTAAATAATATACAAATGGGTCATTTAGTCCTCCGTCCTTTAAAAACAAAAATTTTTCATCTATGATATCTTCTTAAATGTGCTTATAATGTTGGTTTGCTTTCACATTTTAAATTTTCTACTAAAAAAAATTGAATTGTAGCCGTATATAATGCAAATGAATGATTTGTATGATTGTATTTCTACAATGTTAAAAACACTTCTAATTTTTCTTTTTACATAAACCTGACTGACTCTAATAAAAAAAAATATTACATTCAAAACTTCATTTTAAAATTCATCTCAAATTCATTTCTCGGGCTTTTGATGATTTATCAATCATTTACTTTACTAAACTTCTTCCCATCAAAGGTTGCACTGTTATGTTTTTGTATTCAGGTTCATAAGAAAATAGTAGTTGCAGGATTTTTACTATAAAATTTTCCTTGTTAAATATTAATTAATTATCTTTCATAATCCATTTAATTTGATTATTGAGAATGATTTGAGGTTATAACATTTTGCATTTCTTTATTTAAAATGTGAGATAGCTCAAAACGTATTTGCCCAAATCAAAAGTTCAGAATTAAATAATTCTCACCTTTCATGGTGTACATAATTATTTTTATTCCGAATCTATCCGAGAATTTCACTTATCAACAGCTATGATTTTTTTTTCCAGCCTGTTGGCTGCGACATGATGTTGGGCTCCAGCGCTGAGGAAGATAAGTGCAGGGAATGCATGGGAGATGGCAGCGGATGCAACACCATCAGCGGGATCTTGGACATGGATGATCTGCAAGTTGGTGAGGAGGAAAAACGTTTAATATATGCAATGTATAGCAAATTCTGCTTTTAATTTTGGGTCCATAAACTACAGAATTGTTCCAGTTCTTGTGGCTGCAGAACTTGCAGTTCATTTTATTATTTTGTCTCCTATGTTTACATCTTTGTTATCTTCAGCTCCTATGTTTTATTTAATGTCCATACTTCCACATATGCTCTCAATCTCATTTTGTTCAGTACATAATGCTAAAATCTAAAATATTTATTTTGATTTTCAGGTTATTCGGACATCCTGCTGATTCCAGCAGGAGCAACGAATATCAAAATTCACGAACTGAAAGCTTCAAATAACTATTTGGGTTTGTAATTTTTTTAAAATTTTTTTTTATGAGTAGTCTGCACATACCTTTAAAAGATGTTTGTGAACTGTTAATGTAATTGTATTAAAGTACAATTCTTATATCATTTAATACAAATATATTGTTTTGCCTATAAATTGCAGCAATTAGAAATGTGACTGGACATTATTACCTTAACGGTAACTGGAGAATAGACTTTCCAAAAAGTACAAGGTTTGCCGGGACACTTTTCCATTACGAGCGGAAGCCACATGCTTTCTTAGCACCAGAATCTATCACTGCCTTAGGACCAATAACTGAAGCCATATATGTAGTGGTATGTTTGGGTCATGTTTTGTTTTGCTCTAAGTTTTAGCTGCTACATTATTAACAACTTTCCCTTAAGCATGTAACACATTTTTTCCACACCCAACAAAAGCAACAAAGGATCATTATATGGTATTTATTTTGTTACTTAACTTTGTATTGTATTGGCTACTTCATAATCTATTTGTTAATTTTCATAAAACATTTATATAAACAAAATTATTCATCATGTAGCGTACTTTTTATTTTCACTTCCAGATGCTGTACCAAGAAAAGAACCCTGGAGTGAGCTATGAGTACAGTATCCCTAAAGGACTTTCTTCAAGCACTGATACTGATGGTTACTCATGGGTTGCAGGCGATTTCAGTGAATGCAGTGTCACTTGTGGAGGAGGTAAATTTGGTTTTTTAAAAATGATAGTTAATTGACCAGGACCTTAAAAACACAACACTTTTTATGAGTTACACATGAATGACTTGAATATTTGTCTCAGTGTCAGTTGTGTGCCAATCGAGGTAAAAAAAATATTTTCCAAGTTGAGACTATTTAAGAGTCTACTGAAAGTTTGAGTCAGAGATGAAGTTCAGAGAAAGAAAATAAAGATTGGAAAGTAAAAATTTCAGATAGTTGGTAGAGATTTGGTATTTTAAGATTATGAATACTTCTCAACACAGCAACTGCATTGTCCTGAACTGAAGACCAGGTTCTGACTTGCCTGTTGATAGAGTCACATGGTTACTTTTAGTGGTTTCCTCTAGTAGAGCCAGATGTATGGTATTATGCTTACATGCATCAGATGATTATTGTCGTATAGTGCGAAAGCTACTAGTTTAAAATGATTTTTTTTTTTATCTGGCAATAGAGGTTCATTATTGTCTCACCTGAGGAACAGAAAGGGCATATAATTAGTACTGATAATAAAACAGTCTAATTAAGTGGTTTTCTTAAGAAAATAATTATATTAAAGTATCAGGATGCAAAAATCTGGACTGGACCGAGAATCAAACCTGGGTCTTCTGTTTGGTATGGGGTTGCTTTACCAACTAAGCCATCCGAGTTTACCATCCAGGCCTGGAATGAGATACAATTGTATAGCCAGAGCCTAGCTTCACCTACAATTCACTAGTAACACTCTTCATGGCCTAATTTTAGGACTCAGTGAAGACAGATATTAATGTGAATTGATCAACGGTGCACTGAATTATTTAAGAAATAACAGAAGAAGCTTCAATGAAAGCTCAGCCATATAAATTGGATTGAAGTATTAGGATGGAAAAAGCTCTACCAGACCAGGAATTGAACCTGGATCTCCCGCTTAGTACCAACTAAGTAAGCTTCGATTGAAACTTCTCCTGTTCATGAATTTTAATTACTTTCCATTATTCGTGCAAAACTGTCTCCACATTGGTTTTATATCACTTACTTATTTTATGAGAAATAAATAGCTTTACATATAAATTTTGATGCCCTTTTATCCAGATATACAGCTGTATGAACCATGTTCTGCTAAAAATCTTGAAACATGAAATATAAAATTAACAAGTTCAGCTGCTGTGTTCATGAGATGAAGATGTCTGATCTGAAGTTTATTTACAGGATTCCAAATACGAAACATCTCATGCGCACGAAGGAGGGACCAAGAGTTTGTCTCTTCAGACCTGTGTGATCCAATTTTAGAGCCAAGACACAATGAATCTTGTGGGAATGACCCCTGCGAGCCAGAATGGGCTGTGGAGGACTGGGGCGAGTGCAGTGCTTCGTGTGGCGAAGGAGGCACTCAGATGAGATCAGTGTACTGTAGACGGATCCTCAGCAACAACCTCCCATCTATAGTGGACAATGAGCAGTGCACTGAAATCCTAGGGCCAAAACCTGTCTCAACACAGACGTGCAATGTTGGCTTGCCGTGTCCCTCTTGGCACATTGGGCCGTGGAAACCGGTAAGGAGGAATCTTACTTGTGATATCTTTCCTTAAATTACATCAATAACTCATTGTTTTCTTAATTATGCATATTATAATAAAATTTTTGTTGAAAAATACATTTTAAATATTTTAGTTACTTGAGTAATTATTATTAAGTCACGAAATCCTCGGTTATTTGGCTCGCTAATGTCACCATCCTATCTACACAGATATAAAATTTAGATTTTTCTAACCTTTAAGTTCTAACCTTAAAGTCTATTGGAAGATTTACAACTGGTCTTCGAGTTGTTACATGAGAATTATTACACTTTTTCCTCATATCACACTGTGAACTTAAGCATTAAAATTTAAAAAGTTATTAATTAAATTCTATACAAATGATATGAGAACACACATATTTGTGCTTTGAATTAACATTGGTGAGCTTTTTCAAATAAATGAGGTAGAATAACAACCTTAAGCAGGATGTTTTTTTTAAAAAAAAGAAATATTTAAATTTATAATTAATAAACATGGTTATATTCAGTCAGGGAATTCTCATTTATTGAATTTTATCTGTGAGAATGTAAAAAAGGGTTAGAAGATCATAGACATTTACATAATTATACTGTTATCTGTTCTATTGTTTTAATACAATCAATATGGATCTTTGCAAGAAAGAACAACTAATAGAAAGCCTGATTGAATCCAAAAACATAGAATTGGAATTGCTAACTTTCTCAGCAAATTAAGTATTATATGAATATCAGAAAATCCTTTAATTCAATTTCATGAGCTCTGTTTTTTTTTTATTTCTATCCCTTTATGTTAACAACATTAATTTGATGAAAAGCTTTAATTTATCTTAAGTTTTACTATTCTGTTTTCCTGCAGTGTGACCGTCTCTGTGGTGATGGCAAGCAGAGGAGACGAGTCAGCTGTTTCCGAAAAGTGGACGGGAAAGTGCAGTTGCTTCCAGATTCTGCCTGTCCAGCAGAAAAGCCAGAGAATGAGATGCCGTGTACGCTGCAGCCTTGTGAGGGAGTAGACTGGATCTTGTCTGAATGGTCAGGTGTAAGTGCACTTCAAATCTTGTACCAAAAATATATAATGTTTTGCCACATTCACTTTTAAAGAAGTTAACTAAATTGGTTTTATTACTTTTTAGTGTGACAACAAGTGTGGACTGTCCTACGAGACTCGAGAAGCTCATTGTGCTAACCAGGCCGGAGTGACCTACCCAGATAAATTTTGCAAACCATACTTGTTGCCGGCTCTGAGTAGGGAATGCATGACTCCGCTCAGTTGTGAATTCCAGTGGTATGCTTCTCAATGGAGTGATGTAAGTATCTTGTAACATTCCAGCGGTTGGCAATGGGAAGTCCAGCTGGATAATAATTTGCAGTTATCAGTTATAATTGACCACTTAAAACCAAATGTTGAAGTATTGAAAATACTTGAGGAGAAAATATGTTTTTTGTACAATAAAATATTAATTATGACCGTTTGTTACTTATAAAATGTCATTCAATTTAAAATTAATATTTAGGTGGATGTTGTTTTGAATCTAAATTCATATTAAACTTTCATTTTATGTTAGTTTCAAGTGTTATTAATTAGGTTTTATCCACATTTGTTTATATTTATTACCTGCATATACATTAAAATGAGTAAACTTTTCAGTTTCCTGTTAATGTTATTACTGAATATGAAAAATAAAGCTTGCACCATTTTATGTTCTAGTGTTCTGCAGAGTGTGGCTCTGGGGTCCAAACAAGGAAAGTTTTCTGTGGTACATTCGAAGGTGACACTGTTAAAGTGGTTGAGAGTGAGAAGTGTGACGTGAGTAAGAAATATGAAGTCAGCAAAAACTGCTCAGGCAAGGAAGAATGTTTGGGACAGTGGTACCATGGCCCATGGAGTGCTGTAAGTACCAACAACTATACTTTTAAGTTCATCTAAGTTAATTATTATTATTATTATTTCACAGTCTTCTTGTTCAGAGAATGAGAATAGTGGGATCAGATCAATTCTTTACGCCTTTTATTGTGTATGATTTTTAGAATCTTTTATAAATATATTTGATAAATCCAAGATGTTTGTTCTTTCTTTGTCTCGTGAAAAGACCAGTTGCTCTATAAGTCTTTTTTTTTTTTTTTTTAAAAAAAAAAACAAAACCTCCTACAGCCAAATTAAAATGGTTAGTCATAAATCACATTACTAGTTCCAATACATATTTTTATAAGTGATTGGTGTTCCCAGCTCTGAACATTATAAAATTCAAGATCTATTTGGACTACCTAAAGTAATTCCATTGATTTACAACAAACCGGAGTGAGTTTTTAATTAGCAAAGAGAAAGAAACCTGTCGACTTACAATTTATGTGTGCATCTTCAAATATCTATATCTGGGGTAAAATCTCAAGCCTCAGAAATAACATGTGTACAAACCTAATATGAATGGTTTAATAAGATTAACTGTTAATTATTAAAATACAGTACTACTAATACTGATGAATATATTACGACATCAATATGAGAATGCTGTGGGGAAACATGTTGTTCTCTTATTGCAGATGAAATATTTCTGATTGCAATGTAAATTTTTTTAAATTCAGTTTGAAGTGATACTGTGTTTTAAAAGTTACCGAGTCGACCAGAAAATTTTTTTTACTTGGTTAAAACAAATAATGATTTAGACATACAATATTTTCCATTCTCGGAAATTTCTTGGATAGGTCTGTATAATTTAATTGTCTATTTTCTTGGTATGATTGTTACTATTTTGTATTTAGTGTGACAAGGAGTGTGGCGGAGGGACAAAATCAAGAAAAGTTTTGTGCCTGGTTGGAAACAAAACGGCTGACATCAAGAAATGTGATCCGAACACTTTGCTATTCAACAGTGAGTCTTGTAACAATCATCAATGTAGCCAAGGTGAGTGGAAAACTCTTTCATTAGGTCATTAAGGAAATGTTTATACAATTTGAATAATTCTTATTTTTAACTGATTTTTACAATTATGATTTGGAGCAGAGTGTCTGATCTGTACTACCTTACAATAATCCAATAATGCACGTCCTGCAATTCTCTGTATCCCTTGTCAGATGCTCAGATATTTATAAGAATCAAATGGTGGACGTGTTCTACCTGTGCAATTAAACACTGGGTAAAGTTAAATAGGAAGTATCAAGGACTGCTTTTAGATTAAATATTCTGTTACATCCTAATGAAAAGTGCCACATAGACCTTTGCTGGTCTGAAATCATCAAACGTATTGAAAGAGATGGATAATGTTTAGTTTGTGCTTAGGAACTGTGTTTCCTAAACATATTCTCATTGTTTACATCTCGAAGACACACTATGTTTCATATCTCTCACTTCTAATCTTGTTAAGACATGATTGAAGTGTGTGTGTATGTTGGGAGAGAGGATTAAGTAATTAAAATGGCCAAGAATTCGGTAAAGAATTAATTATAACAAAAATTGTTTGCACATAGGTATTTTAAAAAACATCTAAACCACTACATTTCTTCCACAATCTGTGGATGTCGTCAGGTGTAAATCAATTAAAACAATGATAGGAGAAAAAATGGGGTATTTGATAATACAGTTATAAATGCCTGATTGTTCTGTGTTGCAGTGCTCGCAACTGTGTTTACTAATGTGCATTGATGAATTCAACTTAAATTATAACATTAGATTAATGGTACTTGTGACTTATTTGACCTAAAACCAAATGGTTTAAAACATTGCAAGTTTAAGTATTTCTATAATTTAAAAACTGATATGTTTCCTCATTTTGTATTTAAATTTTAGTAAAGAGATTGTTGTTGTTGTACTTCAGATGAAGTTATAGCAGTGGAGACTGACCACACTGTGTCCCTGGAGGAAGAGTGTGAAGAAGATGATTCATACTTCACAGCTGACACAACTCTCGAACTAAGTGCTCAGGTATGTGTGACAAACAGCTTGCATGGCATGAGAAGGTAATGTTTAATCACATTGAAATAGTCTCAACCTTGTGGAGTCTCAACTTTGGCTGAGCAAATTCTGTTCATACTTGCACGAGGAATTATTTAAGATACTTAAATCTAAAATTCAATGTTCTTTCCATATATTTTCCTTATGCATGTGAGGAGATTTAAATAAAAATCTGTTGAAATGTTCAACAAGAAAACCTTTTCTTAGTTTCAAACACCAAATAGTGTGTTTTAATTAATTATGCATATTAAACACCATATTGTGTGTTTTAATTAATTATGCTATTCTTGTAGGGAATAACCAAACCATCACCACCTTCAGATGAAGGGTCTGGTGATACTGCTGCCATGGTTACTGGTGATGCTTCAGAGTCCAGTTTTGGTTCAACTGCTTTGTCAGAGGAGCTGATGCTCAGTGACGCGACAGCTGTTGCAGATGGTGATGATGGCAGTGGATTTGGATCTACAGCTGTAGATTCCAAAGATTACACATATACAGATGAGTTTTCGACTGATTCACCACTTGTGACATCTGGAGGTGAAGATGTAAGTGAATTATCTTCTGCGTCTTCATCCCCAAGTACTGATGATGGGATCACTTCCAGTTCCTCACTTTCTACTGAACTTCCAACAGAAGATTTAGAATCCCCAGGAACTACCACATTTGCGACATCTTCGGCATTTGAAGAATCATCCACTGTTGATGTTTCTACTTCTGAATCAGCATCTGAATCTGCATCTGATCCTTCTTCAACTGATTCTCCTGTTTCTGATATTTCTTCCCCCAGTTCATCTCTTCCAGATTATACTTCTGCTAGTAGTTCTTCCAGTGACCTATCCAGCACTTCTCCACTATCATCCAGCATTTCCAGCATTGAATCTTCAACATCAGCCAGTGAAGATGTTTCTGTGACGAGTGTTACAGAGGAACTAACTCCACAGACTGTTAGTACTATCAATGAAGATACTTCATTCAGCAGCTCTTCAGAACCAACTACAGAGTCAGACTTCACAACTACAACTGATGAAACAGAATCCACTTCCAGTTTATCTTCTACAGTATCCACAGACTATTCCACTGCCAGCTCCACAGAAACAATAACTTTGACTACTGGTGCCAGTCCAAGTTCAACTGGAACAGATGATGATGAAGAAAATTACGTTGATGTAGTAGAACCAGGAGATTCAGATGAGGTTACAGATGTGCCTCCTAAATCTTCAGATATGATCACTCAAACTGTAAGTTCACTTTCTACACCTGAGTCTGAAGTTTCAAGCACAGACGGCAGCTCATCACAGTCTATGAGTTCCAGCACGACAGAAACTGTATCAATGTCTACAGAAAGTAGCCCATCATCTTTTGATTCTTCCACAACTATGGAAAGTAGTTCACCGTCTGTTGATTCTTTCACAACTATGGATAGTAGTTCATCATCTGTTGATTCTTCCACAACTATGGAAAGTGGTTCATCATCTGTGTTTTCCTCTACTGAAGACTTCCAATTGACCACAGAAACTACTCTTCACAGCTCCACTGAGGATTCCACACAAATTTCCACAGAGGCATCCACTGAGGTGTCTTCTGTTTCTGATTCTTCGCCCAGTTCAACATCTGATGTTTTTACCGACTCACCAATATCAACATCTTCAGAGGTGGAATATTCACCCAGTATCACTACTGAGGGTTATTCATCTACTTCATCAGGAATTCTGGAAACAAAGGAAGGTAAGATGTTTACATAAATGATTAATAAATACTTTGGTTATGATTGAGCGATACATTTTTGATCAACTGTAAGAGGTTTTTGTCAATTTCCTGGAACTTGTGGCAAGGTCGGATACTGAGACTCTTTGTTTCCATTTATTTGAATTTTTAATTTATTATAAATTTTACTTTTGTACATTTATCCTATTTTATGCCAAATATTGCACCTTTCAACCAGTCATATGCAAAGTGCGCACATTTAATTTTAACATATCGGCATGGAAATCAAACAAATTGAATTGATTTGGCAATTGTAATCTATTTAAAAAAAGCAGTAAAGCAAGCTAACCATGGGATTTGATCACACACATGTGCCGGTGACTTCCAGTAAACAGCAGGCAGTGTCACTTCTTTTTCTGCAGGAATCCAGGAACCTGTCACCAGCAAGTTTTCGGATCCTGCTTCATTGTTCTCCAAGGTCTATCAGCTGCCAACTGCCCTCTCCATCTGTCCCATTCTTTTTTGAGATAAACAGTCCTTGCCGTGCTCTGAGCGATTGTCCCTTAACATCTCGCTGATCATTCACTCAGATTCCCTCCCTGCGCCAAGACAAAAACAATGTCCCTTCCGCTATGTGGCATATAGCATTGTTTACACAAGCAAATTCTTTTCTGTTGGTGCTCACTTTCTATATGCTGGTGTTAAGCCAAATCATGATGGAGGGTACGATCACACCACAAACTCATTTCTGTAACATAAAACTATATATTGTAACAAAATCTCATGATATTCTGATGCATTATCCTGAATATTATGGAACTGGTTGTTGTGTTTTCCAATAAATAATAATATATATTTTTTTAAGGAATTCAACAACAAATAATTTTCTGTAGGAATTAATTACTAACTTTAACATCCACGATGAGTTAAGTAATATAAAATTCTTTGTATTACAGATACCCTGTCAACCACAGAAACTTTGATAGAAATTATCACAAAAGGAAAACCGAAGGAAAGGAAATGCAAGCCGAAAAAGAAACCTAAAGTAGTGAAATGTCAGGATACAAAGTTTGGTTGCTGCTCAGATGGGACAACGGAAGCCAAAGGCCCATTCAACCTAGGTAGGTCACACTGTAATTAAGAAATATTAAAGATTGTACCTGCTATTGGTAACCACGGTTATTTTATGTACCTATTAGTAATTAACTTAAAATTATGATCAAGGATGTTCCTTCAAGTGTCCAGATTTCATGTCGGTGTGGGATATTAGTACCAGCAGTTGCACAGCCTATTCAAGGGGTGTGCTTTAATTTGCACAGAAATAATATGGAAGGGTTAAAAATTAATGTTGCTCTAAAAGTTCTGAAATTACCAAGCATTGTCTTGAGAAGTACAAGTTCTGAGACTGTGGTGACATGATAAATGAGAACATATTTGTAAAAATGGGACAGTGAAAACAAAACCTAGGGTTATTAGAGGAGGAGTATTTTCCCTGTGGTTATGTCCTATAAGTAGCTCTTAGGTTTCATCTGGGAAATTGATGGGGGGGAAATAGTAATATTTCATATTAGATAAACGCCGTTATCTGTTGCAACATTATGTTTTTTAATGACTACCCTAAATCTCTTTATTCTAAATTAATGGAAACTTTTGTAACTGTGGAAAAATGATTTTAAAAATAAGATAGTAAACATATAAAAGTGGATAATTATAAAAGTGTACGTACAATTTGAAGTAGACTAAATTTTGAAGCATTTGAATTGGTTTCTCTTGTGTGCATATGTGACATGTAACATGTAGTTAATTGTCTTCGGTGTACATATTAATCTACTGTTGTATTACTAAATGCGTCCAATTCCTCTAAATTTGCTGAAAGTTACTTTTAACAGTTTTAAATAAAAATGTTATAACACAACCTGTGTACATTAATGAAATGCTTGTCAATTTATTCAATATGCATATCCACATGAATTAAAATACATTAATTCATGTTCATCATTCTTCAGTACTTATAGAATAGTTTTGTTTTAAAATAGGTTGCCCTCAGCCAACTACGTGTAACGAGACAAAGTTTGGATGTTGTCCTGATGGTGTCTCTCCAGCAAATGGGCCAAATGATGAGGGTTGCCCCTCATCTCAGTGTGCAGAAACCCTGTTTGGTTGCTGTGCAGACAATGTGTCTATTGCTGATGGCAACGATTTTGAAGGGTGCCCAGCTGAACTGCCGTTTGATTGTAAAAGAACTCAGTAAGTAACGAGAGTAAATTCTGTTAATTACAGTATCCAATTTGGATATTTTATTCCTCTATTCCAGCTTCAAATCTTTCTCACATGAGGGTATTTCTTAATTCTTACCATGTACTTCAAGAGGGAGGGAAACTGCAGGTGTTAAAATAGGTCTTGTTGTGAAAGCTTATTGGGCTGTCTTTTGTTTACAAGAGCTTCAGACCACCTTAGTTTCTAGTCATCAGAGTATTTTAAGAGACATTGTGCTTTGAAATCACTCAACTCTTAAGTTTCTGTAATTGGAACCATTTCGATTGAGAACGTAACTTTTTTTAAAAAAGAATAAGTTTTGATTCTATAAAATTACAATCTTGTTTAGACTCATAATTTTCTTAATTGGAGATGTTCCTGTAACTCATTCTTCAATGTGTCTGTACACTTCTTGTTACAAAACTTGTAAATCTGCTTCAATCATACATTATTACTTATTTCTAAAATTCCATAATATTTTTCCAAAAAATTCAATTTAATGTCCTCAAATTTTGAAAAACAAAATGACAGAAAAACCTGTTAAATATGAAAAATTATTGAAATGTAAGGTTTGAGTGTATATTTAATTTGTTTCAGGTTTGGTTGCTGTCCTGATGGTGTTACTGCAGCGTCGGGCCCTGACAGAGCAGGCTGTGTTGAGTGTGAAGGATCCAGCGAATGTTTGTGTGCAGATATGAAGTTCGGTTGCTGTCCAGATGGAGTCACTGCTGCCACTGGTCCAAATGGAGCGGGATGTGATGATGTTGAAGGTAACTCATTATTGAGTCCCATAATTGTTGGAGAAAATCAAATGTATTTGCTTTGTTAATAGTCTTTCACTCTTTGACACGATAGCTTTATGTGTTTTGACGCTTGGACGTTAGTAATGTTTTGTTTTCTGTCCCGTCCGGGTAGGACGTGCTTGTTTTTTCCTTAATAATAATAAGTAATGGATCTGAACAAATGCTTAATAAATATTTACACGAGGATTTGTTTGTGAAAAGTATAGAGAGAAGTATTTAAGCTCCTTTGATAGACTTTTATTGATACTTTAAATTACGATCAATTTTGAAAGAGAAATAATTAAACCTAAAAAGGTAAAGAGGATAAGATTGGTTGTTATCTGTTGATCCTTGGGAGAATCAAGGCTTCAAGGACGTGAAAAGAATCAAGTGATACCTGGTTCTTACCACATAGCTAAGTTTTAGTAAGAAAGTGAAATGAGGAATTCAGAATTGATTTCAGAATTGAGAATGTGATTTTTTCCCCACAAGTGTTAAATGTATGCCTAAGTAGTACTAAATTTGTTGTAATAGTTCTTTACAAATTTGGTCAATGAATATATAAATTGACATGAGTACGTAGGAATACACATATTTTTTAATAATCATTTTCATTATAACCATGATTTAATCTCATAAATTATTGTGATTACAAATTTTTGACATATAAAGGTCGTATCCTCAGAAGAATTACTCAAAACATAATACTATAAGATATTATTGAATTGTAATAAATTGTATGTACTAGTTTTGCAAGTTATAAATCAGCATAATTTTGTATGATTCTGACTGCATCGACAGATTATTGACATGATTTTTCCAATTCAATTTACTTTTTACCAAAAGCATCAGACATTTTTTTATAAATCTACAGGCATCAAAATTAAATTATGAGTATGAATTGTATTGTGAGAGTTTTGTCACAATTTAATTCTAATCGTAAAATATAAAATATCTGTATTGAAAGTACACTAATTAGATAAATAAATATCCAAATAATAAGAGCCATAAGAATGACACTCTACCTGGTGTAAGCAACAAAGATTGCAGAAACGTTTGTGTGGAGTGTCGTTCTTATGGATTTTGCATTTTTTGAAAGCAACAAGTATTGCAGAAACGTTTGTGTGGAGTGTCGTTCTTATGGATTTTGCATTTTTTGAAAGCAACAAGTATTACAGAAATATTGTGTGGCGTTTAATTCAGCATTTATTTTTGTGTGTTATTTTGATAATTATTTATGTAATTAATTCTAATCAATTCATTGAAAACAAATTTATAACAATTGACTTTATGATAGGCAGTTTTGTTCTAGACTGTTATTTTTTTATTATTATGCTTGTGTCACCTAAAAAAAATAACGGGTTAACTTGACAAATTTACTAACGTTGTCATATCACATATTATATACAAATATATTTGGATCTAAAATAGAACCTTGTGGTGTCCCAACCATTAGGTCCGCAGTTTGGACTAAATGTTTGTCTAGCTGAAGTTTTCAGTATAACTTAAAACAATAAATTACACATTTTAATAATTCCACAGAATTTCAAGTATATTCAAAAGCTACTTAGTTACATTATTTATGAATAGGCACAATGTTTTAAAAATTCTAATGTGTTTGCTCCATCCTGAATTTATTTGAGTGTCTTTTGATAAAACAATTACATTAATTTGCTTACAAGTTTATCAGCATTTATCAATTAAACTAATTGCTTGCTTAGTAAAATTATTGTTTCCATAATTAACAGGTTCCGGTAAATTGCCAGAAGAACTTGTAACGGCAGCTCCTGTCGATGTGAGCTGTTCGAATTCCCTGTACGGTTGCTGTCCCGATGGAGTTTCTGAAGCCTCAGGGCAATATTTTGAAGGCTGCAATGTAATTAACTATGAAAATTGTAGCCTGTCCTACTACAAGTGTTGTCAAGATGAAGTTTCTCCAGGTAAATGGTTAATATCATTTAATAATAAAGAAGTAGATTCAATGCCCTAGTGACAGGGTATCTTAAAGTATCTTATAATTTAATCAAGTGAATGTTAATGCATATTCATTTTTTTTCATAAACCTATTTTAGAATCTCATTTCAAAGCCACTAAGACCTACATATGAGTATGAGTGTATTTTCTAAAGTTAATTATATATGTATTGTAAAATACTTTTACTTTGTTTGTAAATTGGCATTAATGCTCTATTTGTCTATTTTTTTAAGAAAATAGCTTTCCGAATAACTTTCTGACTATAAGTGAATGTTCAGTTGCCAGCAGAAGAAGACTTCTGAATTCTGGTCCTGGAAAACTGTGTAATTTATGCTTCATAGTTGCTGCAAAATCCACATAATTCATTTTTTAGTTCTTTTTGTTACTTCTCGTAAACCAGTAACTTGCTTCTGCAGTTCTGTGATTTGTTTGTAATCTATTACACATAAATAAGACATAACATCTGTTTGTAAAAAAAAAATTAAAAGTCAAAGGAGCAGTAATCGGTTCCCATAATTATTTTGCACATACCATTAAAATATAATTTAAATTTATCTCTCACTGGTAAATTTTGCGCCAATATAAAAGTATTTACACAGCGTCCAATAATACTGTGTGTCGAGAAGACTGCGTTGCCACTGGATAGTGTAAAACTCTTTAAGGTTTATTACTATTGTTATTTTTAAAATGTTGTAAGTCATCTCTCATGATTATTTACTTTTGAAAATAATCCTGGCCTTGTATTATTTGATTATTTCAATTTATTTCTATATACTTGTAACACTTCAGTGACTATTTTTTCCTAAATCATGTTATTAATATGAATTCTTTGGATTTTTATGTAAAAATCAGAATATTTAGGTATTAATATGAACAAAAAAAATCATTACTCATCTATTTCTGCAAGCAAACTACATTGTGATAAAATTTGGTTGCAGCACTCGGACCTGAGTACTTTGGTTGCAGAAAGCCTTGCGAAGATGCAAAATTCGGATGCTGTAGAGATGGCGTTACACCAGCCCATGGTCCCAATGAAGAAGGATGTTGTCTGGCCACTCCCTATGGCTGTTGTCCGGACAACATTTTGCCCGCACAAGGATCAAACCTGGAAGGTGAGACTTAGATATTCAGTTTGCTTTTCATTCCAATGTAATAATGAAATTTAAATTATTTTTCTGTTAAATGCCAATGTTTCCTCAACACCACATTAAGAGGTGTAAATCTGGAATTTGTTTTAAATGAGTTTCCCTTGAAATGTTTTGTTGTCCTTGATTCGACTCTTTCGTCAAAATTAATGTTGCTTTAGTCCACATATTTATTCAGACATAAATCTATTTTAAAATGAAAAATATATGTGTTTTGAAAATTAATAATAAGAAAAATAGCCTAAGAAGTGATGTTATAAATACCACACAACGTTTCTGGAAAGCTTTTCAGTTTGTCACCTGTATTGTGTGGTTGTGTCTCTCTAGGCTCTTGTGTTTTTAGTTTTCTTAGTGAAGTGATGTGGTAGTTTCAGTCTGTCCTTAATGAAACTATTTGGTTACAAAATAATAAATTTTATCTTACATTATGTGACTTTTCAGTTTAAATTGAATGTTAAAGCAATCTATAAAAAAAATTATATTTATGACACATTTTTGATAGTAAATTATATGGTATTTACATTGATAGTTTGGATGTCTTTTACGTACAATATTTCATATGATCAATTTTTCTGTGCCTTTTCAGTTGAGTTTTGGTAGTTTTCTTGGAGTTTCTATTTTTCAAAGACAAGCAGCAAGGTAGATCTCTCAAGAAAATTGAATATAAGTTAATTTAAAACAGATATGTAATTATTGAAAAAAAAATTGCTGTGTGTTTAATGGGCGTTTTTTTTATTCAGGCTGTGGGTGTCAGTACACTCAGTTTGGTTGCTGTCCTGGCAACGAAGTGGCGGCTCGTGGTCCAAATGCGGAAGGCTGCGGCTGTCAATACACCAAATATGGCTGCTGTCAGAATCGGTACACTCCAGCCTCAGGACCAGAGAACCAAGGCTGTCCTTGCCACACTTTCCAATTCGGATGCTGCCCTGATGGCGTCACAATTGCAAGAGGCATTAACAATCTGGGTATATAAGCCAATGCATATCAAGTTACCAGTGGTGACAGCTAAAATAAATTTCAAATTGATTTCTCACAGTATTTTTTACCTTCCTGGGGGTGATTGTTTTTAAGAAGAGGAGGAACAGGAACTTTATGATTTCCACTTAGCCACTTGGGCCAATTCAGAGGAATATTACACCCAATTACTCACAATGCGCATAAGTGGCTGATAATCAAAGCCTGTATTATTTTCACTTTGAAGTTTGACCTGTAATGTTGGACCTATTTCAGATTTAAGATGATTTAAATGTTATTAAGTTTTGTCAATGAGTAATATTTTATGTTACTCTCATAATTGATACTTATCTAATTCTCCCTATTTACAAATAAAATTCCTTTCTTCTTTAATCTGTCTCGCTAGTCTGAAGTTGTGTAAGTGAGAGACTGTTCGCCACAGTTTATTTTTCATGAACAAACCATATTATTATTACTTTGCTGAAATTTGCCCTTATTTGATCTGCGCAGGAAACTTCTGAAGTTGAATTAGCTTAATACTTGTTTTGTAACAAGTGAGATAAACTTACCTTTATGTTTTATTTTTTCTGGATTTGAACATACTTCATAAAATGGGTTTCATATATTACTACATTACAGAGAATCTCATGCAACATAATTTTTTAGTATTATTTTTTTTAAGCATTTAAATCACATTGAACTATAGGTTCATTCGTGCCAGACATACAGTTTACATAGACTTTTACTAATTTTTAGGTTGTGGATGTGAGAATACCGAATTTGGTTGCTGCCCTGATGAGACGACACCTGCCTCTGGAGCCAGCTTCGAAGGTTGCACGTGTGAAGCTTCTAAATATGGTTGTTGTCCAGATGGGCAAACAGAAGCTAA
This sequence comes from Zhengitettix transpicula, assembly GCA_037074705.1. Lineage (NCBI taxonomy): Eukaryota > Metazoa > Arthropoda > Insecta > Orthoptera > Tetrigidae > Zhengitettix > Zhengitettix transpicula. The sequence goes on along the minus strand of CM073590.1, from coordinate 248,706,839 downwards.
AGGAGAAAAGTTTGAAGAATGTGATAATGTTCCCATTATTCCATATGGTACACCAGTGTTATTCAGAACTATCAAATTATTTTTAAAGTATTACATGGAAGTGATTAGATTTTTTTCCTATTAAAGTCTATAACTTGTAATGGACGATGACTACTCAATGGTTATTTTAATAACAACATGAATTTCAGAACTATTTAATAAATCCACTGAAACTATAATTAACTCGTTTAAATCATAAATGTGAACTATGCCCAGTTAATATCAATGAGAGACAGTATTATAAAATGTTTTATTTCTGTATGTTACAGATACTTGCTCTTTGCCAAAAGACAGAGGTTCTTGCCGTGACTTCACTGTGAAGTGGTTTTTCGATACAGAGTATGGTGGATGCTCCCGTTTCTGGTACGGAGGTTGTGAAGGCAATAACAACAGGTTTAAAACTACTGAGGATTGCAGGAGCGTTTGTGTGGAACCACCAGGAAGAGGCAAGAATGATTATTTTACTTAATCCAGCAATTTTCTAGAAACTGTAGGGATGACTGTTAATTACTACCATGCATTTATTTCTTCAAAAAATAATTAACTATTTAACATGTAATGGAATGATTTAACATTACATTTGTCAAAAAAAGTTATTTTTCTTCAAATATCTGATGTTAATATTGCAATTAAAATTAATTATTTTTCAACTAAATTTACAAAAGATCACTTGAAAAATGTACATACATAATGCAATGTTCTCAGCATATTCTGTGGTTGCAGACGCTTGCCTCTTGCCAAAGATCACAGGACCCTGTGAAGGCTATTACCCCACCTGGTATTATGATGTGGAAAGGAAGCAGTGCGGCCAGTTCATATATGGTGGCTGCCTTGGCAACAATAACAAATTCCAAACAAGGGAAGAATGCGAGGAACTGTGTGTAATTCCTGACACAATAGGTATGCACATTAATTATAGGTATGCACATTAATTACCAACCTTGATAGGATTGAAACATCAAATTATTTGCCTCCTTTGAAAACAATTATTTTCCAGGAAGAGGGAAACTAAAAATATGAACGATGGATTGTTGTATTCTTTTTTTATACCTTGATTGGTGTCTGAAAACATATATTCATGTTTTCTGTATACATGTGTTATCTGCAATTGGAACACCAACTTTCATATTCATTTAAGCCACAATCTCCATCTCTCTTTCCTATTCTTATCTATCTATCTCTCTCTCTCTCTCTCTCTCTCTCTCTCTCTCTCTCTCTCTCTATATATATATATATATATATATATATATATATATATATATATATATATATATATATATATATATATATAGATAGATAGATAGATAGATAGATAGATAGATAGATAGATAGATATATAGATAGATATTTATAGATATATATATATATAATTGTAATATTGGTATGGAAAGGACAGAGAGATAGGTTGTGGCTTACCTGAAAGTGAAGTGCGGTGTCGCCATAAGGAACTGAAGGTTGTTCTTCAAATTTTCGGAGGCTCCCAGCCTCCTTCTTCAGGAAGGAGTGTTACAGCATTCCGTGCACCGGCCGGCTGCGGACTGCCTGTCACATCCTTACTATTATAATATATATACACACACACACATGTCTGTGTCCTTCCTCTGTGCTCCTAAACCATTTATCCATTTCTGATATACACATGTTACTTATGATCCATGAGCAAACACTGAGTAGTTAAAACATTCTAAGTGGATGGGGTGTAATTTAAAAACATTCGTAAACAGTGATTATTAGCATCAAATAAAAAGTTTTCATAGTCGCATAATTTAATAGTGTCTAATATCAACTTTAAGAGGCAAGGGAGAGAAGCTCCCTTACCTTATGGGTGGTGGTGGTGGAAGGTATTTGCATAAAAAGTAATGCAAAAAAGACCAAGATTGGTGATGATTATAGGAGTCGACGAATTCAATTATCGCATTACCCATAGTGGTTAATGAAATTTTATGTTCCTCGTTGTGGAGGTGGACGTGGTTTACAAAAGGTTACCTGGAGTATATTTGACCCTCTTAAGTTACCCGGTAAATTTTTTATTTTGTTAGGGTACCAGCCATATTTTGGTCTCTGTTTAGATAAAGGTTGTACTTCTTTACTCCTTTAAGGTACCGATAGTAGTGTTAGACTTTATTAATTTAGTGAGTATTTCTTTACTGCTTTAATTCATCATGATTTTTTAGAACTCTTTATTTTATGGTAGGAGAATTCCAGAATAATAGTAGTCATCATCCTGGTTTATTTGAAGTTAGATGCCAAGGAGTCAGGTGAGGAGGGGAACGCAAATGGATAAATATTTCATACTCTGACGTTATTAATGTTGTTTAAATAAAATGTTTACCAAGAAGTTAGTGTCAAATCAATTCCTACTCCAGGCTAATTTAAATAAACACCCAGGCAATGCCAGGCACGCAGCTAGTAATTTATATGACTTTGTCATACTCTCAACATTGAATGTAAATTGAAGGGTAGGTTGAATGAGAATGTGACATATAGTTAGGTCATATTAACACTGACACAGAAATATGTGATTCACATCCACAAAACTTCTTCATTCTGAATTTTTTTCATATTGTCCTTTCAAATGTTGTTCCCAGATCTTCATGTAATCAGTTATCTACAGCTGTCACTATTAATAAATACTCCTGTCAATTTCACAGTTGATCTTGATCGTTTCAAGGGCAGCTAATTGTGTGGTTTTGTTTAAGCCTTTTTATTTCACCAAGCCAGTTAATTCTACGTTTTCATGAGGTAACCATAAAGTGTATTAAATATTTTGCCCCCCAGATGCATGTGAGCAAGCCAAGGATGAAGGTCCTTGCAATGGCAACTACACTAGGTGGTTCTTCAACAAGGAGACTGGAACATGTGATCAGTTTAGGTATGGTGGTTGCAAGGCAAACAGAAACAACTTCCTTACAGAGGCTGCTTGTCATCAAAAGTGCGCACATCCAGGAAGAAGTAGGGGTGAGTAAGAAATTTGTTACTTAAAAAAAGGCATGTTTTGATGATTTTATTTACAGAAATATGAAGTCTAATACAATATATAAATATGCAATTGTAAACGCTACACAAAATGATATGAATTTTGATATACAATAAATTTTTTTTAGCTCAACTGGAGTCTAAAATGTGATTTGAGTAAATTTTACTCTTAAATCACATCATTCCTGAAGGTTGGCTTTATATTCTGTGCTGTTTGTTATTTCTTTGGTATGTGAAATTTGTTTCAGCAGTTATGGACATTTGTGCACTTCCTAAAGATATGGGTCCGTGTCGCGGCGCTATTTTACGTTGGCATTTCGATGCCCTCACAAAAACTTGTCGACAGTTCATGTATGGTGGTTGTCGAGGGAACGGAAACAGGTTCAAAACTGAAGAAGAGTGTGAGAATAGGTGCCGTATGTCTAACACCAAGAGAGGTACACATTTGCAACTGGCAGATACTAAGGGAACTGCACTCTGCTGGGTCTTTGGGCTGTTTGTCTATCACGCCTATGTGAACACTCTTGAGAGGAATGGTTTCTCATCTACATTAACAGTTATCTGTTTGCATAATAATATTCATCTGCTGGTCTTTGTCTTCCTGTACAAAAAGTTGTATCTCTTTCGTCTATGATCTACATAATTTGACAAGCTGATCCAAGTAATCTGCATCTAATGTCGCAAGTGTGTAAAAACACTCAATAATACTTTTTTGTCGTTAACTCAGTGTTTAGTTAAGTTTAAAATGCTTATAAATTTATGTTCACTAAAAGATGTGTCACCTCACAGTGAGTTACTTTAACATTGTGTACAGTACTAAATATATACAACTGTCATTGTACTGTATAGTTATTTCAGTTTTTCAATGAATCATTTTAAATTTGTCCCTGACCCAGTCACAATTGTTCTAAACATAAGAAACTTTGTAATTATTTGCCTCCTCTCTGGATAAATTTCTGACAAACCAACGCCAATTATGTATGTGAGCTTTAGAATCAGAGGCAGGTCTAATTCTGAAAGATTCTGTGATGCTTGCGTGAAGGCAAAAATGAATAATAAGAAAGTGTATAATTTCTTCAAGTTGGATCAAGTGCTAGAAAACTCTTGTAAACAAAGATATATTCCTTGTATCTCCTTTACCTGGTTATAGTTTACTCCTAGAATATGGTTAATTGCATATTTAGGCTTTTAACACAAGGGCATGAGATTAAAATTGTCCTTCAACACTGGTTAGTTTTATAACAAATACAGCCTGAGTAACAAATCTATTAGGATTTGTCTTAACAAAGTATATTGCACAATTATATTGGTGGTAGAAGCAAATTATTTTTGTCATTCCTCTTTTCAGTGTGCAGATATTCTAATGAATGTCTTTGCGGCACCTAAAATATTTTTGTTAATCACTTCTATAACTGTCTACACAAATCTTTTGCAATGGTCACTGCACTTTTTTCGTATACTATGTGGAATGTGGGAACATGTTAACCTGGAATTTAACTATTCTTGTAATGTATGTGATGGAGGCTGTACATATCGCCATGAGAACAAACGGTTCCTATGATTTAATTATGCTGCCATAAAACACTAGTTAGTTATTTATATATAAAAAGAAAAAAAAGATTCACTTTATTGTAAAATCTTTGAATGTAACAAAAATGGTATGCAAGAATATTTAGGAAATGTCTTATTTACAGATTTTAATTTTCTATGAGAATTCATTTAAAGTATGACTTTTTTAACTTTTTCCATTGTCGGAGTATGAAGTATAAGAAATAAAATGAAAAAATTTATGTCTGATTGAAAATAAATTAATAAGAAAGTTAGCCAATTCAGACAAAAAAGTGATAATATAAATACCACACAACGTTCTGGGATCCTTGTCCCTTTCGTCAGTTGCGAAGAAGAGCCTAGAGCGACACAGCCGCACTTGTCAGTTGACGAAACTCAGACAAGTGCATTAGAGTCACTCTTGGTTCTTCTACACTCCTGACGAAAGGTACAAGGATCCCAGAAATGTTGTGTGGTATTTATATTATCACTTTTTTTGTCCGAATTGGCTAACTTTCTTATTCATTATAAGAAATAAATTTGGGGATCTGTGTAGGTGACAGAAACATGAAGGGAGGTGATGAAAAGAGATTCAAAGATAGTTATGTGGTTCAGATGTGGAACCTTGACTAACTCTACCTCTGGAATTGAACTTTTCAGCCTACACCCTGAATGAGAGTCGACTTCATACAGACAAACTGATTTTGATCAATTTTCAAAATAAAACAACATTGGATGAAGTTTTCTCAGGATTCCAACCGGGTAGCGTAGTTTTGTAAACTACATTCCAGGGGGTACAGCCGCCAATGCGGCAACGGACACGCTGGGGTTACCAGAGGTGGTTGCAACGAACCAAAGAGGCAACGGGGAGGGGATAGCCCCAGTTGCCCACCCCTACCACCTACGTACCAGAGCCAATGGAAACATCCCGTGCCCTGGTACCACAGACGGGGCTGTATAAATACAGCCCTACCTTCTTCAAACGGCCCTTCACCTGAAGAAGATGGCGGTGCAAGCCATCGAAACGTTGTGTTTACAAAACTACGCTACCCGGTTGGAATCCCGAGAAAACTTCATCCAGCAACTACACCAGGAAAACCTACGTTCCTTATAAAACAACATTCTTAATCTATTCTTGTAATCCTACATTTTATCATATATATTTTTCCTTTTATTTCTTATTATATGCTTTCTCTCTCAGGCAAGCTGATGCATCTCATATCCCTCACATGGTTCTTTACACTATGGTAGTGTAAGAAATAAAACAAAACCCTGCAAAAAATCTTATTGTTTTATTCCATCAATAATTAATCTCAAATATATTACTTTACATGTCTTGAATTTATTTTCTTTGTGTAAATGAAACAAAAAACGTTCTTTACTTTCAGCCATGCTTCCTGTTTTGTTAATTTTGAAAATACTCGCTCTTCCTATAAGAATTGCAGGGATTTATTTAAAAAGTTAAATTATATCTTATTCTGTTAACCATTTAATTGACTTTCAAAGTCACTGTTGCATTTTAAGTGACGGCATTACTTTTTCTTTGCTTAATATCATTGTTATTGTCTAGCTAATTTTCTAAAACTTTTTATTTTAAAACTTCATACTTAAGAATGTTATATGGATCTATATTTCCTCTAAAGTATTACTCCGTGACTGTGGATTCTTATTTCTTAGATAAAAAACTTAAAAATATACATTATGTGGTGTGCGACTGTTTTCAGTAACTAACATAATGTGGGATGTCTGAGTTTATTATCCTCTATGTGTGACTATTTAATCACATCATGATGAACCATTGGTTGAACTTGTTGACCCATTTGTTAAAATAACTAACTTCATTTGCAACACTCAAAATATATTTTATTGTAATGAAAATATAATACATCTGTTTTGATAATTTATAATAAGATAAAACAACAAAATACAGACAGTAGAAGTGATTATATAAACATCAAACAATGATTCTGGAAACTTTTTTCCTTTCTTCAGGAGCTAAAATAAAAAAAAGTTTGTCAACTGTATTGTGCGGTTGTGTCGCTTTTGGCTCTTGTGTTTCTTTGCTTCTTAGCTGCTGAAGAAAGGAACAAAATTTCCAGAAATGTTGTGTGTCGTCTGTATTTGGCTATTTTATCTTATTATATTTTATTGTGAAGTAATAATTCTATTTATCTGAATGTAACATATTGTTTTTAATCTAACATAAGGTTGACATGCTAAGCTTGTTTATTTATTATGACAGATTTCAGATCAATATCCCAGTAAATTTAGTGTTCATTGGCGGTTAATTACTTACATGTATATATTATTTTTGCCTCTTAACAGTGCTGGAGAGACTATGGAATATATTCATCATATAGCAAGTAGAATTGAAATGCATGGAATTGGGAGCACTCTTTGTAAACGTGCAAAGAATAATTAAAAGTTTTATTTTTATTCTCCAAAAATACAACTCTAACATATTAATATTTTTGTATAGTAATCATAATTATTTGTTTTTACTCTTATTGTTATTTGGATATAATTTTTTTTGACGTAGTAGTATAAGCATAGAAATGTTCAATGGTATATGTAAACTTTCTTCTAATCATTCTCGTTTGACTTTTAATTTTTATTTTCAGTTAATTAATAAATTTAACAATTACCAATTATTTCTCACTAATATTCTTAGTTTTATTCTAGCAGAGTTTGACATGACCTTTTAGAGTTTTAGGATCTCCTTATGAATGCAATAAACACTCCCATCATTTAATTACACTTAATAATCACTAAATTCATTTTATGTACATATTTTTCTGTAATGCCTGGTAGTATATAGATAATGTGAAAGTAACCACACCTGAATTTCACAGTTTTGCTGTAATTTTAAACAAACAGTTATAAACTGTTTCAAATACCAATTTTTATCCAAATCCTTAACGTTTCATTGTGGTGTTACTACTTACTTACATTTTATTACACTCTCATATTAACTTCTAGGCAACAGAAAAATAAGTATACCATTAATGGCATGAAGAATTATTAAATAATTTAGATTTTTTTTCTCATTTCACAGTTTCTTCCTCCTTGTAATCCAGTCCTTGAATTTACTAAGCGAGCAATGTATAAATGCATGCAATTATAATTAAGTAATTTTTCTTTGTTAATTAAATTTGATTAATAATTACTTATTCTTTACAGTGCGGTCTTTGGATCCATTATGTAAAATAATGCATTTACGCATGTATTGAGTATAACTAATTTGCATGTTTTCCCTCCCTTCTTGTGGTAATGGCTTACTGTAGTTCTGAAACACTCACAGATTCATGTGCTCTGCCTCGGTCACAAGGAAACTGTACCGAAAAATTGCCACGGTGGTTTTTCGATATCTCGGAAAGCAGGTGCATGCCTTTCTATTATAGCGGTTGTGAAGGAAACGCAAATAACTTTGAGACACAAGCTGCATGTGAGACTGACTGTCCTTCTAAAGTTGGTAAGTGCATGTTCTCCTCACTATCCCTGTATAGCCAGACTAATACATATCAGTCAAGGTTTCAAATTAATGTTGTGTATTATTAGAAGTAGACACTAGTCTACACTTTTCTTGTTTAATATTTCCTTATCATCTGTAAGTATCTTGGGACAGTGTTGTACTGATTTTCCTTCTCCAATTGCATTTACTGAGTACAAATATTATCAATTATTCTCTTGAAGAGAATTTCAATTGGTAAGGAAAGGAAGGATGAAATGCTGATCCACCCTCAATATTAAAATTGGTTTATATTATGACTATTAAGTGAAATAACTTATTTATTTAGGGAGTCATGAAAAATAATGGGAAATGAAATATTACTTCAAGCTAGAACAATCAAAGATATCTTTCTCAAATAAAAAAGAATGTCATCTCAAAACTTAAAATTGTGGATGCGGAATGAGTACATAATGTTTTACACATGAAGCACAGAATTTTCCATGAATTGGGCCCTCAGACTGTTCCAAAAGTGAAGATTGGAAAGCTGGCGATTCAGCTGGCTCTCAGAATTTAACAGGCAGTGAAATAATAAAATTGATAAGTTTGAAAAAATATATACATGTGGAAAAAGTTCAGACAGAAATCGAAGGAGTGCAAAAGTTTTAGCAAAAACAAAGACTGCGATTTGTATGGCAAACTCTTGAACTCTTGAAAAGTATGGACTTTGAGGTTAAGAAGCTCACAGAATATATATAGAGAACAGAAATGCCCTGTCAATATTTTCAAGTCCCATAATAAAAGGAAACACAAAAAGCTTTAAATGTATAATTATATTTAGAAATGAATGTTTCATTTTGAAGTCAACTACTATTATTAATTCAACTAAAATTACCACTATATTTACTATTTTTACAGTGTGTAGATACATTCCTTAGGAACAAAATTTCATTTTTCCATATCGTCCCACTCATCTGTGTCATTAACTCTCTGCACACTGGTAGGAGTGGGTTCTGCCGCTGTGAACAGTATCCTGAATATTGGCATACCCTCTTTTACCATGTTATCTACTTGCCCACCAACTAACTGTACTGTGATCAACAGCGTACACCTTTTTAAGCCTAATTGTGGATGTTTCCCACCGTCTTGTTCTCACCGCCCAGGAATTTTATAACAACACATTGCTTTTGTGACGAATGACAAGTACAGCAGACAGCTTGAAGAAGTGCTATGACAGCACTACTCACGGGAACAGGTTGAAATAAATTTGAACACAAGGCGGAAGAATGTATCTCTGAACTCCAAAAATTTCAAAGATGTGGAATGAAAAATAAAGTGACCCTCGTGATAATTAGGTTGTGCCTTGGAACATTTATCAATATATATCAATATATTTATCATTTATCAATATCTTAATCATTTATCAATATCTTAACAATGAAACCATAAAATCCAATGAGATTTATACTTGCGTTTATATTCTGAACCTTCTTCAGCAATAGTGGACTGTGATGTAATATTTTGAGATGAAAATTGATTATTACGAATCTGCTACTTGTTGTACAGAACAATTATCACAAATAATATTTACATACATTGACCACGAAAATGATCTGTTATTTTATAATATTTAAGTAATTTGAATGCCCTGGCAGTAAAATAAAATAAAGTATTGTTGCACTAATAGCTGCATGTAGAAAGAGTAAATCATAGTAATTCTAATTTATTAGACATTACATTGGTGGGTACTTGTAAAATACTTTCAAATGCTGCATGGTCGATAATACTTCAGTTGTTAGTAATTCTAATCATCATCTAATACAATCCATAATTTCTATTCTCTTGCAATGAACTCATCCATGTGGCATTGATTGTAGTTAAAGTAAACAACAAAATGGAAAAAAAAATATGTCTGATTGAAAATAATTAATAATAAAGATAGCCAATTCAGACAAAAAAAAGATCATATAATGTTTCTGGGATCCTTATCCCTTTCTTGAGGTACGAAGAAGAGCCTAGAGCAACACAACAGTTGACAAAACTCAAAAGCCTTTTGACAAGGACCCGAGAAATGTTGTGTGTTATTTATATTATCACTTTTTTTTGTCTGAATTGACTATATGTTTTATTAGTAAACAACAAAAAGTTAAGTTAACTCAGCAAGCTAAATTGTCATGAATTTTGCTGATGTTGATTAGAGCTTCAGAAGCAATGTACAAGTGAAATTGAAATTCACTTCAGTGCGGGAAATAAAAAAGTAAGATTAGTTTAAGAGTATTGAAGCCATTGGAATTATTGGACAGGAATAGGAATTTGTGGATTGGTATGTCTTGTAATGTGATGTGTAATTTTAGTTCTCCACACACTTTGCATGAAACACTTTATTTTCTAGTACCTTCATTATTCCTCAAGTTGAAAACAACATTAGTTTTGGAAATACTGAATGAAGTCTTTTATTTCGACTTAATACTTTAAGAAACATATACTTATTGGTGTCTTCTGCTGTGATTGGTTGAATCTCTATTGCCGCTATTACAACATAAGCGTGTTTTGACTTTTACAGAACAAGACACTTGCACATTACCAGCTCTTGTTGGAGAATGTCACAACTACACTGAGAGGTGGTATTACGATTCTTATGAAGTGAGGTGCAGGCAGTTCTACTACGGCGGCTGTGGTGGAAATGGCAACAACTTCCGAACCAGGCAGGACTGCGAGAAGCGATGTGAACAGTCTGTGATCACTGACAAGACACCTCAGGAATTCAGTAGATGTAATATCAGACTCTGTGCTATAAACATTTGTAGTAATAAGCAAACAATTTGTAATTTTCTCATGTTTACTAACTGCATTCTAAATCTTTTATCAGAGTTGTTTGGAGAATTTGTCAATATTAATATTTTAATTTACCTCACTTTCTTTCAGTAAGTTGCTTCAATCCGTCAGACAGTGGTTCGTGTACCACATTCTCACAGCGATATTATTATGACAGCACGGATGGCGTTTGCAAGGAATTTGATTATGGAGGTTGTGAAGGCAATGACAACCGTTTCTTTACCAGGCAAGAATGTGAACAGAAATGTAGCAATGTACAAGGTGAGGTAACAAAGTTTTGCATAAACTTATAATTATTATTGGATTAAATAAATATATCATTTATGTATGAAGTAAATTTATCTAATTTGACTCTTTGAAGTTTCTAAAGTATGGAGTATATCTAAAAACACACATCATGTTGTGCCATTGTTATAAATTTTATTGGCATATTCCAATGTATATTGGATTCGTTTTCTTCATTACATTTTTCATACTGACTTCATTTTTTCTGCATTTAATGACATAACTACTATTAATGTTATCATTTTAGACATATTTTTTGGTCTTAATGGACCAATGTAATTTTGTGTATTATTTATCTAATTTGAAACATTTATTGACTGTGTCATCAAAATAATGTCACTTGTAGTTTATAATTTGTTACGTCTTGTAGTTACAACAATAGTAACAATACTCCACAATTTGTTACGAATAAAAAATATAGTAAGTAATTTTGTTTCAAAGTCTGCCAGTGTTCAATTTTTAAGACATTGAATTTTGAAAAATATCAGTGATATATAAAATAGTTATTTTTTGGCGACTTTCAATACACACACACACACACACAGCTACTCTGATATTGGTTGAATCTTATCAAACTTGTATGATGTCGGAGGCATAACTTTGTTTAAATACCATTGAAAAAGGTGGAATATGACTCACTGTGATACAGCCTTAATCACCGCACACCTGTAGGATATTTTATATATGAAATAGAAATGTCAATTAGCACGACTTCTCTGTTGAGCAGATGTGTGTGACCTTCCGAGGGTTGTCGGCCCATGCGATGCAGTTATTCCTCAGTGGTATTATGAGAGAAACAAGGATGAGTGCTATGAATTTGATTATGGTGGTTGCCTTGGAAATGGTAACAAATTTGACAGCCGTCATCAATGTGAGAAGAAGTGCAAGCGGACATTTGATGTAACCTCCGCACCAGATGCGATCATGTTGTCAACAAGTGACCCATTGGTCGACAGAGACGGTCAGTCCGACATCTGCAGCGCTCCTGTCGACCCAGGACCTTGCAGTGAAACTGTTCCTGCTTGGTACTATGACGCATCCACTGGAACATGTTCTTATTTTGTCTATGGAGGGTGTGCTGGAAATGCTAACAGGTTCCAGTCTGAAGAGCAGTGTGAGAGACAGTGTGGCACTTTCAAAGGACAAGGTAAGTCATTATCAGGTACTTACAACCTTTGGTTCACATATCAATAGAATTGAAATGATTGCACTGTCATAATATTACATGTGTTCCATTCATGCAATAAAATTGATAACTGCACTGCTAACAATCTCATATTAACAATTATTGGTTAAATTAATTTCACTGTTGATTTTAAAAAAATCTTCTTCATTCATATATTACAGAAATTAAGTTGCTGAAGTATAAAATTGCAAATTTTCAGGATAAACTTTTGTTTACAAAGAACTTGCATAATTTTATGAGAAATCAAGAAACTTGCACCTTTATAACTCAGAAAGTATTAAGTATTTGTACTCTTTGGTCCTCTTATTTACTCTTTATGTTCTCTAGTTAGATATATTTTTCAGTGTTATGATTTCTCAATTGATCATACCTTAAATTCATATTCAGTTAGATGAAACTTTGCTTTTAGTTCAGCACATATATTTTTATCTTATATTTTCTGAACCCACGTTTCACTTTATTACGCAACAAACATTTCCATTTATTGGCCCTGGACTTGTCTTTCTATCCAGATAGTAATTGATATATGCAGTATTGGTATGGAAAGGAAAGAGAGATAGGTTGTGGCTTACCTGAAAGTAAAGTGCGATGTCGCCATAAGGAACTGAAGGTTCGGTGGCTCTCAGCCTTCTTCTTCAGGAAGGACTGTGGAACCTTCAGTTCCTTATGGCGGCACTGCACTTCACTTTCAGGTAAGGCACAGCCTATTTCTTTTTCCTTTCCATACCAATATTACATTACATACATACTAGCCTAAGCATATTGATCGTTAATATTGATAATCAACATTGATTCTTGCTTTATGGTGTCATGAGAAACATATTTTCAGATGTGTGCAACCTCCGATATGACATCGGGCCGTGTCGCGGAATTTTCCCCAAATGGTTCTACGATTCAAATTTCGGCTGTAGGGAATTCAGTTACGGAGGGTGTGGTGGCAATGGCAATCGTTTCAGTACTGCGGAAGAGTGTGAGTCTGTGTGTTTCCACAGAGAAGAAATCTATCCAGAAGGAAATGACACAACTCTTTCCAAACAAGGTAAACATTGGTGGTGAAACATGTTATAAATTTTCAAACCATCCCTCATTAATCATGATTTTAACTTTTTGTTTTGTTAAAATGAAATTTTGATATCTCACTTGTGTAAAACACTTCTTGAAATACTCTTGAGATCATTTTTCCTATTTTCACCCTCAAGAGAAAACCTTTTTCAGGCCATAAATGTATTTTGATGGCTGCTTTTTTGGACTCATTGGTTTGGTCTTATTATAAACCCATTGTCACATACTATTGTTCCATTTTGCGCTAAGGTTTCTTGTTGCTTTGTGTACTTTTCAGAATGAAATTTGTCAAACTGATGATTGTATGTATATCAAGTTAGCTGGTTCACAAAACTGGACCACCAAAGATTATGAAATCTTCATTGAAGAGGACATAGTTGCAAGAAAACTAAATAATTGGATGAAAAAAATCATTACAATGTTAAAACAGTTTGATATTATGTCATAGGAACTATTTTTTACTTGAATTTGAAGATAAATTGTTTCTATTTTACTAATTATTTTCAAAACCCCAAATTAGAATTGATTTTGTGAAAATTACATTTATTTTTATGCCTCTTCATGGAATATATTGGGAAATTCTATTAAAAAACATTCAAAGAAGAAAAACTGTAGAGCATCCAGCTCAACTTGAAGAGGAAAAATATGTTATAAATATGCTCCTTCAAACCAAATGTTGGCTTGTCGTGCACCTCCTTTTATTCCTCAATTTTCAATGTACTAAGTAATTGTGATTAAAATTCACCCTAGTACATTTTAGTTCATTTAAGTTGTGAAATCTCAGATATGAAAATTTTCCTGAACTCCTTTGAAAAGTAATGAAATGTTTGAAACTGTTTCTTCATAGCTATATGCCGGCTGCCTGTAGACACGGGACCTTGTGCCGGCGGTTACCACAAACGCTGGTACTTTGACGAGGACCGTCGGACATGCATCCCGTTCATTTATTCTGGTTGTGCAGGAAATCTCAACCGTTTCAAGAACTTTAGAAACTGTCTTTCCTTCTGTTCTGTAATTTTACAGGAAGGTGTCGAAACGAATTATAGTAAGTGTGGAAAACATGTAATCAGCACCAAGGCCATGGCGTCGCACGCATTTCACGATTAAACTGTGCTACAGCCTAAATCACCGCACACCTGTAGCTTTGCTAATCTCTGCACTTTGTTTTTGCATACCATTTTGCTACCATGGAAAAGAATGAGCTGTAAGATTTTCCAAACAGTTTATATTTCCTTCTGTTCCAGTAAGGTGTACTGTCAAATTTTACATTAATGCCTCATTTGATACGTATTTACTTTACTTGCTATACTTGATTTCATCATACCATATATTCTTTTACATTAAATGTCAGTGAAGTTTTATTTTATGAATTTCCATTCACATTCTCAGTTATCAATTGTGTCAACAAAATTAGTTTATGTTTCACAATGCTTATATTCCCTCGGCACCCATTCTGCAATCTGCTTAAACTTAAGTATTCTTGTGAATTTCCAATGGCTTATAATTACCTTTGCCAGCTACATTTAGCTCATTATTTTTAAAGCTGTAAATCCTGCACTTTACAGGAAAATAATTCTTCATTCTAGTCACATGGTAGTTTTGTGCTTCAGTTACACGTTGTTTTTTTTCTTAACAATAAACATCTAATTGCAAGGATGACAAAAGAAGAGTGCTTTTTCTTTTTCTTTTTGCAGATCATCATTTGTGAAGTAGTGTGTGTGTGTGTGTGTGTGTGTGTGTGTTTTGGAATTGTTAAATAATTCACATATTTATCGTGGCTTTGAATACGTATAATTTTTTGGTTCTGTACAGTATTTTTGTTGTTTCAAGTGTCAGTGAGTAGTTTTTTCATTATAACAATTGCTAACACTTGTTGCAATAACATTTGTACTAACTCAAAATTATTCAGCATGTCATAAATTTCAACCATACATATCAGGAAGAAAATACCCAAATCACCCAATTTTTCCGAATCTAGGCTATAAATAAACAAATGTGGATACTAGAGTCGTGATTATTGTTTTACTTAAGCAAGAGTAAGTGTGTTCGTGTGGAAACCCCTATTGGTGATCTTATTGAATTCTGACAGCATTTTTTATCATTCCAGACGACCACTTTTGAAGAGATACACAATTACTCATCGTTTTTGTTTGTATGTTGTGAATTACCTCCAACAACCTTCAGCTTAATTGCATCGATATTTATTGATGAGCGTGATTGCTAAGTTATTTTCATGCAATTAAAAATAAGATCTCTATTTCAAGTGTTATAACCAGAACCTTACTGACATGTGGATCAGATTTAAAACAAAATTTGATCATAATTCACATGTTCTGTTATTAAATGGAAGTAAATGAAATGAAAAACATTTTCCATTCACATTCTGTTCAAATTTGCAATTTTTTTTATTTTTATTTGTAGCTGGTGTTGGTAAGCCAGGTGTCGAGGAAAAACGGGATTGTGAAAGAGCAAAACAAGACTGTAGCCAGCTGCACTGTCCTTATGGAGTGCAGAGATTTATCGACGCCAATGACTGCGAAGTTTGTCGCTGCCACGACCCGTGCAAGGATCACGTCTGTCCTGACAATATGAAGTGTGCAGTCGATTTGTACCTGAACGAGGAAACGGGCGACACAGAGTTCAGAGCAATCTGTCGAGATGGTAATGGAAGCATCATAAACTTCAACTATAAATATTTTAACTGATCAGTTTTGAAATGTAGGGAGTGTTGTTTATGAAATCACAACCAATATTTATCATACAAATAAATAGTCAAGAGTTTTCGGCGGTATAGTTAATAATGTAAAAATTGTATTTTAGTGAACAAGATTGGATCTTGTCCCAAACTTGTGAATGCAACAGAGAATTGCATTCAGGAATGCCAGTCAGATTCCGACTGTCCAGGCACATTCAAGTGCTGCTACAGTGGCTGCGGATCTTCATGTATTGCCCCTCAAACTTCAGAGGAAGATCACACTACAACCGTGAAGCCAATACATGGAAACTTATGGGGTAAGCAGTCATAGTATTCAGTGCTTATAGATTAGAATGGATGAAATGAGAGGAAAAGCATTGTTTTATTTGTAGTTTCTGGTATTATTGTCACCAAGAGCTTAATATTGCATTTTGTCTGGACCAAATTTGTATCTCTTGAAATAAAATAACTGTAAGTATATATGATCGGCCAGTGAATCAAACTAGAACAAAAAGAGATTTAACGCAATGTTGTTTCCATCGTAGTGGTTATCACCAAGTGTTTGTTGCTTGATAGAAATTAAAGTTACAAACAAATAATAAATATAAAATGCTAATACATCAAATTCAAAGCAACGCCCAATAAAAACCACAATGATGATAGAATTGTGTTAAATTTCTTATTTTGATTTTGTCGAAGGTTCAAAAAGATCGATGATGACTGGTTGAATATTAAATCTTCTCATGGTCTTCGTTACTGTATTATTTAATTTTAAATGTAAGAACATATTTATAACTTCACCCCAGACTGTAACCATACATTTTCATTTTACATTTGTGTATAGTGTTTCTGTGATATTGCTTTAGAAACAAACAAATTCATATATATTTTTCTCAGACGAGGAGCCAAGCATAGATCCTTCAGACAATGAAATAGTAGAAGAAGAAGGAAGTTTTGCGACAATGCACTGTGTGGCGAGAGGTCGCCCAACACCCAACATTGTGTGGAGAAAGGACTCAATCATTGTGAGTTAGCTTGTCCACATTAGAAGATAAACATATGACTTTGACTTAGTTCGAATATCCTTCATGGAAAGTTATGCTATGATATTAAATGAGTGGTTTAATCAAATGTGCACATCAGAAGATAAAAATTATTATTGCAATACCATTTTTTCATTTTGTTTGTTTAATAATGGACATTTAATTCAATTTTACCTGTTCCCTAGATTGATGGCTCTGGTGGAAGGCACAGGCTCTTGCTAGATGGATCGTTGCAGATAGTGGGGCTGTATCGTAATGATGCTGGCACTTACACGTGCACTGCTGACAATGGTGTTGGCCAGCCAGCTGTCAGAGAAATCAATTTAGAAGTAACAGGTATGTAAATTTGTGGTAAATATGGTGGAAAAATTTCCTGACAATACACTATTAATATCACACATATTAACATTATAATGGCCAATTCCTTACACATTGTAATTTGTTGCTAATATATGCCTAACTGATTAATAATAGATGTAAAGGGGAAATTCTTTTTGGTTGTTTTGGTGAACACAGGGTACTAACTAATAAAAATGTATTAATAACAACATTAATGAGAATGTGTTGTATGTTTCTCACGGGAACGTATGTAACTTTTGAGGTGCAATGAGGTAACTCATACATTAATTAACTTTTGCCAAGATACTTTGTCTTCCTATTAAAAATAAATGTGGGAATGAGGTTATTATTCAAAAGTTGTTGGCAATATAAATAATGCATTTAGGTTGGAATACCTTCTTCAACACTGGTGGTATTTTACTAATGTGAGCTGCAATTCAATTACTACTCTAATTGCACTGCAACATTTCCCAAAAGAGAAAATAATCACAAACCTTACTTACGCTGCTTTTATGATATGGTTGGTCAAAACTATTTCTTTGTTGTTTCTTAAATCTTTTGATATTTACTACAAAAGATGTGAAGGTAGAACTTTATTGCACTTCTTGTTTTTGTATTTTGCACACATCTGATAACCTATAAATATTATTTGATATGCATTGTAACCACAGTAACACTAATAATTTACATGTAGTTATAATGGCACATTATTAATTTGCATGGAACGTGTGCACTAACACTGTATTGTAGATCCACATGAAAGACCTGCCAAAATAATTGGTGAAGATAACACTTTCGTGGTGGTCTCCCTGGGAGTCCAGACGTCACTGCAGTGCCACGCCGTGGGATGGCCACGGCCTTCGGTCACATGGTGGCGAGGTGACAACATGCTGCCCCTCAGCTCTGCCCAATATGAGCAGCGGCGTGATTACTCACTGCTGATAAACACAGTCACCCTGAGGCAGCTTGGTCCTTACACCTGCCAGGCCTACAACGGGCACGGCAGAGCTGCTTCTTGGAAGGTGACACTGCAGGCCTTGGGGCCTGTGGTCGCCATCAGTGACAGAGACACCGAGTTCATGCAGTATGTGGTCGACGCCGCCAGGAGACCGGAACCGCCTGCAAACAGAACTGGTCCCTCTGCCCCGTTCTTCCCGTACAGACCAAAATCCACACCAAAGACCACAACCACCACCACCCAAAAGGTACCCACTGAAGCGTATGATCCTGAACAGGACAAGAGGGTCTTTGTAGGTGAGAAACCATTAATACCTTTTTTAACTAAATACTTTAGTTTGGGAATGTGGTAAAGCATGTAATGCCTGAATTAATCATATCACTAATAATTATTTTACTCACTGGGATAATGGCTTACTTTTATTGTTCTTGAATTATTTATATAATTCAATATTTTTTAAAATTGATGAATCTCATAAAAATATCAAAATTATACAGAAATTAATGTGAAAAATTTTACCATAGTTTCAGGATTCTTGTAGATATACACCGACAAATATTTCTTCACTCTGCAGCACTTGAATTTTATGAATAAATTTTCTCAGCAATGCTATGAATTTGAAAATAAACTTCCATTAGAACTTTATTTCAGTGTGTTCATTGTACGTGTCCTGTGTAGTTTCAGTTTTGTTGGCTTTGCAGATGTTCCTTAAAAAATAATTTCGGAATGTCAGCAAGTCATACAATCCACATGGTCAGAATTTGTGACTAGCCTTTTCAGCTGAATAGAGCGGGGATGTGCTCTCTTTATCAAAGCACCCCTCTCACAATATACAATGTAACTTATACAATATGTCCATTTTGTGGCACAGATTTACAGATTCTCGTGGCATGAATAATACCTCATCATTCCTCAACAACAAAGAACCAATCATGGGTTCCCTATGCTTTCAGTTTCAACCCTCTCCTTATGGTGCCATTAGTTTAACACAAGTCTCAATATAAAATATGCAATTCCCATCATAGTAATGAGTATTTCTGCAGTAAGATATTGCCTTATCCAAATGTCCGCCTCAATCATTTATGTAAATCTGCTCACCCAAGAAAAATATGTAGATGATTTTGGATGTAATGTATTAAATTGTTATGATTTAAAAATAATTGATCATAATTTCATCATATCCCACTTATCATATTTTAATAAACTGTGTCATCTGTCTCCTGAAGAGGTTGATTGGGCTTCCTGACAAAATGTCTCGGAAACCTCAAAAATATCCCTAATGCTCTTATATAAATATCACATTTGGATAAAATTATTAGCAGTTAATTTGTTCAATGTCTCTTATTAAAAAAAATTTCATTTCAGTCCCCGTCGCTGCGAATATTTCTATGGACAGGACAGTTTATCCCATAGGAGGCAATATATCTATTCCATGTGATGTTGACGGATATCCCATTCCGACAGTACAGTGGTTTAAGGATGACAAACCTTTAGAGCAAAGCGCCAGGATCCAAGTATCAGGTAACATTTTAGCCACTCTTTTTTTAAATTAATTGATATGATCTTCTGATATGAAATAAAATTGGGAATAAACTTCAGAATTTAGTAATTGAAATTCATGTCAACATATGGAGTAAGAGATGAAAAGTTACATTAAATTCTTATATTGTGTTTTTAATTACTTCTTTTCACTAAACTTTCAAACAGGGTATTGTGCAAGTTATTCATAGTTACAGTTTCAATATTTTTATTTTAATACATTTGTCCAAAAATGATCTGCTTATTTATGTTGAAAATATAAAAGTATAATATAATGTAGAATTGGAAAACTAGTGTAAGTAAAGGAAATTAAATAACTGTGAAAATTGTGGCAGACTATTTAATTTTATGTGAATATCATTTTTGATCTCTTTCAGTAGAGCTTCTCACGAATGTGTGTCTATTTATTTGTTCACAGAAAGCCACAGAATACACATTACCCGATCAGTGGCAAGTGATTCAGGTGTTTACAGGTGTGAAGCCTCAAACCCGTATGGAATTTCTTCAAGCTCCGTCTCTATCGTAGTTGAAGGTAAGGAATTTGTTAATATCCTGAAAGAGTGTTTACTCATGACAATTTTAGATTGCCATTCGTTGAACCATAGGTTCAATTGGTGGAAGCCACAATTATACTTTCTCTGTTACAGGTGTTTTTGTACATCCAAACTGCACGGACAACCCCTACTTTGCCAACTGTCAACTCATCGTGAGGTTCCAGTACTGCACTCACCAGTACTATGCTCGATTCTGCTGTGCCTCGTGTACTCTGGCCGGGCAGTTGCCTTCATATGGGCCTCACCTCGAAAGAACGGGTTCAAGTGCCAGATCCAATTCCCAGAGGAAATGAATTTTGTAACTACCTAGTCGCACCATGTATGGTTACCCATTTTAAAAAATGTCTTGGATGTGGAAGAGGATAGAACGATAAATAGTTAGAATAGTAATATATTGCGTTGTATATATATATATCATTTAAAGTGTAAAAACTTTCATTTTACACCATATTTATGCTAAAGTTCTAAACTAGATAATATAATGACTGTGCCAAGCATCACAGAAGCCTCAGATAAATTAATATATTACTTTTTCTTTACTTTTGTCAAATAAAGTATTGATATCTATTTTGTTTGTATGATGTAAAAGCTTATTTTTCAATAATCAAAGTGTTCATCATACTGTTACTATTATTTCTTTTTTAAACTCAATTTTCAGCACATTTACAAGAAAATATTAAAATGGGTGTACCACAAAATGGTGAACTATACTTATTGAAATAATATTTATATCATTCCAGCAGGAATGACGTACATTTTATAAATGTGTCGTGTGTCCTCGTTTCGAGTGTTTGTATGAATGCGAGAGTAAGTGAGACATACTGACGGTACGAGCAACAGGAAAGTCTGCCGACCAGTCACAAAAATAAGTCAGACAACGGTCTTGACGGACCCGACAAATTCGAAGATAGTCGCGAGTCCTGCATGAGAGAAATATAAGTTTTTATGAGCAGCAAACTGTAAAAAAAAAATTAAGCTCACAGATCACACTGCCATTTATGTAAACACTTGTAAAAATGTCATTAAAAGTATGTATTGTTTTACCTTATATCTTCAAAATGTATTAAATCAGTCATTTTTTAGTCTCTTTTTATTTGTATCTAGGATCGTCTCCTGTAGCGTAATTGCCATTTATGAAATGGAGTGTGTTCATACAAAAAAAAAGTAATTTAATTTTATTGTATTGATTAATTTGTATTTTATATTGTAACATGTACATACAATGAACATAAATAAATATAATTATTTCTATAAAAAATATTGCAATGATCCATTAATAATTTTTTATGTATCTTTCTTTAACTTTTAGTCAAAATATTAACCCTGAACATTCCAGTATAATGAGGCATTTCAAAGTTCCAATGAGTGTCTTTACAATGAAAATCTGATTAACAAAAAATAATAGTATCAGTACAATCATTAATAAACAAAGGCCTTTATTTTACCAGTCCTCAGATAAAATAAAAATGCTATACAATTTTCTAATCAATCAATTTCAGAGAAGCTTCCATCCTTTACGGACATAATCATCTCCCTCCATCTGACAACATGGTAACCACAAGGAGTCGTATTACATCTGACTGAACAGTGACGCACAGTCCCATACAATTTACAATTAATGAAGTATAGCATTCCTATCAGTGGAATGTTGTAAAGAGTGGGGGAAAGACTGTGAATGTTGTAAGCTGAACATTTTATTTTTAAAATGATGAAATAAATAACTTTGGTTATTAATAATTAAAATCTGTTAAAATTCCTCCAAACCCTTATGCACTTAAAGCTCATCCACAGTACCTGGGATTTTTTATGAACAATTTAGTCATAACAGAAGAAACCATCTCATGAATTACTGTGATACTCAATTTAATTACATTATTTTTTTGTAATATTTGAATATATGGGGACACGCCATCAGCTGACAAAGTTTTTAATAAGAAACATTAAAGTAGTTACAATTGTAATAATAAGCTCGGTAGCTGTTCTTATTACAATTAAAGTAGGAAATGAAGTTTCGCCGGAACTGCGGTGACCTTGAAGATCCAGTCGAGTGGTGTTCACCTCCAAGAAGGATAGTTTGTCAAGGATTGACGATAGGAAAGAAGGTTCTCCAGGATGTGGAGCTAAGTCCAACTTTCAGGACTGCGAGGAAGAACTGGCTGCAGGGAGACAGACTTGAACTCCAGTTTAAGTAGAAATGAGGATTTATTATTGATTGTACAGTCAATATCAATAATAAATTGAAGTTACAAAGATTGAGAACATGAAATCAGACAAGCACTAAGTGAGTAGATTACATGAACTAACTGTATGAGTCGTGCCGCAGGGCACGACCCATATTTTACAGCTCAGGAACGTGGAGTTCGCGAATCAGCAAAACAAGTGTCAGCGATCTGAAGTAAGGCACCTTGCTTGTAGTTGCGACCGCTAGCCCCAGATTTCTTACTTACTTACACAATATGTTCTATAGGGTTTTTCAATAACTGTTAGTTATACACTGTGGAGTTTCATTAAGTCTTTATCCCTGTGTTTGCTTATACAACTTGAATAAGAATATTGTACTATGAATTATACAGTAGACAACAAGGTAAGAATGCTAAATGTGCAGGCTGACTTCAGAATGTGCTTAGTAAGCTTAAGTTCTATTCATGTGTGAGTGTTTGGATTATCAGTTAACACTCGCTGACATGTCACCCACAAATACATACAGTCATGTTTCCATTGCGCCCCTGTCGGCGATGTATAGGTTGTGTGACCATTTCAGGTCACTGGTAGTTGTGACTCCTGCACATTTCTTAAGTGTGGTTTAAAGCTTGGTTTGTAAGGTATGTTATTTGTTGCAAGAGTGTTACAAGAAAATTTAAATATTTGAAAGGGACTGACAGGAAGTATTATAAGACATTAATTAAGTATTTATCAAAAGAAAATGTTTTTATAAGATATTATGAAGTTTATGAAATTTCAGTGCTTTAATTTAAAAAACCTTTTGTAAAAACTTGGAACAACATGTTCATTTTACATCAATGAATTCATTATTACATTACATAATGCATGTTTAGGGAGAACCTTCCCTCTGCAGCCTTCTTCCGCCACAATGCCACCATACTTCATGACAAAATCCTATCACTGCTAATATATGAATTTGGTGATTTGAAAAATATTTTCTGGTTCAAGGTTCCCACATGCCGAGGCACCTCGGCCTGTTTTGAGAGCTGTATGTTCCGGGGTCACAGACCTTGGGCATACGGTAAGAGTTGTCCGCTATTCCTATTGGAATAGTCGGCCAGCTGCCTCCTAAACTGACCAAGGCATGGTGAGGGGTAAGTTGCCACCCCACAGCAAACCCCTCTCCCGCCATCGGAAGGGTGGGGGACTAGTACCATGTGCTCGACCTACCTGATGCAGGTTTTTATAGGGTTTTCCTGCATTACTTTTAGGTGAATGCTGGGTAGGATCCTTAAACCATAGCCTGGGGGCCCTAGTTAACCCTTGGCTACCTTCCTCTACCCTTCCACATCCCCCCTTTCAAATCCCTTTCCTATGCTATAAGAGGGGAGTTGCCACCATGTGGATTACCCTTTACATAGCCTGTCTACACCCAAAAAAAACAGGAGATCAGGGTTCATTGTGGAGAAGAAACTTACTCGACTCCATGCCTCGACGAGGCAGCTGGTCATCTGGACCAATAGGAACAGAGAAAAAAAGCAACTTACCATATGCCTAATGTCTGTGATCCTGGAACATGCACCAGTAGCCTGCTTGTCACGACTTACGGGAACTTGACTTAATTCCCCTAGATTAAAATCAAGGACAGAAAAGTCTTGAAAGAGTAAAATGTAGTCGTTTGGGTTTATCATTTCCTCTCGTGAAGTTTGTGATAGTTATATTGATGGTGGTGGGTGTCGATAGGGTAATGCATGGTCTATTCACTGTCTGCTTATAGAATACAAAGAGGCTGTAAAGGGAGAAAAGGTGAAAGGCACAGCCAAGATTTAACTAAGATTCCCGTGCTGTAGTTCAAGGAACCTACCCGGCCATTTGCCTAAAAGTGATGCATGATAAAACTCAGAAAAAAAACTGCATCGGGTAGGCCGTCCACTTGGTACTTGTCCCACGGTCTTCTCTGATGAGTGTACGTTGTGTGGCCGCAATTTCCCTGACTACATGCCGCAACCAGATTTTTGTTGACAGCTGGTTGACTGGTTCAAAAGGAACAGAGGAAAACAACTGTTACTGTGCCGACGTCTTTATATATATAGTAACATGATTATGTTACATTGTCAATTTGTGGCCTTTGTCCGTGTCCCATTGCCATGCCGTGTAGAGCATTGTTGGTGTAAGGGTCTCGTGCAACCAGATTTTTGTTGACAGCTGGTCGACTGGTTCAAAAGGAACAGAGGAAAACAACTGTTACTATGCCGACGTCTTTATATATATAGTAACATGATTATGTTACATTGTCAATTTGTGGCCTTTGTCCGTGTCACATTGCCATGCCACGTAGAGCATTGTTGGTGTAAGGCTCTCGTGGCGAGGCAATTCTTCAGTTCCGCTTAGGACTCGACAAGGGATGGAGGTCCCAGTGGTTTAACACAAAAATGTAATAAATAACCAAGGCCTGCAGATATTAAATGTTCTCAATGCTCGAGGAATAAATTCATTATATCAAAAATTGTTTGTGGTCATTTCAGTCAAAAAAATTACCTGTCGCCCGTATTCTAAATGGGACTCTATAAACGCATGGACGAAAGGTCTTTTTCTACAAGTTGGAACTTTCTTTAGCTGTGGGTCTGCAAGTAATATGCAACTCACGTCTGCGACGCCAGTTGTAGCGGCTTGACTTGATTGTCCAGGTAACAAAAAACCAAGGAATGACTGGTTTAAAAGAAGGAAAAATAGTCCACTCGTCGCCTGTGGTCTGTTTTCGTGACTCGTGGGTGATTGTCATATTAATTACGAGTCTTAAACGTCCCACGCGGCTGGTCTGACGTCATAAGGAGTCTCCTAACTAGTTCCACAACGCGCCGCTAGATGGCAATCGTTGACATCTTTGCGGGTGGTACCGTATTTGTGTCACATGTCAACCCCTGTACTTCCCCTCCGATCTATTAATACATCGTTCGTCGGAAATTTATTTCCTGTACAGGATCGTGGGTTGGAAACGTATTTCAGGACCAATTTTAGAAGTTTATTGGACCTGAGGGTCGTTGCCTCTCACAGCCTTGTTCTTACGCTGTCCCCTACATATAGCACGGAAAGACGGCCGACCACTTATCGTCAGTGGGGTCAATCCTGACCAACACTAAGCATATGATGAAAGCGCGAGATGAGTGACATTGATTCACTGCGCGCGGTGGACAGGTGCAGTCGCAACGGCCTGCCATCGATCTTCTGAGCTGCCACTGACGATCAACCATTTGAAAACAAACAATAAGCTAAGTCTAGAGTAAGAGTTCTAGAGTGTAGAGTTCATTGTTAAAAACATTAGTTATATGTAATAGCAAGGTCTAAAGGGGGTGACGTGACGTGTTGTACTCGACTGCCTTACTGTCACAGTCACGCCTGTTATAAATTTCCTGTTCATTCTAGGAACAAAGTTTGAACTAATTGTAATTTAATAAATTAAATAATAATAATAGCAGCCTTTTTGTTCAGAAAAAAAAATTAATATTCAATTTATAAACACGTTTCGTCCCTAGTTAGTGTATGGATATTACTTTTTTTTTTTAAAAAAAAAAAGGCTGCCAATATTATGTTTAAGCCCCGTCCAGATGCCGAGCAACGAGCCGATACTGGCTCTAATGTCACCGGAGACTCCCGAGCAACGAGCCGAACCTTGCGCGAGTGCCACCGGAGACTCCCGAGCACGAGCCGAGCATCTTGAAGACACGCTTCACATACAGCGTCGTCAACCAAATTGCTTAGAAATTAAATATGATATTCAACGATTACGAGACTCAACTAAACTAAGCTACATGTGGCTCAGAGATACAGCAACAGCAGTCAATTACTAAAATCCCTGGGAGTAATTACTGGATGTGTTCAAGCTTTCAGCCACTTTTACGCCATTGTCAAGATTGCGAAAACACATACGTGATACTTTTTTAAAAAATAAAAAGGGTTCTTCCCAATATCAATGAAAGTTTGTTGAATATTCAATAGAAAATTGATATAACAATTAATAATGAAACTAACCTTGTGTAATATTACATGTAAGTAGGATGAAAGTCATCAAGTTGCCTCATGAAATGAATTTTTTAAAAAACAATAGAATAATTATGGATAAGAAGTGCAGTGTTTGTTTTCTAACCTATGTTTGATGTTACTAACATGGTTCTATTAGCACAGGTGCGGCCTAGGTGAAGATTCTTGCATCCTGACCGATATATATATGGTTGAGAATGGTTTCATAGTGGCTGAAAGCTTGCTCATGAACTGAAATAACATCCACTGAAGACCAGATCCCACACAACAGGCTGTCCCTTATTATTTGAATAAATTTAAGTGTGAATTCTTGCGACCACTCAATTTCATTCCCCATTTCTATTTAAGTAACGCAACAAACGTAGCAAAGAATACAAGGCAAGGAGTACAGAATACACTACACTCTTTGATATTAGTGAAAGAAATCGGTTCGCGTCCACGCGCCGAACTTTCCTTTGATGTTTCGTCATAAAACCGACGACAGCCGGAGCCCGGGACGAGCAACCCTGGTCCGTGTGGCGCATGCGCACTGACTCATGTTCGGCTCGTTGCTCGCTAGTCTGGACGGGGGGCTTTAAAGTTTGAACTTTGTTTAATCACAGTAGAAAATCATATTTCGAACCTCAAGAAGAAAAAGGAAAAGAAAAGTAATAATAAAAATAATGAATCAGGTAAATGAATAGCCAGTTAGATGCTGAATAAAAACCACGCAACGCATTATTATTATATAGAATTTCAGAGGAGGACGAAAGGTCCCTTACCTGTCACTTTAATCCCGAGCTTATAAATTTTCCGAAAAAAATTGGCACATTTCCTCAGTCAGTTGCTTTGTATACCAGAGTTTCTAAAAATTGACTTAATTCAGTAGATTTATTTTGTCTTAGGAGTGCCCTTATTCTCATTCCTTCTTTCCCCCCTGTATTCCGAATCCGATTCGGCCTTCAGTGTTAAACGCTGTCTTAAAATCGTTTCATCACCTTGTAGTTACATTCTAGTACACTTTATTTTTAACAGTGAAGTGATTAACACACCCACCACAACATTAAACCGATTTATAGAGAAATAAATATGTCAATTATAATTATTAATATACTATTTTTAAGAAAGATCTTGAACGAAAGACTGCACCGGGTTGCTTCTCTTATTTTAATGCACTTAATGTAACAAACTGTTTCCAGTGATTCATCGAATATTTATTTTCTTCAGAGAACTTTCATCCGCCAGAATATTAATATGTTTGGATTATTAATTTGTCATATTTTATAATCAATCGACATCGGTCGCCCACGAGTGTTTGTTAATCGATCTTCTCTTGTCAACAGTCGAATGTGTGGGAGATTTAAGCATGTGCCCCGTTGTGGATATGTCGGAGAATGTTTTAGAAGAGTGTACATTAAGGCCAGTACAATGCGAACTGAACATCATAAGCAGGTCTGACGGATCCGCAATACTTATGCTAGGTAAATCTAAATTAGTGCCTCCCTTGTAAACAAATGTACATAACCTCAATGTCTACAGCTGTGAATTGAAAATTTTACTGTTCATTCCATTACTGTTATAAATCAAAATATTTACATCTTTATTTAGTATTGTGTAGGCATAGAATAATGTCTAGAGTTTCGGCAGTTAGTATCAAAAACGTATCTCGTCAATACAATGTCAGTAGTAATTATATTCACACATTACCATAATGAATAGAACGTTATTTCATTACATTTCTTTAGTTCAGGTCAAGAATGATCAATAGTTATTTGTTTACATGTCTCTCTTCTTATGTTCTCACTTCTTACAGACAAATAAATTAAATTTAATAACTAGTGTAAGATGGAATGTGTGTGAATAGAGTTCAGGTTAGAGTTAGGTACACACTATTCAACTGCAAGATGATTTTTCAAGGTTTTTAAGTGTTAAACGAAATAGTGTACGTTCTCTGTATCAATATGACGTCTTCACGTCCTGTTTGGCAATTGTTAAGCCAATGTGTGATTTAGCTGTCAAATAATGAGCTGAATAGTGAAGAAAAATCTGTTCAATGAACAAACCTCTTTACGCCTACTTGGTTATATGTCTCATCTCAAATTTTACGGTATTTATAACTACTTTATTCAATCAAAATGAATTAGTTAATATTTTATTATCCTCCATAAGTATTTTGCTTATTGTAAATTGTTCTTTAGTTAACTTTTCAAATTTACTTTCTTATCATACCCATAGATTTTCTAATATTAGTTAGATAATTAAGTTGTTCCTGTATTCTAATTTTTCAATTTCAGGAGAAACGACGGTACTCTCTGCAGTGAACGGACCAATTGAAGTGAAAGCTTCAAAACTTTGTATTGATAAAGCGAGCATAGAAGTAGTTTATAGGCCCAAATGCGGATTGTCAAGTAAGTACCAGAATTGTCTTTAATGGTTCACGAGGAACTTTCAACATTACCTCTCTGAGTTATAATCTTATTCTGCCATTCCCTACAGATTCTTTATAACATTTGGTATGCTGTTCTTTCTTGCCCTTATTTTCTCTCTAAATTTTGTTGGAGTTTGTGCTGTGGCAGACAGTTTAGTTCTTGTCCCGTAATGATTTATTTTCCTCTTTAATTAATTTGAGGAAGTATCATTACTTACAAAAACAACCCATTGCAAATCACTCTTATATAGACATATATTCAGTCTCATATTTTTCTCTGTGTAAAATTATAAATCTTTGACCTGATTTGTTACAGATGTGGCTGACAGAGTGAGGGAAACTATAATACGTAACATTTGCGAAACAGCCATATTATCAAATTTATATCCTAGAACGGCAATATCTGTTGTAATACAGGAAATGCAAGATTCTGGAGGGGTAAAATTGCACTATTCTTATTCCTAAGGTTTCTGTACCGAGGCATTTTGTGCGCTCTTGACCAAATTTTTTGTGGAAAGTGCTGACTTATGTAATTGTCTTCTTTCCAGCTCTTGGCTTGTGCCGTGAATTCTACTTGCATGGCCTTGATGCATTCTGGTCTTGCGATGAAGTTCCTTGTAGCTGCTGTTAACTGTATGATCGACGCAAAAGATAATATCGTTCTCGATCCGTCGGAAAGAGAATTGAGGGTAACTTACAGTAATTATTTCTATTTTTTGAGCTAAGATTTTATTATACATCTGTATTATTAACGTTGCAAAGAACAATGTAATTATTGACTTACATTTACTCCTCTGGTACAACTGAATTTTTGATATTTGTTTTGTAACAATATCACACTCGCCAAATCATACATTATTAAGATATGCTTATAGTTCAAGTGACTGCAGTGAAATACACTTAAACTTTCTAGGGTTTTTTAATCGTAAAATTCTGAAATTTTTATAAACTTATTAAAGTAATAGCCAAATAACAAACATTAATTTATAAAATAAGTACCGAAGGACAGTTCTGCAATCCTTCTAGCTTTTATCAGGTGATTAAAATCATATGAGCTGTAATTTACTTGTGAACTTGAATTGATCCATTATCTTACTTTCCTTGATGGCTGTCCAAAAACATTCTTACAACTCTGACTATTTTGAATCATTTGATGAAAGGAACAAGGATTGCAGAAACATTGTGAGGTTTTCAATAAATAATTCACACGGGTTTTACATATTTATATTTAGACGTAACGTTTCGACAACTTCTAGGCGAAGTTGACGACAGTGCTTTCAGTCGTCAAAACGTTGCATCTAGATATAAATATGCAAAACCCGTGTGAATTCCGAGAATTATTTATTGAACAACTTCACTGGGAAAGACTTCAATCTTTGATTGTGTGGTTTTTATTTTATTACTTAATTTTCCCTTTACCTACTACAGAGATTTATTTTTAAAACTTGCTCTGAACCATGATGTTTGCAGGGCCGAATGAAAACTTGCTATTTCAACCCACAGTAACATAGTTTCTGCCTAATGAGACAGTCCTCAACAACCTATATGGGCATGCGTAGTATTGTAACAGCTCATTGCCAAATACGCAGCCCTTGCACTGTATTAAGCAGTTGCAACGAAGGCTTTGAACATGTCTAATGCCATTACAGCAAGTTCATCTGACAAATATTCAAGGAAAATAAAACTTTAATTCTGAATGAACACCAATGCCTACAGACCCAAATTTAATCCAAGAATAAAAGAAAATTGTTTGCCATTTTCTGAATAGATATTGTGCAATACGTAAGTGGTTTATGTGAATTTTTAAGCAACAGACTGTTGTTTTTAAAGTGCATGTTTTTTAGCCATGACGGAAACTCCACTTGGACAAATAAAGGATTCTCATGTGATAATGTCGCACATGATCAAAGATTGAAGTTGTTCAAGAAATATTCCTCAGAATTCACATGGGTTTTGCATATTTATATTTAGACGCAACATTTCGACGACTGAAAGCACTTCGCCTAGTAGATGACGACTGTGCTTTCAGTCGTCAAAACATTGCGTCTAAATATAAATATGCAAAACCCATGTGAATTCCGAGAACTATTTATTGAATGTCACACTTCAATTGCAATTATGTGTATTGAAGCTGATTAATGATCAATAATACTATATCTCTTATTAAATATGTATGGAACAGGAAGGGTAGACCACACTTCTGCTTTGGTAATATGTTGAGTCACCACATATCTCAGTTGCATCTACACTTTTAAGAATTTTATGTGTACATACAACAACACCTTGTCCTAACTTGTTGGTTGTTAAGTCAAATTTCAGCCGGAAATATTGGTTCATCTCAGTAACTTTATTGTGACTCCTGTTGAGAATTTTGATGTTAGGTGCACAATCAAAAAGTTGATCACTTTTTTTTTTCTGCATTTGCTCATAACGGTAGGATATGTTTTGATATCGCCTTCACAAGTATGGCAATGTTTGTCAATAATTTGGATAAATTATTTACTCGTGAGTCAGATATCTGGTTATTTTTAATTAATTTATTTTACTATTGCAGTGTCTTACTAAATTCTGGTGTCTGCTTTGTAGGAATGTAAAGGCGTCCTCACATTCGTCTTCGACAACCAGAATAAGTCTGTTTTAGCGTCCCACACGGAAGGTCGCTTCACGCAGGCTCAGTTCCAGGAAAGTCTCGTCAAGTGTCGACTAGCCAGTGATAAAATTTTTAAATTTTACAGAGATATTGTTAATAAATATGCAAATAGAATATAAAATAATACAGTACGTTTTTTCCTTGTCTGAAATGTTTCAGTCTAATACTCCTGTACAACTCATTCTCAGTACTTTATTGCACAATAGGTTTGTTTAAACCATTACTAGATGTGTATATTTTACAGTTTATTATGATAATGTGGATGAGGTTGTGGTAATCGTGCGTTTAATACAGTATTTTCATTCCTCTCCAACACAATTTTATTTTGTAGTAATTAATGTAATTACAATACTTGAATAAATTCTTTTATTTAACCACAAGCAGGACTATAATTTACGAATAAAATTGAGGAACCGGGGAAAACAGACGCAAGAATATTTCTTGGGGTAACTAACTACCCGCGTGAGTGTATTTATTCGACAAAATTCTCTGCTGTCATCTACTACGGAAATTCGGCTTCAGGGCTGCACACTCAACTATAGAACAGGTTCACCGTGTGGTGGACATTATTAACGCATCCTTCAAGGCAAAAAAAGTACTGTAGTGCAGTATTTATCGACATCAGTCAAGCATTTGATAAAGTTTGGCACAAAGGGCTACTATATAAGCTTAAGAAGTGGCTACCGGACAACCTCTACCTCATATTAAAATCATATTTGCATGGCATACTAAAGTACGAAGATGCACTAACCAACCTCAACCCTATACATTCTGGAGTGCCCCAAGGCAGCGTCCTGGGACCGATCTTATATCTACTATACACAGCTGACCTACCAACATGCGAAAGAGCAGATGATACTGTGATATTAGTCTCAGAGGATGATCCAGTCAGTGCATCCTCGCAGCTACAAAACATCCACAATTGGCTAAAAAGATGGCGCACAAAAATAAATGAAACAAAATCGGTACACATCACTTTTACCAAACGACGGGGTATATGCCCACCAATAATACTCAATGGACAGCTGGTACCACAGTCTGACTCAGCAAAATACCTGGGAATGCATCTCGACAAGGGCCTCACATGGAAGACTCACATATGGAAGAAAAGACTACAATTAAACATAAAACTCAGCACACATCTCTGGCTACTGGGTAGAATATCAAAACTTTCCCTTAACAACAAACTGCTAATATACAACACCATCTTCAACCCCGTCTGGATGTATGGCATCCAGCTTTGGGGAGCGGCATCATCCACCAACATAGCAATAATCGAAAGATTTCAGTCGAAAATGCTTCGAACAATCACCAACGCACCTTATTACATAACGAATGCAGACATACATAGTGACCTAAAAGTGAATTCAGTGAAAAGTGAAATTGTAAAAAACAGTGTAAGATACATAAAAAAAAACTTGAGTTGCACCCCAACCAACTTGCAAATAACCTACTAGACAGCAGTAAACACAACCGCAGGCTTAAAAGAAACTACACTCTGGACCTGCCCTGCCGCTTCTAGCTGAGAACACTAAATTGAAATAACCTAAATAGTAACAACACCCAAACTTCTACGAAGTCAAATTCCTAAATGAAGGCGTTAATGGAAGCTGTAAATTCTATTCCTTATATATTATAAGTGCGGTTTCAAATGTTGGAGAAAAAAAAGTCATTTCATTAATAGATAGATAAAATAGTGGCAAAAGTTTTATTTGAAGATATTTATATCCAAAAAAATATTAATTTGGGGTGAATTGACAGTGGATCAACTCCAAAAAAAAGTACCAGTAATTATCAAATTGAATACTGAAAAAGCGTATGAAGGTATAGAAATTAAAGAGGAAAGAAGTGTTGAAATTAAAATATACAATAATAAGAAATATTTATTTCGATAATTATTATTATTTATTACGATAAATAAAATCCAAAGACTCGCCTTCATCTTTGGCGAGGAATATCTTTCCGCTAGTAGTAAACATTACAGCTGTCAGGATATGAGTGTGTATGGAACTTTGACCGTTTGTTTAGCGATAAATAACTGACTAATCTCCGTAAGTTTCTGGTTTCGTTATTGTGTCGAGAATCGTAAAGTGTCTCGCGTTCTGGTGCAAATGTGCGCCGTCTGTGTGTCCTTAATTCCACGTTAAATGGAACTATGGATCGCATTCCTGACGAAATTCTGCTTAAAATTTTCTCGTACCTGAGCATTTACGATCTGGCTCTTGCTGTGCAGAATGTCTGCAGGCGTTGGGCCGAGGTGTCTCTCGACGATGAACTCTGGAATGACAAATTTTACAAGCCATCGGACGATTCCGAGACCGAAATCGTGCACCTCTTGAAGAAGATGCCCAAATTGAGATCTTTCCAGCTGCAGAGGAGGCCGACGGACTTGATAATGCATACATTATCTAACAGGTGCAGAAATCTCACCGAGCTTAACATCGGATGTTTCGACACGTCCCTCCAGCCAACCCTCAAGTATTCCCTATTTTATAACTTTGTAGAGAAGTGTCCCTTCATTGAAGTTCTGCAGATAGCGGACACTTTTCTTTCGAGCGAGCAGTTCGCCAAATTGATTGCAACATGGCAGAAGTTAAAAAAATTGGACTGTGTTGGGACGACCCGGAAACCTCTTTACTTGAGACCCCTCGCTGACGGTTGTCCCTCGCTTGAACATTTAGGTTTGTATTCCGGTTACTACAAGAATGAGGACTTTGAGTACTTACTGGTGAAGAAGCGAACACAGTTGATTTCTGTCGTGGTTAAGTGGTGTGTGGAAGAGAATAAAAGCACGGTACCGCTGCTGAAGTTAAGTGCAGCTTACCTGGAGGCTCTCTATATACTTGACTTCATGGAAGTTATGGTCACTGAATCATTTAACACTATAAAGTCCTTAAAAGGGTTGAAAATTCTTTCTCTGATTGGTTTGGAGAATCTAAATGTTAATTTAATTATCCCAGTTTTCCAAGAGAGAACTTTATCACACCTGGTGACGTTGGACCTGAGTTATTATGAAGAACTAGACGACAGGCTTGCTCAAGTTATCTGTCAGACGTGTCCACTACTGGAACATTTGTCACTCCACGGTTCGAGTAATCTCAGCGGGCAGGGACTGAAATACATTGGACTCTGTCCTCAGATGATGTCCCTCGACCTGTACTGGTGTGCGAAGTTGACAGACGACGGCATCGCCTACATTGTCCAGTGCCGGAAACTGAGGAAGCTTAATCTGAGTGGATGCTCTTTGCTGACGTCTGTAAGTATGGGCACACTGGTGTATCTTCAGCAGTTGAGGTCTCTGATTGTCTGCTGCTGTAATGTCAAAGGGTTACCCATAGACTTGATCCCTACTCATTTGCCCCAACTGCAAAAGCTAGACTTGAGCTTCTGTGAGAACCTGGACAGGGAAGCGTTGGAAATCCTGCAGGAGAACATGCCACATTTGTTAGTTTACTGTGTGTGAATGAAAATTGTTTTTCCCAAAACTGTAGGTCAATTTTTTTTTACAGATTGTATAAAGTTTCATGACTGTAAGAAGAATTAGAGTTACTTAATTGTGATTTTGACCAGAAGCAAGGAGTGTTAATATTTTTTTTTCTGAATCGGATGATTCTTAGTGGAAGACCTATAGTGCCATATGAATTGTAACGTTGATCTTATAGTACTGTTAAATTATATTAGAGATTTATTCTGTGCCAAAGATTATTTGATAATGGATGAATGGTTGTTATCAAAATATGATGTTTTATGTCTTGTAATTCAGCACTCAATTAGCATGACAAAACCAGCAATAATGTCGGTGACAATTTTGTGATAAATTTTATTGCTAGAGAATCTTATTGTTCCATAATTATTTATTCAGTTTGTATAAATTTACATTATTTTTATGGATTAAGTACATAATATCCTGTTATATTACCTTTGAATAGCAATAAATAAATCTTTTACTGAAATTGGTTTTCATTCGCACATTTTCCAATTTTTCATATATTTATTTATTTATTTAATCATTTTTTAAATATTATTGCAACTTGCAGTGTCAGACTTGGATTTTGAAGATTGACCGATGCTATTGTGAATAATAGCAAGTTTCTATGAATTGCTTATTGTCAGGATTTTTTTATAATTCTTAAACAACTTACTGTATATTCTCTCTGCCATGTTGTATTAATAGTGTTTATATTTAGTATGAGAAATGTTTGCATTCTAAAGTTTGTGCCAAAAATATATGTTTAAGGCCAATCAGGAGATTGTTAATATATGAATTCTTATTCAATTTTTTTTTATTTTTGATGATCTGAGGCGGGCTGTTGACTCTGCGCTGATTGGGTCTCTGGATGATCTGGTAAAGGATATATATAACATGAAATGGAACATCTCTCTGAGAAGGGTCTGCAAGGGGTATTCTCTCACAGGCAGTACCTGCGAGGGATGTTCTCTCGCAGGCAGAACCTTGTAGGAGAGACAGGAAGGGGCTACCTTTGGGGATGCCTTTTCCTCCCTCCATTTTTTAACTAAGATTCCCACAAGCCGAGGCACCTTGGCCTCTTTTGGGGGTGTATGTTCTGGGGTCGCAAACCTTAGGCATACGGTAAGAGTTGTTCACTCTTCCCATTGGAACAGTCGGCCTGCTGCCTCCTAAACTGGTCGAGTTACGGAGAAGGGAAAGCTGCGACCCCACAGCAAACTCTTCTGCCGCTATCGGAAGGGCGTGGGACAAGTACCCAATGCCCGACCTACCTGATGCAGGTTTTTCTAGGATTTTCCCTGCATTACTTTTAGGTAAATTCGGGGTATGATCCTTAAAAAAAAGCCCGGGGTTCCTAGTTAACTATTTGCTACCTTCCGCATCCCCCCTTTCAGATCCCTTTCCTATGCTATAAGAGGGGAGTTGCCACTATGTGGATTAGCCTCATGTAGCCTGTTACCTTAAAAAAACAAAACATCTCTCTGGGAAGGGTCTGCGAGTGCTATTCTCTCGCAGGCAGTACCTGCGAGGCATGTTCTCTCGCAGGCAGAACCTTGTAGGAGAATGCCTTTTACTCTCTCCGTTTCTGAACTAAGGTTCCCACAAGCCGAGGCACCTAGGCCTGTTTTGAGAGGTGTATATTCTGGTGTCGCAGCCCTTAGGCATATGGTAAGAGTTGTGCTCTGTTCGCATTGGAACAGTAGGGCTGCTGCCTCCTAAACTGGTCGAGGTACGGAGAAGGGAATGCTGTGACCCCACAGCAAACTGTTCTCCCGCTATCGGAAGGGCATGAGACAAGTACCCAATGCCCGACCTACCTGATGCAGGTTTTTCTAGGGTTTTCCCTGCATTACTTTTAGGTGAATGCCGGGTAGGATCCTTAAACTATAGCCTGGGGGCCCTAGTTAACCCTTGGCTACCTTTCTCTTCCTTTCTGCATCCCCTCATTCACTCCTTTTCCTATGCTATAAGAAGGGAGTAGCCACTATGTGGATTACCCTATACATAGCCTCCCTACAGCTTAAAAAAATGGTCCAGGCACTTTGGTTAGAAGATGATGACAGAGCTTTTAGGTGTCGATATGTCGCGTTTGAATCTATTAAACCCATATGAAAACCGAGAACTTTTTATCCAACTTCATTTATGATGTCCAAGACTTTCAAGATGCTGAAATTTAACTAATTCGCATACTGTAAAAATATTATTACTGAATTTAAAATTTAGTTCTTTATTTTGGAGTTGTAGATCTAAATATTTTAATATGAAGATGTTAAATGCTACTGAAATAGTATTATCTTGTTAATTATTAGTAATTAAAAGTGATTTAAGTCTGAACTTGGAAGATATGCTGTCAGCATTTTTAGATTCCCTAAATTGGTTAAAGTTCAGGAGATTTAAGAATGATAGAAGTTGATACGGTATGCTCAGTCAGGGAGAATAAGATTAATAGGACAAAGACTAAGAATATAATGATGAATTAGGAAACCAATATTTGGAACAGTTGACAATATAGGAAGTAGAATTAGGAAACAAATATTTTTAATAGTAAACAAGCTCTGGTCTTCTTAATGGTAGAAGATATATAATGCATAAACACGGGAGTCCAAACAACCCTTGTGGAAATGAAGCTACTCAGTTCAGACCAGTACTACCTAATTACACATTATCCCTCGTTTCAACTGCTGTTATTCTTAAACCAATCTATGCAATGGAAAAACTGGCATTGCCCAAAAATTTCAATTCCAAATGTGTTTCCAACCTTGTTCTGCACCAATGTCTTTCGTTTTGGGCTCTTATGCCTGGAAAAAAAACTATATCAACAGCGTTCCCATTTACTGACTGAGCATACAACTTGTTTGGATTTCAATTTGACACAGGATAGAATACATCAATAACACAACCCTTGTGGAAATGAAGCTACTCGGTTCATACCAGTACTACTTCATTACATACTATCCCAGACTGGAAGAAGATTGAAGAGCTACCTATTGATAGGATAACCCGGGTTGAAACCCGAGAAGCCTTTCTAAATTCTATTCACTGCGAAAGCCTTCGATCTCTAATATAAACAATATGAGTTTAGTAACACCACTGACATCATACGTACCCTTTAAGCCAACGGAGATGAAAATATGTTTAAATGTACGGCTAAAATAAAAAAAATCCATGCTAAAGTATAAATATTTGAATTAATAAATACGAAAACTGATAGATATATTCTGGATGTCAATTTGCAATTTTTCAGGAAGGGATACAACTTTACTTGTGCTGCTATACGTGTCTTTAGCTACAATAATTCCACGTAAGGTTTCTTCCCCTTATCTAAAATTAGTTGAAATATGTAATAAAAAAAAAGATGAATTTATATTAGACCTAATAACTTAAGTTTTCAAATGTTATTTTAAAAATGTTAATTCAAAATACAAAATGTCTGTGGTGAGATTATAAAAATTACATAAATAACATATAAAAATAAGTGTACTCTTGTATTGTATTTATTTCGCACTACTTTTTTGTCTGTTCCTTGGCTACTTATTTATCTTATGTTTAAGTGAAAAGCAATTAGCTCGCTTTGTATTGGCAAATAAACGGTTGATCTGTGGTGTCTTCTGATATGTAAGATAACGTCTGTTAAATATAATGATACTAAAAACAAACTTCAAATAGAGAAACAAAAACTAAGAAAATATTTATGTTGTCTACAAACTCAGGGCGTGTTCTCAATTTTCTTTCTGATCCTCCTAACCAAACGAGAGCTATGGTATACAATGTTGTAGACAGAGCTATGAAAACTAAGAAAACTCCCATTTTATTTTCTAACGGCGAAAAACTTCTTTGAATTTTGTTTGTCTATTTTAATTTTGTCTGAACGAAAAGTCGTTTTTCGAATTATTACCTGCATTATATGCATATTGTACGCTGATCCAGCGACGCAGACGACACGTTTGAATTTATCTTTGATTTTGTATCTGTGATGAAGTGATTGGAATATCTTTGTGGGGAAGTTATAAAACAATCGAGTATCCAGTTGATTGTTGACTTCGTTCTTGGTGCAAGAACTGGCCTGTTGTTTTTTTTACAAATAATCATGCTGTCCAACACGTCACTGTTCAGAGACATCATCTGTCCGTTTAACGCCAGCGGCCTGTGCGAGAGACCCTTCTGCCACTTGAAGCACGCGAGAGCGGACTCGCTGCACGTCTTGAGGACTGTGGTCGCCGAGACGGTGAAAGAGATACTGGGACAGCTGTCGGGTAGCTACGGCGACGCCTCGTCGTGTCAGAGACGCCGTTCAGAGAAACAACGCTGGGGCTTTGCGGGTCTTCGGGACGACGTCGTCGCCCCTGATGTTCCCTACCGGATTTACGACGACCAGTACGACAATTGTTTCTCCCCGCAAGACCGCTACGGAGCGCGGCTTCGCCCGGATCTCGACTACGGCCGTGAGGAACAGTGCGGCGTCGGCCACAGCACCGACGACTCCTCGCCGGAAGCCATGGACGTGCGACGCTCTGACCAGTTCAGCTTCCCTCGACAACGACCATCGCCATCGGCACACGCGTGTGAGGTTTGTGAGGCCGTGCACAGTTGTCGGCGCGTGTGGGTCGACAGCAACGGCGAGCCTCCCGTCAGCCCGTTTGAACTGTCTGAAACTGACGTGAAACAAGTGCCGCTGTGGAGAAATTCCTTGGAGTGTCGCGGCGGAGAAGCCACGAGTCAACCTTCCACAGGCGACGGCCGCAGGAAACGCGCACGGGTCCAATTCAGCAAGAACGCTGCTGCCTTGCCGACGGTCGCCGTGAAGGAGGAGCAAGTCACGTGTCCCGGAGACGCCGCGAGGAAACGCTCCCACGGCGGAGGTGAGAAGAGGAAATACAACGTAGCGTGTGACGATTTGTTCGGTCAGTCCCGGAAGCCACGTGACAACCGCGGCGCGAGCAAAAAGTTGCGGGTTGACGGTAACCGCGAAAGTTTGGAATACTGGGGCGTCGGAAGAATCAAGGCCGAAGCGGTCTCACTCAAGCTTGAAGACGACGGTCGACCCTCGGTCCCCGGGGACGACGGCGTAGACAGCGACAGCGAGGAGGTCATGGAGGAATGTCGCAGGATATTTGACGAGTACGAGGACAGCGCGGTCTTCAAAAAGTCGTCCGCTCTGGACCAACCGACTGAAAGTAACCTCGAGAAGAACCTGAAGACCAGCAGCAGCGCCGCCAAAGTGAAGAACAACGGTCACGTGAAACAGGTTCGAATAGCTCCCGTGATGAACGTCTCGCAAATACTCGACGCCAAGAGAAAGTTACAGGAAATGTTGACCAACAGGTTCTCCAAGCGGTCGTTGTTAATTTGATTATCACCTGTGGAATCGTCAATAATAATAAGAAAAATTTCAGATTCAGGACACTGAAGTCGGCAACAAAACTCTCGTGTGCCGATCATTAAAACATCCCCCCCCCCACTTCAGTATCATATTTATTGTGTGTGTCGTAATGTCAAGTAGCTCAAAATATTTGTACATACTTTGATAAAAAAAAAATTATACAGTAAAATAGTTCAATATCGAAATAATTTGGCATTTTTAAAGTTTGGTTTAATTCTTTGGAAAAGTTTCCAAATTTTGTTTTGCGAGTAAAATGAATTTAAAATAAGATAACTGGGGGGGAAGAAAATTGAGTGCTCACAGTAATCGCGGAAGAACATGCGCAGTGACGTCACCAGTGCTACTGCGCATATCGTCCAAAGAATCTCTGCTGATAGTAAGTCAATTAATCGAAGTAAATGTGAAAAAAACTTCACCCATTATTCTGAAAATTTTGTTATCAATTTCAAAACATTATATTTCACAAACACAACGTTTCCTCTTCAGGCGGACAAGTTTCAATTAAATTCAGTTATAATTTATTATATGAAAACTTAGATCGTCATAAATTTAAACCACACTGTTATAGACACAGCTGTTGAGAGTATTATTAAATTTAAAACATTATATTCAACTATATACATATATAATAATACTTTTAAATACAACTATGTCATTAACAGTCATTTCGGCCGCAACGTGTGTGCAAACCGCACGTTATAAATTTATGTTGATCTCAATTTTTATATTATAAATTAGAACTGAGTTTAATTACACTTAAAGAAGTCCCAGTTAGGGATGAAACTTGTTTGTTAAATAAAATGTTTTAAGTTTGATAATAAATCTTCTGACTAATAGGCCTGGCTGGCTGTTTCACAAGTAATAGTGGCCAATAGAACAGCAAACTCGTATAGAGAAGTAATGAATTGTTTGACGAAATATAGTATGTATAATATAAATGTTTTTTTTTTAATATCTATAGACTATGTTTTTTTTAATATCTATAGACTATTTACCTTCACCGTTGTTGGTGATAATAAAAATGTTTTATTTATTCAAATACAGTTTTATATCCTTAGAATACTCGCCTCACTATTCGTTGTAATTTATTTTACAGGAACGGATAGCACTCTGTAGTACCCCCCCCCCTCTCTCCCCTTGTCCCCCTCTCCCCCTCTCTCCATCTCCCCCTATATCCCCTCTCCCTCTCTCCCCTCCCTCTCTCCCTCCCCTCCCCCTTTCTCCCTCTCCCCTCTCTCTCAATGTGTCACATTATATGAGTGGACTGGTGCGACAATGGGCAGGAGAGTTAATGCATTTTAAAGATCTTGAAAACGAACGGGAAAATAGTTGAAATTTCACTGCCTACTCCTTTTGACACATTACGGAAAGGAATAAATATTACTGCTCCTATGAATTACTAAATTGAAGACACAGAAGAGAAAACGGGTAAGTGTTTGGATACCCAAAAAGACTAAAGATTAGTTTAGTAACACCATTGACGTCACACACCCCGATCAAACTGTAAGTTGATATCAACTTATTTTTCGTATTTAATATTTCAAATATTTATATTTTGGAATTGGATTGTACTTCATTTCAGCTGCACATTTAAAAATAAATGAGAAACAAATTAACACTTAGTTTCATATACATTGAATATGTCCCTTCATTGGTTTGGAGGGTGTGTGCCGTCACTAAACTAAGTTTAAAGTCTTCGAAAACAAAGCAGAAATAAAATTCTATTATTGTAAATATTCTAAAAATTAAGAAAACATCATTCTTCCTAAATGTATTTATGTGCTGTAGCACATATGCACCAGCTGAAGTGACGTTTGAAGGTAAAAAGAGAGAAAATCATTATAGGCACTCTGTATCTCAACTTGAGAAACTGCTGTCAAATGTTGGAGACAATATAAAGGAGAAGGAAGATAAGTATTAACACCAAATTGAAACTTCGAGTCACATCGATCCACAAGTGACTTGCAAAGCAGTTAAGAACATTTTTATACATTGCTAATATGTACTATTTCTAAAGTCATTCTGCCCCTTTTAAAAGCAATTCATGAAGATGGTATAATTTTTATTTTTTTAATATTCTATTGAGGCATTTCTACATTATCTTTTAATCCATTGATCATCATTTGATTGCATCATATCTGAAACCCTTGTTCTTATGTTGCTTATGCTTACAAATTTACAGTTTCATTCACTTTTATGAATTTTAATGTTTCCAGTTGAATCTACTATTTTATTTTGCTTCTCGCACAGTGAAAAGTGGGTTGGCATCCATCCACGTTAACGCTCTTCACATGACTTAACACTATTCGAGTGAGATGGAATTACAGTTCATGTGGCCAAGACAGTCTACTTGTTCCAGTCAACTGGCATTGTGTAAACCTACCTTAAGGTTCAGTGCGCTGTGACATCACCCATGCTACTGCACACACAACGGTAGGTGAGTAGTGATGTATCTCTCATAATTGTTGCGAACAATAAGCTTTTTCTTGCAATAGTATTATTTTAAAATAATTTACTAATATGCAAAAGTTTTTTTTGTGTGCAATAGATACTTAACTGGAAGGTCAGGAAACAGTTGAACTCATATGTATACATTCTTTATTTCACATTGATGCCAACATTTAGTGACTTTATCTAACAGGACAACTGCCAGACTGTTATCTGAATTGAAGACAAAAAAAGAGGAAAAATAGCTTTGGGACACAGGTGCGAACACAACTTTGAAGGAGTAGAAAACAGTTGGGAGAACAAACATATTTTAAGCTGTAATATTAAAAGTGTTTTATTAATTTTATTATATAGTTTTATATATTTCAGCAGGTTAGCAATGGTTGCAGTTGAATCAAACCTGCTTTTACATAGAAATGGAGAAAAAAGTTTTTTAACATTGACAGTTGACATTTAAACATTATTTAATTCAATAATGTTTTAGATAATAAAATGAGCAGAGTAGCCAGAGACATAGTATTCGCCACCAAAAAAAAATCTTAAATGTAAAGAGAACATAAGTTCAGACCAATTTATTTATAAAGTACAAACTACCCTAGTGAACATTAATGTAAAAATTCTAACCATTACAATTTTATTATTTCTTCACAAACATTGTGCATTTTTGGGAAGGAAGAAACTGGAAGATATGAAAACCAGTAGTTTTGAAGTGGTAGAAGAGTTTTGGTGCACATATAAAAATCCATTCAAGCAGTGTTCATGACTGTGCATACTATTCTGTTGTTGACTAGAATAAAAGGAAGACCAATGAGATGGAAAATGAGAGTTTGAGATTTTTCACTTTTCAGTGTTGACAAAGGAAAGAACAGACTCTTAGTAGTAAAGGTAATGGCACTGAACAGAAGTATTCTATGAGTAAAGAACTTAGTTTAGTGTATTGTATAAGCTGCACTCATATGATATTGACAACATCAATATTTACATGAAGTGTACGATATTTTGCATGCATTTATCAAATATGCAGAAAAGATTGGGTGAAATTTAATTTTAATGTTCTCGTTACTGTATTGTGCTCAGTTGCTGAAGATAAGTAGATCAATTAGATCCCAGAACAT
This sequence comes from Zhengitettix transpicula, assembly GCA_037074705.1. Lineage (NCBI taxonomy): Eukaryota > Metazoa > Arthropoda > Insecta > Orthoptera > Tetrigidae > Zhengitettix > Zhengitettix transpicula. Next base: position 248,662,662 of record CM073590.1, on the reverse strand, counting down.
TGTGCTTTTATTACCAATATAAATTGTTCCTTAGGTCAGTTAAATATCAACAAACCTTATTACACATATGGTCCTCTTTTTCTTTTTAGTTTGGTCATCAGTTTTATTTAACTACCAGACTTATGGCTAGCACTTTGAAGTGGAAGAATGGACCTCTTAAAACATTTCTCTCAGACGTTTAATGAAACCTAATACAGATTCAGTCTTTAGTCTGACTGAGCAAGGAATGATTTTGATCTACTTGCTCAAATCAATCTTGTTTTACATTTCCTGTTCAGTGAAGTACGTAAAATTAAGAGTAAGTTAATGAAGTAAAAGAAGAAATTTTTGGGTAGTATAGAATTTAATCTTGAGAAAATATTTTGGGATTTAAAATTTATTGACAACGGTGTGATGAAGCTTGTAGAGACATTTTTCAGGTATTCCACTGCCTGTTTTACAAAAGAACAAATTATAGATATGAAATATAAGTGCAAGAAGAGATAAAAGTTGAGCAAAGTTAGTTCCATTGTTTCAAAGAGTAAAAAAATTATTCATCTTCAGGGAAATAAAGTGTGTTTAATCACAGCTGCCCACTCCTTGATGAATTAAATCTACTATATTCAGTCTGTCTCAGAGTGAGTGTTACTGATGATTGAATCAACTGAATGTCACTTTGATGACCATATCTTCTCTAAATGAGATAATGGTATAAGGAACTTTAATTTTCTCAGTGTAATCATTCATTGTCTTCTAACCCTGTTGGATTAAATTTATATGGAGCTTCCATGATTTTCACTTTCATCTTCTGGTAGACAACTGTTGTACTATTCAATTGGACAATAACACACATGATAAAATTCCATTATAAAGTAAAAATTATTGAAAGTTATGCATATTGTGATAATGTCACTTTCACGTTGATTAATTTCAATTTCTTGATGTCTTTAACTAATGATAGACTTTCTGTACAAAAAAAGTTCTTCTGGTTTTAACAAGAAGTGCTAGAAGTAAATAAATATATAAACATGGTTGTTTGAAAGATTTAAGGTGAACTGTTTCATTTATTAGATGCTTGCCTGAGGTTCTGGAGAAGAAGTAGGTGAAAGTAGGGAGGCATTGATGGAGGCAGAGATGAAATGATAATGGAGGGAGGGAATGTAAATTTTGTTAAGTGATGTGATGTCAACATAAAACAAGTAACGTAGAGTTTCTGGAGTCAGATTCAGCTTACACGCAGGAAATAATGCATACGTATACTCAGTTGAACTCATTTATACAAAAAATTTTCTTTCCACCCATCATTCCTCCAAGTGAGATGATGAAACAGTCAAACAAAAATATCTCTTAAGTATTTCCTGGTTGTTGTCTTCAGTTTTGTGAGCTACCCCTTAGCGACAATTTCAACTTTCAGTTCCAACTTTCCCAGAGGCTGCTTGCCACTCTTGGCAGTTCTCTTCTTGCTCCTCTTCCGCTTCTTCTTGACAGGCTTGGCCTGCTTGGTAGTGGGGGCAGACCTTGTCTTGATGCGTGACCTCCTCTTCTTCTTGTTTGTTGCCTTGCGACCCGTGGCGTTTCCTTCGACGCTGAGGGTGTCTTCGTCCCTGGCTTCGTCGGAACGCACGTAGCAGTCATAGAGGAAGTCAAGGCAGGCCTCGCCTGTGCAGAACTCGTCCGAACACTCAGGACAGACCAGAACCCTGGACTCGAGGATGCCCGCACGGTTCTTGATCCTTCGAATCAGCGGGCCCAGCGAGTTGGTGTCTTTGGCCACAGTCCGGATGTGTAGTTTGCCCATTAGCACCAGTCTGGAATGAAATACCATCAGTACTCATCCTCTCGGAAGGTCAGAGTGGAGGTTGATGAGCCATACCTGGAAAACATGTCCTCGTCCATCTTGAGCTTGGGCCTGACAGGCGTCAGCATCTTCCAGTCTATGGGCACAGGACTCAGCTCATCCAGACTGACAGATCGCATGTCTGGTGGGATTGGGTTGGCAAACGAGTACTCTCCCTGGCGACGCAGCTCCCTCCGCTGTGGCTTGAAGGTAAAATCCTTCTCACGCATCTTAACATCCTCATGCTTAACCTGAAAAGCAATTCTTAAATTATTTTTGGTCAACTCACTGTCTAGGTAGTAAATAACACAATTCATATCACTGAGAGAAAAACAAAGAATTAAACAAACCCCTTGGGAGATCATTAATGCAAATATATTCTGGTTTTAGAAGCACACTCAGAATAGTGTTGCAATACCTTATACAAAAAGTTATTGTGTATATTAGATTAAATTATGAAACTATGAATAAGTAACAGTAAAACAACCTTTTTGTTTTCAGAGGGAAAATGGGTGAGAATCTGAGCTGCGGATTTGGAGGCAACAGTCTTACAGAATTAATTATACTAAAATCTACTCCAGAGAGTCAGGAGGTTATTGAAGTTCATTCAGACAGAAAGCACTGGTGGAAATTTGAACTACACAAATTATATAATTTATTTGCCTAGTTGTTACCTATTTCAGATCACTTTTTGATCTAAAATATGTTGTCCCACAATTAGCCTGTAAGCCATGAGCTGTAAAACAATGTTACTGGCTACTTCTTCTCAGGCTGCGTGTTTATTCTCTATTAAAATGGTAGTATCATCGATATGCAGTACAACCTCAGATAAACAAAAAGTTTTACCTCGGTGTGAATTGAATCTTTGATTACATATCTTTACTATTCTGTTATAACTTATTAGAGAGATGGGAATAAAATTAATGTAAACGAAGCATTAAATAACTGTTAAGGAAATGTTACTTAAGCTGAAACAAATAACTGAGTCGCACACAGTCAAAGTTGTACCTTCTCAGGCCGAATTTTGTACTCGGGAACTCTGTCAAAGAGTTTCTTGAGGTCTTCTTTTGTTTGGACCACACTCTTGGACAAGTCCAGCACTTGCGGTGCTTCCTTTTTCTTTCCTAGAAAGTCGTCTAGCTTAATCCCTGCCATGGTGTCCTCGTATGTCTTGTCACTTGAGTAAGAAGTGCACTATTGTTGTACCAAGCAATATGAAAACAGTGTCAATTGCTGACTGTTAAGACAGGATTGATATTCCTCAGGGCCGTGGTGCTGTCTAGTTGTTGCCTCATCCTGAAATGAGAAGTAACTTTAAAACCATGAGTATAGTGACAAATATATTTGTCTGAATGCTTATAAATTATTGATTAATATGTATAACCTTAATGGTTGTTGCATTTTGGAAATGATTTCTTCTCACAAATACTTAACATCTAATAGCAATTAATTTCATTGGAATAATTGATAAAATATTCGAGATAGGTTTAAAGAAAATATCAGTATAATATTCAATTAAAACCAACTGCAGTGGATCTAAATATGGCATTTGGTAAAAGTGACAGAAATAATTTTTTAGTCTTGGTAACAAATATGTTTGAACATATAAACAATATTATTGAGAAAATGGAGTATCAGTGCCACAAAGAACTACAGGTTCATACATTAAGGGAAGTGCTTCGAAGGTAATGTGTCTTGTACGGTGATGACATTTCTCCCATAGTAATATTTTGGTTAGAAATTATGGAAAAATGTCACTAAATACATCTGTGAAAGAAATGTAAGCATCACATACATATACGTATGACATCTGATTTGTGATACGGGGAGCAAAGTATCATCTGTGTGGATTCCCCAACTCATGTCAAAAGCAGGTGCCGATTAGTGAGACATAAGTTCCAAGCTTCTACCTTGTGAACTTTGGTTAGTGCAACAGTCTTTGCTTCAAATGTGAATTGATATGGCAAGTATTCTTTACAAGCCAATGATGGGGAAATAAATTAATCAAGCGTGTTGATATTGACCATTGTTATGTTAATACAAATTTATTTATATGAGAAAAGTTTCACTTTGAACAAAACACGAGTTCACTTTCACTGCAATTGACGTAGTTGTGGAGTGTCGAACTCTTACATGCCACTTTTGTGACAGACGATGACACAAATTTCCACCTTCACTTTTTTCACTTCAGTAATTTGTTGTAAAAGCTAGTGAGAGCTTTTCAATTTTGGAAATTTGAGCCAGCAATGGGACTTTAAATACAGCCAACAGGGAATGTGGATATTTTGAGCCCAGCCACTAACTACCAAATAATCTCCACGTCCTGACACTCGTTGACTCATAGGTAGAACTAAAATAACAAACAACATGGAAGTGGTCAGGGAGACAGATAAAAATTTAAATAAAAACAATTATGTAGTTTTGTGCACCTGATGTCAACAGATTGTGGAAGAAACGTGTGTTATGAATATATATGTGCAGGTCAATTTTGTGTATATATTATTTCTTTTTTATCCGACTCTGTGGCCATTTCTGTGTTGTTATTTTCCAATGTCAGTTACAACAATGTTTATAAGAATAAGATAGAAATGAATTGTTACTATAAAGTAATATTTATGCCTTATTAAATTACAGGAACGGGCAAGTAACAAAGATGCAAATAAATATATATACAATTTAATACAACACACCAAAAACCAAGTTTTATTGGTCAATTAAGAACAAATTGGACATTAAAAAGTAACCATTTTCCAGTCACAATTATTTATTTTTTATATGTGTGTATTTAATTTTGAGCTTTCAGCTTAATTAACCATTATGTGAGAATGCCACAGTTTCAGCACTTGTGATATATGTAATGGCTTTAAAACGCAGAAGCTCAAAATAGAATATAATACATAATTATAAAATGAAAAAAATTATGTCTGATTGAAAATAATGATTAATAAAGATAGCCAATTCAGACGAAAAGGGTAATATAAATACCACACAACGTTTCTGGGATCCTTGTCCCTTTCGTCAGGTGCTAAGAAGAGACTAAAGCAACACAACTCCACTTGTCAGTTGACAGACCTCAAAAGTGACGAAAATGCAACGACAATGGGAGAGCCAAAGGGTTAGCTCTAGGCTCTTCTTAACAACTGACGAAAGGTACAAGGATCCCAGAAACGTTGTGTAGTATTTATATTACCTTTTTGTCTGAATTGGCTATCTTTCTTATTCAATACATAATTACGTCTGAAAAATTGGTTATTTTCGTCGCTATCTATATAAAAAATATTCACCAGTGTTGATATAATAATAATGAAAACTAGAAAATCTAGTAAATAAACACAATTTATTGTGCACTGTGAACAAAAGGTCTTGATCTCTGTTTTGATCGTAGTCACATAACAGCTACAATTGCAATACACTGGCACAACATTTTGTGAAACAACGTTTGAAGAAATACTGTCAGGGGAAAGAAAGAAAATGACTTTATTTGCAGTCAAAAAGGAAAACTTTCGGAGTTATTGTTCCTTACATTGAGACGCAGACTGTGCTTTTATGATGAAATATGTTGTTCTTAGTTGACCAACCGAACTTACATTCTGTATTGACCATTTGCAATGAGTGTGTGCATAGGCAAGCTGTGAACTCAGCATGTCAAACATGGGCTTACAAGAACACTGCCTCGTTAACATGAAGGCAATGTCCACTGCCCCATGTGACGCTTTTCATCATCGTCCTTTGAATCTGTGAGTGAGAGTGTGAATGTGTGAAGCGACATCCGTGAAAATTGCAATAGTTTCTGTATTGCAGAAAATTATAGGAGTGTTGAGCCTATTACTGTTTTTCTTTTAAGCAAGTGATTGTCGTTTGTGCTGCTCATAAGCTGTGCATTGGACTCGCATGTGACAGATTTTTGCAATAGTATTTTGATCTTTTACCTGTAAAATTGCCCCATTAGTTCAATCCACCACACTTGAGGCTTCACAGTAATCAGCTATTAACTTTGTTTAAAATATATATTTTTTCACTCAAAGTGTAATATCAATTTTTCTATGTAATAAGGAATTTTATCTTATGAATTATCACTATGTTGAATACAGATGATAATTGAAAAGAAATTGAATTGATTTACAAAGGATTCAAGGCGGATTTTCAATTATTGATCTATTACTTTGTTGCGCATTATACTTAAGTATTTATATTTACAGTGGGAGCTTTCAATATGTAGAAATAGACTTTTCTGTATTTCACTTTATTTTTTATTTTTGCCCAAATGCTTTTCGAGTTTTGTACCAACGCCACCATTTTCACAATAATGTTTGTTCACAAATTTTGTAGCATTTGGACATAAAATTACTTTGCTGGAAGAAACCCTTCTATTTATTCAGTTTGAACTGAATTGTGTTTCGCTTTTATTTTAAAAAATTTGACAAGTATTTTCATGTGTATCGCCACTGATCTCAACAACTTGGACATTCAGTTGTGTTTTATTTCGATTGAGCTGGCTATCGTCAAAATTCTACTTCTAATCCTAATTTGAACTTTTAGCACAGGCACTAATTTATTCACGTAGCAGGGTTTGTGGTTTTGAGCACAATAAACAATTGATTCATCGTAACTGACCACTTTATTTTCATGCAAAAATAACCAACAGATATATATATATTTCTTTACATTTAAAAATATTTAGTCTTCATTTATACTGAATATCAGTTAACTTCTTGAATTTGATAATTACACATTAGACGGAAAAATATTCATTCACACTTATGTCTTGTTTGTGTAATATGCAAAATATCAATGATTTTTTTCTCATGGACAAAACTAAGCGTTCCATGATTTCTCCGAGAATGGTGTCTGACTCCGAGGGGTCTCCCATTCTTGGTGCTTTAGCAGTAAACACTGGAATGAGAAATTTAAGAGAAAAAAAAAGGAGTTTGAGTTACTGAAAGAATGGGTTAATAGAAACATTTATCTGTGTACAACGGGGCACGTGACTAAGTATTGGGCCTGTAATGTGTGAGGTGTATAATACCTGGCGGAGAGAAGTCAGCTGGGTCACTACAGGCCGTACGCCACTCCAGAGGTCTTCGTCTAAGATATTCCTTTTCGGCTTGTCCACCTGACTGCGTCGGCTCAGAAGCCTTTGGCCGCCGTTACCTGTAAAACAAGACGAAGGTCTTTTCGGGCTCGAAACAGTGACTATTAAGAGCAGATTGAAAACCTTATTATGAGGAAAACTGTAGTAGCAGCACCAGCAGCATGTGAGTGTGTCTTACAAACATAAAAAAACCATCACCCACCAGTGTTTTTTTGCAATGAGTCGAGTGCTGGTGCTCATGTGCTATAGCACATAAATTAACTTTGGAAATTATTTTTTCTTAATTTTCAGAACCGCCACAATAATGTTTTATCAGTGTGAATTTATGCTTTGGTATTGAAGACCCACTCCGCTCCCACTAATGAAGCAGCTGACCATGCCTGAGGTACAATCGACTGTGGCACATGATTTATGGTTGGAATGAGAGATGCGCACACGCAGCATTTTGTACTACCTGTAAGGCCTAAGAAACTGCCCGCAACCCAGAATTTTCAGGTACTCCAGGTGAACGCTCCCACTTAAATGACACCATCCTCATCACATGTGATTGATCGACACTCCAACATGCTAAGTGTTGGGATGTTACATGGCATGCAATCATCTTCGAACTGTCACTAAAGAACATTCTTTTCTCACGCAAAAAGCATGTCTCATTCAGTTAATTGAGAATTTCACTGAATGTTGAAGCATGAAAGTGGGAAAAAATTGGTTTACATTTATCAGAAAGGTGTTAAATGCTTTTTGAGAGATGATGATGTTCCTTATTGAAGAATTATGTATCAATAGTGGCCCACATCTGCTGGTTGACTTTTTCTTATAAATTTTTAATATCTGCGAAGTAAAACGTATTAGAACTAATGGTGAAATTTAGTCGAGTCTTCAGAAAAAAACAACTATGAATGATGGATAACATCATCAACACCACCAACAAAAAACTGATTTGTAATTAATCATGTTATTAATTTCTAATTGTATATTAAACCTGAAGAGGTCCTAAAAGAAGACGTTTGCTTAATTTTTTGTTAATAAACATAATTTCCTGACTCAAGGCTGTATATTTTTTTAATTTCAATATCAGGATATTTTTTCATCATTATTATGATGTGATGGACTACAAATTCCAATATATATATATATATATATATTTTAAAAAAAGCCTTTGAACTCAAAGTCATCATCAGAAAACAATCTTTTTGACGACAATTTTTTTAAATTTAAATGTAGTACACATGTACACATGTACAGGAGCAACGTGTTGTGATTCATATATTTTTTTAATTGTGAAGAAATGTTAATGGTCGTTAAATATGTCTGAATGTTAAAATTATGAAATATAAAAGTCTATACTAAATAGATAAATAACTAGTCAAAAACAGACAAAATTAAGTGATAAATTAAAAATACCTCACAAGAACTATCCTTGTTGGTATCGTCAGGTGGATCAAGAAACGCAAGAGCCATAATAACGACGACAAACAAGCACATGCTGACATTTTCTGGAGAGACGGACAGGGCTACCTTTGGGGATGCCTTCTCCTCTTTCCATTTTTGAACTAAGTTTCCCAGAACTTGAGGCCCGTTTAGAGAGGTGTATGTTCTGGGGTAACACAGACCTTGGGCATACGGTAAGAGTTGTCCTCTGTTCCCATTGGAACAGTCGGCCAGCTGCCTTCTAAACTGGGTGAGACATGGAGAAGGGAATGCTGCGACCCCAAAGCAAGTACCCAATGGCCGACCTACCTCATGCAGGTTTCCTAGGCGAATTCCGGGTTGGATCCTTAAACCATAGCCCCGGGACCCCTAGTTAACCCTCGGCGACCTTCCTCTACCCTGTCGCATCCCTCCTGTCCTTTCAAATCCCTTTCTATGCTATTAAAGGGGAATTACCACCACGTGGATTACCCTGCTACTCTAAAAAGAATTACAAACCGAGTTGCAAATTCGAATTAGAGAAAAAAATATTGTTAAACTTATAATTGAAATGTTGTAAAACTGAACCTCAATTTTCTGCAGTGAAGTACAAACTCGAGAGTGGATTTTCGTCGATATAAATGATTTGTTGGTAAGTTTCAATGCCAGTTTTTAAAACTGGAATAAATATGTAAAGCCGAAATTGAGCAAAATCAAATTTAGAAAAGACATGATACGTTGAATATGTAACACACACATGTATCAGATCTTACCCTGTTAATATATATATATATATATATATATATATATATATATATATATATATATATATATATTAACCGGGTAAGATCTGATACATAGGTGTGTTACATATTTAACGTATCATGTCATATATATAGACAAAAAATTACAATATATGTAATATATGTAACGCGATGTCTGTTCTTAAGGTCGCAAGTACGTGGAAGTGTTGCAAGGAGACGAGGCGCCTCCATTGTTGGCGCCGTGACTGTTGGACCGTCTCCGGGGAAACCACACGATGTCGAACATCATGGCAGAGGCGGCCGCAGAGTCCGAGGACAGGCGCAGAGAATTTCGGCAGTACCTCGTCGACGGAGGAGTCCTCGACGCCGTCGTCAAGGTGAGTTCCCCACGACAGTGCTGCCATCCATCGAGGCTCACGGTTTGGTCTCACGTAACGCAAGTGTCCCGCTCCGAGTCAAGTGAGTTTTACCACGCGACAAAGCTCTCTCATGGGATGACGACGACAGTGCTGCATCCCGACACACACACACACACGCACCGATATCCCGATTGACGTTTCCTCGACGGGTCATTTTTACGAAATAAAGAAATATATGAATAAGAAAGATGGACGATTCAGACAAAAAAAAGTGATAATATAAATAGTTCACAACGACGTTTCTGGGATCCTTTGTGCCTTTCGTCAGGTGTGCTAAGAAGGGCCTAGAGCGACACAACTGCCGTCGTGAGTTGACAAAACTCAAAATAAGTACAGTTGTGTCGCTCTAGGCTCTTCATAACGCACCTGACGAAAGGAACAAGGATCCCAGAAACGTTGTTGTGTGGTATATATATATATATATATATATATATATTGTTAGTTATTATTATAAATGTTTGTAATGCAAACGCGGTACACGTATTACGTATGATTGAGGAACCAACCCCCAAACCCCCCATGGTGGAATGGCGTAAGTACCTGCCTCTTTCTTTCCGTTTTTATTGTTTCCTTTGTTCTCTTCGCTTGGAGTATATCTCGACATCCTTTCTTCCGATCTTCTAGACGCCCTTTCTCGCCATCTCTTTGACCTGTCTCTTTATTTCTGTTTTTACTCTTTCTTTGCTCTTCATGTTTTTACTTTTCTTGGCCCTTTTCACTGTTTCCTTTCTCACTTAACTACTCCAAGCCAATGGAGTATCGGAATAATCTAACTAATAAGTAACCTTTTTGCATGTGCAACACGTGGACCTGTGGAAATTACACAATTTCTAAGAGGGACATTTCAGAAGCGGCTAAGAAATTAACGGTCAGTCGTCAGTGATCTTGAGTTCTGACGTCACGAATTAAGAGCGTGGTTTCCAGAGAGAGTATTTAAGATTTTTTCTGTTGTTATTGTTTCCTTTGTTCTCTTCCCTTGCATTATATCTCTGCATCCTTTCTTCTCATCTTCTTGACGCCCTTTCTCGTCACCTCTTTGACCTGCCTCTTTCTTTCTGTTTTTTTTGTTTCTTTGTGCATTTTTGTCCTTTTTTCACTGTTTCCTTTCTCACTTAACCACTCAAAGACAATGGAATACCAGAATAATGTAAATAATAAGTAACATTTTGCATTACACAATTTGTAAGAGGCCTGAAGGGACGTTGAGAAGCGGTCAGTCGCCGGTGATCTTCAGTTGTGACGTCACCAATTAAGAGCGTGGCTTCCAGAGATAGTATTTAATATTTTTTCTGTTTTTATTGTTTCCTTTGTTCTCTTCCCTTGCAGTATATTCTCATCTTGTAGACGACCTTTCTCGCCATCTCTTTGACCTGCCTCTTTCTTTCTGTTTTTTTGTTTCTTTGCTGTTTTCTTTGCCCTTTTCACTGTTTCCTTTCTCACTTAACTACTCCAAGACAATGTAATGTCGGAATAATCTAAATAATAAGTAACATTTTTGCTTGTGCAACACGTGGACCTTCAGTCGTGACGTCACAATTAAGAGCCTGGTTTCCCGCTGGTCGCAGGCGGTGGTGTCGCTGTACGCGTGCGAAGAAAAGCCCATGAACCCGGTGGACTTCGTGCGCAAGGTGATGGGCGACGAGAGACCCTCCTCGGAGGACATGAAGACGCTCGTCGCGCAGGTGGTGGGCAGCGTCAAGGTTCAGCGGACGCTGGCGCTCGACAACCGGCGCTTGCGGGAGCGTCTGCAGGAGCTGGAGCCCGACAGCGACCTCCTGGCGGCGCCCAGCGTCGTGCCTCCGGAACTGCTGCTGCCCGAGGACGGGGAAGGTGCCGCGGATTACGCCATGGCTTCGGTGGACACCGACGCCCTGTCCGAAGTGGGCGTCAGCATGCAGATGCTGCAGGGAGAAAGGTTCAAGCTGGGCGGCGCGGCGGAACCGGAAGTCCGCGAGAACAGGGAAGCAGCCGAGGAGCCGCAACACCTGCACAAACCCGCGGAGGAAGCACGACACGCGGAAGTTATGTCGGTGGCGTCGGAGGGCGTCCACGCGGACGCCAAGTCCGTACAGTTGGAAGCCGCCGTGACGGAGAAAAAGTCCGAAGAACCGCCCGTAGTCGCCGCGGCCGACGGAGGACAAGCGCTCGAGTCCCTGGAAGGTGTCGCGCCTCTGCACTAAATCCCTAGTAACAACCATGATGATGATGATGATGTCACCAGAAACCACAGTCAAATAAACAACACAGTCACCAAGAAATTCTTTCCGTTTTCCGCGGCGTCGCACTCGTTTCCTCTCTGCTTTAATTTGCAGAGATATTACACGTGTTACTCGCCGATTTTGCGAACGTTTCAGATATTTTTCTCTCTGAAGACGCCAGCGTTGCTTATTTAACAATATCCGGCCTGACGTCGTTGCAACGTCGAGGTCACGACGCCTCTCAGACAACAAATTCAGAAAATAAATAAAAGTATTTCGAACTTTGCACTCGAGGACTCCGGAGCGGAGCCATTTAAAATTGTCTTCAAGCTCGAGGGCTCCGCTCCGGAGTCCTCGAGTGCAAAGGGTAATTTCAAGCATGGAAAAAAATTAATTAAGTAATTTATTTTATTTGTTTAAATAAATTTAATCAACTCTACATCTTTTTCTTCTTCTTCTTCGGCTCCGCCCCCCCCTTTTATTATATATGTTTGCCGTCTTCAATATTCCATTTCTGTCTGTCGTTCCAATCTCCCTCTTCTTCCTCCAAATTCCTATCCTTCATTATTGGTTTTCCCACATGGGGTGTTTCCCCACTTTAATCTGGGGTCTGCCACGTTTATTATTTTTTCTTTTGCCAGGAGGTGTGACCATTGGTGTAATATTTCTTTTGGTCATCTTCCATTATTCCATTCTTTGTACGTGACCATACACCATATTTAAGGGGGGTTTGATTTTTCTCAATCCTTTTCAACGACAGACGTCGTGGTTACGTTCATTTCTTTCCGAAAAGGAGCTCATTTCTAATTTTATCCTGTCTTGCTTTTTTTTTTGAAGACTTCTCTCTCAGAGAATCGAATCCTACTGTTCTAATTTTGTTCTTCTGTTCTTCTGTCAGGGGGTCAAGTGTCACTCCCATTAACCTAGAATGTTCTGTATTTATGATGCTCTTATAAATTTTGATTTTTTGTTTTTCCTTTTAAATTTTTATTTCCAATTATTCCGATAGAAAATCTTCGTAGAATTCTTCTTTGCCATTGCAGTTTTAGTTTGTTTGTGTATTTCTATTTCACATGTTCCTACATTTGTAATTATTGACCCCCCAAAGTATTTAAAAAATTCACATTTTTTTTAATTCTCCTGTGTTTCGAGTGTCATGTCTTCTACATATTTTCCCTAAACACACACGTGTATTCTGTCTTGTGTACATTTATGTTCCGTTCCCCATTTTTTTTATATTCTTCCATGAGGTGATTTATCATGTCCTCTTCATCTCCTGATCGTCGCGCGAACAACAATGAATCCTGTCTCCTACAGGAATGCCCATTCCGGGAACATTTTTTATATCATAAATAGAAGAGGCTTAATTATGTTCCGAGGGGGCCCCGCACGTTGTGACGTCACGGCCGACGCAAGGAGCAGTACAGAATTTCTCCTACGCGGACAACAAGGACTTGCTACCAGCGTTTAATGACTGTGGTATACTCTTTCACCACAATGTCTAAACATAAACGACCACGCCCATTCGCACCACGGTCCTCCAGTACAACACAGGAGGTAGAATAACAATGAATAATGAACTGCAAGATTAGTAGAAAGGCTCAGTTATGGTAGCAGAAGGCACTGCAAGGATTAGGATGGGTTTCTTGCGGTTCGTGTAAATGCTCGGCTCGGCTCGGGAGTCTCCGTAGGCACTGGAGCCAGTATCGGCTCGTGCTCGGCTCGTTGCTCGGCTCGTCACTCGACTCGTGCTCGGCTCGGGAGTCTCCGTAGGCACTGGAGCCAGTATCGGCTCGTGCTCGGCTCGTCACTCGACTCGTGCTCGGCTCGGGAGTCTCCGTAGGCACTAGAGCCAGTATCGGCTCGTTGCTCGGCTCGTCACTCGACTCGTGCTCGGCTCGGGAGTCTCCGTAGGCACTAGAGCCAGTATCGGCTCGTTGCTCGGCTCGTCACTCGACTCGTGCTCGGCTCGGGAGTCTCCGTAGGCACTGGAGCCAGTATCGGCTCGTTGCTCGACTCGTGCACGGCTCGTTGCTCGGCTCGGCAGTTTCCGTAGGCACTGGAGCCAGTATCGGCTCGTGGTTCAGCTCGTGCTCGGCATCTGGACGGGGCTTTATGTTCCGAGAGGGAGGGGGGGGGGGGGAGGCGCACGTTGTGACGTCACTGCCGACGCACGGACCAGTACAGAATTTCTCCTACGCGGACAACAAGGACTCGCTACCAGCGTTTAATAACTGTGTATATACTCTTTCACCACAATGTCTAAACATAAACGACCACGTCCATTCGCACCAGGGTCCTCCAGTACAAGACCGCAGGTAGAATAACAATGAATAATTAACTGCAAGACTTGTAGAAAGGCTCAGTTATGGTAGAAGGCACTGCAAGGATTAGGATGGTTTCTTGCGGTTCGTGTAAATGCTCGGCTAGACTCGGGAGTCTCCGTAGGCACTGGAGCCAGTATCGGCTCGTTGCTCGGCTCGTGCTCGGCTCGTTGCTCGGCTTGTTGCTCGGCTCGGGAGTTTCCGTAGGCATTGGAGCCAGTATCGGCTCGTGGTTCGGTTCGTGCTCGCAATCTGGACGGGGCTTTATGTTCCGAGGGGGAGGGGGCGAACGTTGTGACGTCACGGCCGACACACGGACCAGTACAGAATTTTTCCTACACGGGCAACAAGGACTTGCTACCAGCGTTTAATAACTGTGTATATACTCTTTCACCACAATGTCTAAACATAAACGACCACGCCCATTTGCACCAGGGTCCTCCAGTACAACACAGCAGGTAGAATAACAATGAATAATGAACTGCAAGACTTGTAGAAGCAGCAGTGTAATTTGCAGGGAGAAGACAAACTGATTGGAAGAATGTGGGAAAGGACCCGAGAGCGTTGAAAGAGGACAGAGAGGGAGGCTGTGAAGCAAGTAGTAAGTAAGTTACTAATGGTAGAGGGGGGCAAACATTGCCCGCGACTCAGTCGTTTCTTTGCGTGCCTTTTTAATTTTTATCGAGAAAGTCTGAGATCTTACCGTTGGACACGTTGCTGATGATCGAAGGCGTGCCGTTGAGGTGCCTGTGGTGCTTGGCCAGGTGAGGTCTGAGGTCCAGCAAGGGCGCTCCTCCTCGACGTCGCGACGCCATCGGCGTCTTCCCGGAGACGGACGCGGCGGTGGGAGAAGGCGACCTGAATCACAAAAACCAGGCAAATGGTATATATATATATATAAGAAATAGGGAGTTAAAATGAAAAAAATTAAGTCTGATTGAAAATAATGAATAAGAAAGACAAAATAAGTGATAATATAAATACCACACACAACGTTTCTGGAAACCTTGTTCCTTTCTTCAGGTGTTAAGAAAAAAAAACTACAATTGAATTGTGCAGTTGTGCCGCTCTAGGCTCTTTTGTCTTCTTTTTTTCTTTTGTTAACACGTTTCTGAAAACTTTGTTCTTTTCTTCAGGTGTTAAGAAAACTAAAAAAAAAGAAACACCAGAGAGATTTTTGTCAACTCAATTGTGCAGCGGTGTCGCTCTAGGCTCTTTGGTGTTGTTGTTGTTTTTTATTTTCTTAACACCTAAAAAAAGTTTTATTTATTATTATTATTATTGTTACTAATTAGACACTCCATTCCGACTTTTAGTCATAATGTATTTTGCATCCTTTTCCTTTCCGCCCTCCTTCCACTTTTTAATATTTATTTGCCTCGCCAGTGACGTCAGAATATGTTTGAAATCAGTTCGCTTTATTTTTTTTTCTTTTAGAGAGAATTGTACTCGCAATGTTGGGATGTTAACTCTCTCTCTTTCGTTTTCGTCTACCCACCTTCTTCTTATTTTTTTCCCCCTGTAGCCTTCTGCACTACCAAATTATCACAGATTTGAAAGAATTTTTTCTTCTTCTCGTCGTGAGTGTCCCAGGAGTTATGAGACAAGTCTCCGATAACCTCTAGTAAATTTTTACCCCAAGCTATTTTGTGTTGTTGTTTCCTTTTTTTTTAGTTTCCTTAACACCTGAAATAAGGAACAAGGTTTCCAGAAACGTGTTAAGGAAGAAAAAAACACATAAGAGCCTTGAACAACACAAATGCACAATTTATCTGACAAAAATCACTATTGTGTATGGTTTTTTTAGTTTTCTTAACACCTGAAGTAAGGAACAAGGGTTCCAGAAACGTTTTAAGGAAGCAAAAAATACAACACATAAGAGCCTAGAACGACACAACTGCACAATTTATCTGACAAAAACACTATTGTCTATTTTTTTTAAAGTTTTCTTATCACCTGAAGTAAGGAACAAGGTTTCCAGAAACGTTTTAAGGAAGCAAAAAAAACAACAACACAAAAGTGCCTAGAACGACACAACTGCACAATTCAATGGACAAAAATCTCTCTTGTCTATTTCTTTTTTTAGCTTTCTTAACACCTGAAGTAAGGAACAAGGTTTCCAGAAACGTTCTGTGGTGTTTGTATCATCACTTATTTTGTCTGGATTTGGCCATTCTTCTTATTATTTCTTCCCGTACACATTCGTGATCTCTTTAGACATGTTAAAAAAAAATATCGTATACATTTGAAGTAATAGTTTTCAGAAAAAAAATTGTGTAAAACAAAAACAGAGATATGATGATGTCTACCTAAGCAAGTATCGAAAACAATAATAATAAAAACTATATTCATAAATGCAACTGAAGAAAAGGTTATTTTTATCAGTAAAAAAAATACACATAAATATTTAACCGAACAACAATTATACTAATTAGTTAAAGATAAAGTGATACAAATAAATACAACCATCCACAACGTTTGCTTCCTTCAGTCAGTTGAAAATCGCAAGAGACCGCACGAGCACGAACCACGTGACCGACTTGGAATTATTAGTGGGAACGCGAGCCCCTGACGCTTGTGCTGTCCCGCGGTACACGGCCACGGAGCGTAACGGCCCCTGCCCAGGCGATGTTTATGCTGACCCGCGCTACACTGCCACAGAGCGTAACGGCCCCTGCCCAGGCTATGTTTATGCTGACCCGCGCTACACTGCCACTGCCCCAGCGCAGACACGTTAACGATAATATATGAATACACATGACGCTCACAGTGACTTTTAATCGCTTTAAATACAATTAATTAATTACTTAATACACAAAATATTATATAAATAAATTTATTAATAATTAAATCTGTAACATCACATCGCAGCAAGATGGAATAGTTCCCAAAATAGGCGCCTGCAGCGCCCGAAGTGGATACCACACCGGCCTAACCTCACCCCATCTACCCCCGTCTAGCCTCACCCACGCACCCCTCCCCACTCCAACCCTTCGGAGGCCTATAAAATCCGAATAGTGGGTGTTCTCTGCTCAGCTGTCGGAAAAGCTTCTAGGCCGCTAGGACTTCTCGATCCGCTTACGTACAGAACCACCTTCCCAAGACGCATCTAGAGTGTTAGGTCGTCTAACCCTCTATCTCCCGGACGCATCTAGGGTGCTAGGTCGTCTGTCTCCCGAAAGGACGCATCTAGAGTGCTAGGTCGTCTAACCCTCTGTCTCCCGGACGCATCTAGGGTGCTAGGTCGTCTGTCTCCCGAAAGGACGCATCTAGAGTGCTAGGTCGTCTAACCCTCTGTCTCCCGGACGCATCTAGAGTGCTAGGTCGTCTGTCTCCCGAAAGGACGCATCTAGAGTGCTAGGTCGTCTAACCTTCTATCTCCCGGACGCATCTAGGGTGCTAGTTCGTCTGTCTCCCGAAAGGACGCATCTAGAGTGCTAGGTCGTCTAACCCTCTGTCTCCCGGACGCATCTAGAGTGCTAGGTCGTCTGTCTCCCAAAAGGACGCATCTAGAGTGCTAGGTCGTCTAACCCTCTGTCTCCCGGACGCATCTAGGGTGCTAGGTCGTCTGTCTCGCGAAAGGACGCATCTAGAGTGCTAGGTCGTCTAACCCTCTGTCTCCCGGACGCATCTAGAGTGCTAGGTCGTCTGTCTCGCGAAAGGACGCATCTAGAGTGCTAGGTCGTCTAACCCTCTGTCTCCCGGACGCATCTAGAGTGCTAGGTCGTCTGTCTCCCGAAAGGACGCATCTAGAGTGCTAGGTCGTCTAACCCTCTGTCTCCCGGACGCATCTAGAGTGCTAGTTCGTCTGTCTCCCGAAAGGACGCATCTAGAGTGCTAGGTCGTCTAACCCTCTGTCTCCCGGACGCATCTAGGGTGCTAGTTCGTCTGTCTTCCGAAAGGACGCATCTAGAGTGCTAGGTCGTCTAACCCTCTGTCTCCCGGACGCATCTAGAGTGCTAGGTCGTCTGTCTCCCAAAAGGACGCATCTAGAGTGCTAGGTCGTCTAACCCTCTGTCTCCCGGACGCATCTAGGGTGCTAGTTCGTCTGTCTCCCGAAAGGACGCATCTAGAGTGCTAGGTCGTCTAACCCTCTGTCTCCCGGACGCATCTAGAGTGCTAGGTCGTCTGTCTCCCAAAAGGACGCATCTAGAGTGCTAGGTCGTCTAACCCTCTGTCTCCCGGACGCATCTAGGGTGCTAGGTCGTCTGTCTTCCGAAAGGACGCATCTAGAGTGCTAGGTCGTCTAACCCTCTATCTCCCGGACGCATCTAGGGTGCTAGGTCGTCTAACCCTCTACCTCCCGGACGCATCTAGGGTGCTAGGTCGTCTGTCTCCCGAAAGGACGCATCTAGAGTGCTAGGTCGTCTAACCCTCTATCTCCCGGACGCATCTAGGGTGCTAGGTCGTCTAACCCTCTACCTCCCGGACGCATCTAGGGTGCTAGGTCGTCTAACCCTCTACCTCCCGGACGCATCTAGGGTGCTAGGTCGTCTGTCTTCCGAAAGGACGCATCTAGAGTGCTAGGTCGTCTAACCCTCTATCTCCCGGACGCATCTAGGGTGCTAGGTCGTCTAACCCTCTACCTCCCGGACGCATCTAGGGTGCTAGGTCGTCTGTCTCCCGAAAGGACGCATCTAGAGTGCTAGGTCGTCTAACCCTCTACCTCCCGGACGCATCTAGGGTGCTATGTCGTCTGTCTCCCGAAAGGACGCATCTAGAGTGCTAGGTCGTCTAACCCTCTATCTCCCGGACGCATCTAGAGTGCTAGGCCGCCTTCCTTCGAATCTCACGCGTCTAGGCTACCAGGCAGTGCAGATTCCCCCATTGTTACAGCTCTTTTCCCATCTCCTCGTCGCCTTTAATTGAGAATCTGTGTGTTTGTGAATAAATCTGTTTCAACTGACAAGCTTCTGGTTTATCTCCTTAGTGGAGGAACGCAACCCGTCCGTACCTTCAGGCTTCAAATCGTTAAATCAGATTATTTTTTGTGAGTGATTAATCTCCGCACACCACGGATATTGTTTGCCGTGCAGTTGGCAGTCCTGTTTCTATGTTACTTTGCGCCATTTTATGTCGTCGCAGCTCAAGAGTAATTCACGAAAATTGAATAAACGTTTAAAACCTTCGAATTTTTGTGCCAATTGGATTGTATAATTAAATATAAATTAATTTTAATATATAGAACATTGATTGTTCTAGTTATTCACCTCCAAATAAATTCGAGTACTCAATTATTTTCCAGCAGTGTCAAATGTTTTTTTTCTTGTGAAAGTCTTTGCTTAACGCAACGATGTTCTTTCACTTGTACTTGTTATATAATTAAAACTTGAAACACACACACACACACACACACACATACATATATATATATGTATATTAAATACGAATTAAAAACAGAAATTAATGAACTTTTCAGACAATTAAAAATATTTTATCAAAACCCCCACCCCTTTTTTTAACGACTTTTTCAGGGGGGGGGGAAATATATTTTTTTTAAAATGTCCGGAAAAGGTCGTTAGTTTATTTAATTTATAAAAACAACGAAACAGACGACAGTTAAAATATTATTACACTTAAGAAAACGGCTCATATTAACTTAATACCTTTGTAACGTTTCTTACCCATTTGGAATCGTCAAATAAAATGACAAAAAATAAAGAAGATAATGAAGATGAAACAAAGATAAAAGGTTGAACGACAAAAAAATACATAAATTAAGGATAAAATGGTTACTCACATTAATAGAGAAATAATTAAAATATGTAGTAAAATCAGTTTATATAAAAATATATAAATTATTTATGTAATTAAAAAATTAACGTATGTAGAAAAATTAAATAAACAAAACCTTTCTTTAACTCAATGCCAGTAACGATATTAACCTTTATTTATTTACTTATTAATGTCAATTATTATCTATGGTTGTGTTTTTTTAGTTATATTTCTCTGAACAGATCCTGAACGGAAAAGGGGGAAGAAATTATAATAAAGAAAGGCCAAATACAGACAAAAGAAGTGATGATGTAAACGCCACAAAAATGTCTCTCTCAAACCTTGTTCCTTTCCTCAGGTGTTAAGGAAACTTAAAAACCAAACAACAACAACAACACAAAAGAGCTTTGGGGGGGGGGGGGGTAAAACGTTCCTCGAGGTTTTCGGAGACTTGTTCCGTAACTCCTCGGAAAACTCGCGACGAGAAGAGAAAGGAAAGGATTCTTTCAAAGCTTTGATAATTTGGGTAACTGGAGAAGGCTGCAAGGGGAAAAAAATAAGACGAAGAAGAACGTAGATAGACGAAAACGAGAGAGAGAGAAAAGAAATATATAGTTGACATCCCAATAATTCGAGTAAAATTCTGTCTGAGAAAAAAAAATAAAGCCAACTGATTTCAAACATATTATGACGTCACTGGCGAGGCAAGGAAATATTAAAAAGTGGAAGGAGGGCGGAAAGGAAAAGGATGTAAAAGACGGAAAGGAGTGTTTAATTAATAATAATAATGATAATAAAATACCCTTTTTAGGCGTCCTGAAAATAAAAAAAACAACAACACAAAAGAACCTAGAACGACACAACTGCACAATTCAGTTGACAAAAATCTCTCTTATGTGTTTCTTTTTTTTAAGTTTTCTTAACACGTGAAGAAAAGAACAAGGTTCTCAGACACGTGTTAAGGAAACATAAGCAAAACAAAAAAGAGCCTAGAGCGACACAACTGCACAATTCAGTTGACAAAAATCATTTTAGTTTTCTCAACACGTGAAGAAAGGACCAAAGTTCCCAGAAACGTGTTAAGATAAGAAAAAAATCCCGGAAAAGAGCCTCGAGTGACACAACTGCACAATTCAGTTGCCAAAAATCTCTCTTGAGTGTTTTTTTTTAGTTTTCTTGGCACCTGAAGAAAGGAACAAGGTTTCCAGAATCGTTGTGTGGTTTTTGTATCATAATTTCTTTCGCCTGTATTTTGTTATTAACTTTCAAAACAGATGTAAATTTTTCACTTTAAAATAACTTCCAATGTTATTAATATTTGTAATGTTTAATATCTGTAAAATAAATAACCATTTTTTTCTTCCAAAAAAGGGGGTGAAGGTTGTTTCCGTAGTTGTGGTACCCCTGGAGCGTCACGTTCCTGGCACGACTGTCATATTGATTCACAAAGTTGTTGTGGGGGGGGATCAGCTGTTGGCCTCCAGAGGGCGTCGTGGTCGTACACAGAGCAAAGAACGTACAGTACAGGTGCAGCGTGTTACAGTCTGCGATATTACTGTCCCGGCGGTGTTGGTCCTAGCAGAAGTCTCCTTGTGGAGGCGCTGGAGGAACTGGAAACATTTTTCCTCTGAAGATGTCAGAGAACCGTAAGACTCGCCTGCTCGCCGGAGGAGATTACCAAAGACATTTAGAGAAGCAAAGAGGAAACTTCAGGTACGGGGAAAGGTCGTCTTGACTTCAGGGGGGGGGGGAATCCGCCATCTTGTAAACGTGTTATACGTAATATTGAACCAAAGAATCTGCAAATCAAAGAATACTGAAAGCGTGGGTCACTTCAACAGGGGTTTAGAAAGTTCCGGAAACCAAAGAAATCAGAAGCAAAGACAGGCTTCGCCAAGGAGAAGCAACACCGGAGCTTGCGGTAAAGCTCCTCGAGGATCGCAGACTTGTCCCACACTCCTCTGGGACACTCACGACGAGAAGAGAAAGGAAGGGGTTCTTTCAAAGGTTTGATAATTTGGGTACTGGAGAAGGCTGCAGGGGGACAAAAAAATAAGACGAAGAAGAACGTGGATAGACGAAAACGAGAGAGAAAAGAAATATATAGTTGATAATGTGGGTACTGGAGAAGGCTGCAGGGGGAAAAATAATAATAAGAAGAACGTGGATAGACGAAAACGAGAGAGAGAAAAATATATAGTTGATAATGTGGGTACTGGAGAAGGCTGCAGGGGGAAAAATAATAATACGAAGAACGTGGATAGACGAAAACGAGAGAGAAAAAAATATATAGTTGATAATGTGGGTACTGGAGAAGGCTGCAGGGGGAAAAATAATAATAAGAAGAACGTGGATAGACGAAAACGAGAGAGAGAAAAATATATAGTTGATAATGTGGGTACTGGAGAAGGCTGCAGGGGGAAAAATAATAATAAGAAGAACGTGGATAGACGAAAACGAGAGAGAGAAAAAAATATAATTGATAATTTGGTACTGGAGAAGGCTGCAGGGGGAAAAATAATAATAAGAAGAACGTGGATAGACGAAAACGAGAGAGAGAAAAATATATAGTTGATAATGTGGGTACTGGAGAAGGCTGCAGGGGGAAAAATAATAATAAGAAGAACGTGGATAGACGAAAACGAGAGAGAGAAAAAAATATAATTGATAATTTGGTACTGGAGAAGGCTGCAGGGGGAAAAATAATAATAAGAAGAACGTGGATAGACGAAAACGAGAGAGAGAAAAAAATATAATTGATAATTTGGTACTGGAGAAGGCTGCAGGGGGAAAAATAATAATAAGAAGAACGTGGATAGACGAAAACGAGAGAGAGAAAAAAATATAATTGATAATTTGGTACTGGAGAAGGCTGCAGGGGGAAAAATAATAATAAGAAGAACGTGGATAGACGAAAACGAGAGAGAGAAAAATATATAGTTGATAATTTGGTACTGGAGAAGGCTGCAGGGGGGAAAATAATAAATAGAAGAACGTGGATAGACGAAAACGAGAGAGAGAAAAATATATAATTGATAATTTGGTACTGGAGAAGGCTGCAGGGGGGAAAATAATAAATAGAAGAACGTGGATAGACGAAAACGAGAGAGAGAAAAATATATAGTTGATAGTGTGGGTACTGGAGAAGGCTGCAGGGGGGAAAATAATAATAAGAAGAACGTGGATAGACGAAAACGAGAGAGAGAAAAATATATAGTTGATAATGTGGGTACTGGAGAAGGCTGCAGGGGGAAAAATAATAATAAGAAGAACGTGGATAGACGAAAACGAGAGAGAGAAAAAAATATAATTGATAATTTGGTACTGGAGAAGGCTGCAGGGGGAAAAATAATAATAAGAAGAACGTGGATAGACGAAAACGAGAGAGAGAAAAAATATAATTGATAATTTGGTACTGGAGAAGGCTGCAGGGGGAAAAATAATAATAAGAAGAACGTGGATAGACGAAAACGAGAGAGAGAAAAAAATATAATTGATAATTTGGTACTGGAGAAGGCTGCAGGGGGAAAATAATAATAAGAAGAACGTGGATAGACGAAAACGAGAGAGAGAAAAAAATATAATTGATAATTTGGTACTGGAGAAGGCTGCAGGGGGAAAAATAATAATAAGAAGAACGTGGATAGACGAAAACGAGAGAGAGAAAAATATATAGTTGATAATTTGGTACTGGAGAAGGCTGCAGGGGGGAAAATAATAAATAGAAGAACGTGGATAGACGAAAACGAGAGAGAGAAAAATATATAGTTGATAGTGTGGGTACTGGAGAAGGCTGCAGGGGGAAAAATAATAATAAGAAGAACGTGGATAGACGAAAACGAGAGAGAGAAAAAAATATAATTGATAATTTGGTACTGGAGAAGGCTGCAGGGGGAAAAATAATAATAAGAAGAACGTGGATAGACGAAAACGAGAGAGAGAAAAAAATATAATTGATAATTTGGTACTGGAGAAGGCTGCAGGGGGAAAAATAATAATAAGAAGAACGTGGATAGACGAAAACGAGAGAGAGAAAAATATATAGTTGATAATGTGGGTACTGGAGAAGGCTGCAGGGGGAAAAATAATAATAAGAAGAACGTGGATAGACGAAAACGAGAGAGAGAAAAAAATATAATTGATAATTTGGTACTGGAGAAGGCTGCAGGGGGAAAAATAATAATAAGAAGAACGTGGATAGACGAAAACGAGAGAGAGAAAAAATATAATTGATAATTTGGTACTGGAGAAGGCTGCAGGGGGAAAAATAATAATAAGAAGAACGTTGATAGACGAAAACGAGAGAGAGAAAAAAATATAATTGATAATTTGGTACTGGAGAAGGCTGCAGGGGGAAAAATAATAATAAGAAGAACGTGGATAGACGAAAACGAGAGAGAGAAAAATATATAGTTGATAATTTGGTACTGGAGAAGGCTGCAGGGGGGAAAATAATAAATAGAAGAACGTGGATAGACGAAAACGAGAGAGAGAAAAATATATAGTTGATAGTGTGGGTACTGGAGAAGGCTGCAGGGGGGAAAATAATAATAAGAAGAACGTGGATAGACGAAAACGAGAGAGAGAAAAATATATAGTTGATAGTGTGGGTACTGGAGAAGGCTGCAGGGGGAAAAAAAATAAGACGAAGAAGAACGTGGATAGACGAAAACGAGAGAGAGAGAAAAGAAATATATAGTTGACACCCCAATAATTCGAGTAAAATTCTGTCTGATAAAAAAAAATTAAAGCCAACTGATTTCAAACATATTATGACGTCACTGGCGAGGCAAATAAAAATTAAAGACGGAAATAGTAAAAAACCCTGGAAGAGGGGAAGGAAATGAAAAAGGTGTAAAATACATGTACAGGAAAACTCGGAAAGGACTGTCTAATTAATAATAATGATAATAATAAATAAATAAAATACTCTTTTTAGGTGGTAAGAAAATAAAAAACAACAACACAAAAGAGCCTAGAGCGACACAGGTGCACAATTCAGTTGCCAAAAATCTCTCTTGAGTGTTTATTTTTTAGTTTTCTTAACACCTGAAGAAAGGAACAAGGTTCACAGACACGTGTTAAGAACAAATAAACAACACAAAAGAGCCTAGAGCAACACAGCTGCCCAATTCAGTTGACAAAAATCTCTCTTATGTTCCTTTTTTTTAAGTTTTATTAACAGCTGTAGAAAGGAACAAGGTTTCCTTGAAACGTGTTAAGGAAACCCAAAAAAAAAACAATCAATAAAAGAGCCTAGAGGGACACAACTGCACAATTCATTTGAAAACATCATTCTTGTGGTCTTTATTAAGTTTTCTTAACACCTGAAGAAAGAAGCAAGGTTTCCCTGAAACGTGTTAAGGAAGCAAAAAAACAACACAAAAGACCCTAGAGCGACACAACTGCGCAATTTAAATCACAAAAATCTCCCTTGTGTTTTTTTTTTAAGTTTTCTTAACACCTGAAGAAAGGAACAAGGTTTCATACAATATGTGATGAGGTAAAGTCGGAAAGGACTATCTAATAAATAATAAATAAATAATATATATAGTTTTAGTTTGATTCCGCTTATGAATTGTGGTACATTATCGTTGATCCACCATTCAGAAGAAGCTCCTGCACTAATCATCTTGTTTATATATTTAGGATTAGAATATGGCGTGTGTAAAGTCCACTGTGTGACAATGCAGCTGTAACTTAAACTAAGACACGTTTGGCCTTTCTACCCCGTACCTGCTGTTCTCGTCGCTGGAGAGCGCGTGGTTGCCCCTGCGCTGCCCCTGGCGCGGCTGCCCGCGTTGCTGCCTGCGCTGGTAGTGCGGGTCTCTGTCGCTCTGCTTCACGTAGGCGTGGCCGGGGCGGTTCACCCCCCACTTGGGGCGCTCCTCCAGGGGCAGCGGCCCCCGCGGGTGCGACTGCGAGCGGCTGCGGGAGCGTGGAGGGAGGCGGCCCTCTCGCTGGGGGCGCTCCAAGCTCGCGGACCTTGAAAAACACACCATCGGAACCGTCAACTCTACATTTATATCGACTGAACCAACGCACAGGAGTGGCGTAAAAGTCAAGCTAAAGCTCGGCGATCGCGATGCCACCAGACTCTCGCCTCACAGCAGTCCGTGACGTATACGGGGAAGAGTGGTGCGCTGTGGCTTAGTATACCAGACCATAGTTTTCTCCAGTTTTTGAAATATTATTTTTTACGATGGTAATAGGATAAGTAAATAATCGGGAGTTCCGTTGCCTGGTCAAAGAAACGATGTCATATATATTTATATTAATTATCTTTATTATTTCGGTCTACACCGCACGTCCGTGAGTAATTCTTCATCACTCAGACCCCGGGAAGGGATGTTCGAGTATCGGATGGAGACAAAACGTAATCGCTCTTCAGCGTGTGTCAAGTTACAATGCAAACTGTGTAGAAACGCCCCGTGGTAACCGGTTTACAGGGGCCCAACCAAAAAAAAAATACACGTCGGCTCATCTGGAGACATAACGAGTCGTTCGTTATTTGGTTGGCTACCTTCCTCTACCCTTCGGCATCCCCCCTTTCAAATCCCTTCCTATGCTAATAAAGGGGAGTTGCCACTACGGTGGATTAGCCTCATGTAGCCTTCTACACCTAAAAAAAATATTAGAAAAACGTTTTCCCCAGCTTCTGCGAGAGTTTAATGCTCGCTGACGAACCTTGTCCATCACAAACGTTTGGACAACGCGCGGTCATCGTCAACAACACATCCTGGACTGAGCAAAGAGAGAGAGAGAGAGAGAGAGGGAGGGAGAGAGAGAGAGAGAGAGAGGGAGAGGGAGAGGGAGAGATGAGAACGTACTTCTTCCTGGCTTTGCTCCTGAGACTGGCTTCGGTCTGCGTGGACGTGTCCTTCCTGCAAGGCTGCTGAGGGACGAGCAGCGCCAACTGGAGTCCCGGAGAACTCACGCCCACGCTGTCCAACATCACGGCGACTCCTTCAGCGGCCATTACGGGCAGAGACTCCTGGAAGAAAAGAAATCAAACTGCATCGTGGAGAATCAACTACAGCATCAGCATCGTCACTAAGAACACTTTAATGCACACACACAAGCGTCTCTTGCGGTTTCCTTCTCAGTCAATCTTGGCCAAAGGCAAATGAGTAAGAAAAACAATTAATTTTCTTTCATATCCTCTTTATGTCATTGAGGTTCGTCGACGCTTGCACGTGACTGTACCATCAGTCTTACTTCCATTTCCAGTTTTACCTTTCCCCCTTTTTTAACGTGATCCCTTCTTCAAACGACAGGTTGAATCGGAGACAGCCCTAGTGGTTTGCTGAGGGACAAGTGCCAAGAAACAGCGGAGAAAACCAAGAAAAACATAGAGAATGAGGCAGGAGTCAAAGAGAAAGATCGTCTAGAAAGTCAGGAAAAAAGAGTTAGACATTTACTCGAAGCGAAGAAAAGAAGATAAACGGAAATAATAAGGCAGGTCAAAGAGAAAGATCATCTAGAAGAAGGTCAGAAAAAAAGTAGTAGAGGTTTTCTTCATGCGAAGAAAACAAGAAAAACTGAAAGAATGAGGTAAGGCAAAGAGAAAGATCGTCTAGAAGGTCAGAAGAAAAGATGTAGAGATTTACAGGCGAAAAAAACAAGACACACAGGAAGAATGACGCAGGTCAAAGAGAAAGATCGTCAAGAAGTGAGAAAAAAATATGTAGAGATCAAGTCCAAGCGAAGAAAAAAGATAAACAGAAAGAACGAGGTAAATCAAACTGAAATATCGTATAGACGGTCAGGAAAAAAGATGTACAGATTTACTCGAAGCGAAGAAAAAAGATAAACGGAAAGAATGAGGCGGTCGAAGAGAAAGATCATCTAGAAGAAGGCCAGAAAAAAGTAGTAGAGGTTTACTTCATGCGAAGAAAACAAGAAAAACCGAAAGAATGAGGTAAGGAAAAGAGAAAGATCGTCTAGAAGGTCAGAGGAAAAGATGTAGAGATTTACAGGCGAAAAAAACAAGAAAAACGGAAAGAATGAGGTAAGGCAAAGAGAAAGATTGTCTAGAAGGTCAGAGGAAAAGATGTAGAGATTTACAGGCGAAAAAACAAGAAAAACGGAAAGAATGAGGTAAGGAAAAGAGAAAGATCATCTAGAAGGTCAGAGGAAAAGATGTAGAGATTTACAGGTGAAAAAAACAAGAAAAACGGAAAGAATGAGGTAAGGCAAAGAGAAAGTTCGTCGAGGTCAGAGGAAAAGATGTAGAGATTTCCAGACGAAAAACACAAGAAAAATAGAAAGAATGAGGTAAGGCAAAGAGAAAGATCGTCGAGAAGGTCAGAGGAAAAGATGTAGAGATTTACAGGTGAAAAAAACAAGAAAAACGGAAAGAATGAGGTAAGGCAAAGAGAAAGATCGTCTAGAAGGTCAGAGGAAAAGATTTAGAGATTTGCAGGGTAAAAAAACAAGACAAACAGGAAGAATGAGGCAGGTCAAACTGAAATAACGTATAGACGGTCAGGCAAAAAGATGTATACAGATTTATTCGAAGCGAAAAAAAACAAGAAAAACATAGAGAATGAGGCAGGAGTCAAAGAGAAAGATTGTCTAGAAGGTGAGGAAAAAATATATAGAGATTTACTCCAACCGAGGTAAAGAAGATAAACAGAGAGAGAGAGAGAGAGAGGCAGTGTGCAAGAAACAAGTTTGGTTAAGGAGATGACCTGAAGAAATCGTCAGTAATTATCTAAATAACAAGGATTTCTTCCAATTTGAAGACTTGTAATGACACGTCTGATGGCGATGACCACTAACCCTCCTGCATCATCAGCAGCTACTGTGGCACCTTGCACTGACCTTGCCC
This sequence comes from Zhengitettix transpicula, assembly GCA_037074705.1. NCBI lineage: Eukaryota > Metazoa > Arthropoda > Insecta > Orthoptera > Tetrigidae > Zhengitettix > Zhengitettix transpicula. Next base: position 248,634,091 of record CM073590.1, on the reverse strand, counting down.
AGCCTGAAGAAGCGCAGAGTCCCGAGGACCGCCGCCGAGGTTCCTCGAAGGAGAACCATTTCTTTCCCGCGGACTGGAAGCCTCTGACCCTTCCCACAGGCCCGACAGCGCCGGACTTCAACAACGTCGGAGGTCTTCCACCTTTCTGCGTCGTTGTTTAATCGAGGTCGAAAATCTGCATAATTACCACCAGCGTCGATCGAGTGCACGGCACCACGCAAGGAGAAAAGAGGGCGCGCAGGTCGAGGCACATCAAATAACTCCCCCCCCCCCTCCACCCCCCACCCCATCAGGCTGACCGTATCTGATCGAGGTCTGGGTCACGTCGAACATGATGGCGCGTCCACGTTGCAGCTCCAGCGCCATACGTGAGGAGACTACGTACTATCTGGGTGCCCTGCGTTGCCCGGGTATTTATCTAAATTAACCCGGAGTAGGAATTGCTTCGTCACTAACCTGGTAGTAAACACTTCACTTAACCAGCGCCAGTGTTTTGGTGGAACATTTACACCGCTTCACGTGTTCCCCCTCCTGCCCGACCTAAGCCCTCAGCAGCTAACTTCAGATAAGCCTGGATGATGACTGACGGTGCCTTAACAACTCGGAAATTCTCCTACTACGTAAAATAACAGTGGCTAAAAAATCACGACGAATTTCTTTTACGAAGGAGTAAAGAAACACAACCTTCAACTACACAAGGACCAAAAATATACTTGGCGCTCCTAAGAAACTCACGAATACATCCGGTATCTTAAGAGGGTAACTTTTTTTCAACCACGTCCACCTCCACGACGAGGAACATAAAATTTGCTTCACCACAACGGTCAGTACGAGAATTAAACTCAGCGACTCCTATAACCCCAGAATCGACACCAATCATCGGTCTTTCTTGCACTACTTTTTATGGGAATCCCGGCTCCTGTAAACTCAGTCTTCTTTTTTATATTAAACTTTTTATCTTTGGAATGTACCAACAACCGCACGTTACCGACTTTCCCTTCCCAGAAGCCTTCCTCCCAACGCTGAATAAGATGCGGCGCTGGATATTCCTTCGACCTGATCCTCCTCATTTCCGACAACTAAAAATTCCTTGACATTATCCTCACCTTCTATGTCAGAGTTTTAGCAGGTGCGCAATATTACAGTTAAAAATGCGATTGGCAGCAGATTCTAAGTGGGGGTGCAGATCACATACATCCAGAAATCCAGTTTTACCGGAAACCGAGTGACTTTTTTCTTGCACTTTGCCTCTCTCTTTCTGTTTATCTTGTTTTCGTCGCTTGGAGTTGATCCCTACATATTTTTTTCTGATCTTCTCGACGATATTTCTCTTTGGCCTGCCCCATTCTTTCTGTTTTTCTTGTTTTTTTTTCGGCCTGTAAATCTCTACATCATTTCTTCTGACCATCTGGACGATCTTTCTCTTTGACCTGCCTTATTCTTTCTGTTTTTGTTGTTTTTATCGCCTGCAAATGTCTACATCTTTTCTTCTGGTCTTCTAGACAAATCTTTCTCTTTGACCTGCCTCATTCTTTCTGTTTTCTTGTTTTTTCCGCCTGTAAATATCTACATCTTTTCTTCTGACCTTCTGATTCTCCTCATTTCCGACAACAAAAAATTCCTTTACATTATCCTCATCTTCGATCTCAGAGTTTTAGCAGGTGCGCAATATTACAGTTAAATATGCGACTGGCCGCAGATTCAGAGGGGGGTGCGGATCTCATACATCCAGAAATCCAATTCTTTACCGGCTACTGAGTGACGTAATGAGTCCCCCGTAGTTGACTTCCGGTCCAGTGCTCAAGTTAGACGCGTACAGGAAAATGGATACAAAATAAACACTCATCCCCATTGTTTTACCTCACCCCCTGCATTCACAACTGTTCTCAAAAACGCAACGAATATTTCTTTTTATTATTATTATTTCCAGGGGTTCCTCTTTGCTTTGCTTTGCTGCCTACCCCTGCACTGTGCTGCCTCTGTCTCTCCTACTCGGAACTACTTCTCCCTATGCAGCAGTCCTGAGAACAACCTCCCCCTTCCCCCCTCTCTAAGTATTCTCGTCCTTCGTAACTGCACCACGCCGTCAGTTTTGGAATCCTGCCACACGGACCAGAAGACATCGCGTGAGTTGCAGAAGCCACGGTATCGACCCCCCACCCCCACCCACCCACTACCCGCAAGAAGAAGAGCGTCCACGCGCGCCTCATTTGAATAAAATAAAACCGAGTCAGTGGAATCCTTCGGTCGTTATTTTATTCCGTTCATTTTCTAATTCAGACGCGTTAATAAATTACTGTAGTAGAATCTGTGGATCTGAGTCACGCCGATGAGGAATCAACTCCCATCCCTTGACGGGAATATTTTAAAATAAAATCACGGGAAGTCCCGCAAGGGGTTGTGTGAGATTTTTGAATTCCGTAGAAGCGTCTGTGCCCCAGAGGGGAATATGAAGTCTCTCTTACGTCACAACGCCTATATATATATATCACTAGCTTGTTGTCCGACGTTGCCCGCGTTGTCATATCCCCAATTTGACTCCAATATCGGTTTCTTTTGTTGCGTTATTTCCATGTAACGCACCTTCACACCCCGACCCCTAAGCGTGCTCCTCTCCCATACCGATAAAGGTTTAAAATTATACAACATAGAACCCCGAAAAACATTTATTCAACCTCAAAATATCGGCCTGTTAACTTGCCTGAAAATTTCTCCCCCCCTTCCCACCCCCAGCACGATGTCCAGGTTGTCATAAAAAAAACACATTGGCGACATCCCTAAATCCCACGCAAAACATTGGCCCGGTTTGCACGTTTCAAAACTTTCAACCCTCCACCCCCACCTCCCCCCGCCCATTTGGGGTGAAATAAAATAAATAAAGTATTAGTTTTTTTCAACCTGAATATGGTTCTAAAAACGAACGACACGTTGCTCCAAATTTTAACTTTATTAACACGCTCTCGATTTTTTTTTCATTCCATTTAAATAAAATACTATATTTGGTGCTTGGCCTTTTTCCCGGGTCGTTGTAATTAAACTCAGCGACATCCATAACCCCGGGATTCGACACCAATCTCGGCCCGTGTTTCGCGTTAATTTTATGTAACGCCCGTCCACCAACGCCACCACCACGGCTAAGGGTGTTCTTATCTCATACCGAAGG